>JAYKKO010000036.1:4877037-5486667 GCA_037074685.1 Glyphodes pyloalis | reverse complement strand
CTCAAGGACACCTCTATCATACCAGCACCGCGCCGACACAGTATAAAAAAGCTACAGTCTTGAAACAGTGTTGGAACACGAACTACCAATATTATATAAATAAACATCAAATTCAAATCTGTATGGCATGTCACATGGGGTGAAAGTTGACATTTTTAAGGCTAAGTACATGTGACGCCCTGTAGAGAGGGCGTTGCAATTATTCTAAACATTATAAACGTTATAATACAATCACATTCATATTTAATTTGACTGTCAGACATGTCATACATAGATCTGTACCTTTAACTGTAAAAAAAGTTAATTAGTAGTTTTTACGTAGACAGTTTGGTATGTACAGACAAAAGCACGTCGGACTACACTTACTAGTAACATGGACTAAGTACAGCTCTTCTGTCGTGCGCATAAGAACTAATATCGAACTTCAAGTGTTTACTAACACGTGCTGTCGACCGTACTCATACGTTCAAAAGATCCATTACTCAGATTCGTGCGATACTACTATTTAACAATAAACATACTATTTTCACGCTACTTAATCCTATCCTTGTTCATATACATTACTGTTCGTCACCTATACCTACCTTGCCGTGGCCGTTCCGATATAATGCGCGCAGTCCCTTGGTGAGGCCGCAGCTTTACTGTTTTTTTATGCAAAAGACCAAACAACCTTCTTACAGGCCTAGCATGCGCAATACGTCAAATTTCTCGCACGAGACGACAAAAGATTTCTATACCGTTGATTGGCCGATAGAACACCATACTCGTTTTTTCAGCCAATCAGCAGTTGATGCATTGATTTTGACATTTCATAAAAACGTGATTTACTCTCGCGGCGCATGCTAGGCCTGCTAAACTACAAAAATGTCGCGCGCGTGGTTGTTTAACAGGTATGCATTTGTAACAGCCGTTTCGAACTTTCAGACTGCATCAAAATTGAGATTGTTTGTGGAACTGATGCAATTTATGACGTCGTAAAACTTGACTGGCTGCCCAATCTGCATACGGTACCGGGTTCGCGAAATCGCTGTATTATCACCTGAATAGCTTGCTGATAACGTATGTCGGCGCACGGAATTGAGTTTCTATTTCTGAAGATGTTTGAATTTGAACGAATGAAATGTATGGTGAAAGCAACGTCTTGACGTGTTTCAGCCCGTGGTTTCTAAGGCTATTTTTATCTGGTTGATCTTACAAAGTGCGGCTTGGAAGTACTAAGTAGTTGCGGTAGTAGAATGGACCGAGATCAGTTCTTCCGGAACGTTTGTGTTGGTGATAAATGGTTGGCAACTCCTTTCCAAATATAGACCACAAAAACCTACAAACTAAATGCTTAAACAATAAAAATGTAGTTGTTACGTAGGTACTCTATGCAAATGTTATTTCGAAAGTCAAGAGCGTCTAGTTTAAATGTTCGCCTTCCAGAACGAGAAATAATTCAGATGAATTAATGTAATTTGGCAAAATGAAGAAAAAGTTAATTTTATTATTCGGCTCTCGGTATTCTAATCACAACTGTGCATCCATGATGAATACCTACCATGATATCTCTTTATATACCTACTTAGGTAGGTACATTCATCCACTTAATGATATTCCACAAAAAGTAACTTTAGAACGGCTAATAATAAAAGGCGAAACCAATCTTGAATAACTAGAAGAGTGATTATCTTTATTACTCTTCAAACTTGGATGTTTATGTTCTAATACAAAGTTTAATGATCGCCATTAACTCCTTATGAAGTTATTTTCATAACACAGACGTATCACGCATGTAGTTTGTAAAACTTTAGAACTATGATAAATATGAATAATTAATGCCGGGTTCCAATATTTTACGATTCGTAATGTGTCAAAATTGACTTTCCGTTTTTCTCCTACGAGTTTTCTACGAGTCGTTAATACCGTTCCATAATTAACTTTCCTTATCAGCTGTCATCAGTCGTCTGTCGGTCGTTTTTAGCTGACGCCTCGTATATTATATTACCTACTATTCGTAACTAGAACAGATATTGGACCGGGCATAAGATAGGTAGGGCATAGCGAGTTATAAATAATAAATAAATATTGGACAACATCACATACATTGCTCTGATACTGTGGTAAGTAGCTTAAGCACTTGTGTTACAGAAATCAGAAACAACGACGGTACCACAACACCCAGACCCGAGACAATATGGAAAAGTTCGTTTCCCATATTGACCCGACCGGGGATCGAACCCGGAACCTCAGAGATGGCGCTCGCCAAAGTCAGGCACGCTCGCCTCTCGGCTACGGAGGTCGTCAGTTATCGCTCGAACTGGAGCAGCCCGACTGGTGAAATACCTCCACCTTACAGAATACTGCAGGCAAATAACACTTCGGTGTTGCTGTGTTCCTGCGTGCGAATTCTAAGATGAGGTCAACCTTGAAGTGTAATATAAAACAAAAAGTGATAAGGTGAATTTAAAAATGTTTTTTTAAAACATGTTTATTTTACCTATTTAAATAAGTTCGTCTACCTAATGAACTAAGTTCATCGAGCGATGCTGCAATGACGTCGTTAGTACGTCAGTAAAAAAATACTTAGTTATTTTGACGAGCTCCGTAGCCGAGAAGCGCGCGGCCGGACTTGAGCGTCGCGCTGTCTCTGAGGCCCCGGTCGAGTTAATGTGCAAACCGAACCTTTCGTTATTATCACGGGTCTAGGTCTTGTGATTTCTGAAACACAAGTGCTTTAGCTATTTACCATAGATTCACAGCAATATATTTTATGTTGTCCAATAAATATTAACTATCTATCGTTTTACCCACGGCCTCGCCTTTTGACAAAATATATCTTGTCACTCAGAAACAATGTAAGAATTCTAAAGTGAAGTTTTTTAAAACTCTTTCTATTTGGTTTTTGAAGTTATTCGTTACAAACATAATAGCAAAAATATTATTTATTCATGGCATTCGTTTCGTTAGCACAAACAAAATCGTTAATTGAGTGTAGTTTTACTCATTAACAGTTTTATACAGTAATTTCGGAATTCCGCTGAATCACAGCGACGAAGCCACTACAATTTTCACACTGTTTTGTCACTACGACACTACTATTCGATTACGTTCCACATCCGTAGGTAAACTTTTTAAGCTAAGACCCAGAATTCGATGCTTATAAACCGAGATCAAAATCCAAGCAATATTTGAAACTGTTGATATATGCTGTAAATACTGTAAATTCTGTAACTGACCATATCAATTCTTCCGCAGGTACCAAGAAGATGGAGTACAAGACACGACAGTGGCACGAGAAGTGCTTCTGCTGCGTAGTATGCAAGAACCCGATCGGCACAAAGAGCTTCATCCCCCGTGAACAGGAGATCTACTGCGCGGGCTGCTACGAGGACAAGTTCGCCACCCGTTGTGTCAAGTGCAACAAGGTAAGAACCCCTAATAACAAATGTTAGAACCCGACCGAACGAAAGCTACATCCCCCGTGTAAATAAGGTCTGCGTTGACTGTGGCGTGTGTGGGAGAAAAAAAAACAAAGTGAAAGATTATACAAAAAAAACATTATTAGGAAAAAAATCGAATTCACTGGGATGCCATCGTCAGAATATTTCCAGTCGGATTTGGTTCACATAAAAAAATATATATGGTCACATTAAGTAACAACATGTTTAAGTCGATTAAACAATTTAAAATGCAGTGTGAATATGTAAGCCGTAAGATAATTTTATAGCTTTTACATTTATTAAGACCGTAATAAAATTTACTCGCATGGCGCATCTTAAGCGGCGATAACACATGTGGAAGGAAGAGTATTTAGTAGGTAGTATCCGCTCTTCTCAGAGCGTAGGAATGCCACACACGCCGCTGTCTATCCCCAAGAACAGCGGTATGGTGCATCAACCGTACCGTAAGTTTAACCTGAGTCTTCTTCTGATACTAAACGTAAGCCTTTCTTCTTCAGATCATCACGCAAGGCGGCGTGACATACAAGAACGAGCCGTGCCATCGCGAATGCTTCACGTGCACCAACTGCAACACGTCGCTGGCGGGGCAGCGGTTCACGTCGCGCGACGACAAGCCCTACTGCGCCGACTGCTTCGGAGAACTGTTCGCCAAGCGCTGCACCTCATGCACCAAGCCCATCACTGGTGAGTGACGTCACGTATTATTGTTAAGGAGTTGCACAGAATTTGTCCTCGGTTCGGAAACCGAGGACAAATTCTGTGTAACTCTGGGGAAAACAATCGGAATTGTGGAGACTTCCTCCACAGGATTGGTTGTACTTCAAGACCATTTCACATTGAATTTGTAGGCAACTTGCACGCTGGTTTGATGGTGGTCCACAAATCCTGTATAAAGGACATACTCGGTATGCTCTTGTTGCGTTCTATTCGTTTTAACAGATTTATGATGCCAAATTTCATTCAATCTGAAAAAACGATAGCAAATGACAGCAAAAAAATTAAGTATAGTTTATGCTATATACCTACTCCACCTCCTCACCCTTCCTCTCATGCATGCCCGCGGGCGGCACATGAATCGGGGCAGCAGAATCGACCCTAAACAGAGAGGTAAAGGGAGTGAGAGTAGCAAAAATTTAAACTTGGCGCCTTTTATCCCTCTTAGATCCAGTGGTATGACTTCCGCTGCATGAGGGCAAAAGGTTTCCATTCTGATTGGCCACTGGCAAATAAAATCTGCATAAATTGACATACCTATATTCAACTATTACCTTCTCCAAATTCTAGGCATCGGCGGCACCCGCTTCATCTCGTTCGAAGACCGCCACTGGCACAACGACTGCTTCATCTGCGCGATGTGCAAGACCTCGCTGGTCGGCAAGGGCTTCATCACCGACGGACAGGACATCATCTGCCCGGAGTGCGCCAAACAGAAGCTCATGTAAATACACCACCCACCCGTCTCGCTCTAACGCTTGCCCTCTCGTCCTAACACCCCACCACTGTGCCTTCTGGGGAAAACAAATGGAGAACTACCCGCACTTCGCCTGACAACTGTAAATCAACGCGGCTCATTTGTTTCTATTCACAAAACGAACGCAGCACGGCTATCCCAACTCGAACCAATGTGACTGACCAGCTTTTTTGTTGCTTGCACAGCGAAAAGACCATTCTACCGGCAATCGCTAAAGCCAGAGACTGGACGTTCGGTAAGCAAGACGCATCGACCGATGACCTATTCGACCTTCCTGGTGTTCACTCGCGTAAGGTCAACCCTTAGTTATTTGTTACTTAGAAGCGTTGTTGACGATATTTTTATACAAAAAAAAAGAAAAAAAAAGAAAAAAAAATGTGGATGCACAAAATATGTATTAAGTATTATTAATTTCGCTTTTCTACTGAACTTTATTTAAGGTGTTTATATATTTTGACTGTCTAGTTTCGATAAATTGCCACTAAATATAAACTGAACGGTGATTTCATCCACAAACATATATTTATTAAATTATTGATACCATTATCCTATATAAATGCTAATGCCATATTATTTCGCTTTGGCTGTCGTATTAGTCCTTTAGATATATTGTCAATTTACCTAGTGCGATTCACACGATGCCTTAATAACATATCTAAGTCAATTTCAAGGGTAGGTATGTACAACTCGTATGTATAATAATATGAACATTACATACATTAATTTAATATTTTGGTCTGGTGTTGCCAGATCATGATTTTATACTAGACATAGACATTTCCATGTGAAATGATTTTAAGTGCTTGTCATTGTTAAAATGCGTAACATAGTTTTTAAGAATATTATTGACAGAGTAATTTATATATGTTAAGTACCTATTTATTATAACGGGAGTATGCACTTATTACCGCAACCGGCGCACGCGGCACTGGTATCACAGATTGTGTTGCTATAAGCCTCGTATGCAAATATAACACTCGAAGCAATAATTTGGCTCCGCTTAGTATTTCGAACAGATTTAATGCAGACGTGAGGGTACGATTGAGAATAGGGAAGTGGAAATTGGTTTCTACTCCATCTGTTAGATCGTCCAAAAATATAAGACACGTATTTTTTTATTTTCCACCTAATCAAGAAATAACAGCGATACATGGATTTCAATTGTCGCGTGACGTCATTAGTGGGTACTTCTTTCCCTCCACTGGCGTACCAAGCCCCAACTTTGCAACTTAGCATAGATAATATCAGTTTTTTTTCATTCGGCAAATGTAGAAGTACCTGTCTTATATTTTTTTAATAATTATTGAACAGATTAAAAACAATCTGGTATACTTGATCCAGCCCGTTTCCCTGTTGGGAAACAGAATAGTCCAAGATCAATGTGTTTGATCAAGAGTTGAGCGTGAGTGAGGCTTTCCGTGCACCGGTGGTCACATTAACATTACTATTGCATGACAAGAAGTCATCTAGTTTTTACTAATAAAAAAATAATATAAAATTATTTTTGTCCTCGAATAGGCATCACTCTTATTACAATAATGTAATTGAATGTTATCGATATTTTTACATGATTATAATAATGTTTTAAAGTTAGACTCGTTAGAATAACACCTGTGTTGATCGCTGAGGCGAGCCGACCACGAAAGATTGGGGAACACTTTATAAGGGTTACTTGTTAAGGGTTAAAATATTCGAATGTTGAATAATATTAATTTATATTAATGTGTACACATTTAAAATGCTTAGCTGTGTGATCTGATCTAATTAAATCTTTGTATCTATCTACCCATAGATTGTAAACTATGAAACTGAAATAAATGAATAAAAACTTGATTGTTCGTTATTATTTTATTTCTAACTCCATACCTCTTGTACCTACATCATAAAGACCCTACTTTAAATAAAATTGATTAAAATTAAACGAATAAAACATAATGCAATAGGTATTTATTGAGGTACCCATTTAAGCAATCAATAAATATATTTTGTAAAACAATACAAATTCATTTCTTACATTACTACTTTAAAAGCGATGACTAACATTAATCACAAAAGCGTTTTCCACTTCATTCCTAAAATACTTTCAAGAGATTTATAATTTCATTCATTTATAAAGTCATTGCATAGAAATCTAGATATTTTATGTCTACATTATCTCAAGAGAAAATTAAGTACCTAATATATGCCTCTGATTTGTTTTGCTCAAGTAGTATAAATAGGTTAAAACACATTTTGTAAATTACATTGAAAATTGCTCATATTAAACCGTTTGAAGCGACATACTTATCGCTTCGGTTGTTCTTTCTTTTATTTTATACACAAAATTACATTTAAAACCAAAGTTTTGTAGTAGTTCTTATCTTTAAATTGTATTAGCATTTGTTTTCAAATATTTTTTTACACCATTCCAACAAGCCCACTTGCAATTTATTATATATGATCACGGTAAATTCTTGTAACTCATTTAGTTGTTATTCTTACGATTTAAGGGCCAAACAAAACTAAAGTGTGGTCTGGGGAGTGACAATACCCTTACGATCATCATAGATCCTAAGATATATAATGTAAAACGGGTTGACAAACGCACTCGACGAAAAAAAATACTCACTGTGATCATAAATCCCAAAATGCACATCAAACAAAGAAAGAAGTTATCCCAGAAGTTCTATACAACTGTGCAATATACATACGTCAACTTCAAATGTTCACAAAGCATCACACAACTTTCATCCTTACGAGCCACAGATTAAGCCTCAAACTCGTCCTCGTATCAGTCTGTCCCAAAGTACTTCTGGCCGAAGTGGTTCGGTGCAACTGGGTGTAATTCAGCTGTGAGGATTTTCATCTTAGGCACATAGTCAACCACAGCCTGGACTGCAGCGGGTGTACAAAAGAGGTTGGAAAGAATTATGCGCTCTTCTTTAACACCATGTTGAGTGAGTACATTGACAGCCTGGAAATAAGGTGGTATTTCACTATAGGCACCACAGTGTATTTCATCAAGATTTTGGGGAAAGTGCAATACTTTATTATGACTCAATAATAGATTAAGGCCACAAAGGTTAAAATAATCATAACATAGGTTTGTACTAGTTAAGTGGAACAGTTATCGTCTTTGACAGTTCTTAAGTAACTTAATTTGAATTAGTTGTACTTTTTCAGGATTAAAAGTAGGTATATGCTATTCAAATATTTAATCTCTCTTAGTACCAAATTTCACCTAAGTCCATTTAGTAGTTATATTAGTAGGAAATCGTGAGATGGACTTAGAATAATGCATAGATAGCTTATTATTAAGACTGGCATATAAACTCTAATTTAAAAAATATATTTTGATGCATGGAAAACATACTCAATAATAATTAAATACACAAATCAAACACAAAAACCATCTGGTATCAGCTTAACAATTTCCCTTTTATTATTAGTACCAGATGATAGATAACTGGGAGGGGAACTCAATTCAGCACACCCAGACCCAAGCCCATTTTAAAAGATGGTTTTGTAAGTTGATCTGACTGAGAGTCGAATTTAGGATCTAATTTAGTTATTGCCTTTTATAATATATTAAAAGTATTACTCTTGAAGATTGTATACTTCATTTTATAAATATCAATTCCATACCTGTTTGACAGTGTTGCCAGTGGACATTATAGGGTACATGAGCAGTACTTGACGCCGCGCGATGTCTTCAGGGAATTTCGCGTACACTACATGCGCCTCGTGGGTGTCTGTGTCACTCTCAACAAGGATTTTGCCAATGCGAATTGAACGGCAGCAGTCACGGAGACCCTGAAATGGTTTTGATGAAAGGTTAATAATAATAAGCATAATGATGGGTAGGTGCCGTTGTCACAATGGTAGAGATGTGATGCACACACGATGGCACAAAGTGAAATGCTGTCAAAGTCAATATTTTTTTTTTCATATAGAGGTTTGGAGCCTATTACTACCAAGAAAATACAGGCAAGAAACAAAACTTTGTTTGTTTCACAAAAAAAGCTAAGCTTATAGCTATGTTTGCACCAAGACATACAGTTAGTTTATCAATAGTAAAAAAATAAGAATAATGTAGGGCTTTATCTTCAATGGTGATGTAATGTTATTGTATAGTAAATCTTTATTGTGTTAAACTTAATTATCTTCTTTCTAAAAGAATGAGGGAAATGAAAAAGCAATTTACAATTGATGATCTTTAAAAACAAATTATGTCAAATCAAAATCAAATCAATCATCACCGTCTTTAAAAACAAAATATCACATTTCTCATCTACGCTAGGCATATAAAAAGACAACTTATGATTTACCTGTTCCATTGCTTCACCAGATCTTACAATTGAGACTCCGCAATTGCCAGCACCATACTTAAGGCCTTTATAGAGAGCTCCAGTGGGTGTGACTACCTCACAATCTGTGAATGGCAATTTGTTCAAGCTCTCCTCAATCACCAACCTTATTAACCGGTCAGCATAAAATTTAAAATCACTTCTGGTTGTGTTCCTAAAAATGAAAAAAAAAAGTTTAAGATTACACTGCTGACATAATGACTTATTTTCTTTTGGAATATCTTTCACAACCAAGTCTCAAAACCTTTATATTGTTTTAATTTACATAGTAAGATTCCATAACTTTGTTCATTCTCTTTTACATAACACAAATGCTAGGATTCAGTTTTTTGTTCCAAATTGAAGTATAAATAGATTATTAAATAGACAAGAACGCAAGCTAAATAATGCAGAATAAAATGTATTTTGGCATATCGGGTAGAGCCTAGATTAAAAATTTATTGACAGCATTGTCAGTCAATATATACATACACACTTATTCTTAAACAAAGAACTGATTTTATAAACCACAAGCATTTTTCAGCCATCTTCCATCTTAAATACCAGTATGAATCAAGGTATTGTGAAAAGCATGTGCTCCTAAGAAACAGTTTACATTATCCAAAAATTTTACGCTTATTTCTGTTTTACTCTACGTTACTGGATGGATAGTATTCTTATGCTATCTTATGGTTAAAAAATAAGGTTGCAAAAACATAGCCTCTAAAATTACATGATTCGTAACCTCACTCACTTGTCCCGAAGGATTGTTTGTAGTTCCTTGATGTTATCATTGGATGGCAGTAGAGTCAAGCTATCTCCAAAATGTTCCTTCACCTCGTTGGCATCCCACTGTCTGATATCGGTATCAATGAACTCCATTTCGGAACAAAATACAAGCAAATCGTCGAAAGAAAAGCAAGTAACTTGATGGCAAAACAATGGCCAAATGTGAAAGAAAATACAATTCGACGTCAATGTCACTGTCAAATCTTTGAAAACGCCAAGACAGCTGTTTAGTCGTTCAAAAACATGTTCAAATCATTCAGTGATCATTTTATTTATATACCATCGCTATTAGATGTCATAGTTTGTTCGAAAACTGGCCTAAAAATCACAAATTTTTTGGTAATTAACAACAAATTACAAAGTTATTTTTTATATTACACTTCAAGATTGTCTTCAATAATTCTCATTTAGCTGTGGTCTTCTGTAAGGTGGAGGTATTTCACCAGTCAAGCTGCTCCAGTTCGAGTAATAAATCGCTAGGTATGTCCTACCTCTCTTTTAAAGTGTTTGTTTTAATTAATATTTAGCACATTCTTTTGTTGATAAGTCATTCCGATCTAATCTTTTTTTTTATATTTACACTATTTAGAATGTATGTAAAGAGAAAAGATTTGGGTTTGCGTGTTTGTTTGTCTATACTATAATATTATAAAGAGGAAAGGTTTGATTTTTTGTTTCTTTGTTTGTATGAATTGAATAGGCTCCGAAACTACTTGGCAGATTTGAAAAATTCTTTCACCGGTGGGAAGCTACACTATCTACGGGTGACATAGGCTATATTATATTTTCAAAAAAATTAGGGATCCTTACTAAAACTTCAATAATGTAAATAAAGGTGACCTGAAAAATTCCTTACATCGCGTGCGCTGCGAAAACTATTGACGATAGAACAAAGTCATGCACTACGACTTTGCAGAACTCATCATTATCTACAAAAAGTGTCGGGATAGCATATGACTAAATATTATAGTTATGTCACAATAAGCGGTTTTTTAATCTAAAAAAATTATTAATATGCCGCCTCTTTTAAAGGCTCTTTATTTGTACCTCATCAAAATAAATTACTTTATATTCAAGATAGCTTCAATACCTTTATATAACTTTTTGAATTATTCAATTCGGACATTTAATTCGAAAGATATCATGAGTTTAATAATGCAAGTATTAGAAAAAAGTCGCTTGTTTGCCGCTCACCGCGCTCAGCTAGCCAGCATGCGATGTAGGCTCCAAGCGTCACTGGGGTAAGGGAGGAGTCAATGTAATAAAATAAATTGCAATATTTATATGTATAATACGTACATATTTTAGTACCTATTGCACCCGTGCGAAGCCGGGGCGGGTCGCTATATTAGATATAGCTAGAAGTGCTCATGTATAAAAATAAAAATATATATCTATACTAATATTATAAAGAGGAAAGATTTGTATTTTTGTATGTTTGTAATGGATAGGCTCAAAAAGTACTGGGCCGATTTAAAAAAATCTTTCACCAATAGAATGCTACATTCTTCCAATTTGACATAGGCTACAAAATTAGGAATCCTTGGTAAAATTTGAAAAAAATCAACAGAAAAGCGGGAAAAATTCTCTAAGGCGAAACGAAGTTCGCCGGGACCGCTAGTAATTAATAAACTCATTGTCAATTTCTAAGATTTTTTCACCATTCGAAAGCTACATTCACCCTTGTAGGCTATATTTATTTGATTATTTCTATAGAAGATTAACTCCACACTTACAAAATTGAGGTCGGTCGCTAGCTTATTTACAAAGAGAAGATGCTTTTCTGATGGAACAAATCGTAAAAAATATTATTAAGTATAGTACTTATTCTTCAGGCAATAAACGACACGACGTATACAGTCATTTGAAAAAAGTTAACCCGCAAAACGTCGGGTCTTAAATTTTTTAATCAAGGCGAAATAATATCAATTAAGTGCCACACTTATCATTTTGTTAAATCTTCACATTGCTTTTCTTTTCATAAATATTAATAAAATAATATTATTTCGATATGATCATTGAAACAAAATGATAATTCAGCAAATCAACAAAAGTACCTACGCCGAAATTTTGTTATACTATAATGTAATTAACTTAAAATTTACACGCGCTTCTCTTCCGTTCGTACAAATTAAATGGAATGGTTTCTTTTATAATTCATCGGATTTATTGTAAAAATAACATATTTATTTTATTATCGTTTATCATTGTCAAGGAAAGATCCACTAGTTGCTTGTATTAATTTGACGATATGTAAGTGTTGCCATAGCTGGGCATCAACTCGTTAATCCGTTAATCGTTAATTAACGAAGTTAACATTTTGAGTAGCGGATTAACTTTTAAGTTAACTTGAAAAACTGTTAACGGACTCATTAACTTCCTTTAATAATATTGAAGTCCGTTAATCGTTAATCCAATGCCTACTATCCACTGCATGGCACCGCGAGTGTATTACGAGTGCGAATAGATTCATTTTTACCCACAACGGAACGGAGCAGGTATATGCGTTTAGGGTGATGTTTGTGTAAAGTAATATTGCCACCTATCTTCTAAACTAATGATCCGATTTTGATGCGGTTTTCAATAACGGGTTTGTGTTTGATGAGTTCATGTTCTTAGACAGGTGTTATAGCTGTAACTAACTAGGGGGCACCATAATATTAGTGTAAAAAATGTTGCAATATAATCAAAACGAAATGTCCGATTACAATTCTGTTTCCAGAAATGTGTACGTGGTAGCTTAAATGCATGTTCCCAAATAATATAAATTACGTCTGTAACTCACTAGAGGCGCTACAATATTAGTGCAAAATAATATGGCAATAATATTAAAACGAATTGTCCGATTTAAAAAAATATTATAATATAAAAATATATAAAATATTATAATCTCATGAGTATGCATTCTGCCATTGACCCAGCAAAAGCTTTTCTAGTGACGTGAATACAATTATTGAAGAATTGTAGATGTTTAACGATGACATAAAATACACTTATGAGTATGATTAAATTTTTGTTGAAATTTCATGTAGGAAAGGCAGCCCCTGATAGATATTCCTCGTTTATGTATTACGGTAAAATTAATGTCGCTGCATTTACTCATAAGTTTAACCTCGAGAAACAGATACGTTAGGAAAAAACTGTAAACATCGATATTCATTGTTCAGGTACTTAAGTATATCTATTACCGATTTCTCGAGATATCAACTCTTTTTTAGAAAGTATTTTTACGTCCATTATTATATTTCGTTACATAATAATAGGGTTAAGTCGGGCGTTTTCAGTTATTTTTCTCCATTTTTTACCGTCGTGGGTTTTTTTTTCAAAATTTTTAATGTTCATTTGATTTCAACATGTCAATTCCCTCCCCCCTCTATGTATCGTTTTTCAGTACTCCCCCTCCCTCTTTCTTTAAAAAAAACGACCACACTAATACAATCGGGGGATTCCCCGGAAACCGTAGGGAAACTAAAAGGGTTTCCAAATGGGAGTTTCATATCTTAATTTGTTATTGAAACGCATCGTAGCGTTTTACTAAATTACTATCAGTGATCCTATCATGGAAGACATGGAATCGATTCCAGGTCTGGTCTATTTTATTTTAACGGATTAGCGATTTACGTTACCTTGCGTTAATTCTTTAGAAATGTAACGTTTTAACGTTTAACGAAGCAAACTTTTTTAGTAGCGGATTAACGATTAACGAAGTTAACTGTTTGATTAACGGTGCCCAGCTATGAGTGTTACTACATACATTAACAATTTAAGTGATTATTACGATCATGAAAATCGCAAACTAGGGGACTAAAGATCCGCGTAGATCACAAAGATCAGGACAAATACATAGATCACATTTTGGTACGCTGCCTGTTCAGGCAGTCCTGATTACGTGTGCCTACAATAAACAAAAAACCATGAAACAAATAAAACAAATAAGTGATATACGTAGTAACGCTTTATTCGCCCAGAAAATACAAATTAATGATTGCAAGAATAATTCCACTTTTCGTCGTAAATTACAATACACATCCGATACTATAGTTATATTTGTTGTTTGAATTGTAACCACAAAACGTTGTTCACAAAAATATATATTATGTTTGTATTTTAAAGTATGTACATTCGAATATGGAACTGTTAACCGCAAGTTCGCTCTAGCCTGAACAAGATCAACAATAGTTACATTTTTCTTTTGTAAATGCAGCAAAATATCAATAAAAAAATAAATGCCACGCAAAATATATGAGATGCTAAGTTAATTTGTAACAATGTCAAGTGTGATGATAAGGTTACTATTAAATTAACAATGTTTGGTAAAAAATAATGGACTAATATGTTGCTATGTGAAATTAATTCCATGTCACAGGTAAATTTACCCAAGATATATTTAAATAAATTTAATTACAATAATATGAACTTTTTGTAAGACACAACAATATAATTTGTTCAAAGAGTACCATCTTTGTTAGAACAATTAAATGTGCTACAAAAAAAAAACGTTGGTATAAAAAATGCTACATTAAAAACAATTTTCAGTAAAAACAGTAAACATACAAATTAACTGGAATAGTAAAAAAATAAAAATCAATTCTTTTAAGTAGGTAATCATGATTGATTTTTTTGCATTGATGCAGAAATAAAAATAAAAAACAAAACGATAGCTACGTAAATACCGCCTCAAAACGTACAAAATATGTACTATCAACGGCTGGGTCTTAAAAAATTTCCATATTTTACTAAATACACCCAACCACGTAATTATTAATAATTCCCATCCTTATGTATTAAGTGTAACAAATTTGGATCAAAAATTATCAATAATATAGAAAACTACATTAAACAACGTCAGCGTCGACTCGCGTTCATAATCATTATTTTTTATTATAAAGCAACGAACCGCATGATAATAAATTATTAAACACCTAATCTCGAACAACCTACCTTTAATTGTGACTTCTATAGTAACAGGTATTATCGCGTCGCCGGTGAACTATCGTTTGGCGTTCAATATGTTAACTAAGGTTAGTCTCACCGCTAGTTAAGTCTATTTTGACAATTTGAAGGACGAACTGTTTTATCTTATTAGTATGCTACGGAACTAAAGCTGTGACTCGCCCATCAGAGAATTTACTTAGTTCTGTATCCCTATGAAATTATCACAGAAATATGATATCGTTTAACTTGCCTACATCCCGTGTAGGCATAACCCTTTACTATTCCTTAATTAACGTGTCACACAGGTGAATCGTCTATGGTAATTATACGATTCAAATCACTAAACCCAACTAGACCCCAATGTTGACACGACGAAAGACAGAGCTAAGAAAAAATAGAATTCCTACTTAAAACTTAGGTCTGTCGTGTATTTTCGCCGTCTGCTCTGATGGGCAAGCAACTTCAGCGAGGGGTGAAACCGGCTTTACTTCTGTTTTATATCGATCGTCACTAATAAACAACTACTTAGTCGTGTCGATGGCTTCGACGAATAAAAACCACGCAACGCAGAGTTGACCTGCACTATATATACTATGCTAAATTATCGCCAGGTCAAAACGCTTCGGTAGTAGACGCGGAGCCCATAACATTATGTTTAAGAGGTAATCGTTCATGTTTCGTAATGTTCAATAACGTTGGAAAGACGTCTAGTCTTAGCACTAAGCGGTACTATCAAAACTGTTCTACCTAATAAGTTTAGGATCACAAACTGCAAATCGATGCTTTGACACATTACAATATTAAATAAATAATATTAGAAATGGTCGACTAACTTGGACATAGAGACGCTTAAATCTTAATTTGTGTGCGCCCAAAGTCAGCATCTTAAAGACTTCTATAACTAATTAAGTCTATGTTCACACAAGCCGGCTTTACACCGTAAAACCGGCCGCGTCGGATCCTTACAGCTCGCACGCTTAACTCGATACAAACGTGGAAGCGTTTAATTTGAACTTTTTTCTACCCGCAACCATAGCAGGCGCGAGGTCCGCCTACCGGCATATTGGCACTCGCCAAATGCAACCAAAACGAACACATCATGCGATGTGATGTGATCAACCAAGGATCACATTAAAGCGTATACACACTTCACGTGATAGCGATTTGGAAGCTCCTTCGCACCAGACCTCTTTAGATTCACCCACGTTCATTCAGCAATACATCACGCCACAAAGCGAATAATTAAAAATTTCAAACATCTGCCCCCCGCTTAGCGCCATCAAACATGATACTAAACCTCAACTGACAATTTAGCCAATAATTAATATTGCTTATTCCACTATAAGGAATCAATTGATTACACTTTGTGCACTTGTCTTACAAGCGTTTCAAAGTATTTAATCTATTGCTACGGCCGCAACCGGCCACAAGCGAAACACGTATCTTTACATTCTGTACAGGTCGATATAAACTATCCTTTTACAAATAAATTATTCATTAAAAATCACTCATTTTCTGTAATAAATACGATAAACAACAACAAAGAAATTTACCACTTTTATACGAGTACAGACACAATCCGCATTTTAGGAGGATTTACCTTACATTTGTAACACTATGCTATGTCTTGTAACCATTATGTTTCCAGTAAACGCAGAAATATACAGCTTAAACAAATTCCATAAGGGAGAAATTAAAATTCCATTCCAACACAATTTAAGCTACGTATTCCACAACAGCGACATGAAATAAAACTTCCATTTTCCTGATCACAGTTACAATACAAATTACTCAATGAATAAATCCGTCGTAGAAGACATTGCCTAAATCCCAGTTATAGTTACAAGATCCTTCAACACTATCTCACTTAAAGGCGAGTACTCACCCGAAAATAAACAATTGGCATCTTATAAACATCGAACCATGTTTATTCGCAGGCTCGGTAACAATTATCCTATATTTTGTGACATCGTGGAACGTAAACAGAAGGAGAAAAAAACCTCTTGAATTTTTACAAAAAAAATCGATTTATATTCGATAAATCATCTCGCGACATATTCAATCCACTATGATTAAATGTCTGAAACAATCTTTTCGAGACAGCACTGTATTCAACTCTCGGAACATACCAGAGGTAAGTCAAATTTGAGCTATTTTTGGTAGCAGTTAAGGTACGATTAGAAACAATCTTCTTCTGTCAAGTTCCACGTCCTCCCAGATGGCTCTGGTACCCGTATAAAAGCGTAATTGGTGCGGGGGCGTCTTCACTGGCTCGGTCGGAGGCTTGGAATGTACGAGCGACGCCCGCAGCCCTGCGACCGACTGGCTCTTACCGATTTACTAATTGTATGGCAATACTAATGCACACCTATTCGGAAATCCTTGCGGATATTCTTTGATTAAATATAAACGCAGCTCGAAGGTTTGTAGGGGTTAAAAGTTTCTCTGTTCTCAAAGTAATTTTTATTGTTTTTTTTTTAATTTCAGATTTTATATTGAAGAAGACACTGAATGACTTCGTTTTATATTTGTACGTTTAAACGAATTATTTAAGGAGACATAGAGTTGACTATGTATCAAAAATATATAAAAAAATATATTTTTGATATGATATTTATATTATTGATATCAAAAATATATAAAAAAATATATTTTTGATTCCTGAACCGTAATTTTTGTTATATATTTTAGATATGAAATCATATGCACCTAATATTTTGGCCACGAATGGAATAAATTTAATGTTTATAGTGGAAGTTTTAGTTTACGCGTTAGTGAAATTATCAAAAATTTTAGGCGGACTATTAGGTTCGCGGATTTTAAGAGGCTTTTAAGATTTTTATATTTACTTCGTTATTAGTAATATTTTTATAGAAAGAAAAAACAAAATGATTGGACTTTTACACGAAAATAGTCCCGTCAAATTTTAAATTACTGTATGTAAAAAATTGTCTACTAAAATTTAAAAATAAATTCGATCACACATTTGCCGGTAACGTCGAAATAACTTAGGTAAGCTAAATGAATGTCGATTATAGCGATTGTTCATCACCATTCTTTGCCACATTAAACACCCAGATTTGGGGGCAAAAGTAACAATTTTGGGCAATATTTAAAAAAAATATATGAATATTTTCACACACCAAAATTAAAAAAAAAACGGGCCAGAACTAAACTATGAATATACCCGAAAATTCGTAAATGTTAGTCATATTATTGGTGGTAAGGAGAACAATCGTTGTGAAAAATCTTACATTCCTAAATCAGAGACAGGCCCAAAAAGCTCGATCGGCGAGCCAAGCCAGTCGGCCGCAACCTGTACATAACACTAACTCATATCACAACTAATTCGACTAGTGCGCGACCACCCCATTCCTCTGTCTCGGGTACCCGTTGTACTCTTGCGTCTTCTTAGCCACCGGTACATCGGTGACCGGTTCCAATTTCGCCTTCTTTCCTCTCGGCTTCGGAGCTAAGTAGGCTTTATAGAAGAACTGGGCAAAGAGAACGAAATAAGAGAAGTACATCGCCATGGAGAGCTTGATGTTAATCTGGGAGATGTGGCAGGAGTTAGTGGGGGAGGTGTTGATGTAGTTGTGCGCCCAGATGTTGATCGCACAGCCGACGATCATCTGCGTGAGCTGGAGGCCGGTGATGATCATCGCGAAGAACCGCGGCGGGTACTTGCCCATGCTCACCAGGGCGTAGTACGAGTACATCACGCTGGAACGAGATAAATACTCTTGTTTATTAAATTTGATGACGCAATAGACTGATTCCCACGTACACGTGCCTATCCGTTGGGAATGTCCGTAAGTATGTTGGTAATGTTGCCGGCAATATTCTAAACTGGGTATTACCTTGAGATAAAAAAAAAATCATAAAATCTGAAAGGTTTTTTTTTTAACTTTTGAAAAAGTATTCAATCTTTTATTATTGGCAATATTTCCAGTTTATGCCCATCATGTTCCCAAGCTTTTTCTTATCAATAAAATTAAGTGAATGTTAATTTAATTTTGTCCCTCATATAATATGTCAAAAACTAAATATTTCAAAAAAAAAGGGCCATGTTAACCGACATCTTTCGGAGCACTGTTAATATAGGTACACGTACGTCAAAAGCTTGTCAGACTAGTTCACTTTGGACGATGTAGCCTTAAGTCGGGGGCATAAAAACTGATATTGTACTGCAAGTTTTTACCGTGTTGTGTCGTTAACTGTACATCGCTGTAACACCCAATTCCTTATTAGGACCATGAAGGTTTCAGTGAATAGTAATTTCTTGTTCATTCCCAAATAACAAGGAAATATGCACCATTATAAATTGACTGAAAGCATATGTCATAGAATGTGAAATTTAAAGACGACGGTTATGTTATGTTTCTTAGAAAATATAGACCGTGTTCAAAGCGCGCCTCTGTCTAATATTTACAAGACATGACAAACATGTATAAAAAAACCTTGCTTGGACTTTTACGTATAAAACCATGAGAGTTCTGAACTAAATCTAACTCATATAATAACTAGTCTTTAAATAGGTGGTTGTTGTAGCTGCAACGACATTATAATAGAAATGACTCAAGACTACAATGAATCATAACCGTTTCGCTGCGCCTGCGCTTATTACATGTATGATAAGGTATAATGCCACTATTTATGTAGGTCACCATCGGATTACCAAGAGAATTTAGAATTAGAATGCTATCAATAAAATAAATTTTCACAGGGGACAAATATATTCTATAGCCACAATTTACGAAAAGGGATATTCTGGGAATCTGTTACGATACATTAATTAACTTACAATCAACATCTTATTGATTCCAGAATGATCACAAACACGATCCAGTTCAGTCAAAACCTGATAGAAGAGGTCAAAAGGCAATCGTTGTATAGAAAGAAGAAAGAAAGAAAGTACATTTATTGACCATCACACAATTGGCTACTTGACAGTTTTTAAAAAAGTATTGTAAATGCGCCCGTTCATTTTATATCCCATGCAATTCGATTTATCTGGAAATAATCTATATAACCAGAGAAAAATAAGATTTTGTGTAACACATTTAAAAAGCGCGCGAAAACGTCAATTCACGTCACTGTTGCAATTATGACGTCAACGTCCTAGACAACGAACCGATACGCATAGGAACGACTTAATTAAGATAAACGGAAAATGTTTCAATAAATTCTTTATACGATTAGAGACACAATAATTCAATTTAATCGGTAAAATAATCATTGTTTCGCCACATTAAAATAATTAATTTTCGCCGACAGCTGTCATTTCCGAATTGCAATGGTGGTTTCCGTTTCGGTTCTTTTGTTCCACAGATAAAAAAACTAAAATTTATTTTGCAAAAATAAAATACTAACTATGCTTTTAATTAAAAAGTAAAAATGTAAAATGATAACTAATAAGCTAACATATCTAACACTTTTCATATTTTATTGATAACACTGTCAAGTAGCCAATTACTAAATATACGCAATCAGCATAAAACATAAGGTACCTTGTGAGGCCAATTTGGGTTCTACCTCAGCAATGCTGCTATAGCAATCTTAACACCGAAGCAACCCTGGTATTTTTGTGGGCTTTTGGCATATAAGTATAGTATTTTAATCGATTGTACCAAATTTAATACTAGGTCAGAAACCATGATTCGTATCAAACATCAAATAACGTTTGAGATGAATACGTTGAAATGTATGTAATTGAAACAAAACAACCACAATGATATTTTGCAATCGCGCAAGAAATACTCCATAATTAGTGAGTACAAAGTCCATAATTATATGTGGATTATCATCAATGACTAACTAACCTACTATTTAATACAATTCGATGTTTTCAAATGCCAGCCGTTGACCAAGTATAAACTCAATTAAATGAAAAGACAGCTCTTAGCTAAGACTAAATAACGTTTTGTTGCTAGAGAGCGATAAAGGATTCAATGACCATTGTTACAATTCATAATAATCAATAAATTCTTTGTAGCCATTGGAGCTGATACAATAGTAACACTATCTAAAGAAGAACGTTTCACCGACGACCTTAGCAGAATTGCATCATGTGCTCCTATTTGTAAATAAACCAACGCAAAGTCCTAATGGAATTCTATAAACAGTAGTCCTACTATCGTTAAAGAAATGCACAAGAGAAAGGTTTCGGGTTTGTAGAATAATCTAAAATTCGGAAGTCAAAACAAGGGTTTTGACTTGCATAAAAATAGTCTGTTTTTAAACGCTTTATTAGCATTCAAAGTGTTAGTTTCGTTTATGAGAATTGAAAATTACTGTCATCGCATTTCGTTTTTGATACGCCTTCAGGACTTCATAGCAAACGGTGGGTGCCAATTTCGATTCCTTAAGAAAAGTAAATAAGTACCATTAAGCTATTGTGAAACAAGATTCAAGGAACGCAAGTGTTGTACCGGCGATAATGAGACTTTCTTACTGAGCGCCGGCAATTTGATTTGATGGTGAATGGTCCCGTGCAATTTTTTTTTGGTGCAACGTTTTCCATTCCAATCACGGATTGCGAATTTCTCTTACAACATTATTTATAACTTTCGCGGTCTGCTCCACTTTGATGTTGTTTCATTTAAAGTTGTCTTGTCTTAACAAATTTAAGTATTTGTGTAAATCAAGGCACTAAGAGTAGGTTGAGATCATATTTCCGTGGCAGTTATACAGTTGATATTATATCTTACGGCACCAACAATAGGGGATGAGATGGGTAGGGGTATTTAATAGATAGCCTACGCTTTTCTCAGAACGCAGGAGAATCACAGATCCGTCGTTGTACGTCACCAGAAATAGCGATAAGGTGTATCAAAGCATTTTCTCCTCCATTAAAATTGATTTTTAATGGCGATATTAGTGCTTAATTACACCGAATAACATTGTCGTGAAAACTATTTGATGTATCCACAAACTTCATCTCTCTTCGTTGTGTCATGAACCTAACCTAAAGTACTTCCATCAGTAGAATTTAATGTACAGTAAATATCATTGGATTGCATACAAAAAAAATAGGTCTGAAACATCTTGGTTTATAAGTACGCAATCAATCTATCAGTTCTCCAGCCAAATTGGCAAAAATATTGCAGACGTTATCATGACTGGGATAATTAGGATTGAGACTGCTTTTGGGCGAGATCAAAGCCAAAGCTATGAAATATTTCACCAGTGATAAGTTAATCTATGAAAACTCGATACGTATCAAAGGATCCTCAGCTACACGGCTTAGCAAGTTTATTACTGAAAGCAGGAAAATATTTTCTCCCGTATCGATAACAAAAATACAGTAATAGGTCCGCGGAGTTGATCAGGCTTAGCATGATGATTCACATTTAGGTGATAGGGGGGCAAATCCCATGTAAGTTCCCAGATAATTTCCACTTCTAAAATGGCTCAGACAACGCGCTTCAATGGGTTCACTTCGCGAAAACGATGTAGGGAGTCCTACAGTTGAATGGAGGCTATCGCGTATGAGGAATCCTCTAAGTGGCTTAGGCTTTAGATCCAACTGCAACGTTGGTTGTAATTAACATGATATTGGTAGACGTGCCACTATTACATTTAAATCTTATATATACTAATATTATAAAACCGAAAGTAATTCTGTCTGTTTGTCCTGCTTTCACGCCTAAACCACTGAACCGATTTTGATGAAGTTTGGTATAGCTATAAGTTGAACCTCTAGAACGGACAAAGGTTACTTATTTACTGAAAGTAAGCCCTCGAAAGTTGATATGGGACTGAATTTTGAAATTTGGCAATACAGTTCGAAACTTGGATTAAAATATATATATTTTTTTTCCGTACTACAATCTGTCGCCTTTTATGGGACATTCAGCAGTATGTTGGGCGTTCAGTTGGCTGTCTTTATGAAGAGGATGTGACACAGGTCACATACCGAGAGCGCCAACTGGATTAAAATATGGACCACTTTTTATTTCGAATGTTAGGGGAGATAGGGATAAAACCGACCATGAAGGTATAAACATGTGAAAAAAACTATTCTATGACATTTAAATCAGATGTAAAAAAAATAAAGGCATATTCACCTGTGCACACAGTAGTTCATGACGACGAACCAGCGCGCGGAGGATGTGTACTCAGTGAACGAGTACCAGGTGTACAGCAGCACCGTGATGTGGTGGTACCAGTGCAGGAAGATGAGCGGCTTCTTGCGTAGCACGATGAACACCGTGTCGCCGAGCTCGGGCAGCTTCGACAGTACGAACATGTACGTCCAGAAGCCGGACACCCGGTCCACTTCGATGAAACTGAAATTGAGAAACGTTACCAATTAATTCATTACTCCAACTCAAAACTCTAACTCTTTTTTTATATTACAATTCAAGATTGACCTCATCCCACCTTATGGTAATGAGGTCCTGGCTTAAGGGCAACAAGTACAGCATAATAATAGCTGATACTGGGCTTGTCTCGCCCTTACCTTGAAGGCTTGACACCTGCTACTAATGTAGCACCCCACCAGGAGCTGTGGAAACCCTATTCACACGCAGGAACACAACAACACCGACCGAAGTGATTGTTATTTGGCTACGGTCTCGTGAGGTGGAGGTATTTCACCAGTCGGGCTGCTCCAGTTCAAGCGATAAATCGCTATGCCCTATCTCTCTTAAAATTGTATTAAATTAAATTGTTATTAAATACAATGCAAAGTGATTCTACTGCCCAATTCGGAACCTATATCTACCGAGAAGACACCGGTAAGAAACTCAGTAGATTAATAACGATAGCAGTATCTAACTTATTGCTATGTGTAGGTCACTTTGGATCTTCACTTTGACGAGTGATGAAACAATTAAGTACTCAAGTAAGTATTTTCTTTCTTACAGACCAGTCCCCAAAGGTTCACAGGCATGATGCCAGCCATAGCTTCACTAACTGGTCAATGATGACGTCTGATTTCGACAAGACATGTCCCGCCACTGGCATTCCCTACGCACCTTCCGGCATACAAATTGAACCTCGGGAATTGCACCGGGTACATTTTTGTACCCTGAGGTGATATTAAGACCTAACAATTTTAGACTCTAACCTCTTGGAGGTGAGTGTTAATAACTGCAAAATAGTTATCTTATTAATTGCAGCTATAAATAGTGCGCACTTATTGTCACTCTTGCAAATAAAGCATTACCGATTTTCATTCAAATTTAATCTAAACGTTGTGTATGGAAGTGCACACTCGTGCACTAGTAATGCAATGAGGAAAATAGTCTAGACTAGTTTTTAATATTTTCAAGGCTTTTTTTTTAATACGAAATGAATATAGTATCTACAGTTTGCCCGGCGCTTAAATAACAACTGTAAACCAAGTTCAAATAAATGTTGGTGTGTTCATTTTGAATGATTCTATGCATATTTTCATTAAGAGCAATAAATGCGAGTTTCAAAACGTACTGATCATGAACGAAACACGATTTCAAGCTGAATTCCACATTGCAGTTTTTGAAAGTACCAATTACGTAATAAAACAAACTGGTTTATTCTTTCCAGTGTCGGTTTCTTTGGATCTTAGTCTGACGCGTAAATAAAAAACTGTTTGTAAACTTTGTAATAACGAAGATTCGTTTTTATTAAATATCAAGATCCAACAGACCTTAACTATTTGACACAATCTCATCTCATACTTAAACAGGGTAAGCAGTCGATTGGCACGAAATAAATTCGCCCGATGTGCGAATCGTCCCCATTCAATACAAATATTTTCGGTGGGCGTTTTGCACGAATGTTTTTTAAGCGCGTACATATCAACTCCTTCAAGAATTAGTAGCATCCATTTAATTCTACAAAGAAGTCGATTCGCACGCGATAAAATACATTCGTGCGAAACGTCTACCAAAAAAATATTTTTATTAAAAGGGGACGATTCGCACGTTCGGGCAATTTTATTTCGTGCCAATCGACTACTAACCCGTAAACAGAGTTTATGTCAAAGTAAAAAGAAAAATATTGAAAAAACAATTGCCTACAATCAATTATTGGCTCGGCCACAAAAACCGATAATCTACTTTTACTTAAATGCCTGAGTTGGCAAACGGACGTTGCCAAATCTCCAAATAGAACCGCAAAAAAAAAAAGTTATCCATAACGGACCGACTTTCCAATACCTACGGCATGTTTGCTGTACATACAGTCATAGCACGTTAGATATACACTATATCTTCTACCATCTTTATGGGGTTCCCTACTACAGTTCGAAAGTCGATGATTCGATTTTTATTATATCGAACACGAAAAGTCGATAATTCATTTGTCCGATGTTTTATTCCGCCGATGCTTTATTAGTGCGATGTAACGTTTGTGCGAAAAATCTTGGTGCGAATAACGTTATAGCGATTGCTCGTTGGTTCGATATTTTATTTCTTCTTTGGTATGTTGCTTTGAAATAATAGTAACCAAATAGTTACTAATTTAAGATGTTTTTTATTTCAAGAAAAAATATCCACCAGAACAAAACAAAATCAATTGTTACGTTTTAAATATCTATTTACTTTCAGTTATATTATTATAAAATAATCATGTAATGTTTCCATTAATTATTAATATTTATACATATTTCTTTCAACAATGAGTTGTTATTTTAAAGTAAAATATAAAGTAGAATTCTCGATATTTATATAAAAAAGTAACAATTGATTTTGTTTTGTTCTGGTGGATATTTTTTCTTGAAATAAAAAACATCTTAAATTAGTAATTATTTGGTTACTATTATTTCAAAGAAACATACCAAAGAAGAAATAAAATATCGAACCAACGAGCAATCGCTATAACGTTATTCGCACCAAGATTTTTCGCACAAACGTTACATCGCACTAATAAAGCATCGGCGGAATAAAACATCGGACAAATGAATTATCGACTTTTCGTGTTCGATATAATAAAAATCGAACCATCGACTTTCGAACTGTAGTAGGGAACCCTCTTTATGTGGTACCAATAAGAACTAATATCTCACTGCAAATATGTTCCTTTATTACAGAACATGCTAATTTCAAACTGGCGATATTCCTAAAGAGTAAATAAAGTCTTTGGGAGTACTTGTAGTACCTTAGTTGCTTTTTTAAAAGTACTGTACAAGAAAAAGCTACCTACCCGTAAAGGATGTAATGTATCAAATACATTACATGCAGTCAAGAAAGTACATTTATTCGCAGCGGGCTCGTTCCTAGGTAAACTACTTCAGTTATGTGGTAGGTACCATTGTAGGTTCTGTTGGTGTTTGTTTTAATATCTGGGTGTTTATAATGCTTGTATATGATAGTATTTTAATATTTGTATTGGTCTTTATAATGTATTCAAGTACATTTATAAACACCAAGACACAGACACAAATGTTCATCATACGAACATTTGTCCTGCTCAGAGATTTAACCCACGACATTTGGCTTAATCGAGAATTCCTGCCTGTCCAAACGAGCAAGTCGATCAGTCGTTTTAGAAATATTGGCATTGTTTATAATACCCAGTTCTAATATTATACGATTCGTAATGTGTAAAAAATGGCTATCCGTTTTTCTACGAGTCGTTAATTCTAATTTCAAATTTGCTTTCCATATCAGCTGTCATCAGTCGTTTGTCGTTCGTTTTTAGCTTACGCCTCGTATAATTTATTACTATCCACAACTAGAATGATTCGTTTTTCAAATATTGGAACCGGGCGTAAGTCGATAATAATCTGTCTGCCCACTGGTGCATAGCGTGACGGCAACGCAGTAATGGATCAGTATTACGCAACAACCACACACGAGAGGCGGGCAATCTAGGTAAACGCAACGTATGAGTCTAGAAATGATCCGGCCAATTTCAGCCAATTATCTTAGTTAAAGAACCGGACAACACTACGACATCGATACAACACGCAAACGACCGCATACATGATTAATCAGAACAGACCACGTGGGACTCGGTGGAGGAAAACACTGGTTGATTCAATCAATTAAATAATATTTGTTTTTCTTTATCTGTCACTCCTTTGCCTAAGTGTATCCTTTCGTTCCCTACCAAGGTAGTTTTATTGCGTTCGTTTTACCACTAAATAAAAAAAATAAAAAAACTATTCGAATTAAAATAATATGAGTATGTTTAAAAACAGGTAAGGGTTTTTGACAACAATGTCACTCAAATTGCATTTTAACCCACTGTGCGCCATTGTTGTGGTCCGAACTTTAGGGTATACGAACTGGAAGTTATGTCTAAACTATAACAATTAATTCAATATCCTAACTTGAACAACAAGAATTAGAAGAATATGCCTACATGTAAAAAACGGTATAAAAAGAATTGCCATCAAATATCATTCAAATTGTATAATTGACTCACTGCGTGGTTGAGTTCAGTGTATTATACTTAACTACCAATTCAATATTATCTGAATTTATACATTTGTTTAATGGGTACCGACTCAAAATCATTCGAAATTTCTTCTTTAATACAATTATTTTAGTTTGGTTATTTATTACGAAATCGAGTATTTCATGCTAACGTCAATTCATGCATGTCGTTTGTCACCCATTAAATTGACACAATGTAACATTTATTTAAAAGGCAATCAAGTCATTAACACCAGTTGCACGATTATCACCATTCACGATATGGTAATTACAAAGTTCTAATAAAATCATTGTAAAGATGACGTCTCATTAATATTCTAGTCTATTGTTAGCTCTGTTATGTAAGTAGATTGGAATCCAAGTAAAACCAGATTCCAATAGCATTTTAATTGTATAATCGTAAGATATCCACTGTGTAGCCCTAATTACATCACAAAAAGGTGTCATGAATACAATACATTATACAAATTAAGAGAAATAGACGTGTCACAAACATTATAAAATATTCTCATGGCAAAAGACAGTGTTTTGTCAATCGTCAAAATTTACCACCTGCACCGTCTTTGCATTAATATTAATATATATGATATTTAATATTAATATTGGACAATATTACATACATTGCTCTGATCCTGTGGTAAGTAGCTAAAGCACTTGTGTTACAGAAATCAGAAACAACGACGGTACCACAACACCCAGACCCGAGACAATATGGAAAGGTTCGTTTCCCATATTGACCCGACCGGGGATCGAACCCGGAGATGGCGCGACGCCAAAGTCCGGCACGCTTGCCTCTCGGCTACGGAGGTTGTCATTGCATAGCAATGGTGATACTAATGAATTTTCGGCATTTCTGTATTAATGCAAGCAAAAAACCGAAAAAAAAACAAATATAATTTAATTGAATATTCATTTTTTGCGTAGAGGGTTTTTAAATTTTTATTTAAATTTTTATTTTTTTTAATATGTAGTAATAGTGAAGAGACAGACGTTTCGAAATGAGCCCGTTTCCGCCATTTTGTAAATATAAGGGCTGGAGGGATTCTTTTCTTTAATAATCTTTCTGTTTGGAGATTTGCAATAAAATACAATTTATGGTTGTTATTTTATATTGTTTGATACAATCTAAAATTTATCTATAGAAATAAAATCTCAAACAATTATTTGTGCATGAAGCACAATATTAACTGCAATGGTGGTTATTTAATTATTAACAGTTTTGTTTCTCCCAATTTTCGGTATTCAACCACTAAATAAGTAAAAGCAACTACATATTTTAAACAGGTTATCTTGCGAATTTATACTTTGTCATAGAGTAACAAGGTTCAGATCAGAGGTGACAGAAGTAAACAGATGGCACGCGGCTCACACGCGATTTTTCCCATTTGTCCATAATGTTAAGAGATTATCAGTCTGTTTACTGTTTACCTTTCGGTGTATCGTATCACAAATAAAAACAAATGTTATTTATTTTATTCGATAAACTTATCTAAATCCACCTCTTAACACTTGGTAACGCGTGATTAATCAAAAAATACTCATTATGACAAACAAGGCATATAATATATCCGCTCTAGGTAGTCATAACTGTATTTACAATAGTGTGTGTTTGTGTGAGAGCGAGAGAGAAAGAGGTGGAGAGATGTGCAAAATTAGCCATTTTCATCCAACCGCTCAACCAGGATATCGAACTAGTTAATGTAACAACTTCTTATTAATATTTTTTATTCGAAAACACTCAATTACGCAATAAAAATAAAACCAATGAATATCGTGAAAAAAATGTATGAAACCGAGTTTACACAAATTTCTCGTTTTCTTATTACAATGGCACGTTTACGTCCGACAGAATTACATATTTCCTTACTTCCTTATTTAAATAAGAACCCTACACACACTGAAAATAACACCACAGTATAAAAAACCTATCGCATTAAATTTGGATTTCAAATTTTTCTTTTAACAAAAACAAAAAAAAAATACCCCGTCGATTTGTGGATCTCCTCCTTTGTTTTAGTCGGTAAAAAATAGTCTCAAAATTAACAAGGGCACGAAATCCGATGGATGAATTACGATTTAGAAGTAAAAGACATCAATTTGAAACGATAATAGATTGGAGTCTATTTTCGGAAGGTCGAATGCTACAGAGTTTCGCTTGTGATTTTCAATCAATCATTCAGAAGACAAATTCTGGAAGCCAAAGTTGATTTTAAAATGATTTGAAATAGATTTATCAATAACCGGATAATTTCAGTAGATTGAGTTTAATACTCATAATTGTTCCTGATATAAACAAAAGGGGAATTTCAATAAACAAGAGTGATGACTTGGTAAAAATATTATGGTATAAAGTCCGTCAGTTGTTTTTAAAATATTAAAAAAAAACGTGAACAATATGTTTTATACGTTAGAAAGAAAGAAGAAGTCTTCTTTCTAATAAATAAAAAATGATGATGTTATAGCGCTTCCAAGTTCAGTAGTGTGTGATTACGTCACTAATTCGTAAATACTGTGCGAAGTGATCACGCGCAGTATAAAAAAAATAATAGGTATATCTTATATTTTGAGGACAACGGAGGTAGCCGAGGCGAGTGTGCCGGACTTTGATGTCGCGTTATCTCGGCGGTCCCGGGTTCGATCCCCGGTCGGGTCAATGTAGAAAACGAACTTTTCTACATTTTTTCGGGTCTGGGTGTCGTTGTTTCTGATTTCTGTAACACAAGTGCTTAAGCTACTTACCACAGAATCGGAGCAAGGCATGTGATGTTGACCAATATGTATTTTATTTTTTCATACTAATGATGATAACCTTACCTAACCAATAGACCAAACATAAACTTATAGTCATCTACTCCATGGTTTCTGAGATAAACAAAAGTGAAAATCAATCAATAAGGTCTATATTTAGATTCTCGTAGTTAATGGGCGGCTGGTGTCAGTTATTACAACACAGACGGCGCTTAATTGCAGTTATCTAACACCAGTTAAAGCGTTTTGAGACAAATCGTGTTAACTACATTTTTCTCAGTTACATCAGATTATAGGCCAAGTAACCTACAGAGCGAACCGGTATGTAGTGCAGGCTTGGGGTCTGCGCCCACTATAGAGACGGCACGGCAAGGGATTTTAAGATGACGAACAGTAATGTACGGTCAACATCACATCTAGGAACAGGAACACACTTGCAATAGGATATTGGTTCTTATAATAACGACTTAACTCAAACTCTCAAACTCATACTCAAATTTCTTTATTCAAGTAGGTCACATACAACACTTTTGAATCGTCATTGAATACGCGTATTTTTGATATTGTCTATGGATACCGTTTGTGCCTTGTTCTGGATGACTTGATAATGGAATTGTCTAGCTTCATCGCTCAAATTAATGACAAGAAATAAAAAGTGATTTTGATTTCATTTATTTTCTTATTATCTTTAAATTGTCTTTCATAGCAAAACATACATATATGCTAAAATAAGCGAATATTTTTAATGTCACCAGTAAGTGAATTTGACTAAAAATGTAAAAAACCAACCTCCTGCTATCTTGTATCAAGTCGTATGAACGCTTCCTTTCAAAATGAAAAGTTTAAAGTTGGAAATCGTCATTATGGAAAGAATTATCATTCCTGCATTAAGAAACCGACCTAATACCGATGACGCAAAACATATAATTCCTCCTTTCGCCGTGCAAGTAACTGCCCTTTGACGCGGCTTGTATGCCCTTACGTGTCATCAGCTGGCCAGCGGCGATGCTCATCGAGAAATAGAAAGTGGTAGTTGCGCAAGAGGCGAAATTATGCGTGCGCGCGTCACGTGACGTCACAGAATACGCGCACTGCGTTTGATTAACCCACTGAAACAGATTCCACGTTTGCTTTATGGACTAACATTATTCTATTACTAATGCTGTGTATAGAAATGAGTGTTTGTCTTTATGATGTAACGGAATTAGTTTCGTAAATTTTAGCTAATGCGATTAACACAATAATTTTAATGAATAGAAAACGCAAGCAAACTTTCATGTGTTCGATGAAATACACAACAGCTTTTCCTTTACTTCGAAAACAGCTTTGTATCATTGTTTTATTTGCTTTTCTTTACAAAATGAGTATAAACAAAGGCAAAACTATTTTGTATTATGTTTTTAATAATTATAAACAATAATAAATCTTATACACACTATTACATACGAAGAAGCCTGTACTTTGTGCCATAGATACCAGGAAAACATAAATATTAATAACACTAACCTAACCTATCGAATTATGGAATTTGTAAAGTAAAAAATCACACCATGTGTTCAAAAACAATTTGAAAACAACAGAACATCACAAAATATTTACAACAAAAAAAATAGTCGAGCATAATACAATAAGACTCATTCTAAACATGATTATGTTCCGTAAAAAAAATAAGTCAATGGCATTCTTAATTCAAACAGCTTATATTTTATCGGCTTGTTAATTATCTGACGATTAAAAAAATAAACTCATACGGCTTCGATCACATATTTCGTCGATCTACACTTCCATGCAAAATATAAATAAGTTATTGACCCTTATGCATGACGCAAGCGTCATGCATTACGTACATATTGCAAAAATGGCCTTATGTTTTATACAGTTTAACCCTATTTTAAATTCGAATGCGAGCGAAACAAATGTTTTATACCTTGTTTTGTTGGTGCCATTTTAAAATGCCGCATTTTTTATTTTGTTTTATGTATAAAACATTTGATCACAGCCTAAACGTAATGGTTCCATGTTTGTTTCATGAATAATAGAGATGTTAACTGGCTAGTCAAGTGAAATACTTTTAAATTCTTCCTAAAACACGATTCCTCCACAGAATTCCTATGAAGACCGCACACTGTGACGTAACAATTATATTTATCAACACACTGCCAATTGAATAGTTACGGATTATTTAAAAATAACATTTTAAACATAAAATCAATCTAGCCGCTGTAACATACAGACCTTTGTACGTCATTGATACCTTAAAAATGTTTTGTGAACGGTATCAACATCCCAACTGGTGGTAAGTTTCCCATTGACGTCATAGAAAGGCTTCCGATTGAGTCAGCCAAAGGAAGATTACAGCTGGTTTATACAATTTACGTTCAAAACAATATAGATTAATATCAGTAAAGTAACAACCAAATATGTCGATTACTCAGGTATATTAATAAAAATAAATCGTGGTTCGTTAGTCTTGCTAAAACACGAGAACTGCCAGATATACATATTTGATTTTGGTTTTGATATTATTGCGGGGGTTCAAGAAGGTTTATAAGATAAGAAAACGCGGAAAATCCTATATAAATGAATTCTATATAACTACACAAGCTCGCACAACTTGGATTGACTTAGATCTCAAGATCTAGACTCGTGGGCAAAACGCATGTACATTTTAATACATGCAATGCCAACCACATTATACAAATCTACTTTACTGTGCCTAAATGAACTGTGACATCATTTAATGAGATTTTAATATCTAAAATATGATGTTACGGCCGTATAACAAAAATATTTACTCTTAATTACGGAACTTGTGGTCCATCCATAACGATGAAGCTACTAATGAAACCTAATTAACGATGCAATAATTGGACGGATCTAAATCTATGCACGTGTACTTATGTGGCCATGTTTTGTATGAACGTTTTGTTGTCACATCCTGTATTCTTAATGGCTTGACCGATTTTGGAGTGTGTCAATCCTGTTTTTTTAATTAATTATAATTTTAAGAAGGGTAGGGCATAACGATTTATTGCTCAAACTGGGGCAGCCCGACTGGTGAAATACCTCCACCTTAAAGAAGACCGCAGCCAAATAACAATCACTTCTGTGTTGTTGTGTTCCTGCGTGTGAGTAAGGTTTCCAGAGCTCCTGGGGGGTGCTACGTTAGTAGCAGGGGTCAAGCTTTCAGGGTAAGGGCGACAAGTCCAATAACAGATTTATTATGCTGTACTTGTCACCCTTAAGCTAGGACCTCATTAACACTTAACATCAGGTGGGATGTGGTCAATCTTGAAGTGCAAAAAAAAAGAAGTGCTGGCTGATACATCAGTGAAATATCACGCAAATACTGTAATAATTAAGACCGTCAGCGCAAAAGTGGCCTAACTCACAATTTTTCATATTCGTTCTTACCTATTGCAATTTATTGAAAACTTCATAAATTTTCATGCTAAACCGGCCTATCACTACTTTCACTCTTAGTAACTAAGGGCCTATTCGTACCCTTAGCAACTATAGGCCGGTTTAGCATTTTAATTAATTGTTGGACAAATTGCAATAGGTGTAAGAAAGAATATGAAAAATTGTGGGATCATACTTTTTCCTGTCATTTACAAAGTCGGTCTGTTAAACTTAATTCGTACAGCAGAAAGCACTTACCGACGGCTCTAAACTCTATTTTACTTCTAATACTATAGAAAAATTAATCGTCTACGATAACTTGCGGTTAGCTCAATTGGATGAGCAGCATTCGTGGTACGTGGAGGTCGTGGGTTCGAATACAACACCGCAAGGGGAGATGACTTTTTTCTGTTCGCTCGAGCGGCGTGAACCACTCAAAAAAATTATAAGACCCAAAAGTTATCTTATTACATACAGTAAAAAGCAAGTCAAACCTTTGTATATTCCAGCAACAAAAGTTATTCTTATATATAAAAATTAATCGCTGGCGATGATTAGGCTAATGTTGTTTTTTTTATTTGATTTTAAGTGTATAATTTCGGCTCTTTATGTTTTATGCTTCGGCTCTTGTGATTTCTGTAAATATATATGTTTGTATATCCTGCAAAGCTAATGTTGGTTTTGAAACAATTGTGGAGGGCCCAGGTAATGTTTAAAAGGTTAGAAAATTTGTAACAAAATAGGCTTTACGAATGTCGCCGGAACAGCTAGTTCATTATAAAGACGTCACCAGCAACGGTGTCCTCATCTTCAGGCGACAATGACCGTGACCGTTCACACTGCCCAATCGATACTTGGCCGGGATCATCTACTTGCCCAAATGCCCAATCCATTCGGTCTGGGGAAATAAGATTGTGTAAATAAGTGAACTAATGGGACCGCATACCGAATTTAGATGGGATAACGTCGAGGCCACAGGAGTTTTGTGGGACGAAGGCGTAGCATAAGTAAGTGATCGGGACGATCATACGGTCAACAAAATATCAATAGTCAAATCTTTTTATAAGAAAAACTTATTTTAAATGTTCTCACCAAATAAATCTAAGATCAAAATACTACTAGAAGAACGATATTACGATGACAACACATATTGTTTATACAAATCATCCACAACATGTAAACATGGAAAATTTCTGACTTTTTGCAGTTGAAATTTTATGGAGCTGTCATGACAATAATACATCTCTTTTAAATAGTTTCTAATCATCAAGTGTAAACATTGACACTGACTGAGAAAACACTCATATTTATTTCAAGTCCTCAAAGAATTGACGTACATTACACGAATGTAAACACTACGTGGCTAGAAGATTCTGCGCAAGCGCTTGTGTCAATTATTATCTTTAATATGCTAAGTAAATGACTTAGCAAATACATCTCGGAATCATGGATAAATATTGGTAACTCCATTGGTAGCTTTTTCACATTGTTCCGTTGCGTTGTTTTTGAACCTTGAGTTGGGTCATCGATTCTCAATGTATTAAATCTTTGTAGCGGATGGGAAATGAAAGAAGCAAATTGTATTAAATCCAAATACCTATATTAGCCAAATCACTTTTTAATTATCTTCACGTTCGTCGCGTTTTGTCGTTCAAATCTTAACTGTCATTCTCTTCATTCAGATACACATATGTAGTCATAGCTCATGCATTAAGTTCGGATACATCCACTATCCCACATCTAGCTTTTATTAAATTCGTTTAGGTGTTAAAAGCACCAAACTGTTTCGTGGCAGTGACGCCAATGTTTTAAGAAGATTATAAAACTAGTGTAATGTTACGGACATCTACAATATTTGGTCAGTATCGAGCTCATTGTCGTTGTAATAATGAATCAAAATGTTTGGACGATTACGATTAACGATTGTTTTATTTCTGATAAGCTATGCAACTGATCATGTTGTTTTTTTTTAAATAAGGTACTTTTTAGGTTACATATTTTTTTTTGATGTACTAACATTTCATGGACGATTTATTATATAATCAAGTATAATAGTACACCTGCCACCTCAATGTCAATATGGCGGGTGTATTTTAAATTCGAAATAGTAATTTTGTTTTGAAAAAGTAACAAATTTTGTAGAGCGAGTTACAAAAAAGTACATTATAGGTAAATTTTGTGGTGACCGGTATAATTTAATTCCTCATGGTACACCCGCCATTTTGACTCTCAATGCAAAGTCCAAGTGTGTACTCTTAGACACATACATACACGGACTTTAGTTTGTACATACTATTTTTTCAACAAACAATAAATAAATAAAAACATTATTTTAAAGTAAACGTATTGATACCACGACCTTTGATCAGAAACGTGACACCAGTTTTGCGCGAATCGTGCCCGTCAACAGATATTGTTGTCTTACAAATTTATTTAAATTTTGAAAAACCAACTTCTCATGTTTACCGACGTTTTTGTCTTTGTCGCGGGGTTCATTAGCACATAGAATTTTTGTTTTAAAACGGCATTTTTCGAAATAACTCTATTCTTCAAATCATTTAAATAAAGTAGTAGGTAAACTTTATCTACATTATCTATTGGTAATATTTATATTTTTCAAATGTTTACAATTGACACACCACACTGAATTTCTTAATGCAAAACTAGCTGTTATAAGTTCAGCTTTATTTGTAATGTGAACTACAGAGTTTCTTGCCGGAACTTCTCTGTAAGTTACAGGTTCCGAACCGGAGGTAGTATCATTTGCATTATACAGAGGTGTCATAAATATTACTGATGCAATTTACATGATTCAAATAATATTGAATTGAATCATCAGGCAACGTGCACATTCCACCATCATTAGTTGGGGGTGAGAGCCATCCGCTTCCCCGCAAGCTCGTTGAAGATGAAAAGACTCGCAGCCAACATAATTAGTCAGTTTGGAGTAAAAAAAAAGGCAGCGTGTACGGCATTCTTAAAATCGGTAGTCTCCGCTTTAAAATTCGTTTACCTACGCATTAAAAAATAGGAGCAAAGGATGAAAACCTGAAACTGAACGTAAGGCAAAGAAGAAGCCTCTAATCAGCAGTAGTTCATGATGTGGTACAGATGATATGAAAAGATAATGTAGCATAAAAAGCTTCAAACTCAACAAAGGGAAATGGAACGTGAGCGAGCTCGTCATTTATTTAAACGGTACATCTACAAAAGTCGACTTATAAATTCGACTCGAGTCTTCCGACTGACGAAACTTCACGACGAATTATACATTTAGCAGAGTTCGCCATTTGATTCGGGCGGAGCATATCGACCGGCACTCAATAAGATCAAAAGTTTGACCTTCTAAAAATTAAACCATTGAAAGCACTAAGTTTGAGGCAGTGGGCCAGACCAAAAGCAACTCTGCAGTATTCTCACAAGGATGAAATTATTTTGTCTTCATAATGTAGCACAGAGTTGGAATTATGCCTATCCTAGGGCGGATCCTTCATTATATGAGCCGAGCGGGTTTGTCGGAGATAGCTGACTAAATCGACTATTGGATCTAGTTTGGGAACCGAACAGATTTCAATTACGAATACAAAATTGTTTTGCAAGAGAATAAGATCATATCTATCTGTGCCAGCTACAATATCTTAGCATTCGAAATAGATCAAATCAAATTGGAATATTTGTGCTCGACCTTTGTAGTTATTTCATAGCTTCAGTTACCTTCAACAAAATAGGTAAGTTCGTGTTCATAGTCTAGTTTGCTGGCAGGAAAAAAGAAAATGCCAACGAAAAAGTAATAAAAGTTTTTGCCTACTGCTCCACTGGCAGTATTCTAGCGCGCCAGGGCAATTTCCAGTTTGTCAACGAAATGAAAGTCCAACGTTCGTTCATACTTCACGAAGTTTTGAAATGCTTATGAATGGCCATGCTCAATGGGAGACATCCGACATGAATACTACGGAAGAACTCGTTGGAGCTGAGCCAAAAAACTTTGAGACGCGAGCTAACCGATGACGCTGGTGGAACCAAGTGCAAATAATTGAAACATATTGATCAGTTGAACTGAACTCACGACTCACGGCTGACGGCTACCTGACGAGACAAGAATAATGTATGCTTCCAAGAAGTTTTCTTGTATCGAGTATTGGCGTGTTTAACTTCTATCTTCGACATCATTTCCTTGAAGAAGTCCATCAACAATTGATACTGCATTGTTTCGAAGGTTACAATTCTTACAATTCGGAATCAAACCTCTACTGAGATATTAATGATAGAACAACGAGTATAGTCATATATGCAACAGAAACGTTTGTTTTACTTTAATAAATAACACAAATTAATACAAATTTTGTCACATGTATGTTACTGTTGTTACGCTAAATAAATCGACCATATTTTCTTGGGGAAATTCCCGCAAATGTGTTTGCAAATATTAAATAGCATATTATTATTTTGCTATGTTAATTTTTAACACTTGATGACGCAAGAGACAGCTCTTTACGAGTACAAAGGACACATGTCCGAGCATGTTAACCTAATGTACCCGTTTATTTACGTCTAAAATTTTCAACATAGGGATTTCATTGCCGGAATTTCGCATGTAAATTCCGTAGTGACTTTGATAAAGGTGAGTCATAGCGGAAATATTAAACGCTCAAACACCTGCTACTTTAGACCCGTCTGCTTGAATTACAGTTTAATTTTTAGGCTCCTCGTTAAACTGTAATTATTATGTAACCAACGCAATATTATGATGCGTCCATTTGTATTTATACATTATATTTCTACAAAGAAACGACTTTTAATTAAAGTACCAATTGACAATAAAAATAATAGGCTACGAATCTAAACTGGATTTCAATTGACCGTTTTGACGAATAATAATAAATTTAACGATAATACGTGTTAAACATGTTTTGTCTTTTAAATACGAGAAATAACAAAAAAATACTAAGTGATATATCAAGACATACATAATGAAGAACCTAATTCCGATAGGTTCTAATCAATCTGTTTCAATTTAAAACAATAGGCACATTTTATTTATTACTTACAAATCTATCGTTAACAAGTGTGAACATCTCAATATTTTATTTCCAAAGTCATATGAAACGCAAATTGGTAGATTAGACAGAGAGATCAAACTTGAAATTTGTTGACGTTTCCAAAAAAAAACCTGTTTTCGTGTGCGAGATGGATTATTTGCCTAAATAATGACATATAGTCTGTATATGTCATTATTGTTACGAACAATTTTAATTTATATGCCTAAACTAATTTAATGAATTTAAGAACAAATAAGTCTAATGACCTAAAATTTTTCACAAATATTCCCTTATAAAAGAAATACCAACTACATCACATACCATATCTTTCAAAAGTCATATAGACATTTATTTGTCGAGCCCATGAATGCGATCGAGGCCTGCTCTTGATCAATAATCGAATAGTTTGGTTTTGTCAATTGATGCCAATTCGATCCTATTAAGGCAATCGTTAGAATTGACTCTTGATTAAAAAAAACGTCGCAGCTCCGGGTATTTCCCCCGAGTTAAAGATTTGGTGCATGTCTAGTGCCACGTTGACGGGAAATGTAGAATAGTATGTTTGCATTTAAAATACAACATAATTTTTAATAACTATCGAAATTGTTTCCGTTCGTTGAGTTACGTCATTAGAACCAATTTTTCAAAAAAAAAAGGTTATCTATATTTTTATTATAACCAATTATCAAATTAAGCGTGTTTACCATTTTTAGCATAAAAAATCTAGTAGTAAAGTAAATGCGAGCCGCGATGCGTGCCCATACGGCGGGGCGCAGTTACCATTTAATGTAAGACTAGCTGTTGTCTGCGACTTCGTACGCGTTATTTCAAGATAAAAAGCATCCTATATGTTAATCTAGTATATCATCTCTCTTTCTACCAAATTTTATCCAAGTCCGTTCAGTAGTTTTTGCGTGAAAGAGTAACAAACATCAACCCCACCAACATAACCTCCATTGGTAATACTGCCCTTGTAAGTTTAAATGGGATAATGTTTATTTTTTAAGTTAGACATATGAAATTTGGCACAAATATAGCTCGAAACTAGGATTAAAATATGGACTACTTTTTATCTACTATATAAAAATATGTCGGGTTTTCCTCCCTGACGCTATAACTCCAGAACGCATAAACCGATTTCCACGGTTTTGCATTCGTTGGAAAGGTCTCGGGCTCCGTGAGGTTTATAGAAAAGAAAATTCAGAAAAAAAATCAACAGAAAAGCGCTACAATCCTCTAAGGCGAAACAAAGTTCGCTGGGACCGCTATTTCGAATATAATAGGAAATAAGGGTAAAACCGACCATGAAGAATATAGTCCACGGGAACGAAGTCGCGAGCATAGCTAGTAAATATTTTCGCAGCAGATTATATTATCAAAAGTCGTGCTGTATGTATTTCGTTAACATAATACATTAGTGGCAATAAAGTCGCGAGTATTAGGTATTTATCGAACATTCGCGGTCGGCCGCGCGGGCTTATCGCGTGGATTTATATGTTTTTTCCGTGACAATCGTGGGGGCAGGCACAATAAAACTCTTTACAAACATATGTAACACATGTCTTATTTCGTTGACATAAAGATACAGGTATAAGCTTTGCAATGTTTTATGGGGATATAATATTTTTAATCTATTGAACTGCTTTTATCACCAAGAGCTTCCCCGGTATCTGATTGATTTATGTTGGAAATAAGTCTGGATAATAGGAACTGTTCGATAAGGATGGTTTGGTTAATGTAATACGTTGAGTAAATTAAGCAGCATTCATCCCACTGATGGGCACAAGTCCTAGACTTATAGAACCCACTCATTAAAGAAACTCAATCATTAAAGTTAACATGACATCTATATTCAAACACAAACGGCATGTAACGGCAGTTCACTAATTCATCAGTAGACAAGTTTGAGAAGCGATTTGATCACACCCAACCTTCTGAATTAATTTGTCTTCCATGAATTATCACTATACATTTTTACAAACTTTTGGGATTATAATTATTAGAAGCATTTTTGTTGGGGAGCCTAAAGCATCCTCACTAAAGGCAACAAAGAGAAGTATGCGGGGCTTGTGCCGTCTGAAAACCTTCACTGTGGTCAACACTGCCCAGTAAAGGAGGCAACACGCCCATCCCATATTCTCTAGACTCCTACAGTTTCACGCCTACTCTGCCTGAACCCTGAAGTCCTCAAATACAGTACAATAAAACAAAAAAATCAAATGTCAACTGGCGTGTACACTTTCGCCCGGCAACACACGAACGGAATAATAAGGCACGCGTGCGACCGCAATACCTACGTGACGCGACGCCTCTGGACGTCCGCAGACGTGACCAGGCGTAGTGTGGAGCTCGCCTTACAGCGTGGGAGACAAGCACGTGCACTATTATCTGCTCCGATAGGCCGTATCTTGGACGATAAGATTCGTATGACGGTGTGTCAGACACGAAAATACGGATGGGGGAAGAACTGGTAGCACTGAAATACGTTTGCCAACCTGATTTTAAGGACTGTTCATATTTTTTTAAATATCGGATTTCGATATATCGAAAAAAAATAACGATATATCATCTTTATTAAAAAAAACCGTATGTTAGCTCAAAAATGATTACACAGTGTTCAGTCCAGTATTTGAAAATTCAATTAGCCGACTATCGATTTTACGATATACTTGATTATCGATGATCAACAGTCCTGATTTTATGACACTATATTTTTTTAATGAGAAAATAACACCTTGTTGCCTTGAAAATAATTACATAGTGGGTACTGGACCAAATAAGATTAAGAGACTGCTCTACATCAACAAACTTTTAAACAGTTTGGCTGGGCTTCATGTCAAGTCTGAAGGATAAAGTTACTGTTATTTTTTTTTGTGTTTAAAATACCTAACATTAAAGGTCAATTCACTTGACAATGAAAACAAAGACAAAAGAAAGTGTGGGTGTTTTATTAACCTATATTTTTTGTCTTCAGATATTCCTAAGAATATTCTAACAACCATGCCGTTTCATACCTAACCAGCCGTATTGATGTACGTCGGACATTTGTATACAATAGCATATACGTACATATAACTTGATTCCCATAATGACATTAAGAGAGGTAGGGCATAGCGATTTATCGCTCGAACTGGTGCAGCCCGACTAGTGAAATACCTCGACTTTACAGAAGACCGCAGCCAAATAACAATCACTTCTGTGTTGTTGTGTTCCTGCGTGTGAGTAAGGTTTCCAGAGCTCCTGGGGGGTGCTACATTAGTAGCAGGGGTCAAGCCTTCAAGGTAAGGGCGACATGTCCAGTAACAGATTTATTATGCTGTACTTGTCACCCTTAAGATAGGACCTCATTACCACTTGACATCAGGTGGGATGAGGTCAATCTTGAAGTGTAATATAAAAAAAAAACATTATAATATCGTATTGTTATCCATGCATCACATAAAAAGTCCCCGTTACTGACTGACAGCTCAATGCACAGCATAAATCACTAATCAGATTGCGCTGAAATTGGCATGCAGTTATTAGTTATGACCTAAGCTAAGAAGAGATGTTGTTAAATTAATTCCTTACGAATTTGATCCACCGAATGCTAGTTACCTTAACTTAGGCAACAAATCGAAACAAGACAAAGGGCTTATGTCATGTATAACAAATATAAAAATTTGATTGTTTGCATTGAATATGCACAACTACTGAAACGATTTGAAAAGTTATCCCAATGTTGGAAGGTACATACATCATCGGGTGACATAGTAAATTGTATAAAAAAAAATGTTTAAAAAAACAATAAGAGATCATTACTAGAAGCAATATCAGTAAAATATTGCAATCTAAGGTGTTAAAACCTATGAACAACATCATCAAATACATTGCTCTGATTCTGTGGTAAGTAGCTTTAGCACTTGTGTTACAGTAATAAGAAATAACGACGGTACCACAACACCCAGACCCGAGACAATATAGAAAAGTTCGTTTCCCATATTGACCCGACCGGGGATCGAACCCGGGACCTTAGAGTTGGCGCGGCGCCAAAGTTCGGCCCGCTCGCCGCTCGGCTACGAAGCGTCAATCTATCAACTACTAGTCTTAAATAAATGTCTATTCTACAGGGTAAATTACTATCATAAACAGCACAAATTATAATGGCCTATTCAAGCGTAAACATAAAACGTATGATGCGTAAACTGCATTTTAATTACACGATGGGTGATTAATTATCTCAAATACTCAATCGTTTTGAACATAATTAATAACACATAAACCAATTTGTAGCATCATTGGCTTCATAAATCTACCTAACATTATTATGCGTTGGTTTTTGTGCGAAGTTAGATATCGTTTAACGTTAAATTTTTTAACAAGTTATATGTACGTACGTATATGCTATTGTATACAAATGTCCGACGTACATCAATACGGCTGGTTATGTATGAAACGGCATGGTCGTTTGAATATTCTTAGGAATATCTGAAAACAAAAAATATAGGTTTAGAAGATATCGTTTAACGTTAAAAACATTTTTAACGTTAAACGATATCTAACTCGGGGCCGCTTGGGGGCTGGGCCGCAGGTTGAGTGCCGCAAACCTAAGCGGTCAAGTTCAGTTGTATCTGGCGTTTATCAATCGCTTATTACCAGAGCCGGTTTGCAATCTAAAACCGTTGACCTCTATCCCATTGATACCAATGCAATTTAGTTGGAGCCTATTCACACCAACACGACTAGGGCTAGACGGAGATTTTACCATACGATCTGACATTAAATTTAAAGATAACAAAACCACAGTTTGTGATCTACATTTCTTAATAATGTTGCTAATTATTGAGATATAATTTATTTTTATTTATTTTATTTTGCTTTATTAGGACAACCAACAAGAAAAACGCTGACAATACATATTAAGGAACAACATAAACTTAAAGCTAAGCGTCTTCTTAATTACAGGTTGCCACGGCATGCAATGTGGACTTACATTTTTATTTTATAAACAAAGGTAATGCAATAAAGTGTATCTATCTATCTATCTATCTATCTTCTATCTATCTATATATCTATTTATCTATCTATCTATCTATCTATCCACCACAAAATGTATTTTCAACACAAAACAGTAGTTCCTGAGATTAGCACGTTCAAATAAACTCTTCAGCATAGATTAGTATAGATTAACATTCTCATTTAAAAAGTTAGCAGAGCACTGATTTCGAATAAGATGAATGTTTACTCCGACACATTATTCAAAGCTTTTTTTCTTCTTTGAAACTTTGTTATGAAAGACTGCTATGGTTCCAAAGATAAAGTTTTGCCGGAGCCAGCAAGATAAATTTGCGCAGTTAGTAATAATGATGTTTTAGTGCATTCCGAACACAACTCAAGTTTGGATTGTAAAGTTCTACGATTTATAGATGCTACTCTTTCGATTCTAATGTTTATGCATGCGTTTTTAAAATCGAATTTAATGTAACACCAGCCCTCTTATTCAAAAAAGTTACGAATCAGGACAGTCTAACCTTGACTTTGATGGCCTCCGTAGCCGAGAGGCGCGCGAGACTTTGGCGTCATCATCTCTGAGGTCCCAGGTTCGATTCCCGATCGGGTCAATATGGAATACGAACGTTTCTATAGTGTCTCGGGTTTGGGTGTTGTGGTAACATCGTTATATGCGGCGGCATCGCGTCGGTATGCTTCAGCTACTTGCCACAAAATTAAAGCAATATAGATATTGTCCAATATTTATATTTATTTATTTTGTTTGAATAGTAATTATGTCTAAAAATCTCTTTTTAAGGACGTTAATTACATCATTAATCCCAATAAAACGCCGAATCTATAAAAAAACAATCACCCGTTTTCCGGGATCTTTCAATTTCAAACCTGTTTATATTTGTAATGGAACTGAACGAGATTTGAATTTCAATTCCATGACAAATTCTATTAATAACGTTTATGTATCTTAATTAATTTATTTATGAAATTGGAGTGATTTAAATGCAAATTGGCGTCTCAGCCCATTACGCAAAAGTTAAAGTTCAACGGAATAATATACTTTAAACAATGCATATAGCTAGATTTATCAACAGAGCTTGGTGTTAGGACCTAGCCTAATACAAACTTTTATAATCGAATTTTGCAAAAACGACTGGTAAAGCTCGCACACCAAAAACATCAAATATATCCCATGAGACGACAAACACTTCGATAGTGTTGCTTGATAGGGCACACCGCACTCGTATTTTCAGCCAATCAACAGCTGACGCACCGATTTTAATCGATTTTGACGCTTGTTAAGAGCTCAATAAAATTTAGTCGCATGGCGCTTGCTAGGTCTGTGAGTGTTGTCATAAGATTGTCATGTGTGTCTGTCTATAGCGTCGTAGCTCACGAACATGAATCGACTTTTGCTTTGGTTTTAAAAGATGAACTAGTTTTTAATTTCTTAGCTATGTTTGATTAAAACCAAGGTTACCGCCTTCAAATTAGTTCCACTTCCTTAATTTAGACATCAACTACATGTTGCTTGCAACTGCATTCTTCTTATTTCGGGATAAAAAGTGCCCTTTATGTTAATTTAGTATGAAATCTAACTATCTACCGAATTGTATTTTTGGTTATACAAATTATAAAGTGATCTTCAATGATGGAACTTGATTGAAATTGATGAGCAATATTCCAATACTCATCGTAAGCTTACTCTTAACTACTGAACATACCAGAGTACATTATGTTATTAAGTATATCATCGTATTTCATCCATGGAAACTTTCGCATTTATAATATTAACAAATAACAACTATGTACGGCTAGTTGTAATTTGTTAGGAGGTTTACTGTTTTACCGATATTGAAAAAGCAGCCTTAAAGCGGGATCCTCAAGTATAAACTTACCTTGGCACACAAATGGAGTGGTAGATACCGTAGTTCCTTAGCACGTGGTAGAACTCAGGTAACGTCCGGCAAGCACCCATAATGCTGAACACGGCCAACGAACAGTTCCATATGGTCAACGTCCGCCGTAGCTCGAATCTGAAAGAGAAAAAAAAATATATGCTTTATTTCTAGAATAAACAAATTCACTTGTTCTGATGAGAGGTATCTCTAAGGTCTCTGCCTTGAATTTCACAGACAGCGAGGCGGTGGCAGCGGCAGCTTTCGAGGCAAATAAGAACCAAACAGTTTTACGAGTTGTTCTATAACTCCACGAATACACTAATACATAGTTTGAACATTAAATAGATATAAACAAATGTCCTAAAAAAATTTCCTCGGTCCGTTGAGGAGAGACTGGCAATCTGTCATACAGGTAGTACAGTCGCCAGTCTCCCACTCGAGACATTTTTATATTTAGACATGTATTGTAACACAATTTTTGTAATGTCTTTGTGAGAGAAAAGGGAAATAAATATTATTATAAAAATATTATTATTATGTATATTATTAGACACAATTTTGTAACTTTTTTTAGTCTCCCCTGTCCTGGAGTCAGTCTATTACTAACATCGAACACAATACGGCTAAAACACCACGTTTATTGTATGGGAGTACCCTTAAATATTTTTTATTATTATTAGTATTTGTTGTTCTGGCTGCAGAAATACATAATATGTGGTTAAATAACAAATTTCAACTGTCTAGCTATTACGGTTTTTGAGATACAACTTGATGATAGACGAACTGATGGATACACAGCGAAGTCGTAATAATAGGGATTTTGGGTACCTCGGTAGGTATAAGTAAATGAGTACTTTCCCGTGCTCATTGAACTCCCGACCCAATGATGATTTTCCTTTTGTGTTTTATAATTGCATGCACGAGCGGACAGGACAAATAAAAGTGCATAGTTCTCACGCACTGAATATAATGATTACCTGACTGATAGACTACAATGGTGTGAAAGGTCAATGTACGTATAAAACGCTATATATGAACGAGAAGAAGGTACATACAATTCGCTGGAGTTTCTAAAGAAAAATGTTGGTTAGGTAACTTCAAGTATATTGGTTTTTTATGTAACTATTAAAATTTACTACTGATAAAGGCATAATACAGACTTCACACATTTAATTAATTGTACGATCAGAAATGTCAACAGTAATATTTTACCCTATTATTTTAAAAATTTTCATGTTGAATTTGGTGAAATGTGTGTATGTAGGTACTTTAATATTTAAAACACATAATGCATGTATTGGATGCTTGGGAGCATTTAGAAGACTACGATAAGAAGTCACTAAATAATGACACTCAAATATAAGTTTAATGATTTATTTTAACGTAACACGATAAAAAATGCCACAGACAATCATGCCAATATGAATTGGTTTCAATCTAAGGCATTCACTCGTATTATGAGTATATATTTATTTGTTTATGAACTTTATTGCACATATAATAGTACAAAACGGAGACTTAATGATAGTAGTACATCTACCCGTCAACCTAGTAACAGGTCGGACACTGAAATACGTGTTGACGTTTTGACATGCCACGTCCAAATTCACCAATCATATATAGCATTTGGACCTTATGCCTACATACTGACAACTAATGGATCTATCAAACACACTAGTTCCCATTAGATAAAACAATAATATTATTTTATAGCAAAAAACTAAACAAGAGATAAAAAGCATCTCAGACTACAAACTTTGGGACTTTGTATCGCCTTTATGTCGTACACATAAGATCTCATAAGATCGAACTACAAGCGTTCATCTTGAAGTGCTAACCGTACATAGAAGCAGCGACCCCAGCAAATATTACTGATGATGAAACATATTTTTTATAATATCCGGATGTTGTCATAAACACAAGTGCTTAGATTCAAATAGCATAGGTAAACACACGTTTGTTTCTATTCAGATTTCGTCTAACAAGTGTAGGTAAACATTACGTCAAAAGTTATTAATTTGTTTTACCATATTCAAACATTGTAGTTAACATTAGAACATCAAGTTAAAAGCGGAATCTGAATCCAATTTGCGACATATCGCTAATTATTATAATTACTCGTGTGTGCATTGGTACATTCTAGATTCGGACATCGCATTTTATTTGTGTCATGTGATTCCATTCAAATCCGGAACTAAAAATTCACAACCTGCACTTGTAGGCTACAAATACACATGTCTATAACACCGCATAAATTACAGATAGTATCTGTGATACCAACATCTGTAAATGTTAATTAACATAACATGCAAAGTACAATTTCTATCTACACGCGAACCGTATACGCTGTGCTCAAAATTATAATTTACCACAGCTAAAGATTCGATAATTTTTTTGACAATGAAATATATTTTTTTGAAAATGTGTGGGACATGGATATGTCCCATACATTTTGAGCAATTCAATAACCGACAACCCTTCCGTTATTATATTGTTAATTAAATATTAGTTGGTGCATTTGACCCTTAATTAAGAGTATAATTTATTAAGCCGTAATATTCAATACTAGGGAATGAAGATAAGAAATGATAATTCGCAAGCGAGCTTCCGTTCCAATTCCAAAGCTATTAAAATAAAGCTGTAATATTTTAATGCTTTTCATACGTTTGGTACAACATTTTACGATATTAAACCATACTAACATTATAAACGTGAAAGTTTGTACGAATGTATGTTTGTTGCTTTTTCAACCACAAACTACTGAACGGATTTTGTACGGGCATACTAGATTAACATATTATATAATGCTTTATATTCCAAAATAGCGCGGCCTACAGCTAATCTACTATGAAGTAACTTTAGTCTAGCAAGGCATGACGCCTTTCTTTTTTTATATTAAACTTCAAGTTTGACCTTATCCCCTCGATGTTAAGTGGTAATGAAGTCCTAGCTTAAGGGCGACAAGTACAGCATAATAAATCTGTTACTGGACTTGTCGCCCTTACAAACAATGGAATTTATTACTAAAACTACGCAGTACAATAAAATAAAGTAACATCTACGACATAAAACTAAGTTCTATAAGTGTTGTGCACACATTTTTGTTCATTGATTAACGCTTTTTACAAAATTCGCAAGCAAATAACATTTCGTTTATCATTGTTAACACATTGATAGACGAACGAGATATCAACAGTGGTTTGAGCTTCACAACAATTTTAGTTAATAGGAATCTCTATACTCGCTATACTATTTCAGTCTTCTTCATATCAACATCAAATTTTTAGCCAATTACGACTGGAAAACATACATTTATTATTTCATTCATTCCACATTTAAATATATTTTCGCAAGATATTTCCATTACGATATTCATCCGTATATTCAAGAATCGTTCATTTCATCAGTCGATTTCGACGCGTAAAAACTATAATTAACATCTTTAGGCGCGTGATAAACCTGTCGATTTTCACATCTGTCCATTAAGCCAAATATGACAAACATCGATATAACTGATTTTATCAATCCATCCATCGAGATGAATGAATGGAAAGAAACTGTCAACTTGGACTTTACCATTAAATTCGTTGCCATAACTTTCGTATCATTATTATGCAGAATAATTGTAATAATATTAAAAATATGTTAAACAAAATCAAATTCTTCACGTTCCAACAATCAAAAGGTGAAGTACACGAAGCAATGAGTACCTAGTTAGACAAAATGAATATAAAAAAAACGTCAGTTCTGGCAACAAATCAATTTAGTCTTCGCTTGTTTTTGCGTCCGCAAAAATATTGGTGGGTTTTATGAATCTCATATCGCTAGAGCCGTCATGTTCGATATTGGACAAGTTTTTTCTCTCACACAGCTTTCGACCTGTTTTTGGCGGGAGAGCGTCTCGTTTTATGTGTAGGTTAAGGTAAACAAGCCGGCTGTACTGGCCAGTGGCAGACCTCTTCCACACTCGGCATGTCACTATTACTGATGGATTAAAAGAAAATCGAGTAATAAAAACATAGTGCCCAAGAAAGCGTCAAAAAAATAAATCATACAGGTGTTTTGACATCGAAAGTTTAGTGTAGTAAAACAACTGAAGGCAAGCGATTTCGACTGACATCGCGCCATCTCTAGGGGTTCCAGGTTCGATTGTCGGTCGCGTCAATGTTGAAAATTAACTTTTCTTTATTGTCTCGGGCCTGAGTGTTGTGGTACCGTCGCGGTTCCTGTTTTTTGTAACAAAAGTGCTAGTACAACTTATAACAGGATCAGGGCAATGAATGTGATGTTGTCCGATATTCATATATTTTTTGTATCAACAATAATTAGTTAAATGTATTTGTCAGTTCAGAAATTAAATAAACAAAGTTCACAAGGAAAACACGTTTCAAAAACATTTCGACTCGGTACCTATTAACCCACTTCTCTGATTCGGCAATCATTATGCTGTCTAGCATTATATTACAATGTAATAGAAGCTTCGTAATTAGTTTAAACAAACACATTTTTTAAGAATATGTTAGTAATACCATTTTTTTTGTAGTATACATTACATCTAAGCGAGTAAATATTATGTACATACGTGGCTACTTTAAAAATATACGCCACATTATATAAAAATTAGTGATTTGAAGATTTTTCTTAAGGTGTTTGTTGCAACAACTTAATTTAAGCAGGTATAAAAAAAAGAGTGAATTGACAGGTTTTACAACAATCAGATTAATAGGTTTAATTCTGTAAGGAAGGTTATCTTGTTCTATCTAATTATTGAGCATTTGATTGTTAATATGTTGCCAATTTACGTCAGTCATAGGTTTCAAAGCAAGGTAAAGTAGGTACAGAAAATATTACTGCTAACACAAGCCCTCTGCTGAATCTGCCCTGGGTACTTAGTCAAGAAACGCGTTAAAAATCAAGTAAAAAAGGAAAGTCAAATACTGCGGTCCCTTAAACCTGTAACCAATCGAGCTTCTTAAGGAATTTCGCGGAAATCGAAACCTCTAGTATTTAAATATAAAAATAAATTACAAAAAAATACATAATATGAAAAGAATAAAATCAAACACCGTTTATTATTTGACTAACCTTTAAAAATTAAAAACAGGAGCAATCTCTCTACAAGTTGACAGTTCCGATCCATTTCATTTCTTTAGTTAGAGACATTATTAGTCAACGACATTATAATTTTTAACACCAGTCGAGCTTTTTCTTAAACTCGTTATCCTATTGTTTGCGACAATTACACGGAACATAGAATGAAAGAGCCAGAACGAGCCTTATCTCATTAACAATTTGCAAGCCACAATAGGTGTGGCGAAGCGGCGACATCGCTGCGGCAGAACTTATACTTCGTACAATTGTTAGTTTCTTACTGAACAAGTCTACATAAATAAATAAATATTGAACAACATCACATACATTGCTCTGATTCTGTGGTAATTAGCTTAAGCACTTGTGTTATAGAAATTAAAAACACTGACAGTACCACAACTGTGTTGTGGCACAACACCCACATGCATATACGCATCCATTAGTCTTCTTGTTCGGGCATCTCAAATTAAGGCTTTTGCCACCAAAAGGAGGGGAGGGGACAAAATAAGAGAGATGTGATTAAGGGTGTTGTTGCTGCAAAACGTCACTTCTTCGTGCAGCTTTTTCACAATAGTCACGTTAACACACCCCTCCACTGCACTCGCACATCATCAATTTTGATTTATTTGTTGAAGCAAAAAATACGTTTTCATTGTATTTTGAAAACATGACTGACGAACTATAAATTTTTTCGACCTAGTCATCATCCCTATTAAATGTCATCACAGGACCCCATCACCCCATGTTCACTTAAACTGCCGTCGAAATGCTGAATTGCCAAGGCTTCTATCATGGAAATCAACTCATCATTATGCGTACTGCCTTATGAACCACGCTTGCGTAATTCCTTTTAGACATCATCTATTTACTCGATCTATTTTCCTCTTAAAACTCTTAATATGTAGTATTCAAGTCCGAATGTTTCCTGAACAACCTCTATAACTAAGAAAAATACGAGGAAACCTGAAAACACACGAGCAAAGGTCTGCGATATTAATACATGGAAGTGTTGACATACAAGAACCAATTTTTAGGAAAAACGTTAACTAATTTAAGCGTTTTTGTTACGATTACCATAATGATGTTGACCCGGTACTGCCGGCCAAAGCGGTTCTACGGAAACATCTTGATAGTAATCAATAAAATAATAATCAAGTAATCTTTACGATTACGTATTTTCTTATGTTTTCTATATTTGGCATTGGCTGGCGGATGTAAATCGTCTGATCAAGATTATTATTTGGCGTATAGGTTTCGTTAATGGAACGATACGCAGAGGAGGCAAACCAACCTCAGTTATACCGGTCGGTACTTGAGATGCGCGCGGGTATATTGCGTATGGCTAAGGACTCTGCACTCTAATATTAATGACCCCCTACAAGTTATTCTATCAAAGTGGACAAATTAGTTGATAGAAAGCCGAGGGGGGGAAAGGGATTCAACTGTTATCTCTGACCTTAGCGAGGCATCACCCATTTAAGTATTTTTAAAATTGCTTAAATGGGTTGCTTCACTGTTTGCTGAATTGTAAAAATCTTCGTTAATAAAAGTTTTTTATTATTTTTTTTTATTATCACACCTTTTTCACATTTCCCACCCAAAGTTAAGAATTAAAGTAAAGTATCAGCGAATTTAAGTCTAATTAGTGCGTGTAAACTCAAGCTATGTCTGTAAAATCCGAAATATACTGCATTCGAATCCAGAACCTCAAGATAACCGCATGGCACGGTACTAAAACCACCGGATTAAATAATCGAAGAGTTAAAGTCAAACAGAATGGAAAAGTGTTTCCAGTCGCGTCTCGCGCCGCGTCACCCGCCGCATCTCTCGCCGCGTCACCCGCTGCTACATCCACCATACCAACTAAATCCGCGTTCCCACTAGGTAACATTTGGAAAGAGATATAATGCTAATCATGTTACTTAACATATTGTAGTTGCAATTAATGCTGAACAAACGATTATCTCTTAAACAAACAATAGGCCACGCGACATATAGCGCGCGAGCTAGCAACGTCGCGTGATGTTACTAAACGTCACTGCGCGTACATGTTGAGCGTCACGTGTTGCGGGTCAATTGTTGCCTATTGGATATAAAACAAAAAAATTGTTTGAAGGCTCTGTACATCGCCGTAAACACAATTTTCCGTTTCCATCGTAACCGCCTCACGTTTCCTTGAACGGGGCCATAGGTTTTCTTTTAAAGAAACTGAAATATCATCTTTTCTCGTAATGTGTGACCTACGACCTTCACGAAACGCCAGTAATGCTTTTTAACTGATTTCTAAAATAAGAAGGTTCTATGTTCGGCGGTAGGTATGTTTTTTTCTCAATTGAATTAACTACAGGTGACGATTTTTTTTTTAACCTTTAAACCTTCGTTTGGTGGCTTCTGTCGGATGAGTTAAAATTTTTAACTACCTACATCCAGTAAGCAGAAATGTTTCTAAAACCACAAAATTGCAAACACTTTGCATCTGAATTGATTATAATTTTAAAGTGCATATTACAAGGTTTCTAATGCGTAAGTTCTAATTTGTGGGGGTATATTTATGTAGTTAATATTTAAAAAAATAATATTGTGAACAATCAATGAATACTTATTTATCTTATACCTATATAAAAGTGAATCTCTGTTCGTTAGTTCGCTAAAACTCGAGAACGGCATAACCAATTTGGCTAATCTTGGTCTTGAAATAAATGTGGAAGTCCAGGGATGGCTTAAAATAAATAAAAATAAAAAATAGGCGTTGCGAAGTTCACCGGGCCGGGACAGCTAGTGGTACAATTTTGCTATGGTAATAAAATTGTAAGAGCTCTCACAGAAGTAAGATAAAATGGTTACAAATATTATAAAGCTGAAGAGTTTATTTGTTTAAACGCAGTAGTCTCAGAAAGTACTGGTTCGAATTAAACATATATTTTTATGTTGGATAGTCCATTAATAGAGGAAAGCTATATAGCATTATGCTACAACCAATAGGAGAGAAGAATCGATAAATATGTGTAAAAACGGGCTTTGTTCTAAGGGCGACAAGTACAGCATAATAAATCTACTGGACTTGTTGCTCTTACCTTGAAGGCATAGCTTACCTTAAACCTTACTCACACGCAGGAACACAACAACACAGAAGTGATTGTTATTTGGCTGCGATCTTCTGTAAGGTGGAGGTATTTCACCAGTCGGCTGCTCCAGTTCGAGCGATAAATCGCTATGCCCTACCACTCTTAGTACGCGAGAGACGTCGTTACTGGCCACTAGTTTCATTATATGACCTGATGACTTATTGCTATGATTGTTGTAACGTACAGCCTATTCCTATTCTCCTGCTCCAGTGAGACCGAGGGCATCCGCTAATCTTACGCAAAACTCCACACAATATTAAGAGTAAGCTTAAAACAAAATCCACAAAAAGTTCGGTCATTGAAACTTCTGTTGGAAACAAAAACCCGCATCGCTATGGGTGATTGCGTCCGGCGAGTTTACTCCATAACCTTGAATGCAGAATCATGAACCCGACGAAATGATCGTGAATTAGACGCTATGCTGAGATACATGTTGCAACGTTATCAGAAAGAAAGAAACAGAGTTTTTAGGCATTGGATTATAAACATCTAGCTTTCCGCCCGCGGCTTCGCCCGCGTGGAATTCGGTCTTCGGTTTTTTTTTTTTTTTTTTTTTATAGTAGCGCAGTATATTGGCTCCTCCCAGCCTGATGGTAAGCAATAGAGGAACCCACATCGCGATGACAACGGATTTGATATCAAAATATCCTATCCGTTAGCATCGCCATACTGGCCCGCAAGATGTTTCTTCACGCTCCTTTTGAAGGAATCCATGTCAAAGGAAGGAGGAAACACATGAGCCGGCAACGAGTTCCACTTCTTTATGGTCCGGCAAAGATAAGAGTTACCGAACTTTTTGGTTCGTGATGGAATATTTTCCACGGTGAAGCGATGACATCGTTGGCCGGCTCTTGTGGTTCTGTGTAGGAAAGGAGAGGGTGGGATAAGGGAAAATAGTTCCTCGGAACACTCCCCATGATAAAGCCGATAAAAGACACTTAATGAACCAACGTCCCTACGTAGTTGAAGAGGTTCAAGGTTCCCAGTAATCTCTTCATCGTTAATTATGCGCACAGCCCGTCGCTGCAACCTATCAAGGGCATCCATGAGGTATTTGGCGGAACCGTCCCAGAGATGCGAGCAGTATTCCAGGCAAGACCGGACTTGAGTCTTATATAAAAGACAAAGCTGGTCCGGCGTGAAAAACCGACGCACTCTGTTCAGAATCCCCAGTTTTTTGGATGCTAATGAGATGAGACTCTCGATGTAATGACCTTGATTAAGATTGCAGCAGATATCCATGCCGAGCATGCTTAGGCTGTTACGCAGGCAAAGTGGAGTGCCCCGAAGAATGGGGAGAGGAAGGAATTGGGACAATTTTGTCGAAAACGCGCACACTTGGGTTTTCTTAGCATTGAACTCAACCAGGTTATGTGAACCTCATTGGCTAATAAGGCTCAACACCCGGTCCAGCTCAACGACAAGATTCTCTCGTTTCTCCAATTATTTTTGTTTTTCCTCGGGAATATCAATTTTCCGGGATAAAAAGTACCCTATTATTTGATCCGGACTTCTAACTTTACGTCTGCAAAATTTCAAAGCAATCGGTTCAGTAGTTACGGCGTTCAGTGAAAGCGGAACAAACAAACTCACTTTCCGATTTACAATATTAGTAAGGATAAACTGCTCAAATTGGTGACTTATTATTATAAGTGATCAAGAGAGCTCTATCGAACCCACCCAAGCTTGAACAAATATATGATTGAAAATTTCGTTCCTTTATTTTTTATATCTTATGTGTGCTGTGTATACTAATAATTAGTATGTTTACATCCAACTTTTATTAATTATAAACTTTAAATTTTGAAAGATGTATGGATATCTCGGTGTATCTATGTTTGTTACTCTTTCACGCAAAATCACTAATGAGTGATTTTGCGTATCCAATAGGATTTGGATAATTTTAGGATACTTTTTTATCTCATAATAACGCCGGCGAAATTTTTTGTTATAACGCACTTCAAGATTGACCTCATCCCACCTGATGTTAAGTGGTAATGAGTTCCTAGCTTAAGGGCAAAAAGTATAGCATAGTAAAACTGTTACTAGACTTGTCGCCCTTACCTTGAATGCTTGACCCCTGCTACTAACGTAGCACCCCCCAGGAGCTCTGGAAACCTTACTCACATGCAGGAACACAACAACACCGGAGTGATTGTTATTTGGCTGCGGTCTTCTGTAAGGAATTCCCGAACAACAGCTAATAATAAATAAATAAATAGACGATAGACAACTAGGGACAGCTTGAAACTGAAATTACGAACTATCAACATCCGTATGTGTTTCAATACTATTTATCGTGTCAATGCGCACTAATACTATTTATCGTGTCGATTCCAAATATACATTTTTTTTTTCAGAATATTTATTAATGTTGCTTGAAAAGGTGGATGTACGTTAGTCTTTGCATATGGATTTATATATTTATCATGTCAGTTTTGATCTATCTATTTAGTTAGATAGATGACAATTAACAACTAAGATAATTGTATGTCATTTATTTTATTTATTTAAAAACTTTATTGCACAAATAGGTCCAACAGGTGGACTTATTGCTAGGGGCATTCTCTACCAGTCAACCCTTGGGTCATGCAGATAGTTTGTATATGGGTGCGGTAACAGGGGAGAAAAAAAAAGAAATCTTAAACAACAATAAATTAAGCATCAAAAATAACATTACGGTATCTTTTAAATATACGATAATAATACACATACTATATAAATTAATTAAAATATAATATATGAAATATGAAGGTATACTTAGATTTACATAATATTGTCATCTATCTAAACAGGTAAGTAATTAATCTAAGTAGAATAGTAACTCCATAATACTCGCTACGATTCTTTGATATTAGGATTACAAATTACGAATATGTAGTAATATGTGATACATAGCCATAATAGAAATCGCCATATCTAATTTGTTGAGAGTTCACATATATACCAAAACGGACAATCAAAGCCTAGATACTTCATTTATCCACAATAAGTAGTTCAGAATAACTATTTTATGAGTGTTATTAGGGGTACAGATAACATACATACAGAGTACATACTGGTCAAAATTAAAACCCTCCATTTTGCTTCGCCGTTATCGGGTAAACGAAAGACGGAATCGATATTTTATTTTTATAGTACTATACGCCGTACTAGCGAACTTTAAATATTAAGATATTAAGGTAAAGACACCAAAGCCAGACAGTGAACCATAGGAAGACACTTCCCAAGAAAACCTGTTTTATTAAGAATGTTTTCTATTCATATGGCAAAAATTTCAATATTAGAGACTCCTAGCTCCATCTGTGCTACGATGGCGCAAACACAATGTTATTACCTGTCAAAAAATTAAAAATGGAGTCAGTTGTTGTTTACAATGAAACATAGTGCACGTGTTTACCGCCATTTCTTGTTTGTTTGGTTAAGGGACGCTGCCACATTAAAGGTATGTTTTAATCAAATCCGTACAATGTTTTGGATTTAATTTCGTTTTGTCACTATCATTTTTATATTCTCTACACATTAACAATGCTTCTTTGTCGTTATTATTATAAATTTATAAAAAAAAATGGAGTGTCTATTATTGGTTCAAAAATAATCAGAATACCCAAAAGATGATACTCATGTCTAGTATTGGTGTTACATCATAATTCATATTTAAACTCGAGTTTGCAATTACTAACTCTGTTAATAACAAGAAAAGTGCTGTAAAAAATTCAAGTATATTTAACCACTCCATCCAATAGTAGACAGGGTGTCAAGTATTAGGGAACACCTCGTGTCAACTATTGGTCCTAAAGTTCATTATGATTATTTCTCCAGACTGATCAAGATGCCACCTGTAAAAGGACAGATGTTTCGGTACACCGAAGCGGATATGGAGGCAGCCATACAAGAATGCAGGCGAGGTGTGCCTACTTCAACTGCGGCGAAAAAATTTGGTGTGCCGAGAGTAACTCTGCTTAATAAAGTGAAAGGAAAAACGCCTATTAAACGTAGGATGGGAAGATCATGTTATCTCACCGAAGACACGGAAAACATGTTGGTCAAGTGGGTAAAAGCTATGGTTAAACAAGGGTTCCCAATAGGAAAACACAATTTACAAGACAGCGTCAAGAAAATCGTTGACGATTTGAATATAGAAGCCCCATTCAAAGGCAATAGACCAGGCAAAAAGTGGTATAGTAGTTTTCTGAAACGCCACCCGGACATCATTACTAGACAACCACAAAATTTAACGTCGTCAAGAGCTTCAGTTACAACTGGTCAATTGAAAAATTGGTTTCAAGAAGTTAATACATATTTAGAGGAATCGAATAACAAGGACATTTTGAATGAACCTAGGAGAGTGTTTAACATGGATGAGACAGCATTTTTCCTAAATCCAAAGGGCAACAAAGTTTTAGCAGCTAAAGGAGAAAAATCTGTGTATCAGCAGGTCAATTCGGATGAAAAAGAATGCTATACCGTACTTTTAGGTGGAAATGCAGCAGGCGAGGTTTTACCTCCTATGGTTGTTTTCAAATACGAAAGGATACCGAGAGATTTGAGCATGTCAGTTCCAGAATCATGGGGTATTGGCCGCTCAGATAGTGGCTGGATGACAATGGAGTCATTTTACGAATACATATGCAATGTTTTTAATAAATGGTTAGATGAAAATAATGTTCAAAGACCAGTCATAGTTTTCATCGACGGTCATACATCTCATCTTTCATTCCATCTCAGTAAATTTTGCTCAAATAATGGCATAATATTGGTAGCTCTTTTTCCTAATGCCACACACTTACTGCAGCCTATGGATGTTGCTGTCTTCAGAACCTTGAAAGGTGCCTGGAAAACCGCTGTCACGGCGTGGCGTTTGGATAACATTGATAACCCCGTTTTGCGCAAAGTTAATTTTTGCCCATTGTTAAACAAAATATTGAAAGAGACATTATCACCAGAAATATTCGGAAATGGGTTTCGTAAGTGTGGGCTTGTACCATGGAACCCCGATGAAGTGTGCTGTTTGACAAAGGAGCCAATTGAAGAACTAAATGAATTACAAAAAATGGCAAAAATCAAGGAGCTGGAGATTGGATTAAAATTCTTAGATAAATACGTTGAAGCAGACAAAATAATGCAGTTTGATTGTGAGGAATGGACAGGAGCCACAGAAGATATCAGTTTATTTAAGTTTTATAAAAATGTCAAAGAAATGTTGAAACAGCACAAAGAAGACCTGCCATCGCCTGCGGACTTAACGAACTTAAACAATCCAATGACAGAACAAAACATTAGCTCCGAAATAATACCTCCACTTCCAAACCATAACGAGGATTATTGTAACCTTACATTAAATGTTTTCACAACTCCCAATAAAAATGCACCACAGTATGTCGAGTCTCCATCAAAACAATACTTGCCTTTAACCCATGAAACTCACGACATAAACCCTGAAACTCAAGAACAGAGCTCACAATATCACCAGGAAGACCTGAGTTCAATGATACTGCCATGTACGTCACAACAATCCACAGCATCTGAAGCTCCCTCAAAGGATTCATCAAACATGGTAATACCTAGTCCCTTTAAAAGGGCTTTATTTTGGCCAACACCTAAAGAAAATACAAAGAAACGGAAGAAAGAAAAAGTCCCTTCCGTCATATCGAGTTCTGAATGGCAAAAATACTACAACATCAAGGAGAACAAAAAGATAGAATTAGAAGAATTAAAAAAGAAAAGAGCTGAAGAAAGAGAAAAGAAGAAAAAAGACATTGAAGAAGCACGAAAATTGAAGACTGTTAATAAAATCACAAAGAGAAACCAAAAGACTTTGAATAAGAAACGGAAGACTGAATATAGTTCTAGTTCTGACGAAGAATGGTTAGAATCTGGAAATAGTCTGGATGATATTTCTGACGAATGTAATAATGATGATGACGAAGAAAATGAATGTGTAGAGCAAGAAGAGTATCAGGATACAAGTAGAATGATTAAGCAGAGTGATTACGTAATTGCTGAGTTTCCTGGAAAGAAAAAAAATCATAAATATGTATGTATAGTCCAGAAGATTTCAGAGAAGGATATTGAAGTTATGGCGATGAAAAGTAGTGACCAGTCTAAAACCTTATTTAAAGAAAATGAAAATGATATAAGTATTATAAGTAAGTCTCAAATAATAGAAGTCCTAGAGGTTCCAAAGATGATAACTATGGGTGATAGAATTAAATACAAATTTGCAAAACCTTTAGATGTAGATGGGTAATAATTACCCAATATAATTATATTGTGAAGATAATATTAATTAAGTATATAATATTAAAAGATAATATATATACATGTAATTATCAAAATAATATTATAAGTTTGAGAAGACAATATTTTTTGTTATAGAAGTTTGAGAAGAAAATACTTTACCTATTTTTTGTTATTACAGTTTGATTTAATTAAAAATGTTTATTTTATTGTGATACTTAATAATGTCAACTATTGGTATCAATGAATGTCAAATATTGGTGATATAGCATTGTCGAAGTGTCAACTTTAGGTTACTCAGACAAGATTAATAAAAGTGCAAGTTTTGATCTATTTTACTTGCATAATTGTGGTTTCAGCCACAAAATAATATTTTCTATGTTTCACGTTACTAATTTCAGAAGTTTGTCAATGTTATGTTTCATTAAACATATTTTTTTTCTTTTATTGAAGTTTGTGTCTTCCTTATAGTGTCTAGCATTGGTGCCTTTACCTTAGGGGAGATAAAAAAAATCTGTTTCTAATATTGAAAGACGGAATATTTTACGACAGACTACAAGCACTTACAATACAATCTACAAATTATTCCAAAGTAAATTTTAAGTAGTCAACACTTAATGTAAACATGTATTCATAATAGTCTTGTCGATATGTAGGTAGGTATTTACATGTATTTAGTTAGTTTTGTGACAAAACCAGCCGGGGTTAATAGATGGTTTTCATGTCAACAAGCTACAATTATATTAAATTAATTGACATTATGACTAGCGAACTTTAAATATCATGAAGAAATAGAAAAAAAAATATTTGAACCCACGACCCTCACGTATCGCGCGTGCTGTTCTACCGATTTAGTTGGACGTAGGCGGTGAATTTTTCAGTTATGTACGTACCTATTTACCTCTTAGCCTTCTTTAAGATCTCATAGCCAAATGAGTTTAGAACTACAGTAGAACTCCAATTATCCGAACTCCGACTATCCGAATCGCCGATTATCCGAATCACAAAAAAATGTCCAAAAAAAGTCTAAGTGCGCTATTATTCTTCCCCCCGCGAAGCCGCAAAACAGCTTACATTAACGGAGATGTTTTAAAAACAATGATTTTTATTTCTAAATTTCATGTTTCTTTCATTTAATTCCATAAAAAATGGTGCAATATCAAAACGTAGCTTTTATTCTCTCCAATGGCAATTTTTAAAAAAAAATCCGATTATCCGACTATTTGATTATCCGAATGGGTCCCGGTCCCCATTAATTCGGATAATTGGAGTTCTACTGTATATACTTAATTGCCCGTGTTACGTTCGTTACAGAAATTTTTGAAAACCATATAATCGAAGAAAAACAGTCTGTAAACATAACAGAAAAATTCATAGCCTACTACGATTATTGCTTATACACGCTAGCTATTACCCGAGATTTTGCTAGTGTTGTTACGGGATAAAAAGTACTTTATCCTAAAATATCTAAACAACCTAGATTCAAAATTTCATCCGACTCTATTCAGTTGTTTTTGCGAGTAAGGGTTAACATATGCGTCCAAATTTTCACTAAAATAATATTAAAACGAAATTAATTAAAGTCAAAGTTTAAATAAAAAATGTTATTGTATGTTTTGTAGTGTGATCATAGTAAGAACTAAATACATCTGTGTAATTAATAATGAGTGCAACGAAGTGTAAAAATGTTTTATGAGTGTTCTGTTGCTCATGTATGTGATTTTTAATAGTTATCAGAAAATAAACGTCTTAATACTGAAATTAACAAAAATATATGAAATTAAGTTTAGTTAACAGAGATGAGCGGCAACCAAAAGCCCAGACAATGAATTATCTTTTAATTGAATGTTATTTTCAAATAATGTAACTCACCCAATTAGACTGATAAAGTAATTTATCAGAGAAATGTCTGCGCTTTAAATTACATACTCATTTGTTTATCGGTCAAGTAAAATATTAATTGATATTATCTAACCACATATCAATGTTTTATTAATATTTGTATTATCAATTGTCTAATTCTTAGCGTTGTATTGATTAGATTCTAATACAATAAACATTTATCTTGTATTTTACATGTTTTATCATTTTTTATTAAAAATAAACTAAACAGCGTTCGGTGTAGTTAGTTGCCAAGTTGTTTGTTTTCAAATGTTGTACCTAGTTTATTTTCAATCTTAAGCAACAACAGAAACATCACAACTTTTAGTATAATGTATGTATGATAAATTCTACTTGTGTTACAAACTTGAATGCTTGTATGGATAAAGACTTTTGTTACTCTGTTACGCAAAAACTATTGAATGAGTTTGGATGAAATAGTGAATAGAGACAGGATACTAGATTAACACTCATAGGATAGTTTTTGTACTGAAATAAGAATAAGTCGATTCTGTTGGCACGAACTAAACTAAATGTTTGTTATAAACATACCTAACTCACTAACATAACGATGAAAACTCATAGTACATTGTCTAGTCAGTTACAGTACTAAAGTAATTGAAATTAATCATTCTAATAATAATATGACGTCACTATAGCTTGATTCAATTAATTTAGTTTTATAACGAATTGAAACGCCATATAACGACACAAAGTACTTCAGCCAGCAGAATCACCACCATTATCTATCTAATTATACCACTGACTATCTAACTATACAATACCACTGGTTCCTATTCGTAAACTCAATTGAAGGATATGACAAATTAAAAACCGATCGAAATAAAACAGGTAAATTATTCACTTGGAAATATGCACAGTCGTTATGTCAATGGTATAAGTACTAATATCGGACCACTTGTCGTGCGGTTGAACGCACGTCGATGTCGTGACGTCAGCAAACCCGCAATGAACTTGACTGGCCAGCTGCGTGCGCGCCGAACGGAGGATCATCGTGCGTGTCGATCGCGCTTAATCCGATAATCGTGCGATAATACGATAACTGTTACATTTATACCGCTGTTATTCATGTTCGTTGTTTCGTTTTTTTTTTACTTCATTATTTCATCACACATCAAAACGAAACTATTAGCTAGGCCTAACCGAAGCGCGATACCTACGTCAAATGTATCGCACGAGACGACAAAAATTTTGTTACTGTTGATTGGCTAATAGCACACCTCACTCGTATTTTAAGCCAATCAGCAGCTGACGCACTGACTTCAATCGATTTTGACGTTTGTTAAGAGCGCGATAAAATAAAACGATAAAATTTAGTCGCGTGGCCCATGCTAGGCCTGCAAATGACTTGTTCCAAAGCGAGCTACACTCAGCAATAAGTTAGATACTACCGTAACATGTGAGTTTTTTGTTTTAATAAATAGTATGGCAAACGGACTTCTTTCGTCTACAGCTTTAAACGAATTGAACAACGTCAAATTTATATGCTAAGATCGGACACCTTTTGTCTCCGCTATTCACAAACTTTCACATATATAATATTAGTAGGATAGATTTTCATGCGAATAAATACTCGTATTTATAGATATTTAAACAGAGACCTTACCAGAAGACAAGTAAAATTTTCGAACGTAAATAAATACAAATCACCAGCTTAAGTAACAATTGTCAACAGAATGTTTATGGTTTCCTGTTACCCTTGGCCTAAGATCATAGAAGTGCCACAACTAGAGGAAATGTAAAAACATTTAAACCGAGGAAAAACTTCGAGTATGGTCACACGCTGCAGCAGTTACGTTTACAACTATTACGGAAACCAGTTCTATATAATTTTCTAACAATTAAAATAAATAACAGTAGTTGCATTGCAAAGTTGTCTTAATGTCAAGGATATCCTTGTCCTATAGTCTTAGTACATTTAATTAAATATGGAACGTTTCCTTTAGATCCCTTAATCCAGCCAAGTCTCCAGGGGCCTGTTTAAACGGATGTCTCCTCAATTTTTCATCCGTGCTTTTCTGTACGGAATTTATAACCATGGTTCATTAATTTAAATAAACTAAGAATAGTGTTCATTTTCGTAAAATTGTGTTTTATAGCTTTTTTTTTTTCGACACGAGTCACTATACCTACTAAAGTAGAATAACTTTGAAGCATAAAGTTGCGAACCATAATTAAAGTAATTGTTTGTGTTCAGTCTGAAGATGTTTCATAATATGTTGTCATGAAACATTACAGATATGTTGCTTTAAAATATGAAATAAGGCTATATAGGATTTTTTTTCAGTGTTAAAATGTACTTAATATGTAAATGATACTTTATATTCTAATTTTGGGAAAAGTCTGAAAAAGTTTCTTTCATTCAATAGAAACAACCTTCCAAACACATCAGTAATTTTACTAAATTTTAAACATGTTTTTGAAAAGTTTACATAAAAACAGACCTTACCTATCTTTCGTCATCATTACATAAAAAATACAATAGATAGTAAAAAAACGGAATAATACAAGTTGAAAACAATATTAATATGTAACAATGACGTCATTTTTTCCCCGCTCGCTATATAATTTTCATTTCGATAAAAGTCGGAGACGTGCGTCTTCCTTCTTGTCACGTGTACATCAATCATAATGCGATAAAAATCAATATCGCAGGAATTGCACGCCGCAATATGTTATTAACTTGATCATTACTAGAATAAAAAATTGTATCGACTAATTACCTATCAGAAAAGAAACAAAGCATAGAACCATTCATATCGAAACCATCACCACGAGTAGGCATGTCGATTTAAAAACGATTAATCGAGAAATCGATTATTTAGAAAGACATAATCGATTTTTCAGATCGTTTTTGAACACTACACAGATTCAATGAATCGATCTACGTATAAACCTCCTGAATCGGACCGATCGATTCAAACTTAAAGAGTATACTAACTCCGGTATTTTATTATTTTAGTTTTTTGCTGTTGTTGACTTAGTTTGCAAGAAATTAATCACTACTGCCCAGCAAGAAGTCCTGGTTTCGATCCCCAACTCAAACTATGTCTTTCTTCTTCTACTTTCGAAAGAATATAGGCGTGCGTGATATTATGTTATTATATTTATTCATTTAATGATACTAATATGCAATTACTTGTATAGCCGATAAATGGTGACCAATAATAAATATCCTCTATATTAGATAATAAGACATGTTTGAAATTACCGCGATTGATCGAAAATCGGTTTTTCAATGCTCGATTTAATCAAGAATCGATTCTAGTATGTTCAATTTGAATCGATTCAGATAACGATTTCTTTTACAGTGAATCGAGACGCCTAGCCACGAGTATACGATTGAAGCGATCACTTAGACGTGTGCTAATGTTATTACCTGTTACTCAAACACAGTATAACACGCTAGGATGATGAATAGATCATTGTCAGCACTGTAATGTGATTACTATACCAGCCCGAGGCCGTATAGTGCGACGTACTTATCTATTTACCCTTGGAGATATTCATATTAGTTTTCTATCTTAGGTAAGAATCTTATTTTTATCTGATTTTGAGCGATAGGTACAGACAAAAGACTTAACGTCACCCTTATTTCGTCCGCGTAAGATCTAATATTGACGTGCTGTCGACCGTACATACGCAAAGTAATACATAACTCTTTTTAAAAGTCAACACATTGATTCATGTAGGTTACAAGTAATGCTTATGATTCAAAATGGTTCAAAACCAAAGTCAAATCTACTAAAGCACAGGACAGGAACCTATATCACCGAGAAGAGTCTAGCAAAAAAAATAAAAATAATAGTTTAAAAAACTAAAAAACACGCTTTTAGCTCGCACTAAAAATTACAAAATAATTCAGACATTTAAGAAAGAAAGCGTGGAGCGTTTATGTTATCTTTACTCTTTTTGGACAAAACGCTCCACGCTTTCTTTCTTAAATGTCTGAATTATTTTGTAATTTTTAGTGCGAGCTAAAAGCGTGTTTTTTAGTTTTTTAAACTATTATTTTTATTTTTATTATATTACCTATTTTGTAATTTTTAGTGCGAGCTAAAAGCGTGTTTTTTAGTTTTTTAAACTAATATTTTTATTTTCTACTTTTTAGTTTTCTCATGTATCAATAATTATATAATTCTTTTTCGTATCCCATTCAGCAAACCCTTTCATTTAATACCCATATCATAGGGGTGCATTTCAAATAGCCTGTCCGTTATCTTGGACGCCCGCCATATTGTATTTGAATCACGTGACTATTTTTTTCGTATTCCTGACAGCAAACCCTTTCTTTTGATACCCATATCATGGAAGTGCATTTCAAACAGTCAGTTCGCCATCTTGGGGAGGCCGCCATATTGGATTTGTAATGACGTTTCTTAGCTAGTCATGTATTGTCATCAGAACTCAGAGCGTGTGCAAAATTTCATCTTAATCAAAGACCGGGAAGTGGGTCAAATTAAGATTCAAAGATTCCGTTACATACATAGATACATACAACCCAAGCTAATAAAAGCGTGTTAAAAAATTAAATACGATGAACATTGCGTCAGACTATACTTTGGATTTGGCTCTTATGGCGTTGGCATAAGAACTAATATTGAAATTTAAGTGTTTACCTTGACGTACTGTTGACCGTAGATATTAAAAAGAATTCAACGAGCGTGTGAGCGAGACGATCGTGTCTGATTATTTTTTAAATATTTATCAAGAGGTAACCTTTCCTAATTAAGCATCGTTTAAAAGGACCTTCAGTTTATGTATGGATAAGTCAATAACGGATTGCGTTGACATGTTGAATATTTTTAAACTTCACCCTAGTTTTACTAGTGTTTGCACAGTATATGCAGATATGAAGGTCAGCTAAATAAATGATCAAATGTTGGACAACATCGCATGCATTGCTCCGGTTCTGTAGTAAGTAGGTAAAGCACTTTTATACAGAAATTAGAAGACAATATAGAAAATCGAATCAGGGATCTCAGAGATAGCGTAACGCAAAAGTCCGGCCCGTTTGCCTGACAGCTGTATGGAACTGTATTATTTAACGACTCGTAGTCGGTTGGAAAAAACAAATAGTCATTTTTGACACATTACGAATGGTAAAGTATTGGAACCGGACATAAGGAATTGTTTTAATCTAGCGACTTAAGAATGGGAATGATATGCTCAGATGGTTTTGGTCATATTGAGAGGATGATGGAAACAAGATTAACGAAGGAAATATACAACGGGATTGTGAGTGGGGAACTTTGAAAAGGAAAGGCCTAGAAGGGTCGAATATGATGTCTGGAATAAAGGTAAACCGAGCAAGTATGAAAAGATTTATGAATGTAGAAGAAGCGGAAGTTGTGAGCTAAGACCGTAGCAAATGAAAGGACGTGATCTCTGCCTAAATCACAGAAAGATAGGCGAATGTTTTGAAGTATGTGGATGTCTAGATGTGTTTTTTACTCTTTCAGGCAAAAACCACTTATGCCCGGTTGATCGAAAAAACGGAGACTCGTAGTCAATTGGAGTAAAACGGATTGTAATTTTTGACACAATGGATGATAATGGACTTAGCTGAAATTTGGCAGAAATACAGTTAAGGTCGTGATGAACATAATAATTATAGGATACTTTTTATCCTGCAATAATGTAAGGGAAGTCGCGGGATAAGGTATGAAAAAATGTTAAAATGTGAAAAGCCAATGCAAAACTTTGGTTTTATAAATATTTACGTAGAGGTGAGGAATGATTGAATTAAGGAGGAAGAAATCATACATAACACAACCTACGCTTTACATATAATCACTAACAGATCACGTGATATAAACTAGTTAAACTATTATTATGAAGTGTAAAATAAAGTTTATCATAATTAAAGTACAACTGGTATATCCAGTTTGAGAATTAATTCGTCCATTTGTATGAGTTTATCCATTTATTGTTTATAAATATTTATCGTTTAAACCGGTGTTATTACGTCAACGTTCTTTAAGCCAAATTACCTTTAAAGGTTTTGTACATTTATAATACACAATTGCATTTTCCAGTTATATCGCCATTAGTCGATTTATTGTCACTAAATGTTGCCGGCGACTTCGTTCACGTTATATCGAAGTAAAAAGTATCCGGTATTACCTAGCTATCATCTATCTCTCTACCAAAATTCATATAAGTCAGTAGTTTTTCGTGAAAAAGTGAAAAACAAACAAATTCAGATATCCATATACATCTTCAAACATTCGCCTATCTTTCTATGATTTAGGCAGAGATCACGTCCTTCCATTTGCTACGGTCTTAGCTCACAACTTTCGCTTCTTCTTCATCCATAAATGTTTTCATGCTTGCTCGGTTTACCTTTGTTCCAGACATCACCTATTCGGCCCTTCTAAGCCTTTCCCTTTCAAAGTTCCGTAGACACCTTCTTACAAACCTAACGTTTATAATAGTAGGATTTGACAGATTTGTTAATTTACTATGCATTTACAGACAAAAGCATGTCAGACCATACTATGGACCTTTCACCGCCCTTATACCATTCACATAAGATCTAATATCGAACTACAAGCGTTTACTTTGACGTGCTGTTGATCGTACGAACAGATCACTCACATCTCTCATTAACGCCCGGTACCAATACTTGAAAAATAAGAGGGACCCCACACTAGCGTCTTTCGAGAGTCAGCGTCTTGCCGGCGACCTCCCCATACTAGCGTTGGTTGGGCGTTGCGTCGAAGCGGCGCCCGCTCAGCGTCGACGCGGCGCCCGCACAACGTCGGCGCGGCGTTTGAGCGGCGCTTGCGCTGGGCGTCCTCTGCACATCGCGTTCGAGCGTCGCGCCGCGCTGACGTCATGTACAGTTGTTTCGAAAATGGAAATGTAAGATTTGAATAACGCACAATATAATGTTTTATATTGCAGTGATAAATTAATGTTTTCAACTTGTAAAGGAAAAAATATATTTTACCTATTTGACACATGGCCCGAATAGGACACTTTAGCATTTATTTTCTCGAATATTAAAAGTACTTAATTGAAAATGGGTTTCTTCGGCAATATGAGTTAGTATTTTAAGCTACATCCATATTTGCTATCAGCTAAAAAGTCTTCTACCTACTGATTCTAAAACACGGGCGGGCCGAAACAATTGAGTTGATCATTGTACTGTTGTCAAAATAAACGCTGCAGCAGGCGTCGGGCCGCCGCACACTGGTCCGGATTTTTAATATGGAAGACTTAGGACCCAATGTCAATATTTCGGGCTGAAAAAAATCATGTGGATAGATAAATGAACGTTCATCAACGTTTGTTCTAGCAGTTTTTATGAAATTGGTTATTTTTGCGAAAAAAAAAACATTGAAAAAAAATTTGTATGGAGAAAAAGTGAAATATTTTTTTTTTCGAAAAGTTCAAAACTGTTAGCAGTGAAACCTTTTGTGTGTTATTGTATTACACTTATTCGTTAATTCCATATTTTTTTTATTTGCATATACTTGCAGCCTTGGCCAAAATATGCATCGGAACTTTCATTGTATTTATTTCAACTATTTGTGACAATTTAATTTTTTTATTGATTTATAGTCACATAATTTACGCATATTTTCAATATAATAAATTTTAAAATCCATTATTTGTTGACTATGAATGATTTTGAAAAATAGATTACAATTTAATTTAAAAAATCAAAATAATATTTTACTTCTCATGGTTAGCTGTTGCTTAAAGCACAGCTAGTGATCGAATGAGGCATTGCCTGCCTGCTAATATTCTCCTATTCCCTAATATAGCTATCACTTTTATTTTCTACTATTGCTGTCTCTTTCATTCTCTTTTGCTCACTCTTTTTCTTCTTAAGACAAGTGGTGTTCCACGCTTATAAATCAGATAAAATAGACAAGAGCTCTACTGGTAATACAAAATATTTACTTGCAGCTTTGGCGTTTATTTCGTTTATCCTAATATATATTTATTTAAAATCAGTACTTTTGCTTCTTTAAGTGGTTTCGGGAAAGTAAATTCGGTACTAAGATAAAATCCATACTAATATTATTAATGTGAAAGTGACTCTGTCTGTCTGTCTCTCTGTCGCTCAATCACGCCTAAACTACTAAATAAATCTAGTGTCCCAAAGAATATCTATACCAAATTTCATCTATATCGGTTCAGTGGTGCAGCGGTAAATTTAATGTAATGTAAACGACCTTCAATTATTTTTTATTGTACTGCGAGAATTGTGCAATAAACTATTTCTGGTTATTTTGTTATACATTTTGAAGTTGATTTATGAATAACTAGTGGCCATCCGCGACTTCGTCCGCATTAATGTCGGTTATCGCGACGCTATTCACGCGGACGAAGTTTTAAGTAGCATAGGGTATGTATGTAAATGTATTACAAAATAACTAAAAATTGTTTATTGCATAATTCTTGCAGTACAATAAAAAATAAATTGAAGGTCGTTTTCATTACATAAAATTTAATACATTTTTTATCAATTTAGTACATAATAAATAATAATAAAATAAGTAATTAAATTAAAAATAAAGTAATTAACTAAAACTATCTATACATAACATACAAATTAATATAAATAACTTAAAACTACAATAGAAAATAATTGAAGGTTGTTTACATTACATTAAATTTAATACATTTTTCATTAATTTAGTAAATAGGAAATAATAATAAAATAACTAAAATGAAATTAAAACTAAAGTTATTGACTAAAACTATCTATATATAACACGCAAAATAATAGTTATAAATAACTTAAAACTTATTCTAAAGGATCTGGCACATTTTCTGGAGCTTCTTCATCAACTTCAATTTCTTCTTCAACTTCTATTAATTCATCTGATAATATCAACTGCGTAGCTTCTGGAAACATCCTTGATGACTTAAAATTGGTGTATTTAGGTTTCAGATGAGATATATATGGATCTGATGATATCAAAAAATTGTGTATAATGTCTTCATTATTTTGCAGTCTTCCTGTTTTCCTCGTGTGTCGCTCTCTGGTATTTCGAAAGTCCTTATTTCTTGCTTCTCCTGCTTCTTCTGACAAAATTCCGATAGGAAGGCAAGAGAAATGTTTGCATATGTCAGCGCCATGTATCAACATTTTGTGTATGCTGGAAGGCATATTGTACCAGGGGTAGTGATGTACAAAGATCTCAGCAGTCTCCTTGCAGTATTCACGGAAACTATCGATATTGACAGCCTTTCCACAAGATAACACTTGCAATATAACTGCGAAGTGCTTTATCAAATCAGCATCAATCTTCGTTATTTGAGCACTTTTTTTGTATTCCCGAAAAAATCTTCTGGCCGTGTTTCCGTCATTAGTAGTTCCAAAGCCCTGCTTTACAACATCAATCAAAAGTCCCATTTGTTGTTTGAACTCCGATTGCACCATATCCTTCCTTAACTTCTTAAGGTTTTTGTTGTCACCTCGTGCACTCCACATTTTGAAATCTAAATTATATGAAATATGTAAAAGACACTCCATGCTTCGAATCCACATATGGAGTGTTGATAGTCCATATTGATACACATCGTCCCGTACAGGTCTTGAAAACATTTCTGAAAGATTATTCATCTCACTAGGTTTTGCAAGACAAACATTGCACGTAGCTGCAGATGGAGTATCTGTAATAATTGTAGCCACTTTCCCATCAATCATTGTCATGTGCAACTCATGAGTAACTTCCAAGTTTCCGCAACTTGAAATAGTCAAATTTCGTATTTCTTCCTCCATTGCCGCTTGTTCTTGCTTAACAAATTCGGTCGTTTCCTTCGCAAACTGAAATTTAATAGGTCTGCAATAAGATGTTGAAGATGGGTTTGGATTATTCCAAATAACAACATTGCCGCTCTCGAGCTTCAAAGGAACGAGGCTCGTCATGAACACAGAGGAGTCGTCGAATTCTGCCAGTTCACTTCTTTGCTTGTAGTTGCTCTGTGCTGAAGATCCATCGAATCCCCACTTGGAGGTAAGCTTCAAGTTTTCACTGCACATATTTAAATCATCACCAACGACTTGCAGTATTCTTCGAGTTGTCACGTCTAACAGTGCTTGTAGTTTCACCTTCACTAAATGTTCTGATACTTCAATATCTCTGGTATCTGGATAACACCTCTGCTTAGCTTCCAACAACTTGTAGTAAGACGGAAGCTTCAATTGCTGTGACAATGCTGACCGTAAAGTAAGATACTTCCACTTTGACAGATCCAATGATGCAGTAAGGGCCAACGCTTGATCTTCCTGCATAGTGTCCGTCTTCTCGTTTGTTGATAAAAGTGATTCGACAGCTTCAACCTTTTCAGGATTCTTCACAAGGTGATCGATGATGCGAGCAAGACCTTCTTTCCCATTAGACTTTAGCTTCGTGACAAAAGCAAAAGTCAGTTCCTCTTCCGGATAGTCGAGTAATGTACCCGATCGCCTTTTCTTCTGCTTATTCCCCAAGTCTTCAAATGGCTTCCTTGATGCAATGTCTGTAGATGTTCCAATGTCACTAGTCGCCTTCGAAGTAGATGGAATGGGTTGAACAGCTGCTTCTTCTTCTGTAGAACGAGGATCCAAATTTTCGGTCCCTTCAAAAATTTCGGTGAGATTTACTGATTCACATTCAGGCCACTTAATTCTTGTTTCCAACCAGTTCATATGCTTCTTCATGAATGTTTTTTGCACCCTGTGTGCCTCGGTCCATCGACGATTTAAGTTCACAGTAAAAGATCTTGCAAAATTCAATAATTTTTCTGAATCTTCTTGCGAAATTTCAAGCAAAACGCAATCCAAAATTGCTTGATGCAGTCGTTTGTAATCCTTGAGGTCCTCTTGTCGCAGAAACACGTAAATGTCCAGGTTAGTGCCAAATCCAGCCATGATCAAGTTGCTAGATTATTCACGTTAAAATTTCCAGGTATGTTGACTCTTCAAGGGTTGAATGTCTAATGACGCTCCAACATGAGCTCCCGTCTGTTTTATTTGATTCATAAGCGCTCAACTAGCAAGGGTTTCAAGGAGCGAAAGAGAGAGAAGTATGGAATGAAAGAGATAGCGATAGTAGGAAATGAAAGAGATAGCAATATTAGGGAATGGGAGGGGAATATTAGCAGGCAATGCCTCATTCGATCACTAACTGCGCTTTGAGCAACAGCTAACCACTAAGAAGTAAAATATTATTTTGATTTTTAAAATTTAATTGTAATCTATTTTTCAAAATCATTAATGGATTTTAAAATTTATTATATTGAAAATATGCGTAAATTATGTGACTATAAATCAATAAAAAAATTAAATTGTCACAAATAGTTGAAATAAATACAATGAAAGTTCCGATGCATATTTTGGCCAAGGCTGCAAGTATATGCAAATAAAAAAAATATGGAATTAACGAATAAGTGTAATACAATAACACACAAAAGGTTTCACTGCTAACAGTTTTGAACTTTTCGAAAAAAAAAAAAATTTCACTTTTTCTCCATACAAATTTTTTTTCAATGTTTTTTTTTTCGCAAAAATAACCAATTTCATAAAAACTGCTAGAACAAACGTTGATGAACGTTCATTTATCTATCCACATGATTTTTTTCAGCCCGAAATATTGACATTGGGTCCTAAGTCTTCCATATTAAAAATCCGGACCAGTGTGCGCCGCGGCGCCTGTGGAGCGCAGTCCTGGCGTTCGTCATTTCGACCGCGCCGCTGCGCAAGCGTTGCGTCGGCGCCGCGTCGACGTTGCGTCGACGTCGCGTCGGCGTTGCGTGGGCGTCGACGCTCAAAGAACGCTAGTGTGGGGTTACGCTAATCCGTTCCAGGGCGTCTACTCTTGAAAACGAAATATGTCGGATCCGATGACGTTTAGTATTTTTTATTGCTCATTATCGCAACTAACACACTTCGAATGCGAATAAAGCGTTATCAAAAAACAAAATATTATTTATACAAATCAAAAATCACGTTTTAATTCCCTAACTTTTGATCAATCTTTAAAAACGAAACCTTTCGTTTGTTCGTTTCGTTTTCAAGAGTAGACGCCCAGATACGAATAGTAGTAAATTATACGAGGCCTAAGCTTAAACCGACCGGCAGACGACTGATGACAGCTGATATGGAATATAAATTTAAAATTAGAATTAACGACTCGTAGAAAAACGGATTGACATTTTTACGTATTACAAATAGTAAAATATTGGAATCGGGCATAAGGGTATCACCACACCCCACGGCTGAATCCGTGCGTTCAAAAGACGAACTTTTACTAATTTACTTAATATTTACTTTGCAATGTAATAGAGATTAAAATGAGTCACGTATGTTTGTACTGAGTGGGTGCGTAACAGCGTATGCAGAATATTACGTCATTCGTTCGCCATTTCGTATCTGGCACATCGGTTAATATGTATGTTTGCTACTTTTGACAATCGTTCGATCAATAATGTATCAGTTCCTAAAATTTAAAACTAATCCAAATAGATATAGGTATTTATATTATATATTGCACAAAATATTCACAGAAATCGGTTTTACACACAATAATAGTACAATTTAAGCGATATGTTTTAAATTGACCGACAGTCAAGTTAATATTTAACATTATGTAGCTTTATACTTACTGTTGGTATGTATCATAAGATATTTGCTAGCTCTGTATCATAGCGGCATTATCTTATCAATAACATCCAATGCGACTGATAAAAGTCTGATTAAATATGGCCAACTGATAGGGTACAGACATCAGTACATGAGCCTACAACAAAACCAGAAAATCACACTGGACACTGAACTGTACGTCTTGGGACATTCAATTGAAAATCGATCGCAGAAATTTGACCGTTTGGATAGTCTGTTGACTGAACATTCAATTGAAAAACGTATTAAATAAAATTCACCCAAGTTTATCGAGCCATCGTACCATGCAGATAACTTAATGCAGCATTATTAGTAACGGACAAGATTTATTACGTGGCAAAAATGACTACCCGTTTTTCTACGATTATAATAAATAAATAAATAAATATTGGACAACATCACATACATTGCTCTGATTCTGTGGTAAGTAGCTTAAGCACTTGTGTTACAGAAATCAGAAACAACGACGGTACCACAACACCCATACCCGAGACAATATGGAAAAGTTCGTTTCCCATATTGACCCGACCGGGGATCGAACCCGGAACCTCAGAGATGGCGCTCGCCAAAGTCAGGCCCGCTTGCCTCTCGGCTACGGAGGTCGTCAATAATTCTAATTTACTTTCCATATCAGCTGTCATCTGTCGTCCTCCGGTCGGTTGTAGCTTACCCCTCGTATAATTAATAACTATCCGTAACTAGGCCGAGTCGTTTTTCAGATATTGGAACCGGGCATTAAAGCATCGTGTTGCGTTGATATATCAGTTAGTATTTGTTTTATTTACTTATCTAAAAATATTGTTTGACACTAAACCTACATACCACATAGTTATTTATCTAAGGTAAAAGTCAGAAAGCTATTAAAATCAGTAGCCAAGACTATACCCAACGGTAACTGATAACTTCATCTCTGATCTTACCTAGCATAAATGATAAACACACTCATATACGTTTATTGATGTGTTGCCTGGTTTCTACTATCTTACCTGACTGTTTATAATAGTTTTATACATTGGTTTTTTGTTAATATCTATTTAACTTATGTGCTATATTTAATATCAATGTAACTACCCACACATAAGGTACATACATTAAAAATAATTGTTATCTATTTCTATCAAATAATTTCTTAAAGCACGGTCTTTTATGTCTATAATGATCTAATTAGTGTACATTATGGAAGCAATAAGTACTGAGTAATGATACCGTCAGGCACCAATCGCTGTGCTGTAAAATAAAATATATCAGCAAGAAGACCTTGGGCCTACAAAAAAATGATTACTAGAACAGTTGTGACAAAACACATAGTTTCCATTGCGATTGCGACGCATCTAGTCTTCCGTACACCCGCCAGCGAAAGTGGACTCATTTCACCATCACTGATTGCGTGATGCTTATGCTAATTACAGATCGAAGATCACACGGCTACTAGAACATAAGGCGTGCATACACGCAATGCTAGATTCCATTGCCTGAAAAACACCGCTAGCGTCCATTCCGCCGGTGATGTTGTGGTAGGTCTTCTGTTCCCACGGCATCACCATGAAGGCGGTGAGGGTATAATTATACCTGTCCTTATTAGGGCAGGGAGTCCCACACACGCCGTCACCTCCCTAGGGTGACGGTACGGTGCATTGCATTTCCCCCAAAAAAAAAGGACGATACGCTTTACGTCTCAAGTCAGTCAGGGAAATTGCACTAATGCCACAATCACTTATCGCAGTTAAATGTTGCATTATGAAACAAAATTACTTACGCACTTTCTTAATTATGACCATTGAAAAATCAGTCCTAAATCTATCCAATTTATTTTGTCAACCACTGATAGGTTGAAATTACAAGTGCGTTATCAGCCAATCGATGGTAGGTATCGATATTTTACCATCTCCTCAGATGCTAAAATATGATGATCACCAGCGAATGGGTCCCATTTTATAATCTCTTACCTAGTTTCGCCTGATACACCGGTCCATAAACCGTGTTATTAAAAACTAAGACAAGAAAAAGAGATCGGAGCTCGGTGAAAGATTTCGAAACGTCTGCAGAGAGCGTTGTGGCAGCAATTTGAATAAAAATTGCAATGTAAGATCGTATGATATAACGTAACAATTGAGTACATTTTTGTGATAAGCGAGCACTTTTACGACCGAAACAAGCATATTGTAATTTGCTCCGCGTGCAAAAATTTCCAGACAATTTAAGCCTGATTATGTCAGTAGTTTGTCGTGAACTTAACCAAGGATGGCACATATCGTTATCTTTAGCCTCGCTTCGTTGACCGTACTTGTGCATAAAATGCATCAGTTGCGTTACATTCTACAAGTTTATCAAGTAATACCACCGCAATTCAAAGTCATTGATCAAGTGCGTCTTAGCCGTATTGATTTAGTAGCTTGACCAGTTTAGCTAAAAAGTAACTTAGTCGGGAAACTTATCTAGGTATGTCGCATTCTAAATTTAAAAACACTGACGAAATGCAGTAATGAGACTTTATTGAAAATGAAATTTTTTTTACAGTTCAAATTGAAATTACATATTACTAGCCAGAAACTTTTTCACATTTTTTTATTACGTAGGTAGATAAAGTAAAACTCTATATCTCAAAAATAAATATAACTGCACGAAAATCTTTTAATCATTTTATCAAATATCACTTTATAACATTTTATCAAACAGGTGATATACCAAAATATCTTGCCGAAAATCCGTAATTATCAATAAATAAGATTACACATTATTTATTTTGTCTTGATAGTAGGTACAAATATCGAACAAGACCGCATACACCTTATCTCATAGTAAGAAGCTGAAGCGCTTGTGTTACGGTAACCCGATTCAACGGTGGTACTACAATACTTAAAAAGGTAGATTAAATACCCAGACACAGAATAAAACACGTATTTATCATAAAAAAAATTGTGGGTTTCCTTATTACCCTTTGGTTCAATTTTCAGGAGCGCTAGACATTGTACCATTGATTCAATCAAATAAATGTTAAGTACTAACTTTTGGCAGTGGCTTGTTTAGTTATTTTTCGAAAATCTTATCACTCAGGAATAATGTACAAATATAAAAATCTTTCGCTTTATAGATAATTAATATGATTACAGACACAGATAATTCGATCGCAAATAATTCGCGGTAACATAAGCGATCATAAAATCCGTCTAAAGACAGACAAAATTGTTTTTAGCAAAGTCAGCCAATGTCATCTTCCCAAGTTATTAAGGTAATTTATATAACGAAAATCGTATAAGTATTTATTACATACAATGTTTGCCCGCGAAATACCTTGTTAACATTTTGTTTTACGCACATGTTGCATGCAACGAATACACCAATAAAAGAAAATTGAACGCAGCTGAGCTTCGAAGCACCAATCGGGTGCGGTTCACGCTTGACAGTAATCGGTCGATGCACCGCGCGTACAAGTCTGCAAGCCCCCATGACGCGAATCGTTGCATGACTGTTACCTCACCGGCATACTACTAAAGTTCCAATAGACTAACTTATTCGACTAAAAGTAGGTTTTTAAGCGAAGCAACAAGTTTTGAACTTCGTAAACGGAATGCTTCTTCACTACAATGTATAAAACAAAGTCGTTTTTTCTGTCCCTATATCCCTATGTACGCTTAAATCGTTAAAACTCCGCAACGGATTTTGATGCGGTTTTTTTAAATAGATAGAGTGATTCAAGAGGAAGGTTTTTATTTGCAATAATTATATTACATCCGTGAGAAGCCGGGGCGGTCGCTAGTCGAAATATATAACTCAAAGGCGACTGACTAACATAGCCATCTATCAACGCACAGCCCAAACAGGTAGACGTATCGGGCTGTTTGGCATGCAGGTACATGTTATGACGTAGGTATCAGCTAAGGATTTTGATCAATTCTACCCACAAGGAGATAAAATAGGGGATGAAAATCTGTATGAAACTGTGTCAATTTTAAGCCGATTAGGCTGAGACATTGCATGCATAAAGCTATTATGACGTAGGCCTAACAAAGGATTTTGATAAATTCTACTCCTAAGGGGATAAAATAGGGGATGAAAGTCTGTACAATTTTTAGTTCTAACAGCCGAGTCTGCGCCTTCATAGTCGCAGGCGACAGCTATATTACTAGCTGTGGTGTGGTATTGCATTATCGTGGAATTTAAACAATAAGTACAATTAAATAACATTTTAAGGACGTCAAACAACACACTTTGGACTCTGTATCACCCTTATGTCGTGCGCATAAGAACTAATATCGTTTCTAACTCTGATGTGTTTTTGCTGAACAGTGTTTAGTTATTTTTTCTTTATATATTGCACTTCAATATTGACCTCATCCCACCTGATGTTAAGTGGTAATGAGGTCCTAGCTTAAGGGTGACAAGTACAGCATAATAAATCTGTTATTGGACTTGTCGCCCTTACCTTGAAGGCTTGACCCCTACTACTAATGTAGCACCCCCGACAACACCGAAGTGATTGTTATTTAGCTGCGGTATTCTGTAAGGTGGAGATATACAACAGTTGGGCTGCTTCAGTTCGAGCGAGAAGCTATGCCCTCCCTCTTATAAACATGTTTGCTACAACTATACGTAATAAAGTGCTGCAATAAATTGAGGGCCTATAATCTAAGTGTACACACATTAAACCAAGTTATTAACACGCCAATAGCAAACATAATTTGCATCAAGATCGTCGAATCATCTTGTTGTTGATTGTTCACCCATAAAATTATAAATACATACATCACTCTAGTTGTTAACCTTTAACTTCTTTAGCCTTGATTGCATCAAAAATTAAATTATGTAAACAGCCAGTGAAATCGGATGATTGTTTATCAAGGCTCTCACATCGCTCCAACACGTGTTTAGATAAGGATTAAACGTTTACAATTTATCTTCTGTTAATATTTTCACAATGTTTATTTTTCAAGGCCCCGTTTCTCGGTATCCTAATAGCGCCCCGACTTCGCACGAGTCCTTTCCCCGCTTTTTCCATATTTTCCACAGATTCTTCGGTCCAATATAGATTAAAGCCTTCCACGTTAAATGGACTACCTACCACAAAAATAAAACTTTTAATTCGAACCAGTAGTTCCGGATATTAGCGCGTTCAAACATACTCTTCAGCTTTACAATAATAGTATAGATGTTATAGTTAAAACTAGTTCGTAGATAGAACGCGTTTTTTCTAGTTATAACTAGTTTTTACATAATGCCTTTGTTAATACTAGAATTGACTAATGTCTGAATCAAATATAAGTTATAACTAGTTTCTGCAAGACAAAACGCGTTCCCTCGAAGCGAGTCAGTTAAAACTGTTCCGACCGAAAAAAATTGCGTTAAGAAGATGTGCCGAATACAAAACCTTTGAGAACTGTTGCTAAGGAAGCAGCCATAGGAACTGGCCAAGGATTTATGCGCCTTGCGTGTGTAAGAAATAATGTACGTCAAAAAGGTGTCTGTGCAAGAAAAGTGGTTATCTTTGTAATTCAAAATGCCACGATAGTTTGTCTCTAATTACAAGTAGATCATCATCCTATTAAATTAAAGTTTCACTGATTAGATTTTATTGTGTGTTAATTAATGTTCTTTAACAATGTTTCTTTTTAAAATTGTATGGTTGTGTTCTGTTGATTTATTTGATAATTTAATTTACCTACTTATAATTAATATTGTTATCTTAGCAACTAAATTTAAGTCAATGTTCTCTAAAATGTTCCTTTATCTTAGACTATTATTATTTGGTTCCCAGTACTTACCTTAGATCTTTTCAATAAATAATTTAAACTTATATCTTGTTTTCAAACCCAAATCAGTTTTTCTAGCGCTAGATTTAACTATAGCTCGATGTGACAACTAGTTTTATCTGAAAATCAAATACGTCAGTGGTAAATTCTAGTTTTACTTATTATCTCTAGTTGTAACAAAGGCATTACGTAATAACTAATTTTAACTAGGGAAAACGAGTTCTAACGAAATATGGCTTTTAACTGTAACATAGATACCTCTACCTGAAGGTTGTCTAGAAAAGACTGCTAATCTCGAATCAAGATCGCCTTTATTGTATGTAAAACCAATTTCTGTAAATCTTCTGTGCAATAAAGTGTACTATCTTTCTTTACCTTCTGAATTGCCTACATGCCGACATGATGCATGAGCTAAAAAAAACACTTAATCATTAATTGCTTTGCATCTTTGAATCGATTGCACAAACGGAACAAGAAACATATGTTCCAGTAAAATCGGATGATTTCTTTATCGAACACTACTCCGCCGTGCGTCAACACGTGGTTAAATAAGGTTTAATCGATATCAATTTGTTCATCAACAGATCCAGTAATCAACGTCGGAAATAGAATAATTAGACAACAAAGTCGTTAAATCAAACGAATTATAGATAACAGGGATTATCACAGCGTAGGTATGGACCGGCGCCGTCCTACTTTGTAAAATATGAATGCTTAACTTGAAGGAAATATATTTTTTGTTTGCCCCCACATAGGTATTGTTTACATTACGGGATTCGCAATATAATTTGAAGTAAGTGATTTAATCTTCATAATCAGGTTGCATGTTTGAGATTGGAGCAGTAATGATCATTGCTGTAATTATAGGCTATTTGGATTGAAACGAGAAGTGAGCAACGTAATTTTGTGTCAAGTCCAAGACAATATTCCAAGAAGGAGTATTACGTCATAATGTAGGTATGCCGACGTTTCATGAACAGTATTTTATTTAAAGATCTGTTTTCAAATGTTTTCCAGAAATAGTTAAACCTACGTTCTAGATATGAAATAATTTCGCTTCACACAATTACTTTCCCAGTTATCTCTGTAGCAAAAGTATTAAATGGTATTAATTATTTTCAAGGTTGTAGGTTATCTAAGATCAAATGCGATATGAAATGCAAGATTCATCATCGACCACCAACAAACATTTTCCTTGTTGAATATAATAACGGAATCGTTCATTCATATTCAGATTTAAACAAAAAAGCGGACGCGAAATAACTTCGATGACTCTCCAAAACCGAGAACGGCGGAAAATTACATCATAGTTTTATCTGGCCAGTTTTAAAAGCGTGCCAAATAGGTTTACGTAACGTTGCAGATCGGATGCGGAGGTCCATTCACGAGCCACCTCCCCTTCCCCCTCCGGACCCGCACCCCGCTGCATCCGACCCCCGCTCTACATCAACGAACTTACCTCCCTGCCTCCCTACAAGCCACGCTTGTTTTGCCCAAGACTCGAGTTTACCAAAGGAGTTCGCCTCATTTTTCATTCATTACAGTAATTGAGAAGGGCTATCGTGTTGACTGTCTCAAGATAGAGATAAAACGCCTCTGTCAAAACAACGCTACTGACTGACTTTAGAGATTTAAGGAATAAGAGGCTATAATTACGATTAATCTATAGGTCTAATACCTAATAGATATTTAATTGCCAAATTCACGGATTACATTACGACGAAAGTTTGATAAAAGCATAAACTTTTTTTGATTATCACTCTAAGGCTAAGAACACGAAGAGGCTTTTACATCAACCGCCATAGTTCCAAGTTCTTGGTGTGCACTTTTTTAAGGTTCAGGGAGTTAAGGCATTTATGCTTTGCTCGTTTATAAAATTACACGGATATCAGTGGTCAATTACGAGTACTGTGTGAAACTAATGTAGGTAATAGTTTTAACACGCCATGAAGTTCCAAAAAAAAGCTTTCTTATTACCTGTGCTCCTACATTTTTAATTTATTTTCCAAGATAGGTGATTGAATAATCTACCCATCTTCCTTTATAAAAGTTCGGCCAAAAGCGGAACCATGTTTTCAGTTCTTCTCAATTTTTTTGGATTTGGATTGGCTTAATATTTCTAAGAGGGGAAGCCGAGCCGACCAATGACGGATCGCGTATTTTGCTCATTTTACACCCAAGCTTCCGTTCTATATGCATTAGAAATAGCTGGCCAGGTAATATTCCAACATCATTAGCAAAGAGGTTCAAAAAGTGTACGAGTCTAAAAAAAATATTATAATGATTCTAAATTTAAAAAAAAACTCACAATAAAAAAAACGTAAAAACGAGCGCAAAAACCAATGAGTCGAAAAAGTACGAACGTCATTTAGTTTTAATATCTAGTGACAAAAAAATCAGATTCCTGCGATTTTTTGCAAGTAGCTTTTAGACAAGATTCGTTATCAAAATTTATGGATATAAATTGATGCATATGGCTGTTACGAGACCAATCGATCGATCGTCGATCGAACGCATCGACGATTACATTTATTGATCGTCTGCTCGACTGTTCGACGATCGATTGGCTCCTCGACGTTACTAAACCATTTTAATATCGATCGACGATCTATCTATAATAGGAAATATCGATTGAAGTCGACTAATTTATTCTACCGTCAATCGATTCCCTCGATCGACGATTGATCAATTGGTTTGGTAAGACTGAACCATGTTTAAGACCGAACATTGATTAATACTAAAACTGAACTTATCAATAACTGAAAAGTAATAATAAATAATATAATATATATTGGACAACATCACATACATTGCTCTGATTCTATGGTAAGTAGCTAAATCACTTGTGTTATAGAAATCAGAAAAAACGACGGTACCACAACACCCAGACCTGAGACAATATAGAAAAGTTTGTTTCCCATATTGACCCGACCGGGGATCGAACCCGGAACCTCAGAGATGGTGCTCGCCTCTCGGCTACGGAGGTCGTCAAAGCAAAGTAATGCTTATCAATCTGGCCGAATACTGCCTGTGGAACTATAATTCTAATCTTTAAACATTTATGTTAAATGACATTTCTTTATGCAAGGAAATTAAGCTTCAGTTTCAAAGATAAGTAGGTGCATCCATTTTATTTCAAGATAATTAACTACAATAAACTACACAATGTCTAATACCTACTTCAAACGTATTTATTTAAAATGTTTGTGGCTGTAATATTGTTTAATCTTTTTTTTCCTTGCCAATGTGCCTTACATTTTGTTAGACAAATTTTTATATTATAGGGTAACATAAAAATGTCGATTCTAAAAAAATTATTTACAAATCATCATTTTTCAAATAATCAATATCCAGCAACAATTACATGTTGACTTTGATAAGGCCATTTAATTTGTTAGTAATTTTTACATATCAGTAACTATACACAAACTTAAAGTGCAAATAAGTGCTCAGTAGTAGTAACAAAGTTCAAGTTTAAGTAAATGAATGTAAGGATTAATTTTTTTATGGCACATAAAAACTGAATGCTATCTAAACATAATGTGCTTAAATTACAATTTTTATAAAACCAAGAAAACAAAATGAAACAGAATAAATTACTATTGCTGTACAGTGGTTATTACTAATGTTGCAAAATTTTTACCTACAGTTGAAGTATTTTATGAGATAACTATTAACTTTGTAACCGGCGACAAAAGCTTGTTTTGTTTTTGTGTCTTAATTCAAATAGGGACGTTATTTTGTTTATTTTATTGGTATGTAATTTGATTAAGGTGAGTAGCTTTATTTGACTGGTTTAAGTTGGTCTAATTATAAATTCATGAAGACCGAGTTATTAGACAGTAAGAAACTTAATTCAACATTCTTCTAGATGTGGTTTGTTTTTAAATTTTTGGTTATTTTACAAAACAATTACTTAGTTAAATTTTGTGATTCAAATATTATCTTACTTATTTTCCTTGTTAGAGAAAACTACCTAGGTATTGGAGAGATTTATCTGTAATTATTGGGCATGTTGTAATGAAAGTGCAAGTTAATTCATAATTTAGAAATATTAGCAAAGAGTGTCAAGGAACAATTAATGGCTTTTAAACTTCCTAAAAAGTGGGGGGTATGTTGTGTGTGGTGGTAGCTGATTAAATTTGAATACATTTTACAAATAAATGTAGTATTTTTTATTTATGAATGTTCTAATGAAAGTTATTTGGCTAAGCAGACTGGAAATGCCTAGGAAGTGAAATAGAAAGTTTGATGAACTCCTTTTTATAGCTAAAGTACAGTTGTACAATTAGGTATAAAAACATCATACATAACAGGAAAATGTTGAGTAGTTAAATCCGATTATCCAACGTTGTGTGTTCAAGTTCAGTGCTAAATTATGGAAGCAAATAAATGTGTTGGAAGAGACTTACCTAGGTCGGTTCTGCATATAGTATTGTCCCCCGAATATAAATGCCATGTAAAGGCCCACGTAATAGAAAGCCACAGTCCAATTTTCGGTCATCCACTGCCTATACTTATTATGTTGAAATTCATTTTCGAATTCGAAAACGTACGAATAATTCGGCATAACGTCCAAGTTGTAAGTCATTTTCGACTCCATTTTCGTTTGTAAACTGTCCTAAAATCCCACACTGAAATGGGCAGGCACTCTGCAAAATGCTTCTTAGATTAATACACTGATCACAGGTAGCTGATTTAACCTAAAAATTATCGCGATACGAGGAGTATCGTTATATCACAGATGACAAAACGTCAATATTCCGAACAGGGAGGCAAGCGAGGCGCGCTGCCTTTACGATTTTAATTTGTGTAATGACCGCGGGGCGCGTTCGCGTTGACTATTTATTTGAAGTGATGAGACATCGGCCGGAGCCTGAACCTATTCGCTCGCCACTGCAGCAAGACAAAATGAATGGGCGAGCCGCGAATCACACGATCACGCCACGCTGCCGCGTCTCAACTTCATTTTCTCTCGAATTGACAAGTGACATCCGACAACGACACCCCACCCGGCTTCAGTGTTGACAACGGTAATAATACAAAAGCACTAAAAGTTCGTTTTCCATTAAAATCAAGTTTATAATGTATTGAATTCACTTAAAAACTAGATCTTTAGTGTTTTTTAAAACAATCTCGAAAGGATTTTGATCAGACGTTTTGTTATTGATTTGACTTACAAGTTATAGTGAGAGTTTATGAATTTGGGTACTTCAACTGCTTTTTTGTGCGGACATAATAATGCTAAACTCATAGCTTTACCTACATTTTATTAGTGTCCGACCGAAATTTCGGTTTCGGTTTCGGTTTCGGCCAGTTTCGGCCAAAAAATCAAGTTTCGGCCAGAGTTTCGGTTGCGGCCAAAAACGGCCGAACCTTTCGGCCGCGCCGAAACTTACAAATAATATATTTGTTTCACTTTATTTATAGGGTAGTTAAGTTTTGCCGTGTGGTGACGGCATGAGAATACATATGTCACCACCCCTTCACTGTCCCAGGGAGTCGTAGAAGCCGACTCAAGCAAAAACGCACATAACACCCAGTGCGAGAGAAGGAAAACTCGAGATAAAACCCTGTACCAACCCGTCTGGCCAGCGTGGTACCAGTAGGCTATTAACCTTCAATGACGGCACAATTGAAAACCAGGCCCCGAGTCCCCGGCGGCCCCGCAGTCCGTGGCTACGATAGCGGTCACGATAGCGGCGGGGCCAGGGGTGCTAAGAATCCCCGGCAGAGATCGGGCTACCACCCCTACCGACAATTGTCCCAGGTAACACACAACGTGCGCACATTGAGGTTGGATGAGAAGCTAGTCGAGCTGGAAGAAGAGATGAGCAAGTTGCGATGGGACGTCATTGGTTTATCGGAAATTCGAAGAGAGGGAGAGGATACGATAACATTGCAGACCGGTCACTTGTTCTACTACCGGGAGGGAGAACAGAAGTCCCAACATTGTGTCCGTCGGAAGTGTGTCGAATAGAGATGCGTGCCTCGTAGTTAAAATATCCAAGAGATATTTTCTTAACAGGTATACGCTCCATCTACGACACACCCAGATGACGAAGTGGAAGCTACGTATAAGGACATTAGTAGGGCCATACATAGCTCCAAGACACATTTCACTGTTGTAATGGGTGACTTCAATGCGAAGTTGGGCTGTAGAAGCGATGATGAGCTGAAAAGCAGCGGAATCCCAGAGGACAGATGCTGGCGGACTTTATGGAGAAAGAAGGACTCTTTATGATGAATTCTTTCTTCCGAAAGCCGCCACAAAGGAAATGGACCTGAACTGAGTCCCGACGGTGTAACGAGGAATGAGATTGACTTCATCATGAGCTTCAGAAGACAGATATTCAATGATGTATCTGTGATCAACAAGGTTAAAACCGGCAGCGATCACCGAATCGTTGAATGTCAATGTCAAACTTGAAAGAGCGCGTCTGATGAAGTCCACGCTCCGACCGTCGAATGCACATATCCAAAACCCCGAGAGCTTTCAACTTGGACTGGTAAATCGCTTTGAATGGCTAGACAGCTGCGCATCAGTGGGCGATATAAATGGCAGGCTGGTAGAAATTGCCCATACGGTAGGGTCCCATACCCAACGTATTAAGGAGACGATCGAGCGGAACCAAGGCTCCAAAGTGTTCGCAAAAGACTTGTCTATTGAGCAAAGCCAGCTAATGAAGCTGAAGACCGAAGATGGGCGTATAACGTCGAATAAGTCAGAGGTGTTACGGGAGATAGAGAGGTTCTATGGGCAGTTGTACACCTCGGTGTCTGCTGAGCCGGTCACTTTGGTGGCAGACCCTGGAAATCGGTTGGAGAGGCCAAGTTCAGCAGTGGACAGTAATAGGACGAAATGATGATGATGATGATGAGTTAAATTTTCAAACAGAACCTTTGTAACTGTGCTTAAATTTCATTGTGATATATCTTTGAAAGTAGAAACCTGTAATTAAACGTCGGCGAAATATTAATTTTTATAAATTAATATCTCGCCGACCGAAATTTTTTCGACTTTATAAGGACTTTTTTTTATAAAAGGTTCGGTTTCGGTTTCGGTTTCGGCCGAAACTACAATGAAACCGAACCTTCGGTTTCGGTTTCGGTTTCGGCAAAAAAACATGTTTCGGTCGGTCACTACATTTTATTCGTGTGTTAGCAAAAATGTAGTTGATAAAGACAGATGAAGATTTTGAAAATTTAGTACTTTTATAAACTGGTAAACCCAAACTGTTTACCTATATGGTTGGGAATAAATATTTTTTTGTATTATTTTATTTCAGTGTAAAAACTAGCGATTCAAATTGAAACACACTTTAAACATGAGAAGCTTCCTTTAATATAATTGTGGGAACTTACGCTTAATTAGGTTGTACATTTATCTAATAATGATTTCGGTTTACCTGATCGAACATATGCATTATTTTAGCAGAATAGATATAGATTAATGAACTTTAGGTACCTACATAATATTTTTCGTGTATTTATTTATTCAATATTTATGAGCTATTAAAAAACAAAATCAACTCCTGATCTTCAGGATCTGGGGTTTCATACGGCTAAAATTAAAGGATTTAGTTATTATTATATTAAAATAAAACCAAGTATATCTACTAGTGTATACTTGGTTTTATTTTAAAGAAGTAGGTAGTAGTCTACCTACTCCTCTAAACAATTTTATATATGTACTGGTAATTACCCAGTTAGTACGGTTGAAAGCACATCAAACTACACACTTTGGACTTCGAACCGTCCTTATTTCGCGGGCATAAGAAGTAAAATAAAACAGAAAGTGCTTACCTTGATGTGCTGTTGTGTACATAGCTAGGATAAGACCGTCTTCAGCACAATATTAGTGCACCTCACCTATTTATGACTAGAAACACTTTGTTCGAACGAATCAAATCCCTGGACATTACTATACTAATAAACTATAGGTAACTAGCTGTGCCCGCGACTTCGTTCGCGTGGACTAAGAGGGACCCCACACTAGCGTCTTTCGAGCGTCAGCGTCTTGCCGCGCCGACGTTGTTTGGGCGTTGCGTCGACGCGGCGCCCGCTCAGCGTCGACGCGGCGCCCGCCCAGCGTCGGCGCGGCGTTTGAGCGGCGCTTGCGCTGGGCGTCCTCTGCACATCGCGTTCGAGCGTCGCGCCGCGCTGACGTCATGTACAGTTATTTCGAAAATGGAAATGTAAGATTTGAATAACGCACAATATAATGTTTTATATTGCAGTGATAAATTAATGCTTTCAACTTGTAAAGGAAAAAATATATTTTACCTATTTGACACATGGCACGAAAAGGCAACTTTAGCATTTATTTTCTCGAAAACTAAAAGTACTTAATTGAAAATGGGTTTCTTCGGCAATATGAGCTACATCCATATTTGCTATCAGCTAAAAAGTCTTCTACCTACTGATTCTAAAACACGGGCGGGCCGAAACAATTGAGTTGATCATTGTACTGTTGTCAAAATAAACGCTGCGGCACGCGTCGGGCCGGCGCGGCGCCTGTGGAGCGCAGTCCTGGCGTTCGTCATTTCGACCGCGCCGCTGCGCAAGCGTTGCGTCGGCGCCGCGTCGACGTTGCGTCGACGCCGCGTCAGCGTTGCGTCGACGTCGCGTCGGCGTTGCGTCGACGTCGACGCTCAAAGAACGCTAGTGTGGGGTTACGCTAAGAGGGACCCCACACTAGCGTCTTTCGAGCGTCAGCGTCTTGCCGCGCCGACGTTGTTTGGGCGTTGCGTCGACGCGGCGCCCGCTCAGCGTCGACGCGGCGCCCGCTCAGCGTCGACGCGGCGCCCGCCCAGCGTCGGCGCGGCGTTTGAGCGGCGCTTGCGCTGGGCGTCCTCTGCACATCGCGTTCGAGCGTCGCGCCGCGCTGACGTCATGTACAGTTATTTCGAAAATGGAAATGTAAGATTTGAATAACGCACAATATAATGTTTTATATTGCAGTGATAAATTAATGCTTTCAACTTGTAAAGGAAAAAATATATTTTACCTATTTGACACATGGCACGAAAAGGCAACTTTAGCATTTATTTTCTCGAAAACTAAAAGTACTTTAATTGAAAATGGGTTTCTTCGGCAATATGAGCTAGTATTTTAAGCTACATCCATATTTGCTATCAGCTAAAAAGTCTTCTACCTACTGATTTTAAAACACGGGCGGGCCGAAACAATTGAGTTGATCATTGTACTGTTGTCAAAATAAACGCTGCGGCAGGCGTCGGGCCGGCGCGGCGCCTGTGGAGCGCAGTCCTGGCGTTCGTCATTTCGACCGCGCCGCTGCGCAAGCGTTGCGTCGGCGCCGCGTCGACGTTGCGTCGACGTCCACGCTCAAAAAACGCTAGTGTGGGGTTACGCTAACAGGTTTTTTCCATGTGTAGGTGTATTTATACTTTCATGGTCGGTTTTACCCCATATCTCCTCAAATATTTGAAAAAGCTTTATTTGTGCCAAATTTCATATTTGTAACTGAAAAAGCAATCATTTTCCCAGATAAACTTTCAAGGGCAGTATTACCCCCATCTCCCCATAGTTTCAAATCAAAAAATAGCCAATGTCCATTCTAAAAGTTAAACGTAAACGATTTTGATGAAATTTAGTACAGAATGTCATCAAAATCGGTTCAGTGGTATAGGCGTGAAAGCCAGACAGACAAGAGTTACTTTCGCATTTATAATATTTTTATGGCTTGCAGGTATCAATGTCAAACAATGTTTTATTGACACTGGGTTAGTTTGAAAATACTTTGCACAAGACCCTTTAACACTAAGCCGCCGAACTTGACCATGTTGGCCAGCCTCCTCATCAGCTCGCTGGCAATCGGCAACTTCGGCTTGGTCTCCTCGCTCATCCTCGCGACCTCTGCTTCAGAACTATTGTAGTAAGTGTACATGTAGAACGCAGCGCTGTCCCCTATATTCAGCACTCGATGAAACATTCCAGAGTCCACCATGACCCGGTTTCCAGCGGCCAGCTTGTACGACTGTCCGTTGTAAAGGCTGGTCACCTCCGACTCGAAGGCCAAGACCCCTTCCAGCACGACCAGAGACACGTTCCGCATTTCCGTCGGTATAAACTTTTCTTGTTCGTAACCTGCAAAGGTCGGTCATGAGCAACATTCTAATGCCCTTATCTTCTGTCACCAAAATAAAGGCCCTTGAAATTATTTAAGGCCCAATACGAAGAGAATTAGCGAAACTTCATGTATTTCTGTTCACTACAACGATGACCTCAAGTAATTCTAAGCATTAAATCACTTTTTGTACGTTTATTCAGATATTTTACAAGGTCGCCGCCTTCTTGAAATTTTAAAATAAATGAATATATAAAAATTATACCGTTTTTAAAAAATGTTCAAAAATGATTTCTTCAAATTATTTTTCTTCCAAAACTCTGTAAATATATATTTAGAAAAAAATATTTTTACTAAATAATTTTAGGATTGTGATTCCAAAGGTCGCCGCCTTCTTCGTTTTTTATACAATCTATTAGTTATTAAAATAATTCATTTTAAACACAAACGCCTGATTAAATTGCATAATTCTTAGATATGAAAGTTTGCCGTTCAGGTGCTTCGATGTGTAGTGTTGACAGGTGACGGCAGTTAGTTGTCTGTTTTGAAAATAGTAAATAAATTGGTTTACACGCGTAGTCTTTACTATAACGGTGAAATAATGTTAGGAAAAGAAATAAATATTACCTAAGGGCTAAAATAAAAAGAGTTTATTACAACAACGCAGCTCGAATTGCGCAAATTCCATTTTGAGATTATATTTTTTGTAAAATACTTTTTTGTTGGGAGGCTGCTTAGGCTGCATTTTTAGGGTTCCGTAGTCGACTAGGAACCTTTATAGTTTCGCCATGTCTGTCTATCTGTCTGTCCGTCCGAGGATAATCTCAGAAACCGTTTGCACTAGAAAGATGAAATTTGGTACAAATATGTATATTAATCACGTCAACAAAGTGCAACAATAAAAAATAAAAAAATGTTTTTTAGGGTACCCCCTCTACACGTAAATTGGGGTGTGACTTTTTTTTATTTCAATCCCAACATGTGATATATCGTTGGACAGGTATTTAAAAATGAACAGGGGTTTACTAAGATCATTTTTTTATATTTTTAATATTTTGGGAAATAATCGCTGCAAAAGAAAATAAAATTGTGTCCCCCCCCCTCTAACTTTTGAACCATAAGTCAAAAAGTATGAAAAAAATCTGGAATATAGAACTGCATAAAGGCTTTCTAGGAAAATTATTTTGAACCTGATGGGTTTAATCGTTTTTGAAATTTTTGAAAAAATATTTTTTTAACTAAAGTTGTAATTTAAGGATACGTAAGTATTGTGATGCTTTGAAAACTACGGAACCCTACACTGAGCGTGGACCGACACACTTTTGGCCGGTTTTACTTATTTACAATAGCCAAACTGATCATTTATACGTTTCTAGGCAAGTGAGAAACTCAAAAATGCAAATCGTCGACGCGCGTGCAATACCGCGTATGTAGCATTTGCCATAAAGATTAAAGTGGTCTGGTATTTCATATTATTTCAATCTAAATTAGAACTTACGGGAAAATGTCATTACGCGGTTTTGAACGCGCGTCGACGAAATATCACAACCGAATCGGAAAATAATGATCAGAGTAAGTGCAATCACAGAGACGGCAAATAATGTCATACATTGTCATAGGGGTATGATTGACCGCTTGGAGTCTAGTAAGAATTAATACACTCAGGACCTTACCCCCACTATGGAGAAAACAGAATAAAGTTTTTAATTTTTAATTTTTGCAATTTTTACAACGACATTTTGTAAGACTCACAAGTACAATCATTTCAAAGTATGTACGTGAAGTTATTTTTCGTACGATGCACCTATTAAGAAAATGTGGTCGCATGTGGCTAAAAGTCAATCATAATCTTCAGTAGGCATCTGAGATGGAATTGACCGATCATGATCGCCATGTATACCTGACGGTAGCAAGTTTGATGTCTTGAGAGCAGAAGACCTCTGAAATTAGCTTACTGAATGCCGCGACTGCAGCACTAATTCTGCTTATTATTTCAGCATCGAGGTTGCACTTGGGTGTTATTGTACTCCCAGGTAGCGGAATTTGTCAACCCGCTTCAACTAGTCCTCACCAAGTCTTCATTTCAGTGTCTCACGACCATTAACGTCCTTCGACAGCCATTCCTCTTTTTGATACTTATTTTTAGACCAAATTTTTGGCAAGACGGTGAAAATCCGACATGATTTGCTGCAGGGTTTTGGGGATTCTGCCACGAAACGAAGGTCATCTACGTACAAGATCTCATTAATCATAGCGTGTGTAACACGTTCGTGCAAGCCCTGAGTGCGGAACCGGATGCGAAAACCTTTCGAAGAAGTCCTTGAGACATCCCTGACATCCAATGCAAAATACAGCGCGGATAGTGTAGGCTAGTACATACCCTTGCTTCATACCACAGGTGACGGGGAAAAAAGTCAGACTATTCGTCGTTGACAGAACTGCTCCGTGCATCATAGCTTCCCTAGCACCATCTAGAGAGCTTTCCGGGGCACGCCATCGAGAGCCTTCTCGAGGTCAACTCTTTTCTTGAAGATGACGCACTGAAAAATTAGCTTTGCACGTGCCCCGATCAGGCCAAAATCCAAATTGGGTTTCAGGCAGGTGCTCTTCGGTGTGTTTAAGGAGTACTCTGGCAAAGATTTTCCCAGGGGCTGATAATAGTAAAATACCCCGGTAAGAGGTGCAATCGATCAATGCAAGAAACTGTAAAAATGCTAGGACTTGGTCTTTTTCCCACAAAGTACAAAAAGGCTCCATATAGCCGAATGAAACCCGTCACCACCGGATTTAAGTAGTTGCTCTCCCGGTATCAAGTTGATACCAACCACGCGCTATTTTAGTTGTTAACTGACCGCAAGAACAATCTCAGCAAGTGTCAGCGGCTTATCCAGCTTAGCTAGAGTGGGGAGTTCAGATATCAACAGAACATATTCAAAGTCAAGAGACCAGCGCACGTTGAGTAGAGCGTTGAAGTGTCCCATCCATTACTCGAGCACTTTCTCCTTTGTTTTGAGAAGTCCTTCACCATTCGATGGTTTCAAAGGAGCTTTTGAAAAGGGGATCGTGCTAATCAACTTTCGAACCTCACTGTAAAACACCCCAAGCTAGTGCTTTGTCTTGCCACCACCGATCCTTTCCCAAGATAGTCGACGAAACTTCAGGTTACTCTCGTCGTATTTCCACAACACTTTCAGGGTGAATTGCTCTGCTTTGTCGATTGCGCTAACTATCGTTTTCAACAAACCAATTTTCATGTTTTTGGTTGTTAGCCCTTGAGTGAATTTAGCCGTGTCTAAGATATGAGAAGATATAGCCAACCAGCTCTTTTCGATATCACTGCTCTCAGGGCTTACAGACGGTTAACTGATTGTTAGCGCTTCAGCATATGTCTTCATTGTCTCATGATTCATAAGCCTAATACCGTTTAAACATGCAGACTTGGATGGACCGGATCTGCGAGGACGCCGGAAGCAAAGACGTAGTTTTATAACGTCAAGTCTGTGGTCAGTCTAGCAGTGACCACCACGCATCCCGCGGGTGATTAGGACTTGGGAAACATCTCTTTGCCGTACTTTCGCATAGTCTATTAGATACTAATATTTGGGCCTTGGGTGCTCCATGTAGTTTTATGCTTCGCAGGGAGGCTGAACAAAGTGTTTGTAATAGCAAGAATTTGTGCACATAAATTGAGCAGTAGCTGACCATTCTAGTTCATGTTACCCACTCCGTTTCTGCCTAAGATTTTAAGCCAGCCTTCATAGTCTTGTGCCATTTTGGCGCCCAACAAGAGTACCAGCTCGATTGGACGTACACTCTTGATACTGCGCGCTAATTCTTCGGAGAATTGCTAAGTTCCCGAGAACAATTGCGGTTTTCCGTGCTGGATAGGTGTTGGAGTTGTGATCAAGTAGGGTTAGCACGTTCTACGCGCCTGAAGTCATATTAGGTGATTTTAAAAACCGTATTTTATTGTATCGTCGACTACGAGTGAAACGATGCGGAGGCAGCCGCGGTTACTACCATCCGTGTGGGTTAGGGTGAACATTTCTTTAGGGCATCTTTTCTAGCCCCCTCCCCGGCTGAGCAGGCAAAGCAGTACCCCCCTAAACTGGCCACCTTTGTCACTAAGGTGCTGCCGAATCCTCTTTATCTCCCCGGTGTAGAGTGAAAGCGACCACGATGTACCAACTACACCCCCAGAGCCGTCCAAGTGCAAGCCTCGGACAAAGCCCAGTCTGTATGAAACTGGACCTCTGCCCTATCAGCTTGCCCTATGCTTATCAGCGTGGACTGCCTTTACCGCCGAGTTAGACTTTGTACACAAAGCAGGAGGTTCCACCGCAAGCCCTGCCAACCGAAGCATGCAAGATTCCTCATCGGGTTTAGCTCACAAGCCGACGTAGTAAGCCGGGGTGTGATCGTTGTTTGTACCACAGCTACTTGAAGCCACCGATGAGAATGCGTGTACCGTCTGCAGTTCTGCACTTCATGTACACAACCTTTTGAAAGGTCGGTTAGCATACACGCTGCAAACGCTCAATTACACCCCATAAATCGATGGCCCCAACGAATAAACGTGCAAGAGCTCTTGCCCAAAAAATTTTTTTCGTTTTTATGGCATAGAATACGCCTACACATTTTTTTTGTAATATTTGGACTTAAAATAAGACTTTTATAGCACAAAATTCGTTTATTGTAGGGAAATTAAATTTCTTCATATAACATGAATAACAAAACATGCGTCTATTGAATCTAATTGTTTCTTTGAGTACACCAAAATAAACGTATTAAATCAATCTGCCGCTTGTGTCTAACCTTTCCTTTGGGTAATAACTCCTACACAAAAAAAAGACACGATTATTCGTGTAAAAATGGAAGCTACTTTTATTAGTTATGCTTCATTACAGATCGCAAAAATTTTAATACAGCTATCCTAATGTAGAATTATTATCTTTTACTAATTTGTAGAATCGTGTATCGTTTTACTACACTTGTTTATGCTTCATTTATGACACGAATAAACGTGCAGTGATACATTTCTGTTAACAAGTCACATATTATTCATTAGAATAATAAAATTATATGTTTTTTCTTGAATACTGAGATAATCGATAGTTTTATTTTCTTAAAAAATATATGATCTGAAATATTTTTAACCTTTAATATAATTATACATTAAATATATCTATTCATTACGACATTAAAGTAATGTGATTTCAAACGTTTTTATGGTTTCCTGAAAAGTAGTAGTTTCTCGTTTGAACGTTTATTCTTTGGGACCATCGATATGTTTGTATGTATGTAACGAATAAAATACAAAATTGATAATCTATTGGTACTTACTAATATTACAAAGTAGTAAGATTTAATAAATTATACGTACGCAATGCTGTCTCTAAATCAAAATTACTCTGCACAGCATGACATGTATGTATTAGTACTACATGGCATTAGCTCGTACTAGCACCGCACACTCGTGCTGCGCTAGCACGAGCTAATGCCAAATGCGTTCAATAGATGGCGCGCGGTTCGCCGCGAAACGGGTAATGTCAATTGCTTCGTATTGGGCCTTAAATATGATTTTCATTAGATACGTATGTACTAACATACTTTTATAATATACTAGCTGTGCCCGTGACTTCATTCGCGTGGACTACATCCTTTCACGGTCGGTTTTACCCCTTTCTCCCCTAATATTCGAAACAAAAAATAGTCTATATTTTAATCCAAGTTTCGAGCTATATTTGTGCCACATTTCATATCTCTTACTTCAAAAATAAACATTTTTTCATATAAACTTTCAAAGGTGGTATTACCCCCATCCCCCCCTTATTTTCTAATAATATAGCCTATGTTCGTTCTTGAGATTCAACGTATACCTATACCAAATTTCATCAAAATCGGTTAAGAGGTTTAAGCAGGAAAGCGTAACAGACAGACAGCCAGACAGAGTTACTTTCGCATTTATAATATTAGTAGGGATAACGGACCCGATAGACTTCGCCCTGTCAAAAAGATTTGGAATGTTGCTTGACACTAAATTTTAGTTAGAAAAAGTTTGTACTGGAAAAATAAAAGTGCTGTCTTTAGAGTTTTCTCGGCAATTATTCGAATTTTTCGCACTGTAAAAAACATCCTTGGACTTCAACGAACATTTAAAAAAACATTGTCAAAATTGGTCCAAGCATTATCGAGTTATGCGCTTACCAACACATTTTGCGATTCATTTTTATTTAGACTAGCGGCCAGCCGCGGGTTAATTTGATACAAAAAATGTGATGAATGAAGAACCGCTCGACCAATTTTGACCAACTTTACATAGGTAAACCATCTGTTAAATAGTCCGAACAAACTCTAAACACTTGGTTTGGATAGGTGAGCCCGTTCTTGAGTTATAAAATTACAACGTTCGGTGGCATTGATTTTTATATATGTACTTTGATATACTGTTTTTGCATTATTTCGGGATAAATCATATCATATATGTTAATCTAGTAGGTAAGTCATCTCTCATACCAGATTTTGTGTAAAGGGTAACAAACATACATTCATACAATCTCACAAACTTCCGCGTTAAATTATTAGAACAGAATATAAAATGTCTTAATTCATGTAAACTTTTACAAAAGCATTTACGAATTATCATTTAGTTAAACTGCCGTCGCAATCGGAATGTTGATACTATCGAGAGAAACCGGCAATAAACTGGATAGTTACTCTTTTCAAAAAATACTAATCTATTAAGAAAACATGTTAAAAATATGCTATAAGTTAGTATGATGCGTAAACGTACATACGTATGAACGACAAAAAACCTATTGAGAGCATTAAGGTTATGTACTATCTAAGGCCCCTCGCACTTATCAATAGTTTACCTGGAAATTCAGCAAAAAACGTGACGTCATTTTGTTCACCCCATGAGTTCACCTCTGCTCTTAGCTCTTCCAGTGTCTGCCTCCAATGTAGCGCCTCATCCAGTATGGGCATTAGGTAGTGTGTAGGTCTGAGAGGCGACCAGCTAGCTTTCAACAAGTCCACTTTAGGATCGAACATTCTTTGCACAAACCGCCCATTCAGAGAGTACCACACATCTACATATATAGAAATACTCTTCGGAGCATGCAACTCCTTTAGTTCATAGGAAGCAAGGATCTTTTTCTTCAAACACTGCGCGTATTGGTAGATCATATCTCCATGCCTCGTCCACCTGTCATTAGGTGTGAAAAGATATGGGTCAACGTAAAATTCGGAATTCTTTTCGTTGTCCACGACTTTGACGACGACAGCGTGGGGTTCCCAGGTATGCACCATCATGTCCCATGAATAACCGTACAGACCATTCGTCCAATTGTTGTAGCCCTAGAAAAAAAGATGGTGCATTACGCAACTTCTTAGAATTGAAAATCTGTTATGTACAGTAATCATCGTTGAAACATTACAGAAAATGACCATCATTTTTCCATTAATAATTGTAGGTACTATTATGCACAAGAACATGCGATCTAAACTACAAGATAGTAATACCTATTTAAAGTGAGCTCTATGGATTTATTTAAGGAACCCTACTTACCTTCGTGATGAAGTGTGAATACGGCAAAAAAGCTTGCGAAATCACAAAAAATATGATAAAAAACAGAATGCCTTTGTTATTTGCAGTCGTTTTTTTATTTTCTATTTCATTAGTTCTAAACTTAGGGTCATCTTTTGACATCCCGTCCTCCGACTCGTTGTTTTCCTGTAAACATCCATCATTTTCTGTATCTGCATTTGCGTCAGGTATATAAATATCTTCGTGTTTTTCTTCATGCATGTATTCGAGTTTTGGTGTTTCATTATTTGCCCATTTTTCGGTTTCATTTTGAACTTGATTATTTTGTTTGCATTCACCATATCTGAGTTTCAGATACGTCGGAATGTGTTTCATGATTTTATGTTTGATTGCACTGATTTTTTCTTTGTAGGACAGTATCATCATTTTCGGCCATTCAAATGAGTAGAACAGCGGCATTGTAGCGAGGCACACCCACGGGAACATTCCTGGAAATAAATTATTGTGGTTTATATTTATCTACAATGTTTTTTTTTTGGTTATTTAGAAAACAAGAAATTCTCCTTCTATGTTGTATTCTAAATATTAAAAACAGAAAAAAATTATCTCCCCTTGCGGTGCGGGAATTGAACCCACGACCTTCAAGTATCACGCGTGCTGCTCTTACCAACTGAACTAACCGCAAGTTATCGTAGGCGATGAAATTTTTCTGCTGTATCAACCGTTAGCCTTCCGGTAAGTGCCCTCTGCCGAATATGTTTAGAACTACATACTTATCTAATATTTAAAGTTCGCTAGTACGGCGTATAGTACTATAAAAATAATAAAATCGATTATGTTGTATTCTTCCATATCACACCTCAGAAAAATATGTAATGCTAAAAACCCTAGGCGTTTAGCTACTATTTCAAAGAGAACGTTTATTTAAGGCACCGCTTTGTTCATATATTTAGCAAAATAATAAATACTCCGCAGAGTAGAGTAGCGTAGCGTGCGTTTGTTACTCAGGGATTTTACGTACTGCTTATAGTATGTACATTAGACTGCCAAATACATAAGTGTTTGTATTTATTTAATCTAGCAGTCCAATGGCGTTTTGTCTTGAAGGAATTCAGGTGTAACTTTGTAGTTTAAGTTTATGAGTTTAAGCCCCATACTGTGAGAGGTGAAAAGTCGGAAAAGCAGAAAGTGGTACGAAAAGTATCGCGTTTGACACCGTGAACTTAGTATCAATTCCCAGCATTATTGTTTTTGGACCAACTTAGAAACATCGGAAAATCTGGAAAAGTTATGCAACCGCTTTTGCCCCAGTACAACACATACCTCTCAGTAGAAAGAAAGAAGAAAGAAGAAAGAAAAGACATTTATTGACCATAAATACAGATACAACACAAAAAAAAATAAGAGTATCGTGTGAGGCCAACTTGGGTTCCACCTCAAAAAATATATATATATAGGTGTTATATATGCCTCAGCAAATGCTGCTACGGCATATATAACACCGCAGCAGCGCTGGTATTCTGGTGGAAACCAAATGCCCGGGAAAATAGCAATAGCCCTGGCTCCTGCTAGTTCCCCACGCATAAGAGTGGCGTTAGAATGTTAACAATTATTATTATACAATACATGCAATGAAGAAAGCATTAACAATATTGATGACAAACAAGTATAGCTCTAAATATTTTAACTTTTTGAACTTATTTTGTAGTATCAAGTTCAATATTAGCACAAATAAAACGTTAATATCACATGAACTCTTCCAAACGGATGCACTATTAAGATAAGTGTTCCTTGTGCGTTTCCGAACATTCGTAAAGGATAAAAAAAAAAAAAAAGACAGTAGGTACGAAAAAAAAATTATCGTTAAGTATACGTATTCGTAAGTAAGTATACGTAATGAAGTTTTGAATGGGAATTTCCATTACCTACTAATACCATCTCCTACTATTTTCACACTACGTAAAATCGATTCCTCAATTTCCGATTCGACTTTGGTTCGAGCTTATCTCCTCCACACTACTCGCGAAGTTCCTCGGCGAAGTTCCTTGGTAAACTTCTGCGAAGTCAGAAGTATCACTCTACACACTCGTTCAACTCTACGACAACAACCTCGGACCCTTTGACTCGGCCCACGGATGTCGCGCGAGGCGAGGCGAAGTTTGACGAGGCGAGCCGAAGTGCCTCTCTACACTATCGTATTCGTCTAACTTCATTCAATTTCGCGAGCAGTGTGGAGGAGGTATAAGAGTACAGGTAGGAAATAAAGGCTCTACATTACCAATGCGAAAGAGTCTGCTGTTCATGAGGTGGAAGAGAGCGCAGAGTAGCATCGCCAGGTTCCGGGAGCGCGCCCACATCATCCAGCCTGCCACGGTCAGGTCAAAGCCGAAGATGAACCAGTGCACCACTAGGTAGTCAGTTTGGGGGACGGTCAGGAACAACCTGCATGAGTCAATAGCCACACACCCGTTTAGTAACCAAGTGATGACCTCCGTAGCTGATAAGCGAGCGCGCCGGACTTTGGCGTCGCGCTATCGCTTGAAGTCCCGGGTTCGATTCCCGGTCGGGTCAATATGGTAAGTTTTCTATATTGTATCGGGTCAAAGTGTTGTGGTACCGTTGTTGTTTCCGATTTCTAACACAGGTGCTTAAGCTACTTACCGCACAATCAGAGCAATGTTTGTGACGTTGTCCAATATTATTTATTTACTATTAATCAGAGTTGGGGAAAATCCTACCTTCTATGAACGGATTTCAACCAAAAAATACCGGGTACTAGTATTTGAAGTTACGAAGACGTAAAATTGGTCGAAAAAGCAAAAAATGCATCTAAACGGACTTCCGTTTGATTACCTAATGTCGAAGGTAATTAAAAAGAATCTTCAAGAGAAATCCCCAATATTCTACATTCGATAACTAATGCTATTAAAAAATCATATTTCAATTAATAAAGTTGGTCAACGTAAAATCTCGATTATGCAAATACTGTCAAAAGAACGACAGGAAGGAATCTTTTCTGTGAGATTTAGCACGGTGCGGCTTAGAGAGATTCCAATCAAAGTATCATCCTAAGAGCAAACGCCTCCAACGTTGAAATCATTCTTACAATGATGTGTGTGATTGTTACACTTTACAACCAGGGTTGCCAAATGGTGATAGATGATCCTGCTCCCGAGTATGTCCGAGAAATATATTCGACGCGGGAATCAAACCCAAGCCCAAGACATCATTAATCCAGTATGGCTCTCGATTTCTAGTGTAGGCGTCAGAAAGCGTTGCATTTGGGATATTGTACTAATATCGATGATCTGTAGTTTTCTGTGCATTTTATCATTTATTCACTCACTATTTCTATTAATTTATGTATGGTACAATATTTTAAATAGACCCCATAAGTTGGTCCATTCGCCTTTACGATAACCTTAGTCATATAAATAAATAAATATTTGACATTATCACATATACCTGTGGAAAGTAGCTAAAGCACTTTTGTTACAGAAATCAGAAACAAAGACGGTACTACAACATCCAGCCCAGAGACGATATAGAAAAAATCGTTTCCCATATTGACCCAACCGGGGATCGAACCCGGGACCTCAGAGATGATGCGGCTACGTAGGTCGTCATCATACTGTGCCGACCTACGACATGACCTACAAGTCGACACAAATACAGCGTCAGCAGAATTGGCGTAGTAAACAACGCTCCATACGTAATGCGTGACATCGATATCCTACATCGCGATATCAGAGTTTTCGTCGCCACTAAGTATATATACAACGAACCAAGATTGGTAGTTGGGCCTTGGTCCCCGAGCAGATAACACCTAGCTCGGCGGAAGTACTTCCACTTTTAGTAAAGAACATACGTTCCTTACATTGGTGACCCCGACTGAGCTGAACACCAGCAGCCTTAGAAGAAGGAGCCTTCGCATCAGGCCATGTCTCCATACCCTCAACAGCCAGCTTAGCCACGACAAGAGCACCGGACCACCGCAGCTGACGAAGCCACCTGGTTCCGGGCCCGTGTAATGAAGCAGGCCATCGCAGCCCTACGACCGAGTCATTGGTCCACACCGGCGTAGCAGCAGCTGCCTCCCTGCAACTACACGCATCGGGCACATGCTTGGACTCCAAAGGGGGGGAGTACTGTGCCGACCTACGACATGACCTACAACTCGACACAAATACAGCGTCAGCAGAATTGGCGTAGTAAACAACGCTCCATACGTAATGCGTGACATCGATATCCTACATCGCGATATCAGAGTTTTCGTCGCCACTAAGTATATATACAACGAACCAAGATTGGTAGTTGGGCCTTGGTCCCCGAGCAGATAACACCTAGCTCGGCGGAAGTACTTCCACTTTTAGTAAAGAACATACGTTCCTTACAATACCAAATACTCGGGTTCTATCTTAATATATATAAAATGAATCACTATTTCTATAAAAAATACTAATAAAATAGTATTCGTTAACACAGGACAACGCCTGTCGAGTCAGTTAGTGTGTTGATAATATCCGAATTCAGCAGACTTCAGTAGAAATGGACGTCGCTAAAGGAGTCTAGCCATTAGGTAATCATAAAACTGAAGCTTTCCAATATCTGGTAGGTATATTATCTGTGACTTCGGTATTGTTCCCGAACTAATGCCACCAACACGCCAACGGCACCTCAGTATTTAACCGCATATTATTAAAAAACGATTACCACCTCGAAAAAACTCCCCATTGACGCATGGACTTGATTAACGTTTGTGCAAATATAGTCTTTATTGCTTGAGAGATATCACTGATTTTCATCGTGCTGTTATGATTGCTACGACAGTTTTTGACGTCATCAAAGTCTATGTTAATTAATCCACTGACGTCTGAGTAAACCTCAACGCTACTGGTGTGGTCACACTACCAGTATAAATTAATTAGTCCTAAACTTAGTACCAATAGAGACGGTAATCAAATAGTATTACGCAGTGAGAAAAAAGTAGAAATTGTAGAGGCGCTGTAGATGTCGAGTGGTGGAACTACTGAACTCTATAGATACTAATATTATAAAACTGTTTGTTTGTTTGAAGGCTCTAATCTCTGGAACTACCGTACTGGTTCAGATTAATTAATGTTGTGTCAGATATTCCATTTATCTTGCTCTAGGCTATATAACATTACGCTGCGATAGATAGGGGATAGGAAACAGAGGAAAATGAAGAAAAAATAGGAATAATACGCGTGGGTAGTTGCCGCGGACCGCTAGTTGCCTAATAAAACTGTAATTTCGAAAAAATACTAGTTCGATTCCCGTTTTTATTAGTGCTAAGGGTACAGATCTATAGAATAGATTAAACGATAGACAGTTATTAACTTCCTCATAGCAGATATGCTAAAGTCACAGCATAGGAAGTGGTATACCGCAGACCGGATTAAACTTGTTAAATGAGTCTGGAAAATTTGAAATTGGTCAAGTGTTTATGTGTTCGGCTAAGCGATTAATTTTTAAGACTTTTTAATTTTTGAAGTTAGAGATATGAAATTTGGCACAAATATAGCTCGAAACTTGGATTAAAATATAGACTACTTTTTGTTTCAAATATTAGGGGAGAAAGGGGTAAAACCGACCATAAAAGGATGTAGTCCACGCGAACGAAGTCGCGGGCACAGCTAGTATAATATATATTTAAACTTTATAGTATAAAATGTCTGTATCGGTTGGTAGGTAGTAATCTTTGAGAATAACACAACACCAATTGTACCTCGAACTTTCATAAACACATCATTTGTAAGTAAACAGGAGACTTGCTCGTAACTAACAACTGATAATAGTACAAACACCTGTTATACAGGTATAATAATAATCAAACCTGTTGATATACTTTTTAGGACAGGTTCGGTTTACGTCAACGGTAAATCATTGAATTCATCATGTATTTATCTTCTTTTTGACGATTATCATTACGAATGGAAAAGCAATTTATTAATGATCACGATTGTTTTTGTGTGACCAATTTGCAATGTTTATGAAAATGGTTAAATAATGTGTTATTAAATTAGTTGACTTACAATCCGACGAAACCGGCACATCTATAGAATAGATTAAACGATAGATAGATATGTTCTGAGGTCTACAACCAAAAGCGTAGTATGTCGAGACCAATGACGGATAGCAAAATTTAATTCACACAATCGTAACCAAATTGAAGTCCGTATCGGGAGGGGACAAACGTCTTCCGTTCATATTCAGTCACCAATGCTACATTCACACTTCCTCTTTTTTATTATAATTTATTGCACTTCAGAGTTGACCTCATCCCACCTGATGTTACGTGGTAATGAGGTCCTAGCTTAAGGACGACATGAACAGCATAATAAAGCTGTTACTGGACTTGTCGCCCTTACCTTGAAGGTTTGACCCTGCTACTAATGTAGCACCCTCCAAGAGCTCTGGAAACCTTACTTACACGCAGCAACACAGCAACACCGAAGTGATTGTTATTTGGCTGCGGTCTTCTATAAGGTGGAGGTATTTCACCAGTTGGGCTGCTCCAGTTCTATTATATTTAGTTTAATTTATTTTATACTCATGCCTCATCTTACCCACTCTTGTTACCCAGCACATCCATCTTAACATTATCTTTTCTGTTGCATGGCGTCTTTCTTCAGTCCTCTTGACGGCGTAGCATTCAAATCCATACAATGTGTGGTCTGATCCGTATACCATTTGAGCCCGGTGACAAATTCTATCCTTGATAACTAATGATATTACTGTTACGAGCTTCGGGTTCGTTACAATAAAAACAGCTGATAAAAATTACCAAAAGTCACACTTTAATTGAACGCCACTAATTACAACCTTAAAACGCACTAATTAAAACAACAATCGCTCCCAAGTCGCACTTCAAAATCGCTTTCGAAGTAATCACTTGTATCGCTAATTCAATACTGTCCCCGTCGCGGTGAATCCCGGCCTTTTATATTGCCGCGGCCGTTCCCGAACCTTCCAACGCAGAAACATCCGGAACATTCGCGCGCAGTCCGGCCTTGACCGGCCGTACGCTCAGTCAAGGTCATAGTTCTAGTAAATTCTGGCGTACGCGTCTCGACTCTCTGTAGTCCCGCCTTTCCACACTAGATGGCGCTGGTTACTAAGAACGTTAATCGTGGCGCGTAACACTGCCCCCTCCTAAGACATGTTCGTCCCGAGCATTTTCGGCTCCATAATAACGCGCCAATCGATCCACATGGACGATCTTAGGAGTACCCCTCGCACCTTTTTGTATCCGGTAGGTTACGTCATTGATCTTAGTCACAATTCGATACGGCCCTTCCCATTTCGCCTGAAGCTTAGGAGATTTCCCCTTGCTGCGGATTGGATTGTGCAACCACACTAGTGAACATTCGTCAAACTCTTTTCTGTTCATTTTGCGGTCATAGCGGGTTTTCATTCTTTCAGACATTTGCTGGCCCGATTGTCTCACGTGTTCACAAATGTCATTCATTTTGTTCCGCAAGTTATTTGCATAATCTGTTATACTGCATGGGGAATCAGGTGGTATTCCGGTGATCAAGTCTGCAGGCAGTCGTAGTTCTCTTCCAAAGTTTGCGAACGCTGGTGTTACCGATGTACTTTCGTGAACAGCGCTACGATATGACAGCAAAAATGGTTGTATGTGCTTGTCCCAATCTCGTTGCCGATTTTCCACAACTTTTGCCAAGTACCTCTCTAGTGTCTGATTAAATCGTTCCACCATTCCATCCGACTGTGGGTGGTAAGAAGTTGTTCTTGTTTTATAAGTTCCCATAACTCGACAAGTTTCCTGGAATATTTGGGACTCAAAATTCCTTCCTTGATCACTGTGGATTTCTAAGGGAACTCCAAAACGACAAAAGACTTCATGAACTAACTTATCAGCAACTGTCGAGGCCTCTTGATTTGGAATGGCGAAGACTTCCGGCCACTTAGTGAAGTAATCCATCACAACCATGAAATATTTGTTACCACTTTCACTTTCCGGGAACGGCCCCGCAACGTCAAGGGCTATCCTCTCCCATGGTGCGCCCACATTGTACAGCTTCAATGCACCTCTACTACGAGTCTGAGGTCCCTTTACAGCCGCACAACTTGTACATTTGCGACACCAGTCCTCGACATCGTCCCGACAGTAGACCCAGTAGAACCGTTCTCGTATCTTCAGTAGTGTCCGTTTAACTCCCAGATGACCTCCTGAACAACCATTATGGTACAGCTGTAGAACATCCGGTACTTGACCTTTGGGGACAACCATTTGCAGATGACAGCTGTCTCCACGAGCATTTTCCCATCTACGGCACAGAACTCCATCCTGAATCACCAAGCTGTCCCATTGGGCCCAATAGCTTTTTGTGATCGAACTCATCGCTGAGACGTCGCTCCAACTAGGCTTAGGAACTCCGGCCTTCATCCACTCCAGAATCGGCTTGATGTCCGCATCCTCCTGCTGTGCACGTTGTAGGCTTTCCTTCCACTCGTTGCTAAGGTCTGTCTTGAGCATCCTCACAGGAACAACTTCTTTACTTTCTTGCCTGGTACAATGCTTGCAGTCTTCAGGACAAGGTCTTCTTGACAATGCATCTGCGTTACCATGAGATTTTCCGCTGCGATGTTCCACCACAAAGTCGTATTCCTGCAGCAATTCAATCCATCTCGCAACTTGTCCTTCCGGATTCTTGAACTGCAAAAGCCATTTCAGTGCAGCATGGTCAGTTCGTATGTGGAATTTCCGCCCCAGAAGATATTTGCTAAAGTGCTGCAACGACTTTACCACAGCAAGCAGTTCTCGTCTCGTAACACAATAGTTCCTTTCAGGTTTCGACAAAGACTTGCTGAAGTAAGCTATCACAATTTCTTGATCGCCATTCCGCTGGGATAATACACCGCCAAGTCCTATGTCACTTGCGTCTGTGTCAACTATGAATTCCTTACTCACATCAGGGTATCCCAAAATAGGTGTTTTGCACAAACGGTCCTTTAGCTCCTGGAATGCGATGTCACAACTTCCATCCCAGCAGAAATGTCGCTTCTCCTCCGTTAGCTTATGCAGGGGTTTTGCTATATCTGCAAAGTTCTTAACAAAACGCCGATAGTAGGAACACAAACCCAGGAATGCTCTGACCTGCGTCTTGTCTTTTGGGATTGGCCAATCATTTACAGCAGCGATTTTCTCTGGATCCGTGCTGATACCTTCTTCAGACACTACATATCCCAAAAAGCTAACTTGCCGTTTGAATAGTGAACACTTCTTCGGGCTTAACTTGAGGTTGGCACTCTGGATCTTCATGAGCACGCGTTCCAGATTTAGAAGATGTTCTTCAAACGTACGGCCTACTATGATTATGTCATCCAAGTAGACTAGACAGGCATCGCCAATCAGACCGGTAAGTACAAGTTCAATCAACCTTTCAAACGTTGCCGGAGCATTGCACAATCCAAACGGCATGACTTTGAATTGCCACAGACCCTTTCCTGTCGAGAATGCAGTCTTCTCCTTGTCTTTAGGATCAATTTCAACTTGCCAGTAACCACTTTTTAAATCTAGCGTGCTAAACCACTTTACTCCAGTAAGCATGTCCAGCGTGTCATCAATTCTTGGCAAAGGATAGCTGTCTTTCTTTGTAACGTCGTTCAGACGACGATAGTCAACACAAAACCTCATGCTACCGTCTTTCTTTCTTACCAGCACTACAGGTGAACACCATGGACTAGATGAAGGTTCAATAACACCATCCTTCACCATTCCCTCAATCATGGTTTCCACGTCCTTTTCACGTGCTACGGGCAATCTCCTTGGCCGCTGGCAGTCTTCTAAAAGTGTGGTCACTCTCGTTTGTGTATCTTTGCTGACGGTCCCGGTCGATTGATGTTGGCATCGACGCAACCAATCCACTTCCTCGCAAGTACCAACTAGTGTGCCTTTTTCTATAACCTGTTCCTGGTCACAAAGGTTCAGCACACGTACCCCTGAGATGTCGGTGGCTCTAACCAAAGTGCGTGCCACTTTCCATGGAAGGTCATTTTCTACCCTTTCCACAAGTACACAACGTTGAGTTTGCCCAGAATTCCGAGGAAGACTAACCGGCACAATCGTTTCAGATCTCGGCGGAAGAACAATCTTTTTAAGGCTGTATACATTCCCTGGTAACGCGCCTTCCACGAAAAGTTCCTCTTGTCCACATTTCAGGACACCTTGCTTGACGTCAATTTCGCAACTATTCTTCCTCATAAAGTCAAGGCCCAATATGCAATCGTCCATTATATCCGCCACAATGACATTATGCAGGTAGATTCTGTTGCCTAGCTTCAGCCCCATCTTCTTCTCTCCATGGACGGGTATGCGCTGACCGGTGGCTGTTACCAAATTAATGTGTTCTCGGTTGTATGCAGAGTCCCCAAGGGACCGTCTCATAATTTGGGAACTGACAACCGTGCGAGAGGCTCCAGTGTCTATAGTCAGCTTACACGGCGTTCCGTTTACCTCGCCCTAGATGACTAGGCTGTTCCCGTCTTGGGTTTGTTTGATCGAAACCCTTGGGGCTCTTTGAACCTCGGCCAGCACCCGCCCCGCAGTCCTGGCTATTACTCGTTTCCCTGCTGCTGACGCTGAGCGGTGCTCTTAGCTGCACTGCCGTCTTCTCCTTCTGCAGTTCGCTTAGGGCAACTGGATCGAAGGTGGCCCTTTTCCCCACAACCGTAGCACCTAGCGCTGTATCCTTTATTGCGGTCGCGAACTGTAGCCGCTGCAACCTCCCTAATGCGATGGGAACGATGATCCTACCGCACAGCTTCCACCTCCAGTGCATGGGCCAAGGCATCTTTAAGCGTCCCGTGGTGCCCGAGTCTGACAGCAGCTCTAACTTCAATGTCGCGGATGCCATCGATGAACGCCTGCACAAGGTTCCCATCAATAAGCGCTGGTACGGACTGGTAAGCTTTACGCACCAGCTTCTCCACTTCAAGGGCCCACTGCTGCAGGTTTTCGCTACTGCGTTGCACGCGGTCCCTGAGCTGTGCGCGAAACACGTGTTCCAGGTGAGCGTCGCCATATCGAGCCTCCAAAGCCTCAAGGAGCTGCTCGTAAGTTACTTCCTTACCGAGAGCTTCCAAAACTGATAAGGCCTGGTCACGAAGGCCTAGGGTGAGGGCAGTCATGGCCTGATTTTTATCCCAGCCGTTCGCTTTCATGACTGCGTCAAATTGGATTTTGTAGGCCGACCAGGAAGAAATTCCGTCGAACGGTGGCACTTTGAATCCACGTAGCAAAGGTGTTGTAGCTACGGGAGCTGCAATTGCTTCTCCAAGTTTAAGACAATCCAGCGTTTTCTTAACGTCTGCCATCACGGTCTTCTTCACATCAGCCACTACGTAGTCAATCCGATTATTGACTTGGTCGATCCTTATTTCAGCTTCCAACAGGCGGTTGTCATGTTGTGCAACCTTATCCTTCACCTCCTTTATGTCTTTCCCGAAGGTAGCGTGAAGGTCCTTCAAAAGAAGCATCTGCTCTTCTTGGCGGCGAGCCTGTTCCTCCTGGCCGCGAGCCTGTTCCTCCTGGCGTCGAGCCTGTTCCTCCTTGTCCCGCTTAAGCTGTTCTTCCAATCGACGAGCCTGTTCCTCCTGGCGGGGAGCCTGTTCCTCCTTGTCCCGCTTAAGCTGTTCTTCCAACCGACGAGCCTGTTCCTCCTGTCGGCGAGCCTGTTCCTCCTGTCGGCGAGCCTGTTCCTCTTTGTCCCGTTTAAGCTGTTCTTCCAGCCGACGAGACTGCTCCTGCAGCATCATCATCAGGGCAGCAAGGTCTGGTGCTGCCGATGCTGCTGGTGTTTCTGTGGACGGGCCAGCCTCCGTGGTTAATAACTGGCTCTCCGACTCCTGTGGCAAAGCTCCACCAAAACGTCTCTGGTCCGTCTCCAGTTGGTGTTGACTCCGGGTACGGATACCCTCCGTGTCGTCTTTAGGTAAAATCGGCATAATTTAAATCCCACTTCTGACACCAATTGTTACGAGCTTCGGGTTCGTTACAATAAAAACAGCCGATAAAAATTACCAAAAGTCACACTTTAATTGAACGCCACTAATTACAACCTTAAAACGCACTAATTAAAACAACAATCGCTCCCAAGTCGCACTTCAAAATCGCTTTCGAAGTAATCACTTGTATCGCTAATTCAATACTGTCCCCGTCGCGGTGAATCCCGGCCTTTTATATTGCCGCGGCCGTTCCCGAACCTTCCAACGCAGAAACATCCGGAACATTCGCGCGCAGTCCGGCCTTGACCGGCCGTACGCTCAGTCAAGGTCATAGTTCTAGTAAATTCTGGCGTACGCGTCTCGACTCTCTGTAGTCCCGCCTTTCCACACTAGATGGCGCTGGTTACTAAGAACGTTAATCGTGGCGCGTAACATTACTCTCTTACAAAAACTGCAGTGCACAGTTTTGGAAAACTTGATATTTTAAATATTCTTAGCAGTTTGGATTTTGCTGACTTGCTACTCTGCAGGTAGTTAATGCCATTGGATCAGATTGTGGATCTGTATATTTGTATATCCTCTCCAGCTTGTGGGGCAACCGTGGATTGCATTTTGTTGCTGAGACCTGAAGCCATTTCAGCCAACCTGCTTTGTTTCATTTTGATGTTAGCTCTAGTAGCTAGTAGTTACTAATACTTACTTAAATGGCGTGAAAACCCAGTGTTCGCTGAGTCTCTGCACGGAGTAGCCGGACAGCCATTCGGCGGTGCCCTTTTTCAGGCCGGCCATGAAGTATAGGATGAAGAACTGATACTTGAGCACGAAGTAATTCCAGTATGGCACATGACTTTGCTTTTTGGAAGGATCGAGGTACGCGTCTAAAGACCTGGAAATAAAGAAAGATATACAAAAAGCTTTAACTCTCCACTGCCTTAAGTGCCTAACGTGTTCAGCATTATTATGAGGTCAGATTTATGTATTACCTAAAAAAAATTGATCAAAGTAAATAAAAAAGTCTAGCCTAAGCTAGTTTCCAACGAACAACCGAAACGCGCTGCGCAGCAGTTACGGGTCGGGTCGGTGGGGACCTGCGGGATACCGACCCCCATCACTAGCCCAGAGAAGGACCACCTAGAGGTTTTAGTCTGTTAAAGGCTGACACACCACTCTCTGCCTCCTTGTGGCCGAGAGTGACGGTGCGTGGGTATTTACCCTAACAAAAAAGGTCAGCATAATCATTGGGTCATCGGGCAGAAAAACATCATTCTTGTTAGACTCTCTATGTTTCGTTTTCACTTACCAATAGCAGTTGGCTTCAGTACAGGCCAGCAGAAGAGCCACAAGCCCGAACAGGTAGCTGTGGTTGTTCCAGAAGCTTTTCTCAGCGAGGAACAGGTACCAATAGCATATGGTAAAAGTGGCTGATGCCAAACGGTACTTGTAACCTAGCATTATACCCAGGGCGCCTGCAAACGAGAAGGGTTACCGGCGAGCAATGCTTCTTATACTCTACTTTTAAATGTCAATTTGTTAGACCACTACCTAATACTTTTGATTTGTCATTTGTGATTGTAGTAGTATTGATAAAAGGTAGCTTGGACTCTAATTTTACATAAGCTACATGGACCTGTTACTATTTCCATTTGAACCAATTTTATCAATTGTAACACCGCAGCCACATAACAATTATTTCGTTGTGGTTGTGTTCCTGCGTGTGAGTAAGGTTTCCAGAGATCCTCTGGGGAGTTGCTACATTAGTATCAGGGGTAAGGTAAGGGCGGCAAGTCCAGTACCAGCTTTATTATTCTGGACTTGTCGCCTTTATGCAAGGACCTTATAGAATGAGGTACATGTTGAAGTGCAATATAAAAAAAATACTAATATTATAAAGCTGAATATGGTACTTTTAACAGAAGATAAGCAGCTAAAAGTCGGTACACAGACTCTTTGTCGCTAATTCTATATCAGGAAAGGGGAACAATACCTAATACCCCGCATTGAACGCGAGCGATGTTACAGGGTTAGGCTAGTAATAAATAAGAAGTAATTAATATAATATAAAAAGGTGGTAAAACTAGTAACGTTTGATAACGTCAATGACCTCATGACTGGCGCGTTGTTACAATGATGTTGAATCGTATCTGTTAAATCAAAGTTCGTGGGTTCAACCGCCACCCAATAGATGATTCACATGATGAAAATTTTGATGACATTCACATGATGAAAATTTTGTTTGTGTTATGCCTCGGTGTTTAAAGTACATGCCATCAATATTAATTTGCATCTATGGACTGACTAAATAATATAGTTAGATGTGATGTTGTTCTGCAGTTCTCTTTTACAATTGAATCATACGACAGTCTCTCCCTCCCGAGCGTCAATCGCCGAACGATTAGTAGAATATAGGACATAACTATAGAAATCAATACGCCAAAGCACACCAGCTATAAAAATTCTTTCTTGAACGTAATCACCGAAAACGAAGTTGCGATTTTACGAGCTACAAAAAGTAGTAAGTGAGTAGGCTTAATCCGATTGTGCCTTAAAACAAGCGTAGGTACCTATAATGAATTTGCCTTTGCATGCATTCGCCTGGACTTAAAAACCTAAAGCGCACTGAACCTGAAATTCTATTACCTACGACTTTGTTACAGATTTTGGATTGTGGAAATGGACCTCACTAGAGAAGCATAATTGCATTGGACTTTACACAATTTAATACGTACCAACTGTATTTAGGAAGGTTAACAGCGAAGTAATTACCAATAAAATTACATAACTAACTAGGAAAAACTTTAAATATTAGAAACTTTCTCCTTATTTCTTTAAAATAAGTAAACCTAACTAATGAGAATATGTACCCATTCTTAAGTAATTTTAAGTCACACGATTTATTAGGACTTCAAATTAGGAAGCTGGTTGAGGCAAAGTATTTTAGATGAGTTAAGATTTACCTAATCTGATTTCCACGTAAGCATATTAAGCTAGCTGAAAGGCGTTTTTATACGGAGAAACAACTGAACTGTTTTCAAATTCCTAACTTTTAAGTAAAGAATAAAAAAGAAGCATTCACATGACAAACCCATAACAAAAAAAATTTGGTTTTCAAAGTGATCGTAATTTTTTTTGAGTGTGTTAGTTTTTCGGCTGAAATGATGATGACGATGATGATACTGAATGTCAACTCGGTACCTAGCCACAGGGCAGCGTAGACCAGCGCCATGTAGGGCATGCCCAGTGGAGGCAGGAACGGAAGCAGTGGAAAGTGGCATGTCTTGGGGTCGCCCCATCGCCTATCCATGGTCGCTCCACCCCGCTCGTCAGGTAGGTCAAACAACATCGCCAGGCCTGTTCATGGGAACACACTTTAAATTGTGAAATTAGGTGTAGAGCGACTCCGAGAGGTCAGTGTTTTTCTCGTGTGACTCAAGCCCAAGACATCACTGTGTACTTGTACCTATACCTATCAGGCGAAGGTAATACTTACATTAATTTCCAAATCACATGAGATGACAAAAACGTGTCTGACTGATAATCTTTTAGCTGGTGACAAACTGTATTAATCGTTTTGCACATTTGAGGTCACCGATTCCACAGAACTTGGTCTATAGTGCCCGAACGTTTGCGCAACATACAAGTTCACTCTTTCTCTCCCTTCACTCTCATCCAATAGGACGGAATTTTCCGTCGGTTTTTATATTTATCGTATTCGTCCGGCAACTGCCGTAAGAAGACAGGCGTAGGAGTAAAAATATCTAAAAATGTCCTATCCGAACTGGTAACAACACACAAGGATGTTTCCCCCGCTGGAATCGAACCCAAAAGCGTGAAGAAACATCTTGCGGGCCAGAATGGCGATGTTAACGGATAGGATATTACGGTATCAAATCCTTTGTCATCGCGATGCTCTTGCTTAGTATCAGGCCGGGAATCCCAATATACTGTGCTAAAGAAAGAAGACTTCTGGATCATTAGCCTAAGCTCGTTATCAGTAGACCACCGAGGCAGCTTTAAGCTACTAAAGTTACAAAGTAACTAACTTACCAAAAAAGATCCTCGTAACAGCTAAACTAGACGAATCCTTAGGCTTGAACATGTAGGCAGCAATTTTTTCAAACGTGACATCGCGAATTTTGCACTCAAACTGTTGTTCGAACTTACTGTCGCATACATTAAAATAATTTATGAGGCGTTCTTTAATTTTCATAATTCTGGAAAGAAAACTTAATTAACTACGAAGCGATTGTTGCTTAAATTTAATTTTAAAATGCAATAAGTATGGATAGGCCCTCGTCCTAGAATGTGGAGAGGTATCAATGGATTGATACCACCATCAATCGCAAGCTTGTTTCTGTCGTTTTTGCGTCGGGGTTTGATTTGTTTAGTTATTTAGGTATTCGTGAGAAATTAGAAACAATACAGTACAAGGTTTGTGTTAATCTTTTTGTTAAATTTATTGTAATTATTAATATTTTAATTGGACAGGCACTCTCACGTTATGTGTGATATGGTAGTGGGTTAAGTCCTACACGTGACCAGAGATGATTTTTTTCTTTGTGTCTAAACCCTTTATTCCCATCTGCCACCTTCAAATCGCCACCCGGGTGGTGGTTGGCACTAAAAAGTGGGGTTTGATTTTGATTGGGCACTGATTTAGTGTCATCTGCCCCCTTCGTTATAGTACAGGGGTTGCATTTCGTATTGAACATTATCAATGGAAATTAAAATAAAACCTCACTGGAAATAATGATTTACGAGCAATTAAAATGCATATTATTTAACAAAAAAAATAACTTTTATTCTAATGACTATACCTTATGGAAACTGAAATAAGCAATAAAAACAAGTAAAACAATGGCAAATCACTTCTTAATGGGTATAACAGTACTCCTTTCGTATAACAATATTAAACTTTTTAAAGTAATAAAAATAATCATAAAGACCAATTGACATGGATAGCTAAATTATTTTAACAATGTTTTAAATTTCTTCTTTCTTAGTATTAGTAAAATAAAAAATTAAATTCCGGATTATCCGGTTGTACAAGGAAAGCAGGATACGATTTTTGCGACGTTGCCAGTTTTCTCAATTTTTGAGCGCCCATTCTCTGCGATGTAATCCTATGAGCTTTTCTTAAGAAAAACTTTTTAGCATCACTATTGTTGTAGCCTGATTTAGTGTATCTAATTTTTTTTCTTTAAAACTAAAGTCAAGCACTCGCTGCCACAAAAAGTGGGTTTACAATGTCGACTATTTGTCTCTCTTTCACTAGTGTGGCGTGTTACTTTTAAATTTGGAAATCTATTTATTTTTATTTGTATTTAATTAAATATACACTTGATGATAGATAGGAAAAATCAAAACCGATTTTATTCGTCACCAAGCTACATTTCCCCTTGTAGGTAGGTACTTATTTTACATAATATAAAATATATATATATACTTACATAGTGAAGGGTGTTTTCACTTTACGTCTTTTGCGTGTAGCAGGCGAGACCAGTTTGCGGCTTCTATGCCGGGATACACGAGGGAAGCGGTGAATTAATTATGTATGCAATCATGTGTCTCTTTGATTATTTTAAGATATAACGAATATGGGAACATGACTTTGAATTACAAATGCGATTTTCCAATCGGTTGAATACTGACTGGTGTCAGGCAGATTAAATCATGTCTCACCTCGGTACGCTTGTTCAAAATGTACCTTCCAAAATTAAATGGAGATTTAGCATCGGGAAACGCCTAATGTAGGTACCTATTATCCATACTAATATTATAAATGCGAAAGTAACACTGTCTGCCTGTCTGTCCGGTTTTCACACTTTAACTACTGAATCGATTACGATGAAATTTGGTATAAGTAGGTATATACTTTTGAACCTCTAAAACGGACCTAAGATTTTTTTTTAAATAAGGGGGCATGGGGTAATATTGCCCTTGAAAGTTTATATGGGATGTTTTTACGTAAGAGATATGAAATTAGGCACGAATTTAGCTCGAAACTTGCATAAAAATATGGAGGAAGGAGAAAGAGGTAAAACCGAATATATATCTATATTTATTGGTAGAAATGACAAAGTCCACGCGTATGAAGTCGTGGGCACAGCTAGTCTTCTATATAAAAATCTATAGTTAGTCTCGCTAAAGCTCAAGAACGGTCAAACCGATTTACTTAATTCTAATATAATTGTGGGGGTCCAAGAATCGTTTATAAGGTATTTTTTTTTATATTACACTTCAAGATTGACCTCATTCCACCTGATGTTAAGTGGTAATGAGGTCCTAGCTTAAGGGTGACAAGTACAGCATAATAAATCTGTTCCTGGACTTGTCTTACCTTGAAGGCTTGACCCCTGCTACTAATGTAGCACCCCCCAGGAGCTCTGGAAATCTTACTCACATGCAGGAACACAACAACACAGAAGTGATTGTTATTTGGCTGCGGTCTTCTGTAAGGTGGAGGTATTTCACCAGTCAGGCTGCTCCAGTTCGAGCGATAAATCGCCATGCCCTACCTCTCTTAGTAATAAATATACCTATAGGCGTTTCAACGCACGGCGGGACAGCTAGTGATCAATAAAATCATCTCAACAGAGGTACTGTTACCACTTGTTTAGCACGGACAAAACCGGTTGTCGAGTAGGTTAAGGTACTGTATTATGATTTTTTTTTATAAAAACATACCTACTACGCCATAAGCCAAGATACTCAAACTGGTAATATAACTATGAGTTGTTATAAACTCAGAAGAAGTAACGATCGCCGTAGTCGAAATGAGTGGGCCAGACTTTGGTCAACTAGGCGTCGCACCATCTCGGAGGTCCCGGGTTCGAATTCCGGTCGGTTCAGAATAAGAACAAGAACTTTTTTGTTGACTGGCGACTGGGTGTTATAGTACTGTCATTGTTTCTGATTTCTGTAACACGAGTGCTTTACTTGCAGCAAGCATGTGATATCCAACATTTAATGTATTTTATTATTTAAAAGGTTTATATTAAAAAAACCCGTTTCTCGTTTTCTACTATTTCCTCTACCTGAAGGTTGTCCTGAAAAAGATTTCTTTCTAATAAGACTACCTAAATGGTTTTTAGTGTGTCTGTAAAACCAATTTCTGTAAAAATAACCTGTTATGTAAATGTTAATCAATAAAGTATATCTGTCTATGTGATAAACATAGTAGAGATAAAAAGCCCAGCTTATTGTGTAGGTAGTTGAGATATAAGGTCGAGATGGCCCGAGCTTAGCAGTGTGACGTACTCGTATTTGTTATTACACGCGTCTGATCATTTAAAATTTCCATTTGCTCATTTCATAACGTCACTCACAAAACAGGATTGCAAAAAAAGGCAACAACAACCTCCAGTTAGTCGGTAGATACCATAGGTCGATGCTACAAACCAAAACATTGACAATAAACTTTAAACTTGTTTGCGGGTTTGAATATTCTATTGACATCATGACACACCACAGTGAAGGGTAGCGTTTCGTAAACTTTAAGGACTGATTTAAAATATGAGCATTTTGTGGATTAAATTTTCAACCCAATCGTCAATTTACCAAAGCCTCAGATTTACGCATACATTCATATATAGAACACACACATAAAAACACCTCTACAAATGCAACAAATTAATAATAATTATTTTATTTTCTATTTTTATTTTTTGTTCCATACCTATTTATAGTCACAAGTCCTGTCGCCTGGCTCCTCAATACTCAATCATTTATTGCTGCTATAATGTTGATACAGTATAGATGGTATTCTTATAATTAGATCATTATATACCCCGTTAGGGCACTGCAATCTGAGAGAGGACACTCGCGTTTTAACAACTTAATTGTCTAACAAAAAGGTAACATTCAATATAATCAACCCACTAATTGTGCAACTGGTTAAAGTGCACCTGACCGTAATGTGACATAGGCTAGGAAAATAAGGTAGCTTCTATTCGCTGTTAAATAATTTCGTACTTTTGTAGGTGGCATGGCTCCGCAGCGTGCGAGCTAACCCCGAGAAACTAGACGATACGCTTCTGGAGGGCCACCTCAATCTCACCAAAGAATTGTTTACACATGTTCCTGCCCAAGTCAAATACCAGTACGGCGCACATCCGGACCACAAGGACTCGGGTTTGATTAAGGTACGTAATATAATATTTAGTAGTAATTGATGTTACTACATTACTTAGACAGTAAAGTACCCTTTTAACGCCAATTCCGAATCTTGTGGTCTGAGTACAACTGGCATACGTACCGGTCTAACACGAATAATATTTTATCTTGTTTAACCTTAACTCTGTCATAGCTTTAAGGCTTATATGAGTTGAGTATGTTGATAAAAATTATTTTACTGGCAATATTAGCCAAACACACCAAAAACACTGAAAAAAAAAACGATCAAAGGATCGGAAATCAAACCCCCGATTCTTTTTATACTGTATATTAAAGTTTCAGTAATAGGAGAGGAAAGAGAAATCTTAAAGAGTTAAAATAAATCAGACTGATGTGCTGAAATATTTATTTCTCCAATCCAATATACGATACATGGTTTCGCTACGAATAAACATTTAATTATTGTCAATGATATTACAGTATCGAAACGTGTCAATATAATAACATCTAGTCTACGTTTTCAACATTCGATCTAATTTTCACAGGTATTGCAATTGAAACTTTCTGATGGTAAGTAGTTTTAGTTGACATTGAATCTACAACAATAATTGACACTGTTTTTTGTAGAATCCGCAGATTGAGTTCAAATATATCGGCGTAAAAGTTAAATACAGTTATATATGAAATTGATACTTGGTAAATAAATTAAAGAATATCAACAACACGATTTACGATAGTTGGTAATTACTTGACAATGAATTTGTAGCATTTCGTGTCAAATTCGTGTCAAGTAATTACAAATAAGCAAAACAAGACTCTAATTTGCATACAATTTGCGCCAATCAGTAAAACAAAGATTGTGAAGGAAGGACGTTGTTCAGTTAATTCGTATGATTTATGCAAAATATACATTGATCAACATACATTTTACACACTCAACGAATACAGGGTTCAATGCGTTTCAAGACTGGCGGGACACAGTAAATCATAATAATGATGATGACATGACTTAGTGACATTTTTTAATGAAACTCGTGTTGTAAATTTCCATGTAAAATCATAATCTTAACTTAATAAAAGATCAATAACATACTTAAAGATAAATTTATATCTATAACAATAATACGTAAGATCAGTTTCTTCAGAAATACAGATGTAATATCCGCCCATAATATATTTTAGATTTATTATTTGTAAACAAATTATTGGCATCTAAAACTTATAATTTGTATATTATATAAATTGATGCCACTTAAAAGACTAGTATTCACTGAAGGTTACCGAATGGATATTCTCTGTTTGTTTAAATGGGTAGGAACCATAACAGTTACGAACAAATTATTAACAACTACGTAGATTATCTGAAAACTCACATAACTTAATCTCAGTTACTGTAATATTACACATCACAGCTTGTATTTAAATGAGAAATAGACGAAACTATATAGTTCACTGACGGTATTTTTGCCATCACCGATTTAAGTAAAGTACATATTTTAAAACCTAATCGAATTGTAACTTATTTTAACGCTTTAAATATATCACAAAAATTATAATTTTAAGCTCAATTTTTTTCAATAAACGTATAATGTAGTTAATTTAAATTTACAATGACAATCAAGAATATTAATCGTAATTTTCGTCATATACTAGGTACGTTCACATTTTTTGACTTTAATTGTTTCATGGCATATTATTATTTTAAGCTTGATAAGAGCTATAGGAACTAAATATTTCTTAAATAAACACATTTTTCTTAGAGACATACGAATTATAGGTATTTCTGAATAACCAATACATAATTTAAATTTGCATCACTTAACAGTATCTAGATTATTTCAGTATAAATAAATTTCACAAATGCAACATACGTATTATTAACATTACATTATATGTTTGTATAATTGTACGTGATGTTGTGTCAACGCACTTAAACGCGGTCTACGCTACTGACAAAATAAAAACAATGATTTATAATAACATTAAAAACATTCAAAAGTCAACTAACAAAGTTAATTCAATATGACACTCGAGCGATCACTAAGTAACAACCAAACCTAGCTTCTGGTCGGGATATGATTAGTTGCAAATACATTATAAAATACTCGACAATGTCTACAACGGAATGTGCTTACAAATATACGATTATCAAACAGTAAACTTTTCATAAAATAATTACAGAATGTCGTCTAAATAGTACAATGGCGGAAACAAGCTTTACGAAAAACAGAGGCCTATAACAGGCCTTCATACAAACGAGCCTGTAAGCTGCTAAAATATCGAAAACGTTGGCATGTTGAGTGACCTGATCTCGATTCTATATCGACTCGGATAACAATTACAATTCGCTAAGGACTAGTCTACTTTCCTATTAATTAGTAAATCTCGATTTTTATTTCGAATACTTTTTTAGTTGAATTATACTTGAGATCATCATTATGGTCATGATGATACTATTTTATCGCCTGGGCATCAAATAACATTGGTGTTAATTTGAATACAAAGTAATACATTAAGGCCGTCACACACACGACGAATATATTGCAGATGGCAAACTTACGATCTCTTTACATGATCACATACATTATGATCATCATATTTTTTAATTTTGGAAAAAAATAAAACGCTAGTAAAATAGTTTGGACGCACTAATTCATTTGGTTTTTAAGAAATATATTTACTTGTAATAAAATATTTAAACCTAAATTAATGCCCATTTTATATTTTGCAAATTGGACAATTCGCAATTTGTAAGATTTGGAATTTTTGACAGTTGAAGTTTGACAGTTTAAGCCCACTGGGCATATTACGAATCGGACATAATGCGTTCAACCGCAATTATAACGTACGAAAATCGTAAGTACAGCGTCTACAATATCTCGCCCGCGTGGAACGTCTACAACCGTATTATTTACATATCTCTTTTCAAAACTAAAATAATCTAGTATTTCAAACAACAATAACTGCGACGGTCAACAAGTTCTTCAAGAGCTATTTCCATTATAATACTAGTTCCACCGCTGTAAGTGGTGGTTCGTTCTGTTTACCTGTGGCGAGTGGCTCCCGGGCGAGTGGCTCCCGGGCTAGTGGCTCCCGGGCTAGTGGCTCCCGGGCTAGTGGCTCCCGGGCTAGTGACTCCCGGGCTAGTGGCTCCCGGGCTAGTGGCTCCCGGGCTAGTGGCTCCCGGGCTAGTGACTCCCGGGCTATGGCTCCCAGGCTAGTGCCCGGACTAGTGGTCGAGCAGGAGTCCGCCGGGGCCGGGCAGCGCGGAGCGGCCGGCCAGCAGCGAGTCCACGGCGCGCGCCGCCTGCCGGCCCTCGGCGATGGCCCACACCACCAGCGACTGCCCGCGCCGGCAGTCTGCAACACGCACCGTTCAGATCATGACACCGTTCAAAAGAGGACTTTATGTTCCATCGCTCAGGTTTATTTTATGAAAACAATCATTAAAACTGTATTTTACATTTCTCCAAACACTTCTACAGAAAATCAATGAACGAGTCGTGTTTAGACAGTTATTTAAAAATATCTCGGTTGACTATCCAACAGTAAACAGGTCAAACGATGGTTATATTTAGTCGGGTAATGTCGATTGACATGATATTGATTCTCCCGAACGTGCAAATCGTCCCTTTCAATAAAGATATTTTTTTGGTAGGCGTTTCTCACCAATGTATTTTAAACGCGTGCGAATCGACTCCTTCAAGAACCAAACGAATGAACTACTAGTTTACATTCGCACCGTCGGGCGAATTTATTTCGTGCCAATCGACTACTAACCCGTTTAGTCCATGTCAGCTACATTTTCATAATATAATGAACTAGCGACCCGCCCCGGCTTCGCACGGATGTAATGTAAATACTTCGAAATATTAGCTTTTCTATGATTTATTGCAAATAAAAACCTTCGTCTTGAATCACTCTATCTGTTAAAAAAAACCGCATCAAAATCCGTTGCGTAGTTTTAAAGATTTAAGCGTAGCGTAAAGAAATTTAACAAATTTTTAAATTCGAATCAAGAATAATTCAAAGTTTCAATTAAATAAAGGCCAAATAAAAATGTTGGGAAGAATTACCTCCGGCAGCGAACACGTTGCTGACTGGCGTCTTGTAAATGTTTGACTTCTCCGTTTCTACGTTGCTTCGCGCGTCGAGTGGCAAATCTAGGAACATAAATACATTTACAATTCTATTTACACAACTTTAATTTAATTTAAAAACTTTATTGCACAAAATAAAAAGTAGAAAAGGCGGACTTAATGCTAGGAGATTTCTCTACCAGTCAACCGTTGCGTCCTGCAGATAGTCCTCAGTTGGAAAAGCAGAACGCACGACACGTGAAGGTCGTGGGTTCGGTTCCCGCAACGTAAGGGGACACAAAAAAATTATGTTTCTTAAAAAAATGTATTTTAAGTCGTTTAAACTATTTAAGGCCTTGAAACTGTTTTATTAACAGTTGAGCGTTTGACCTCAATATACTTCGACTAATAAGACCAGTCTTACACTTAGTGGTTGGGGATTAAGCGACTGATTCAGCTGTGAGGCGTCATAAAGCAGATGAGTCTTTAAAAGCCAAGCATGGAGTTCGAAATTTTCCATTTGTTTTCGCCGAAAAGATAAGGTCATTAGGTTCAATTTGAGGTGGTAAGTATTTTCCCACTGCCCGTTTAGATGCCCATGTACAGTCAAACAATACACTGTGTACTTTAGAAGCCTTATTATTTAATAATTATTACTGACCGAGCTGGTTGGCGACGTATCTCTCGGGGCCGAGGAAGCCCATGGCGAGCAGCACGAGGTCGGCTTTGTAGATCTTCTCGGTGCCCGGGAGCTCCTTCATCTCCCAGCGGCCGCCCGGGCCGCGCGTCCACTCCACCTCCACGGCGGACACGCCGCACACGTTGCCCTCGCCTGGGGTCAACGACACACATTAACAACTAACTATTTATAATTATAGGGTTTGTCACTATTGGCCTAATAGTCTTATCTTACAGATTTGTGATACTGTTCTGCCTATTCGTGTTTACATTATGTTTACAACGCATTCAAACACAAGAAATAATTGTTGTTATTGTTTAACATTTTGTTAACCTAATTCATAAGTACTACATGATAAATTGTTTAATTTTAACTACTATGTGCTTACTATGTTATATTTCGTAACTATATAATAATGTTACTCTAAACTATAGAAGAGCGTGCTCCCCTGGCACAAGTATTATCGATACTTAAAAGGAGATCTCTGACATCTGGAAATATTTTTGACGTATGTTGTTGCTGAATTTGTTTTTTTTTTTATGTTTGATTTGATTCGTACACTTAATCCTTGAGCCAGTGGTGTTATAATATGGACCTTATTCAATAAAAATTAAGGACCAAATCTGCCTCTACTGGTTAAAGAGTACACACGATTTTGTTTTAATAAATAAATCAATTCTGTGGTCAAGGCCCGAAACAGGAATCATTGAACACGATATCTCTAATGAATTAAAATTCGTCGTTAAATCTAGGAACGACAAAATGCAAAATAAATGTCTAGAAAGCAAAACCAACCTAAACAGAGTTAAGTATTACTTTTGTAAGGAACGTATGTTTTTTACTAAAAGTGGAGTACTTCCGCCGAGCTAGGTGTTATCTGCTCGAGGTTGGTCCTCGAGCCTTGGCCCAACTACCAATCTTGGTTTGTTGTATATATAGCTAGTGGCGACGAAAACTCTGACATCGCGATGTAGGATCGATGTTATTGATTGGCGAATCGTGCATTACGTATGAAGCGTTGTCTAATACGCCCATTCTGCTGACGCCGTATTTGTGTCGACTTGTAGGTCATGTCGTAGGTCAGCGCACTTTAGACATGAAATTAATCATCCATTAACAGTATTTAACATACCATCATCCAAGAATTCTTTCGTGAGCGTCGAGAACTTCCTTGGGTCGTTTCCGAATTTGACTTTCACTTCTTCGTGACCATAATCAACCCTGAAACAAAAATAATGTTAATTTCGTTTCGATTCTTACAAGGCGACCTTAGGCTAAATTAATGTAACTCCAACTATATAGTCCAACTATACAAATAGAGTTCAATTTACCTGAAAACTCTGGGCCACTGCGGCCAAGGGTTGTCCTGTCCTCTGGTCGGTTTAGGCTCTGGCAGAATCTCGAATGTGGTGATCGACTTTGCGCCTTGACGGAGTGATGTCGCTATGCAGTCACAACTGCAAAGAAAATATTGTATGAATTCCTTGGATACGATGCCTATCAACAATACACTGTGTACTGTGTGTGTGTGTTTTGTAGGCATAAGAACTAACATTTGACCACTAGTATTCACTATTAGGCGCTTTTGACCGTTTTAACTATGATTGGCCCCTCAGATGTTCCTTAGGCCCTTAAGTTCACTATGACATCACACGGCGGGTTAAATGACCTTTATATTTTTTATTTTTTTAATACAGGACTTTGCTTTTCATGGAGGCATGTTAGTCCTATCGTATTCTGAAAATTTCAAACACTACAAACTAATTTAATGAGCAGTTTGGCCGCATCCATGGTTCGGCCAAAATGAGTTGGTATATGGCCCAAGTCTAAATACTTTATTTCTAATCTATACATCTACACACGCCGTCAACAAGTGTTACTACTTTTATTTTGCACGTAGTCACGTAACGAACTAAACCAGAACTGTAGAATATTTTTTAATTTCAAGTTTTTCCTTTTTTTACTCTGGCTGTGCATCTATTACGGAGCATGGGTATCTCTTCATCAAGACTCTAAAATTTAACTAACTAAACTTGTAAAACTTTACATAATTAAAAAAAATCCGGCGGGTTTCGAACCCACGACACTCAAATAACTACATTGATAACAATAGAATACTTTTTCCCCCTAACTGACTGTTGATGTTGGCCGCTGATGGTCTTTTCAACTTTACCAACATTGCGGGGGAACGGAGGTCATGCACCTCAAAAATTTAAACAATACGTTTACTATTATCGGCCATAGCAACATAGACCACAATTAGTAGGTACACACAATAACAAAACCAACAGAAAAAAGGTTAAAGGTAAAAACGTAAGGCCAGAAAACGGAAAAGAAAAAACTGTTTAACGCGAGGGCACATCAACATTTTTTTTAAAGTGTCAGTATTTGGCAAACCTAATGTGTTGTGCGTCATAAAACTGAGGACCTATAAGGATGAATAATATACGAAGTTCGACTTTAAAACGAGGAAGTTGTAGACCAGATTGTGCTTTAGAACACAAAACACCCGTGCTATATCGTAAAATTATCGTAAAATTAAGTCAATTGTAACGCGAAAATATCAGATATTTTCTACTTCACACACGACAGGCACACGTGTTGAGTGAGCTCAACGCCGGTTTGTGAGACTGATTGATTTAAAAGATTCTCTATAGGCACTTAATTTTTTTTCTAGCATTCATAATTTCATAAGTTACTCACAACTGAAAATCACTCTTTTATTGTAATTTGTTGCAAGTGTGTACAAAGAAAAAGTTGATGACAACTGCTTTTTTGATTACAAAAATTCTAATTATGAAGAAAGACGGGGTGTACACTATATATGTACTAATTGAATTGCAATCTGGCTCAAAACAATAACATGTACTTAACTTGTTTGTAATAATTTAAATTTGTCTAGGGTTTTAAATGTACACTAATATTATAAAGTTTTTTTTTGTGTGTATATTTTTAATGAATAAACTAAAAATCTTCTGTGGCGATTTAAAAATTATTACACTATTGGAAAGATACTTTCATCCTGAGTAACATAGGCTATATTCAAAAGGTCCACAGTAATAATGACTAACGTCTTTTTTTTAAGGTATTTGGGTTTCAAGTTTATAAATGGTTATAACACTCAGCCTTGTTGCCGTAAACACCCGGGACACTGAGCTTTTTAGACGTGTAATCAAACATCAGAAACGTTTTTGTCTCAGGCCTAGTTTGTAAACGACATTACTAGCTGAATGTAATATGAAAGTGACAGAATCACTAAGATTTAAATATTTTGGGCATTCATAATTATTGCCGTAGACCCTTCATTTATTAAGGAGTTTGCGCATTATAAATGCACTAGATGGTGATACGAAGGCGTGGTATCCAACTGCAACTTGATTAGTTATTGTTTACACGACATTGACAAGCATGACACTGTGCCATTAGCTAGTGGACACAAATATGGCGTCAGCAGAATTGGCATAGTAAACAACGCTCCATACGTAATGCACGATTAGCCAATCAATACATCGATCCTACATCGCGATGCCAAAGTTATCGTCGCCACAAATTAACAACAAACCGAGATTGGTAGTTGGACCTTGGTCCCCAAGGAGATAACACGCAGCTCGGCGCAAGTACTTCCACTTTAGTAAGAACGTATGTTCTTTAAAACACTATGACATTCAAATGACCAATTACATAGCAGTTGGACACCACACCTATGTATCGCCATCTAGTGGATTTTTCATGCGTAAACACCTTCATTGCTAGAGAAACTAAGTCCACGCATAGGAAATCGCAGGCGGCTACTAGTCCATACTAATATTATAAATGCGAAAGTAACTCTGTTTGTCTGTTCGGCTTTCATGCCTAAGCCACTGAACCGATTTTGATGAAATTTGGTATAGGTATACATTGAACCTCTAGAATGGACATGGACAACTTTTTGTTTTGAAAATAAGGATGAATGGGGGTAATACCGTACTTTAAGGTTTATATAGGGAAAATGTTTCTTTTTTGAGTTAGAGATATGAAATTTGTGACAAATATAGCTCGAATTTGGAATTAAAAAATGGACTAATTTTTGTTTCAAATATTAGGGGAGGTGTAGTATATGTGAATGTTATCAATCACGTCTTAAACGTGATCGATAAAGCTAATACAATGCGTATAGGAATCTCTACCCTGAACACGTATTATAGATAAGTGAACTAGTACTTAAGATGTGGATATGTTAATAAAAGATGCTTATACAGTAGACGTTGGTTCATTAACATCGACTCTCCACCTCCCATGGTTCAGGGGAGATAGGGGTAACACCGATCTATATTGTTAGAAAAGACTTAAGTCCACGCGTACGAAGTCGCCGGCGGCCGCTAGTATATAGTTGATGACGACTTCCGTAGTCAAAAGGCGAGCGGGTCGGACTTTGGCGTCACGCCACCTCTGAGATTCCGGGTTCGATCCCCGGTCGGCTTAATGTGGGAAATTATTTTTTCTATATTGTCTCGGGTCTGGGTGTTGTGTTACCGTCGTTGTTTCTAATTTCTGTAACACAAGTGCTTTAGCTACTTACCACAGAATAAGAGCAATGTATGTGATGTTGTCCAATATGAATATTAATGAATAAGTGTGCAAGTTACCCGGTGTCGCCCCCGCCGATGACGAGCACGTGCTTGTCCTTGGCGCTGGGCCCGGCGGGCGGCGCGAGGCCCGCGTGGGGCGCGTGCTTGGGGCCCATCTGCTTCTTCTGCCAGCTCTCGAGGAACTCCATCGCGTAGTGCACGCCGCTCAGCTGCCGCCCCTTCAGCGGCAGGTCGCGCGGCCACGTCGCGCCCATGCACAGCACCAGCGCCGCGTACCTGTGAGGCAGCAGCTGCCGTTACTATAGTCGCCGTCAGATATAATGCAGCACACGAAGTGATCAAATACTTCTAAACAGTTTCAAATGTCAATAAAGGAGAAGCAATCTTTTTTTTAGGAAGATCATGTCCTGCACTTAATCTCTTTCCGGTTTCCGGTGAAGAAAGAGGGAGCGCACTTGTGTGCGGCGGAAACGTTCAGGCACTATGAACCAAGTCTTGCGTAATTGGTTGATCTCGATAAGATTGGTCACTGGGGCCAAAATCGACCGGACGCTTATGCACACATGCTGTTTCAGGCGTCCCTAACCCCGACGTAACAAATATACTACTAACTCATTGGCTAGGTCGCTGGCGGATATATCTTTGCCGACATCGACGTTGCACTTGAAGCTGATGCCTTCTGCTTGCAGTAGCTTCACTCGTCGCGCGACTACCTCTTTGCTCAGCTTCATGGTCGGGATGCCGTACTGCAGGAGACCGCCGGGCCGGTCGTTGCGCTCAAACACCGTCACCGAGTACCCAGCCTGCCGAAGAAACATATACATACATACATTTCGTACATATCGTTTCTAAGTTCTGACTATGAAATCAGAAACAACGACGGCACCCAGACCAGAGACAATATAGAAAAGTTGGTTTTCCATATTGACCCGACCGGGTATCGAACCCTCAGAGATGGCGCGACGCCAAAGTCCAGCTCGCTTGACGCAGTCACGTATGATTTTATTACATTAAGCCTAAATTATGTTATGAGGCGTAATAATGTTTGAAGTCTTTTTTGAAATGCTTCTGTTGATTTCAAACACCTATGTACGTCATGACACGGAGGACATCAATTTGTTTATATTTTACCTAGAACTATGGACCTAAAAAGTTTTTGATCAAAGATGTATATAATAGCAATATGTAATTGTAGTCGGCCAGGAAACATTGATTTTCTATCACTTTGTAAAGTGTTCCTATATTAGTTTGAAAAACATCAGATGTACTTAAGAGTAATTGCATGAGAGTAGGTACTGAAAATATCTTATTCATTTAACTACACAAACACGAATAACCTTTTGTGTTTTACCTTTTAGGTTACTCGTGTCTTAGACGCCATTAAAAACGCGGCAAAAAGTGTAATCACGAATTTAAAATACGACTTTGAAACCAGTTAAATAAATAAATAAATTAAATGCGCCAGACAATCACACCAATCACCTGGTCTCAAACTAAGGTTTTCCCTTGTACTATGAGTACCAGACGACGGATACTAACTGGGGGCGTCATCCCAGCACACCCAGACCCAAGTCGATTGAGAAAAGTTCGTTTTCCAAATTGACCTGACCGGGAATCGAACCCGGGACCTTACGCGCTTTGGGCGCCTACCTTAGCCACTGCGCCACCGAGGTCGTCAGTTAACGTATTAAAAAGATAAATATTATTTGCACAAGTCGCAAAAAAATTCACAACTATTTGTTACACGGAATAGGCAAAATTTGTAAGTCAATAAGATTTAATCATCGGTTTTTATTTAATTTTAAAGTCTATTTATGTATCGATCGATAGAGATCGCTCTAATAAGCAAACACTCATGGCTACGATCATATTCGTCCACGAAGTAATTTGCCACGGCAGTGTGTTATGTAATAAAACGGTGAAACAAAGGGAAGCTGACTGACCACTAACATAGTTTTAAATACTAGTGGAAACAAGATCCTTCATAAATGTTGTTTGAAGGTAGCACATTGTGACGCCACAACACGGATTATACTTTCGGAATTTTAAAACTAATTTTCAAAAAATAAATATGGCCTAATTACAGTTAATTAGGCCATATTTATTTTTTGAAGCCATATATATTCATTTTATTGATACCTTAAAATTATTGGTAAATGGTGTCAACGACCTTATTAGATTTTTCTTCAGTAGCGTTTCTATTATACGTAGAAAAAATCCTGCTTTGCAATACATACCTTATTCAATTGATGTGCACACGCCAGCCCCGCTGGTCCTGAGCCTACAACTGCCACCGATTTGCCGTTGCGGACTTCGGGTATCTGTTCCGACATAAATGCATTAAATAAATAAATAAATGCGCCAGACAACCACACCAATCATCTGGTCTCAAACTAAGGTTTTCCCTTGTAATACGAGTACCAGACGACGAATACTAACGTCATCCCAGTAAACCCAGACCCAAGTTAACTTAGAAAAGTTCGTTTTCCAAATTGACCTGACCGGGAATCGAACCCGGGACCTATCGCGCTTTGGCCGCCTACCTTAGCCACTGCGTCACCGATGTCGTCACAATTATTAACAAGATTATAACAAACTTATTTATATTTCTTTAACTTAAGATTTTCAAAATGATATTATCTATTGTAGAGCACCGGCTTCCGAAGTCAATACATTTTAATTCCTGCAACTCACATTATCATATACTAATATATCATGTTTTAACTAAGTATGAAGCTATTTCCAGTTCCACCCATGAATTTAGTAGTTGGCAGTTAAATTAACGCTGAATTCCTACAAAGTTAATAACGATTATCGCAAAGTTAAAATCCGCTACATGGCAATACGTGGGCGTGAGGACCAATACATTAACAAAGTCACCATAACACATCACATATATCTCACCAATCACGTAGTTGTTGGATTGCACGCCAAGTATTAACATCTTGCGGATTTTCCACGTGGGATTGTCTCCATTGTATTTTGTCATAGAATAAATATTCGAAGTAGTAGTGTCATAAATAGTGTTGATTCACTTTGTTGCGCCTTAAAGATATCCAAATTATACAGTCTCAGAAAAAATTACCTCGACCTCGTAGAGAGTTTCATTCTATAACCGTTCGCCTTATGAAAGAATAGGCAAACCGCTTCGTGCATAATGGAGGAATGTCTACAACATAAGGGTGAAACTGCTTGCCGTGCCTAGTCATTCGGAAATGGAAAGTTAAAAGGTGTATTGTAAGGGCAGGAGCAGCATGTTACCTCGGGCTTGATCCACCCGCTCTCGAAGGCGTAGTCGATGATGGCGCACTCGATGTTCTTGATGGTGACGGGCGGCTCGCTGATGCCGAGCACGCACGCACCCTCGCACGGCGCCGGGCACACGCGACCCGTGAACTCTAGCACAAACAACGACCACATACAACTCCGCAAACACATTATGCTCTCTTTTCATACTTAGATCATATTTTCATTCAATTTATATGTTGAAACCTGGCCCATATGTGCTCAATAACTCTCAATTATCCATATAATATCCATAGCCAGGCTATAGGCCATAGGCTCCATAGCCGTCCATGGAGTTATCCATGTGATGCCAAGCGTGTGGTAATCGAACTGGCATTGGTACAATTGGCTCCTCGATGTTTAAATAGAACACTGGTGAATACCTCACGAATACAAATAGTATTTCCTTGTATAATCATTATCTAGAGTGTTGCACCAGGCACTAAAGCGAATTTTCGACATCCAACCAGTGCACAGAGGTGAGTGACTTCCGGTTCCGGAGGTGAGTGAGTATAGTAGAACTATAGCAGCCACGGCACCAGCATCGAACTCACCTGGGAAGTTGTTAGTCTGCAGGAGCTGATGCAAGGCCTGCGTCCAGTCGCCGTGGAACACGAGGTCGTTCCACTTGGGTATGATGTTGCCGAGCGGGCAGCCGTGCTGGCTCTGGCAGAAGGGCACGCCGCAGTCCATGCACCGCGCCGCCTGGACGCGCAGGCCCCGCCGTACATGGCCCGGGTTGTAGATTTCGTCCCAATCGCGAAGGCGCTTCTCCGCCGGTCGGTACAATGACGTCTCGCGAGGGTATTTGATGAAGCCCCTGTAGAAATTAACAGATGTCAAATATTAAATTTTTATATACGCGCAGGTCTATGAACAAACTACGATGTGATTGGTCAATTGCTCGACGCGTCATGTCAAATAACCTATTACGCAGTTGAACCCCTAGCCTATGTAGATATTTAAAAACCCTTATTTGCATTGCATACATTTAATGACCATGATATCTTTTTCATATTCGAATAAACCTAATTTAGCCTTATTATGTTTTTAATGAAGATATATTTAATTATAATCTAAAACTCTACTGAATATTTGGTCCTATTTGGCGACTTGTAAATTCACATAATATTTCGGTCATATAATCTTAATTTTCATTGCAAACGACACATTATAATAATATTCCAAGTTTCGAAAATTCTACAATACAAACCTGGTCTTATCCAAAATCTTTTCTAAGTTCTTTTTCTCCAGTTCAACATCTCTAATAGCCTCTTCGATGTCCACAAGTCCATTTTCGTCGATAGTTTTCCCGTTGGTGCTCACTTTAGGGGCGGGGGCTTTAAGCGCTAACTGCTTCAGCGCTCTCTGGTACTCATACGGAAACACCTTCACGAACATCTTCGCTGGCTCCGGCCACGTCTTCAGGAGTTCCTGAGCGATAACTGACCTGTAAATTAATTAAGAGTTAAAATGTTTTTTAATGAAAGACATGACTATTAATGATATTTATCACTAACTAGCCCAAGATTTTTGCCAAAAAGTCATTAAGGAAAGAGCAGTTTAGGTTTATGAAAAATTAAGGTCAAGCAAGCAAGCTATGGTATTACATATTTTTTGCCTTTCGGACTGGATTTTCCACTGGCAACAAATTAAACTCGCAACAAATGAAAAGCTGTTTTTCTAAAGTACTAACTTTTATGTACATCGATGATATTATCATTACCTGTTAATTTCCACTACCATATTTGACAATGTACATTCACCAAGAAAAAACAAAATTTGCCTTGTTCGTATATGTGAACTTACCCAGTGTACTGGACAAATTCTTCGAGTAGTGTTTTGACTTCGTCCAAGTCATCTTGCAGTTCCAACGGTAGAAGCTCCACCATCTCTGGATTGCACTTGCCGGCTTTAAAAGAGCCATCGACATCGTATACGTATGCGATACCACCTGTCACAAAAAAGCAAGGATGTTATTTGTAAGGAATCGTGGTGGTTTCGGATTAAACTAACTACATATTTTAATAAATATATTTTAGGTACTTAAATTGTGATATCTTATATAAATATAACAAACGTCAGGAAGCTATTTGTTTCCTTGTTTAATTATTCGGGGTTATATAAAACAATGTGTTAGAAGTAATAGAGAAGACGGACTAAGCCTTGTGGTATTAATTATCATTAGAGAACAGAGTTTTAAAAATAAGGGTTGAAATAACAAAAAAATTTGCAAGAGGATAACATAAAAATTCATACGATAACTTGCAGCAAGCTCAGCTGGAAAAGTAGCACGCACGATACGGAAAGGTGATTAATTCGAATTCCATACCGCAAGGGGAGATGAAAATTTTCTGTTTCTTTAAATATATTTAAAAAAAAAAGGTGCTGAAAGAAGTCAAATTGGCGGACCGCAAATGTCTGACATAAAAAGGAATACTTACCGCTCATTCCAGCAGCGAAGTTCCTTCCGGTCAGGCCCAGTACGAGGACGGTACCAGCCGTCATGTACTCGCAGCCGTGGTCGCCGACGCCTTCTACGACCGCTGTCACGCCGCTGTTGCGGACGCAGAAACGCTCTGAAGCGATGCCTCTGCGATACACAACCGTAATGTTAAATCTCCGTTCACCGGAGACTTCCAAAGGAGACAAGTCAAACAAGTCGTTTACAAAAAAAATATTCATAAAACCGCGTCAATTTCCCCCACTGACTGTTTTCTAGAAAAAAATATTCATTCGAATATTATCGAATATTCTCACGAGAGCTCTTGGGTGGTGCTACATTAGTACCAGGGGTCAAGCCTTCAAGGTAAGGGCGACAAGTCTAGTGACAGTTTTACTATGCTATACTTTTCGCCCAATACATTACCACTTAACATCAGGTGGGATGAGGTCAATCTTGAAGTGCGTTATAAAAAAAAAACGAGAGTAGGAATAAGCTGAAAATAAGTGCTGCCCCGATGGATCCCAATCGATTTTCGAGACAGCTTTAGCCGACCTTTTTTACTATTGTTTCGTTTACAATGCATTTATATTGGAACATATAAATTTTTGAGTTTTGTTTGTTAGTTGAGAGTATCAATATTTCCTTTCTTCTTAACAAGGCATATAGTAATATGAGATGACCGTTAAACTCATAACTACTCAGAACGTCAACGTCAAGTCAAAATTTACCACTCACATAGCAGTGTGCCCTGCGTTCCTGGTGAGAGCCAAATAGGCACTGGTTTCCGTTTCAAAAGATGAAGGTTACAGCTGTCCAATCACCGTAGCTTTTTATGTGGCCGAGCAAAAAAGTGGCTGCATATTCTAACCAAATAAGGTCTTTACTACTATTGATATACCACTAAATAGTTAACTTTCGTCCGGTCTGTAATACTTTCGCTCATTAATCATTTGATTGACAAATACAAAATAATACCTGAAATATGCGCGTCCCGACGTAGCACCGTACAGACAGACGTTGCCCACGATCACGTTAAGATGTGACTCGAACGGCGAGCTTTTCGGAGGGTAAATGATCACTTTGCCGCCAGATAGACCCTTACCTGAAAGGAAAATCGAATATGTAAAAAAGTGTAGTATATTTGGTTCTCGGTTAGATTATTCAAAAATATGAGACAGTTTATTTCTTTTACGTAAAAAAATACTACAATACAATGCTTTTAAATTTTAAAAACTGTAGTTTTGACGAAGTACTTACAGAATTTAGTTACGTTGTATTTTTTATTAACATTGTTTTTAAAGCAAAAAATTTCGTATTTTGTAAATAATTAGTAAATTCAATAAAGTGATTGTTTTTCTATAACAGTCATTCCACAAACGTTAGAAATTATTCTAAATCGGCAAGTTTATGTTTTGTCTCCGTCTAATCCTAATCGTACGAAAGAGATTTAAAACATTGTTTCCGCAGTGGAACCGATTTGAAATTTTGTCATGCGGGTTAATGTATAAGGTGTCATGTAACTGTTACTTATTAATATGTTTCCTCTACATACCAACGTAATCGTTAGCGTCTCCTTCGAGCGTGACAGTGATGCCCTTGGACAAGAATGCGCAGAAACTCTGTCCGGCTGAGCCGGTGAGCGATATGTCCACCGTAGTGCCGTCGGGTAGACCCTGGTCGCTATATTTCCTGTAGAAAATAACCGATTGATTAGTGAGGACAGTGGTTATGTGCATGCTACATTATTAATCCTTCAAACGTTTCTTAGATATTTAAAGAAATTTCCAATCAAGGTAAGAAGTGGATTTCAGGGGAAAAAGAGCACCTTCGTGTATCGTTTCCGGCCTGTCCTTCGCATCCCGGCGGAGGGAAATCACATCGTAGAAGGGGCGCTGAGGAGCGCAGGAAGAGGAAGAAGTGGTATTGTAATGGCCGAACTCTTTATCCTCCGCTACCCGAGGGTCTCCATCCGGCTCTCGGAGGGTGAGCCGGAATGAGTAGCAGTGCAGCAAAGCCGCAGCTGGGACCGGAGATGCCAAGAGTAGGGTAAGCCTTCAATGGGTAGGCATCCATTATTACTGCACGGTGGGGCGTGTCGGGGGGCCTAGTCAGGTCTCGCTCGTTTAGCGGTAGATAGTGTTCACGCGTAGGCGTCGCGGCGGGTAATCTATACTAATATTATAAAGCTGAAGAGTTTGTTTGTTTGTTTGTTTGAACGCGCTAATCTCAGGAACGACTGGTTCGAATAGAAAAAATATTTTTGTGTTGAATAGACCATTTATCGAGGAAGGCTTTTTAGACTATATAACATCACGCTACAACTATTAGGAACGAAGAAATAATGGAAAATGTGAAAAAAAACGGGGAAAATTATTCATCCTTGAGGGCTTCCGTTGCGTGCGCTGCGAAAACGGTTCAAGATACCAAAAACATATTATAGAGCCTGAGAGAAAGGCCATAGGCTACTTTTTAATGCCAAAAAAGGATTGTTAGGGGTTGAAATGGGGGGTGAAAGTTTGTATGGAAACCGAAATCCACGCGTAGGCGTCGCGGGCGGCGGGTAATTCATTAATAATTGAACTCACAGCGCGATGTGGTAGGAGAGCGTGGAGGTGAAGGCGCGGTCCTCGTTGGTGATGCGCATGCCGATGTCGACGTGCGTCTGCGTCCCGTCCAGGATGCCGGAGCACTGCTCGATCAGCTGGTTGTCGAGACGCTTCTCTAGTTGGAAGTCCTGATAAAGGGTTCAAATTTATTTGATATACATTATTTTGTAGCCACAGACGCGAGAACGCGTCACTGTGACTGTCTGTTTGTGGTATCGGACGCACTCCTAATCGTAGCACAACATAATTATAAAACATTTAAAATAAGTTAACTGGCGTCAAAATCTTAGGTGATATCTGACTTTGCTTGTGACGTCAATTTACATAAACGACATTAAAGCGTTTTTGCTTTTGTTGGGACCCTATGGTTTGTTACTTTTCCCTCTAAAAGTCACATTACATATTAAGTGGTAGTAGAACTCTACATTCGGAAAACCTTAACGTAGTTATCAACGAGGATGTATTAGCCTGTATCGCTGATCGCTGATATGCTCCAGCTTACCTCTTAAAATAAAATAATACTTCATGCTTTTTTCACTCATCAAAATAAAACTATATGACTTGGTCCAAAGTGTTCTACACATAGCTATAAGTTAGATACTGCTACTGTAACTTATCTGCGAAGTTTCTTACCGGTGTCTTCTCGGTAGATATAGGTTCCGAACCGGAAGTAGAATCACTTTGCATTGTATTCAATGACGATTCAAAAGTGTTACATGTAACCTACTTGAATAAAGAAATATTTGAGTTTGAGTTTGAGATCTAAGATTCCTCAGTCGAGCCCAGTCCCGGCCTTATACAGTGCCGCAGATAGATCCAGAACCTTGCATTGTAGAAACAACCAGAATGTTCGAGCACATACCGGCCCCGACTGTCCAGATGTCGACAATTTTAGTAAGTTCTAGCATTGAATTCTATCAGTTCCGCCACTTGAAACCAGATGGCGCTTGTGGTAGGTAACCAATGTCATCGCGTATCGTGGTGTAGTATTTGTGGTGCGTAAAAATATGTTATACTAGCGGTCCCGGCGAATTTCGTTTCGCCTTAGAGAATTTATCTCGCTTTTCTGTTGAAATTTTTCAAATTTTACCAAGGATCCTTCATTTTGTAGCCTATGTCAAATTGGAAGAATGTAGCATTCTATTGGTGAAAGAATTTTTTACAAATTTTTGTACAAATCTTTCCTCTTTATTATATTAGTGTAGATGTACAAACCTGCGCCTTGGAGCCGGCATGTATGTTGACGCCGGGGCGCATGTGCAGCGCGTTCTTGAGTATGAGCGAGAGGTTGAGCAGCCTCGCCTTCGGGTTGGCGTTGTTCTCGCGCACCTTCAGCAGGTCCGTGCGCCCGATCAGCTCCTGGAAGCGGCGGACGCCCACCGCCGCCATGTGCGACCGGACCTAAGGACAAACATCTTTGTATCTCCGATCCCAACGTGCTCCTGGATTACCCCCTCGTATCAACGGGATACTCGACCAAAATTGGGGGTCTACAATTCGTTAACAGGGGTCGATGAAACATTAATTGGTTTCGATATGTATTGACATATGTATCGATATTGGGCTATGAAAACAGAAATGGCTATAATGGGCACTTTTTATTCTCTACTACTGCGAATGGGCAGTTTTCTAAATAAATGTGGTGAGAATTTATCCATTTCTTATACTCATACTATCATAATCAAAGTCTCAATTCTCTCCTCCTCTAATACTTAATAGGATAGGATATAACGGTATCAAATCCGTTATCATCAAGCTGGAAGCCAATATACTGTGCTTTTATAAAAAAGAAAAACAAACAGTTTTTTGGAAATTTACTCATGGCACAATTAATAAAATAATGCCCTATCAAGCAATCAACTCTTACCCCTTATTTTCACAATACGAGTGCTTTAGCTACTTATCACGTAATAAGAACAGAGTGTGATGTTTTAAAACAAACATATTGCCTTGATTATGTTCCTACATTTTAGTATATTACCTCTTCAGCGAGCATGAACAAGTAGTTGACGACGTGTTCGGGCTTGCCGGCGAATTTCTTGCGCAGGACGGGGTCCTGCGTCGCGATGCCCACGGGACACGTGTTCAAGTGGCACTTGCGCATCATCGTGCAGCCTGTAGAAAATTACGAACTTTATACAGTTAGTTCCTAGTATTAAACCTAGATGCAGCTTATTTCCTAAATTGCTACTTATAAATTCATTCTTATGTAATGGTTTCTGAATAGGTTAGTTTGTTGGGGGCAGTGAACGAAAAACAAAAAGAAGCATTTCTAATTTTTAAAAATGGTACCACAAACAGCAAGGCACGGTGGGCGTGGTTTAAAAAAGTAAAAGACGACCTCCGTAGCCGAGAGGCAAGCGTGCCGGAATTTGGCGTCGCGCCATCTGAGGTTCCGGGTTCGATCCCCGGTCGGGTCAATATGGGAAACGAACTTTTCTATATTGTCTCGGGTCTGGGTGTTGTGGTACCGTCGTTGTTTCTGATTTCTGTAACACAAGTGCTTTAGCTACTTACAACTGAATCAGAACAATGTATGTGATGTTGGTGAGCTAGCGACGGTATACATAGTTCCCAAGGACGCAGCGAGTCACAGGCGCGGACCAATCACAGCTCTTGCTCCATCTCACCTGTCTATTTGTCGACCTAAACGCATTAGCCTGAAGTTTTTTTCATGTGTCTTTATTACCATACAGGTACATGTGTTGCTTAGGCGGATCCCTGCACCTCACACCGTCGCGTAGCCCGAAGTCCTAGTACTAAACAGTAGGTACATGTGTTGATGATGATTTGAGGTCCGGTTATTTAATTGTCGGAAAAGAAATAAAGTTGAAATGAGTAAAATACGACTAATTTTAAATGTTGAACATTATTAGTTAATAACGTTCTAAATTCAAACAGCTTATACTTTATCGGCCAGTTATTTTTGTTGATTATTAAAGACACGGTGTGTATCTATGCGTGTGTGGTTAACATCTGTGTGCATTTTGGTGTCGCTATTCGAATGAAGTTAGTAGGACGGGAATTGGCTACTTGACAGTTTTTGAAAAAGTATTGTAAAATGTGCGCCCGTTCATTTTATATCCCAAGCAATTCGATTTATCTGGAAATAATCTAAATAACCAGAGAAAAATAAGATTTTGTGTAACACATTTAAAAAGCGCGCGAAAACGCCTAGTCGCGTCGCTGTTGCAATTATGACGTCAACGTCGTTGACAACGAACCGATACGCATAGGAACGACTTAATTAAGATAAACGGAAAATGTTTCAATAAATTCTTTATACGATTAGAGACACAATAATTCAATTTAATCGGTAAAATAATCATTGTTTCGCTACATTAAAATAAATAATTTTCGCCGACAGCTGTCATTTCCGTATTGCAATGGTGGTTTCCGTTTCGGTTCTTTTGTTCCACAGATAAAAAAACTAAAATTTATTTTGCAAAAATAAAATACTACCTATGCTTTAAATTAAAAAGTAAAAATGTAAAATGATTACTTAACTAATAAGCTAACCTAACCAACACTTTTCATATTTTATTGTTAACACTGTCAAGTAGCCAATTGTTAGATGTATTGGTCGTCGACTGACCGAGCGCGATGAGCGGCGCCGTGCTGAAGCCGACCTCGTCCGCGCCCAGCAGCGCGGCCACCATCACGTCGAAGCCCGTGCGGATCTGCCCGTCCGCCTGCACCACCACTCTGCGAACACGCAACCAAATATGTAGTATCACTATTCGACACTGTTAACGACTTCCTAGTTATTTCCCCAAAATCGGAAATCGGCTTACTTATCAACTGGTTCAGTTTGAAAATGTGCCCATTTTTCTTAAATATATTCCATGGATGCTAAATGTATATTTGATAAATATATCTGATAAATTATAGACTATGCGAAAGTAGAAAGGTACGGTAAGGAAAGTATAAAGGTATTTAATACACCCGAAAAGATTTTTTGTTTATATGTTTGTACGATTAAACCCGCTAATCTCAGGAACTACTGGTTCGGATTGAGAACTTTTTTGGGGTCTATTTACCGAAGAATGCTTAGGGCTACAGAACATTATTATATGTTACATACCGAAGAATCAGTGGGCCGCTAGTAAATACACCGTCCTTATGTACCGTTTATCTATTAAACCATAAAGTGCTGTTCAGATTCAATTGCTGTACACGCCATGCCATATAGTTAATACTATATGAGAAGCTCATTTGGTTAAAAAACCAAAATAACGAGATGTTTATAAAAATAATTAAACGGCGTAGGCTCTTTGGAAAAGTGGATATACGTTTTATCACAAACCTGGATCTAAGGTCGTTGAGGACGAGAACCTGATGCGTCTCGGCGACTCCCAGCTCCCAGGGCAGCCCGGCCGACTTGATGCCGGTCCAGGAACTAGCGCCAGTGCCGCCGTCGTGACCGGAGATCACTATGTGCTCTGCTTTGCCCTACAACATGAAGCAACTGGTGTAACAAGTGGTGAAAATGGATATGGAACTGGAAAATAATATTTCGTATAGTAAACCAAGAATATTTTTTTTATTTTACCAGGCAATTCATAACATGACAATATTGTCTTCCTTAATAAAATCGATCATGGCTTTGAAGCCATCTTCACCAAGCATAGGGGACCGGAAGACATACACATTTCCTGCCGTTTACCTCGAATTTTTGGGCGGCAGAAGAGGCAAGATATAATGTGTAATATCAAATTACCACCGCCGTGCTGTTCATTAAATTCGAAGCAGAGGCATAATATTATACCGCGAACTAACTTCACGCTGTTTTGTAGTTTGAACTAATTGCCTTATAGTTTTGCCACCAGATAATACTGTTATGACAGAAAGCGCAACGTTTCGGTAATCTAACAAGTAGTTTTATTTATTTAAAAACTTCATTGCACAAATAAGTACAACAGGTAGACATAATGCTAGGGGCATTCTCCACCAGTCAACCCTAGGGTCATGCAGATAGTTTGTATATGGGTGCGGTAATAGTGGAGAAAGTGCATAAATAACTAGTACTAAGATATATTAACTAGTACTCTGTAGTTATCGCGGTTCATGCGCCAGTAGTCACCTTGGCGACCCCGGAGGCGACGACGCCCACGCCGACCTCGGACACGAGCTTGACGGAGATGCGCGCGCGCGGGTTGGCGCACTTGAGGTCGTAGATGAGCTCCGCCAGGTCCTCGATGGAGTAGATGTCGTGGTGCGGCGGCGGCGAGATCAGGCCCACGCCCGCCACCGAGCACCGCGTCGCTGCTATGTCTTCAGTCACTTTGTAACCTACCATTTAAATTGATCACTTATTATAATCTTGCATCTGGATTTCTTAAACGACTTCAAAAAAGGGAGGAAGTTCTTAATTAGATCGATTTTTTACAGGATTTGATGCCGTTCAGGCACCACACCGGGTGTAAATAATTTTGTAAATTAAAACAATTTAACTACTGTCCTTCTGATTGCTGAGCTATGCCAGAGACGAAAAAAATAGTTAATATGACGACAGTAAATGCGCTCGCTTAATTCAATTGTTGCCAATTGTAAATTAAAACAATTAGGCGTAGCATGCACAATACGTCAAATTTATCGCATGAGACGACAAAAGTTTCGATACTGTTTATTGGCTATTAATAGCACATCGCACTCGGATTTTCAGCCAATAAGCAGCTGACGCACTTACGTCAATAGATTTTGACGTATGTTAAGAGCGCGATAAAATTTAGTCTCGTGGCACATGCTAGGCAGCAATGTAACTACAGTCCTTCTGATTGCTTAGCTATGCCAGAGCGGAAATAAGTGGTTAATATGACGACAGTAAATTGTTTCCAATGGATGAGTGACTCGGAGGGAGCCTAGCCGAAACCGTGCCACATATCCCTGCAACCGGGTGACCCCAGAGCAAGGCTCAACTTCTTCCGGAATGCAAGGCTCCGTCGGAAGGGACATTACATTCTTCGCCACAATTATTTATTTTTGAGGCAGCGTTTTTCTTGTTGGTTGTCCTAATAGAGCAAAATAAAAATAATATATGGAAGAAGGATGTGTTCACTGCTCCTCCCCACCGTGAGAATGATGGTCTGACTGTATGTGTGTATTTCGTTTAATGTTATCGCTTACCCGGCAACTCTCCGCCCTCTCCGGGCTTAGCGCCCTGCGCCATCTTGATCTGCAGGTCGTCAGCGTGCGCGAGGTACGAGGCCGTCACGCCGAACCGGCCCGAGGCGACTTGCTTGATAGCCGACCGCTTGTTGTAGTCCGGGTCCTGGAGAACATTGCTGCTGGGTTACTCTTATTATTACTTACTCTTTCTCTTTTTCTTTTACTCTTATATGAATAGCTTAGGCGAATCCCTGCACCTCACACCGTCGCGTAGCCCGAAGTCCTAGTTCTAAACAGTAGGTACTGTTGATGATGATTTGAGGTCCGGTTATTCCATTGTCGGAAAAGAAATAAAGTTGAAATGAGTAAAATACGACTAATTTTAAATGTTGAACATTATTAGTTAATAACGTTCTAAATTCAAACCGCTTATACTTTATCGGCCAGTTATTTTTGTCCGACGATTGAAAAATCGGCCCTGAATTGCAATAACCCGGATTAGTAAGTTATCAAACTATTCGTTATTATTACGTATATGGGATTTGACGAAAGAATACTGATTGATTGCGTTTTGATTTGATGAAGTTCACACAACCTGGAGTAGTGTAATAGGAGGCCAATTTAAGGATCAAATCAATAAAGCATCTATGGGCTAACCTTTATGAACTCGCAATGTCAACTCATAATTTAAATAAACAAATTAAAATTGTCGCAAGAAGCTTTTTTCAAATGTTTATATTTGCGCTAAAGATGGATTTATAAATTACTTAGAGTTATATTAAATGGTTTAATAATACATACCTGGTTGAGGTATCTGTCGGCGTTCTCACCGCCCTCGCCAGTGTTGGACTTGCCTCCGATCCGGTTCATCGCTACGGCCAGCGTCGTGTGCGCCTCCAAAGAGATCGACCCGAAGGACATTGCACCTAAACACGTTAAATATTCACGCGAGTTAATTTAATCAACGGAGCTCGCAGGCAGGCCGTGGTTTGGTATTGGATGGGTCACCAATAGAATCGACTTTGATAACTTTTACCACGAACTTCGGAATGCATTTAAAGCTGTTGGTCCTTGCCAATATCTGGTCATCATTGTATTTTTAACTCCCAATCAGAGGGTTATTGAAGAACACGCTGACGGACTGGTGATGATGATGTTTAGACGCCAGTTACCTGTGGCGAACCGCTTGACGATCTCCTCGGCCGGCTCGACCTCGCTGAGCGGGATGGGCTCGTCCAGACGCACCAGGTCCAGCTGGCCGCGCAGCGTGCACGCGCGGACCGACTCTAGGGCGCTCTCCCTGATCAAATATACTATTATTGAAAGGTGTTCTTAGCGTCAGGCAGACAATTACCTCGTAGTGATGTTTAAGTCAACTGACAATGCACACGATATTGAAAAACATGCAAGCCCTCAAATCGGGGTCACAAAACCCCTTATTTAACGAAATCTACCTATGCAATGTGTGCATTTCTAGTTTTTTTTTACTAATGTAATCTAAAGGTTGATATTTCAATAATATTTTGATATAATTGTGTTTTAAGCACTGCTAACTTTAGAACAGTTTTTGAGCATCAGCACAGTCAGTATCTCTAGTTGATTAACATCCGAGTACCTTGTCGCATGTTAACTGTCTATCTGAGCTGAGATGTTACTTGCTTATACCGATGTTTACAAGGATAACTGTGATGACTGTACGTGTGGTTGCGTGTCTAGTTTTTAAAGTCATTGCCAGCCGATTGTGAACTTTATTGTTAGGTACCTGAACTTGTCGTATGCGGAGCCGCTTTTGTTCATGGCTGCCTCTTGCAGGTTCGCGATGGACAGCGGGTCGTTGATGTGTTTCTCGCCGCCCGCGCGCCAGTGGTAGTTGCCGGGGTTCCTGTGCATACAACTTATTAACATCCGACGCAGCAACGACAGGCTATTTTAAGTTTGGCATGGCTGTCAATGAGTGTATTTGTCTGTGGCATAGTAGCATTCATTCATATCCACGGAATCTCCGGAAAGCTAGGGGGCACCGAACACACGGTCGTATATTTAAATTCTATCAATTTTCGGGCGGTAGAAACAGCACCGAGTAGAGCCACAAAAAAACATAAAATTTACCTTAATACTAAGGCGTCAGTGTATGGTCCGTATGTGAGCGCGTGTCGATCAAATATCTCTTTTGATAGAATTTCGAAATTCACGCCACCTGTAAAAAAAATAAAAATATTTTTACATTCTTTGCGCACACCAATATTACAATTTATACCATTCCTCCGGCCAATTGATTTTTTATAATATAAGATCGCATATAAGTCACACTAGATCCTTCAAGACGAGAGTCAATAGGCAATTGGGATATTGACATCTTACACAAATAAAGTTAAAGCATTGTTCGGCCATTTAAATTTTATGATTTTTTTTTTAATCCTTTTTTATACTATTAATAATAGCCGTCAAATTTTACGTATCTGTGACGTCAGGATACGTAAAATTTGACGTCACTGATTACTGCTATGCGAGGGGTATTTAAAAGTATCTCAATTGACTAGTTAGCCAACATCCCGTTATATTTACTGGATGAATTGAATTCCTCAATATCAAAAAAGCTTGTAAAATATACATCAGCAGCTGTTACGTGGAGGTTAACATTGATTATCGTTTTTATACACACGACATAAGAAACATATTTCAATATGGACATGCTTTTGATGGTACAAGACTCACCGATTCTAGACTGAGTTCCCTTGAAGCACTTATCGACGACTTCTTCATTAAGTCCGACCGCCTCGAAGATCTGCGCGCTCTTGTACGACTGGAGCGTGCTGATGCCCATCTTGGCCATGACCTTGGCCAGGCCGGTCTCGATGGCGCTCTGGTAGGCTGCGTAGATGTCCGAGTCAGACAGGCTCGGGTCTATGATGTTGTCGTTGCGGAGCGCGAACGCCAACTCGAACGCGAGGTAAGGGCAGATTGCGTCGGCTCCGTAGCCTACAAACGGTTTGACGGTTACACACTTACGGTTTAAGATTATTTACTCAAAATAATTATTTATTTACTCAAAAGAATTTACAATTCATTTGTTTGAGAAATACAAGAATATTTGTTAGTATCGTTGGTGCCGGAATGGCACCGCGGCATATGTTAGTTAATAATCAAGTTTTTTAATATTTATTTTAGTATAATAATTTAAAACAGAAACCAACGTTGAACTATTGTATACTACATAAACTTCGAGACTTACACAATAAAACATAAAATTATAGTGGGTAGGCTAACAATAAATTTCTTAAGCGGTTCCATGCTAGGTGTCACCCATTACGTATCGAATGGCCAGTAGCCTTATTCTATCTATTGGTCGCAACTTTAAGTTATTTTCATATGGCATTCAATTATAGATTAACTAGCGGTCCCGGCGAACCTCGTTTCGCCTTAGAGGATTTCCCGCTTTTCTGTTGAAAATTTTCCCGAATTTTCTGTGCTATAAACCTGACGGAGCCCGAGACCTTTCCAACGAAAACCGTGGAAAACGGTTCGTGCGTTCTGGAGTTATAGCGTCAGGGAGGAAAACCCGACTTATTTTTATATAGTAGATTTTAGGGTTCCGTCATCAATAAGTGAAGAATGGATAGTGAAACTCACCAAGTAGAACACACATGTGGTGCACTTCCCTAGCCTCTGCGGTCTCCACAATCAATCCGACCTTCATTCGCTGGCGTGTCTCGATCAAGTGATGGTGCACAGCACCTGTAACACATAGTTTTTAGTTAAGACTACTTAGTCAAAAATCTATCGATGCACACCGCAACAGCTTCCTAGTCGAGAATATCGCGTAAAGTTGATATATTTTCAGGCCAGCGCTCCAACCCCTTGGGGCCTCGCTCTATGTCGTACGTGTTTATAATATTAGTAGCATGAGTCACCGAGTGCGAGCAGCGAGCTGACGGGCACGCGGTCGGGCCCGGCGGCGCGGTCGGAGAGCACGAGCAGCTGGTAGCCGCGCTCTATGTCGTACGTGTTTATAATATTAGTAGCATGAGTCACCGAGTGCGAGCAGCGAGCTGACGGGCACGCGGTCGGGCCCGGCGGCGCGGTCGGAGAGCACGAGCAGCTGGTAGCCGCGCTCTATGTCGTACGTGTTTATAATATTAGTAGCATGAGTCACCGAGTGCGAGCAGCGAGCTGACGGGCACGCGGTCGGGCCCGGCGGCGCGGTCGGAGAGCACGAGCAGCTGGTAGCCGCGCTCTATGTCGTACGTGTTTATAATATTAGTAGCATGAGTCACCGAGTGCGAGCAGCGAGCTGACGGGCACGCGGTCGGGCCCGGCGGCGCGGTCGGAGAGCACGAGCAGCTGGTAGCCGCGCTCTATGTCGTACGTGTTTATAATATTAGTAGCATGAGTCACCGAGTGCGAGCAGCGAGCTGACGGGCACGCGGTCGGGCCCGGCGGCGCGGTCGGAGAGCACGAGCAGCTGGTAGCCGCGCTCTATGTCGTACGTGTTTATAATATTAGTAGCATGAGTCACCGAGTGCGAGCAGCGAGCTGACGGGCACGCGGTCGGGCCCGGCGGCGCGGTCGGAGAGCACGAGCAGCTGGTAGCCGCGCTCTATGTCGTACGTGTTTATAATATTAGTAGCATGAGTCACCGAGTGCGAGCAGCGAGCTGACGGGCACGCGGTCGGGCCCGGCGGCGCGGTCGGAGAGCACGAGCAGCTGGTAGCCGCGCTCTATGTCGTACGTGTTTATAATATTAGTAGCATGAGTCACCGAGTGCGAGCAGCGAGCTGACGGGCACGCGGTCGGGCCCGGCGGCGCGGTCGGAGAGCACGAGCAGCTGGTAGCCGCGCTCTATGTCGTACGTGTTTATAATATTAGTAGCATGAGTCACCGAGTGCGAGCAGCGAGCTGACGGGCACGCGGTCGGGCCCGGCGGCGCGGTCGGAGAGCACGAGCAGCTGGTAGCCGCTGGCGGCGGCGGCGTGGGCCTCGCGGCTGATGCAGCCCAGCGCTGGCTCCAGCCCCGTGGGGCCGCGCGCGATGTCATACGTGCAGTCTATCACCTTCGTCTGCAACACATACCACCCAAACGTCAACACCTCGTACATACTTATCGTGACCCGGTTTCGGTCGGTTCTAGTCGGATATCCCGATTTAAATCTGGCCCTACTCGACTTTTCCTTCACACAGCCGGTTTGCGGAATAAATCAAGCGGCACATTTTCAGTTCCACATTTACTTGCAAAACAAGTAAAAAAACTTGAACCTTTAATTTACAACTAGCCGGTGATGACAGCTTTTTAATAGTATGTTTATTAAAAACAATAAGGTAATCAGTTCAAACCACAAAACAAACCAAGTCAAAAATGATGTAGACCACTTGTAGCCCAATATTTTCCAGTATATTTTGTTTTTAGAGGCCTTCGTCCTTATGTATCTTTTTAATTTAGATCAATCACCTACAAAATGATTGCTACTCGTTATTACAAACTTCTAATACATACACTCACTAAATATGAAATCTAAAATGTACCTTCCACCCCCGATGGTTGGTTGTCTTCAGAGCATGCAGGTCCGGCAAGGAAAGGATGGGTTGCGGCAAGAACAGCCGGTGCACGAACCGCGCACTCGGCTCCAGGATGTTGGGCGCGGGTCCGATTGGGCACAGCAGTGACATCACTATCTTCTCTCTGAAATAGGTTCATTTCAGAGCTCTTAATCATTCTTTAATTAAATGGAACTTTACTCTTCATTGTCGACACTTTTTTTATATTTCAAAGTGTGCGCCACACTTGTGTATTAATGAGCACATGCAAATTATGTGGTGCGTACCTTGGGTACGTTTAGCACACTAAAACGCGTTTATATATACGCTTTGCAATTAAAGTGCGCACGGAAGAGCTATCTCATACCTCGGCAAAAAGTACATGTTTATAAGATTAATCTATTACGGCAGATTTATCCTGAGATTAATCTGCCGTCAAATATGTCACATGCGTTTTCGTCGCAGGCGGTAACTAATGCGCACGCGCGCTCTATCCAAGTACTGCTTGCTCGCTGCTTTCGTGAAAGAATACTCGTAACATGTTTCGATTAGTACCTGAAGGGGTCGATGGGCGGGTTGGTGACCTGCGCGAACAGCTGCTTGAAGTACTCGTAGGGCAGCGGCTGGAACTCCGAGAGGCACGCCAGCGGCGCGTCGTTGCCCATACTGCCGAGCGCTTCTTTTCTGTTAATAAATATAGTACATATCAATATGTGATTTCCTTTTTCTTTAAATATGTTCTTGTCGTTATCAACACAAAATCGGTGTATCATTGACGTCTCCCCATTATTTGTAGTTATCTATAAATTTTACATTTGTTCCAAAAGTAGGTAGTATCATTATCTATTCTCAGACAATTTAATTATGGAAATCTTTTCAGGTGAAAGAGACTAGACCTTTTGGTTTGGACGTCACAATCGTCACACAGCACATAAGTCTTTAAGTAGGTACTGTCCGGTTATCAAGAAAACTACTATGCGTTACATGTAATGCACAGTTTATATATTAACCGACTTCTTTTTATTTCTTTTTGTATATTTTATTATTGTGTCACCTTGTGTTATGGTTTACTAGAATATGAGTATATTTATGGTGTATCTAAATTGTGATGTCTATTTAGAGGAGATAGGTAATTGTAATGTTAGCTCTAACTCACTTGTTCTGTATCATCGGCACCAGCAGCATGTTGATCGACTCAATAGTGTGCCCGAAGAGGTTCAGCCGCTTGTCGCCGAGGCCCGTGATGGCGCCGTTGACGGAACCGTTGGCCACCACACCGTTCTCCACGCCCGACACGGATTTGTGGATTTCTTCCATTGTGATCTGCGAATACATTAAACTCTTCAATTGGGAATAAGGGTTCTATCAAACTAATCGATGTCGTCGTCGTCGGTGGAGATTAGCATTTCCCAACCTTTCTGCTGCACTATTTGTTTCAAAAGAACGTCACGGTTTCCAGATACGATACGTATGATATTATTCGCTAGCAATTTCTTGTAACTAGTGTATTAGCAAAATATGCAATGCGACCACCACCTTATTATTCCTTTAACTTTTCTATATATTGGGTATGCTGTAACAGCCTAAAGTGAATTGTATAGTAAGTAATGAAGAAAAGTATCAATATTTTATCTCCCACAGTGGGTATAATAGGTATATTATTCTCGTGGCACTCAGCGCACTCTCACAACAGTTTGGGGTACACTGGTATGGACTGTCGTTATATTGTACATACCTACTTATTATCAAAATGATTTGCTGGTGATTTTCCATTTAATCACACCAATAAATCTACTTCAATAGTGATCGATAACCGTCGATCAGCCAAAGCTGTTGAATGTCAGTTATTACACTTTACATCAAATCAAAATGATTAACTTTATCTCGATCAAATCATCGTCAGTCAATGATGGATCTGTTGTTGATGATTTGACATTATTGGACCCATCTAAATATTTTTCAATAAAGCCACGTACGTAGATACGTACGTAGGTACGTAGACTACGTAGATATAAAAAAAACATTTACTTATTGCAAGATATTCTCAACGGCTGTTTTAAATGTATCAATGTTAAATTACGAAGTAAAAAAATGGCCAAATCCTTAAGTACTCATTTTATGGGATGGCGTTCAAAGCGTCTTTATTTAGTGGCCTAAATGAAGTAATTTGATTATTTTTTAAAAACAACGTCAACAATATCCTGACGATTAGTCCAAAATTGTGGCATAAGCAAACGCTGACACTTCTATAGCATATATTTTTAGTGTAGTTAAAAATTTGCCAATAAAAATCTTACAAACTTTCCAATTTTAGTTATAAAAGCTACAAAACTATGACAATTGTCTTGGCACAAACTAATTTGTTTACTGTTTTATTGCGTCTTTTATTATTTACAGAACTAAATCAACAGGTATAAACGGTTCGTCATAAGATAACCCTTCAGTTCTGTAACGAATAAAAAACACAATATTATTTTTGCCAACAGAATTGGCACACCTGTGTGGAATCCTAATATTTTGTTATCGTTGGCGTTCTGTGAAAAAAAAACAGCAATTTAAAACACGTCCACACAACATGCTGTGCAACCAGCACTCACCATCTGATTAATTGAATGTTATCCCAACCGCAGGCCAGCATAGAGGAACAGAGACATCATAATATTATCAACCATACAATGCATACACCAGGACAATGAATTGACACACTGTGATACAAGGCACCTTTGAACACGTCATCGTAACGTAAACGTATCGTAATACGTGCGTATGACATGCGCAATACGAGCGCACACATGCTCAAATAAGTCTGCAAGCGAACGTCGAATCGCGTGATTCGATTGCAGAACACTGCAGGTCTCAATTCAACTTGTTTATTGCATGCTACATTACAATTTACCAAGGTGGTACAGAAATTCCGGTACACATGTGACATCCTGAGAGGGCGTCACATGTATCACAGAAACGTATACACGATGCGACGTAACAAAACGCTTGCGATACGACTACGTGTACGCCACGTGCGCGAAGGGCCTAAGTAAATTATGAGGGATCTATTTCTGATGATTTTTACAATTTGATCAAAAAAATCAACTGTGATAAGTTACGTATTTAGGTAAATTTAAAAATCATCAGAAATCCATACCTTAAAGTATATTTGTAAGGGACATTTCAACATATTACAATAAGTAAATAAAGTTTACACATTCCGTATCATTAAAATCAAGTAATCAAAGTATCATGCATGCATGATAAAGATTTACATGTAAAATACATTAATTTACATAAATATAAATACAGATGCTGTCCTTAGACAGCATCTGTATTTATATGATATAGCCTTAGCTAGAAAAACCTGTTGTAGACAACCATCATCTAGTCTAGGAAATAGTAGGTCTATGGTACATTTTTACTTCTTAGATAAGGACAAGCTGTTATTACGACCATATTGACCGATATTAAGCTAAACAATATTCCCGGAGTACACTGCCGTCTCTCTTCTACATTGGCACACAAATGATAAGGACTGAAAACTATCTGAATCCTAGGAGCGCTTGCAACTGGTTTAAAATAGTAAGTTATGTGCACATACGGCACGTAGTTTAATAGTAAATAAAGCCTACTTATCCTGTGGTATAGCAAAATAACAGTGCTTCTTTTACAAGTTATCCAATACGAATACTATTCGGTTTGGATAACTTGTAATTTTGAATTTTTTAATCTTTAAGTCAAGGCCTTAAGGTTGAGTATGTCCTGAATGCTTTATGTAGATGTAAATAATAATGTATGTGACCTGTTCAGTGAGCCACTGCGAGTGCGGGCGGCTGCGTGCTATGTGCATCTTCAGTTCCACGTCCTGGATGATCTTGCGCTCTTCAGTGTCGACTAGCAACATCCGCCCTGGCTTCAGGCGACTCTGTTGCACAAAATGTGTTATTAGCTTCATACTGGCTTTTCATAGTATGCCCTTATGAATCTTTTGATTTCCGCTCCAAATATTGTGAATAGTGAAATAGATGCGCCAGTAAGGTACAATTGTTTAGCCTCGTGAGGCCGAAAGACATAATTGATTTTCTCTTGTGTCTGGTTTTCTGGGTCTAATGATTACAGTCGTAAAATCAATTACCTACCTTGAGGATAACTTTCTCGGGATCCACATCATAGACGCCCACTTCAGAAGCCATCACTAGAATGTTCTCACTGGTCACGTAAAATCGGGACGGCCGTAGACCGTTCCTGTCCAAAATGGCACCTGGAACAATCAATTGAGGTTAGAAAAAACGATCCAGATATCCAGAAGTAGAAATCGACAACAAGTCACTAAAATTTGTTATCTAAAGCTAATCAGCTTTAGATAACAAATAGGTACAATCAATCAATCAATTTCACACAATCGTATGTACCGTCGTTCAGTAAAACAGTCCATCACATGGCTTAAAAACAGTAAACGAGCTAATAATAGTCGCTAGGTAAACTAGGGTCTTCTGCCAAAGCTTCAATAGAAGTCTATTGCTTTTTGACGCCTCAGCCGAAAATGACTCAATCATGTAGGTTAAGTTGACTAAACGTACAATAATTATCGTATCAATTCGGGTCTATCCTATGGCTCATCGTGAAAAAAGACTGTGGTGACAGTAAAAGACACCAAAGGGAAGTCCGTACCACAACTCCAAAATATACAAAGCAATAAAGGTAGTAATAGGGTTTCTTCTTGGTCTTGGTAGTGTCGTTCTGCTAGCCCTCAAGCACTATAGTCAAGAACACATCACGCAGAAAACGAGATCCATAAATCATAACTCACCAATATAACGTCCATCGGTGAAAGACACCAAAGCCGGCCCATCCCACGGCTCCATAGCGGACGAGGCCCACTGGTAGTAGTCGCGCTTCTCCTTGGGCATGGTCGGGTCGTTCTGCCAGGCCTCAGGCACCATGGTCATGACGGCTTCTGGCAGCGATCGCTGGCCGCAGTGCAAGAGGAACTCCAATACGCAGTCAGCGGACCCGGAGTCGGAGAGGTTCGGCTCCACCACTGGGTACAGCTTCTTTAAATCTGAATTTATAAAAAAAAAGTTTGACAAACGTGTCATGAGTATTTCGCCAAAGCTTCTCTGCTATTTCTTTTACAATGAAGTTTCGAAAAATAATGTTTATAATGAAATCATAGTATGATCGAGATCGGGGTCACAGACTTGGAATCATAAAAAAGCACAAAGTTTTTCCGAATGTAATCATGCGTTCGATAACCAAAGATTCCGTTCGTGTGTGAATTTGGTTCATTTATGGTGCTAATTTGCTAGCAATTTTGACATGTTTAGGAAGAAAGTTAAAGTATCCTAGTATAATTTTTCAATTTTCTAAAGAAGAAGTTGCTGGTCTTGTGTATAAGAATGGAGTAATTATAGAGAATGTACCTTGGCCAAAAAGCTCGCTTTGCATCACTCCCTCACGAGCCTTCATGAGGTTAACATTACCTCGTAATGTATTTATTTCGCCATTGTGGGCAAGAACTCTGCAACAAAATAAAATGTATTCTTAAACCAAATGAATATTCATTGCTACAGTATGTGACCACATCCTTCTACACAATACAATAATCAGATTGGCTAATACGTAACTTCTACATCAGTTAAAAGTAGTGGCATTTAACCTTGCAAATTTAAATAAATTTATCTGTACAGATATTCCTTCCTTCCACAGAACTTTTTAAAACAACACTTATTAGTTAAATAAAAAATAAATATTTTGTCTAGTTCTTTACACGTAGCACTACTAAAATAGTAACCATCTGATTAGTTTATCTAACATTTATTATGCGAAGATTACAAGGGGGAAGTCCTTAGCTCTAATGAACTCTTTAACAACACATCAAAGTAAGCAAACAACAAACAAAGTCAATATTTTTTTTATTCATGTAGATTACATTTGTAAAACAAGATTTATCACACAAAATATTAAACAACTATAACGCCAATGATGGATTGGGTTATTTATTAGTCGGCAACGGTACTTTTTTCTTAATCTAATAGTCAACTCAACACCGATTTAACGTTTACAGTAGCTCAATGCGTACAAACCAAAATGAAAATGGAGCAAAGCATTTTACTAACATTAATTTTAACTATAAATGTGGCTACTGGCTTCCTCTTCACACGTGAGTTGAATGAAAAGAAAAATTATATTTCTTGTACGTTGAAAGTTGTCAAACAATTGACGACAAGCAAACGGACGTTGGATTTGACTATCATGAATGTTAATAATGAGCTAGCGTCTGAACTTCATCGGGCAGAAGGAGTAAAATTCCTCACGAGACGGTTTTTGTGGAACGAATCCATATATAACGACGCGTATCTCATCAGAGCTGATGATTATCACGACTTGCGCGAAAGTATAACCGTTACGAAACAAGACAGATTCTGGAGTCCAAGAAAGGAGTTTATTATTATTATAGAAAAGTGTGAAAACACAGAGGAAATATCCTTGTTTCTATATGCAGAGAATATCTTCAATGTCACTGTAATCACTCAAGATAGAAACGGATATTCAGTTCACGGATTCGATCCAGCAATGGATAATTGCAACAGACCAGCTAAGAAGCGTTTAGAATTTGTGTCCAAGTGTTCAGAATATGACGAGCAAATAACTTTCCGTGCTCAAAAAACAAACAGAATGGAGCATTGTCGATTCACGCTGGGAACACGAGGAGATAGAAATGATATGGTGAGGATGAACGTTTATGTTTTGGCTGAATGGGCCAAATCATACAACAACACTGTCCAGTTGCTCGACATAGAAGACACCTGGAATAATAATACTGCCTACCCCTATTATAAAATAGAAGGCGTTGTGGGGTTTGCTTTTAGAGTGGATAGTGTAAGGCCATTCGATTTTACATACCCTTACTACATTGATTTAAACCAAGTGGTGATAGCCCGCGCAAAGAAATTAAATAAATTCATAGCAATGCACAAACAGTTGATAACGTCTACAAATCTTATAACCTTGCTACTTTTCGTTGTTTTTTCAGTAGCTGCTAAACGTATTTTAATTTTTGGAGGCAAAAAAGAGGACTGGTTTCGCGTCTTCTTAATTGTAGGTGGTTACTTCATGCAAAACATTAGCATGCGGGAAAAGAATACGGGTATTGTCAGTCGATTTTTCTTATTTCTTCTAATTTTTTACACATCCATTCATTACAGCGTGTACTTAGCTCAAATGTCTAGCATACTATCCTCTCCTTCTAGAGATTACCAGGTCGACGACATTATGGAAACTTACTACAATTACCGCGCGGTATGGAATCCTAAATTCATAGCCGAGATCGTAGGCAATTTACATCAAGGACCAGATATGGAATACGTGAATAGTTATAAATACGAAACTTGCAAGACTGCGCTAGAATGTATGAAAAAAGTAAAAGAGAGTACTACGCCGTTGTACACCTTGGTCTACGACAGATACTACAAAGTAAACATTTGGGCTTTGACTGATGATTGCTCGCTGCCGCCCCTGTACGCTATTTCAACACCTTTAAGCAACACATACGAAACGCTTTTGCTAAACCCAGGTTCCACGGTGACGGAACCATATAGTAGTTTCATGAAACATATGGTGGCCGGTGGCTTCACACAACATTATTTCGCAAATAAAGTTTATGAACAGAGATTAAAATCAAAATGCACGGATAATTTGAATCAAGGTAAATCGTTTACATTGATAGATATGAAGGATTTTTGTTTCTTGCCTCTAATTATGATTGGTTTGGCAGTTTTTTGTCTTATTTGTGAAATTGTATTTCATGGCTTGCGGATTAGACTCACTGATTAGCAAAACATATTATTGTGATGCATTTCAAGTTTTAATGTAACGGTATTTAGGCCAGCATTCTCGCATATGTAGGTTTCGTTACACTGATTAGATTTACATTACTTCACAGAGTTTATAATGGAATTATTGTTTTGGACTTAACGTAATTTTCTTAAATGAAATTATTAACTAGTAAAAAATTACGTAATTATTCGATGATAGTAGGTAGTATCAGTCCCAGTAGAAAATGCATTGAATGTTATGTGTGCAAATATAAAACAAGAAAAACGTGTTGTTTTATTTTAGATGGTATACTTTATCAGTATATGATAATAATTAAAAATATGATTGGACAATTGGCTACTTGACAAAATTTTGAAATCTTGTTAATTGTAAACCTTGATACTCATTTCATCGCATTAAAAGTATATTTTACAAAAAAATATATATCTACTTGTATTTTTCATTTTAAAAAATCTCTTTAAATTTCCCACGAAAACGCTCTAAGCTGTCATGGCGCCTAATATGACGTCAATGTACCCTAGCAAGATTAGAGCTGTCATTGATCATAGATTGTCATATCGAGTTTTTTCGATGGTTGCCTTATGATGTTTTTTCTCGATATTCTTAATTTTATTTGACAATTCTTTTTTGATGTATTAAAATTACAAAAAAAAAACCTTGAGTCATGACAACCACAGAACCGAAATCAATTTTAACACTACTCAAGATATGACTTCAATCTCGATTTAGTTTCAATAACCGGTATTGACACCTTTGAATACCCAAAGCAGGTTTCAGTGCGCCACACAAATAAATTTTATCGCAATCTTACATATGTCAAAATCGTTAATATTCAGAGCGTCCTGTCGATTGGCTGAAAACTTGAAATTACGAGTACTGTACGGTAGCGTAAAATACGAATTATGCGTTAAATATAATACCATACGAAACAATCAACAATATGGATTTTTTGTCATCTCATGCGACAAATTTGACGTTACATACGCTAAACGTTACTATTAATATCTGACCATTCAATAATACTTCATCTTTTTATGAGTATGCTATGCATCTTCATATGCTAGTCAATAACCTAAATAGTACACACAAATAATCGATAATATCTGAAACTCATTTTGAAAAGAAATAGGGTTCCGTAAAATATTTTGGTTTTTTGGACACAAGGTTAAAAATCAACCAGAAAGGTTACTTATTTTGCGTACGCTGCCTAAACTATAAAAGATATAATCATAAAATGTAGATCTTATAACTATCTACAAAAAAGTTCGCGACACTAGTGTGTCATAGATAGTAGACACTAGTGTGACATAAGTCGAGTGAGGCACAACAACCATTTTGTTATTAAAAAATCTTGAATCTTTTTGGACCACATTAAACCGCATTTATTTTCATGCTATTAATCCTTATCAATATAAATTATTTCATCACTAAGTGCAGTTTAAGTATGGTGGTGATGGTGGACGAAATGAAAATATTACGATTTCTGCTGCACGGCCCGTTGCGAACTAAGCGTCACGATGGAAATATAAAATTATGAATAATAATAATCAATACTCAAAAATATCGATGTTTTAGACGATGTTTCAAAAATCATCGACTTCGCGTTCCGATTCTTCAAATCGAAAACATCCATAGTACGTTCATTATTAATCTGTGGTACAGAGTGGACACCCCTAAAATATGACATATCGGCTGCTGTGACGTTGTGACTTTCTGCTCGGCGTTTTCAGTCACGTGACTTAATGCCTATGTTATTGGATTTTCTTTTCTAAAAATATTAATAATCTTGGATATTTATGTCCTTGAAATTCGTATTTCCTAATCTAAATATCTTAATTTATCAGTAGAAACTATTATCCTTCCGATTTGTTCTTAGTGGAAAGTAGCCAATTGTATTGGATATGCAAATAGAAACATTTGCCGGTAGAGACCTTCTAAGCAAACCGTTTATTCCAATAAGAATAAAATGTTCTCCCTTTGCGGATTTTCAGTTATCTCTCCTAAAACATCTCCCCAAAGTCTCAATAAGTTTAAAGAAGGTGGCACTTACGTTCTCTTACTAGATTCCACTGTGTAAGGAACGTATTTCCTTTACTAGAAGTGGAAGTACTTCCGCCGAGCTAGGTGTTATCTGCTCGGGGACCAAGGCCCAACAACCAATCTTGGTTTGTTGTATATAGCTAGTGGCGACGATAACTCTGACATCGCGATGTAGGATCGATGTATTTATAGGCTAATCATGCATTACGTTAGGAGCGTTGTTTACTATGCCAATTCTGCTGACGCTGTATTTGTGTCGACTTGTAGGTAATGTCGTAGGTCGGCAAAACTGTACTAATAAGATCTTTCACATTGAGGAAAACATGTAGATATCAAAAATGGTTGTATATGATGTAAATGTGCTTACCTCAAAGGATGTGCTCTTTCCCAGCTGGGAAAGGTGTTGGTTGAGAAGCGAGTGTGCACCAGCGCCAGGTAGGTAGTGAACGCGGGGTTCGTCAGGTCCTTGAAGTACTCCTGCAAGCCACGAGCTGTTTTATAGGGGATATCCCACCCACGTAGATAAAGAGAGGAATGGAGTCAAGCCTCTCTGTTGAGTAATTCCTTAATTAGAGTAGAGTGGCACTTTAATACCAAATTAAACTAAAAGGCACACTTATATTAAATGCTTGAAGGCGAACGTTGAGTTCGCTATATCCCGGTCAATGGTAATTTCAGGCAGTCTATAAAACTAAGCCTACAAGTACCATAAAAACGAATTGACTCCTTAAATCTTCCTTTATTTACCTTAACATTTGTAACATAATTTTTTCAGTAGCATCTTTATTGTATGCATTATACGAGAAGTGATCATCAAGCTTCATCTGAACGAATTGACTATAATATGAAGAAAATGATCTGTGATGGCTACAAATTAATTTCTGTTAAGTCTTTCAAAGAATGACAGTTACTTGTAGATGAGATATGTGTAATGTACTTATTCATGGCGTCTTAGTACACGATCACCTATGCATTACCTACGTAGTTTGCCCTTATTGCATACACGAGTTACTTATAAAGTTGTGGAAAATTACAAGATGTCATTATAAAACAATAATGTGCAAACACACATATAGATACTGTATTTCTTTGTAGATGTTAACTGCATTTGTTTTCAGATTCAGACACAAAATAAATACTGAGATATGAAATTTAATTTTAGTTTTTCAATATTGTCGCAAAAAATCAAGTCTCACAAATGTTAAGAAAAAAACTATTTAGTTTCATACGAGAGCAATGCGACTTGCTTAAAATTCCTATTCTTAGATCCTATATAAACATCAGCGTCCAATTTTGTAGAAACACAACCAAGTTTGTTACATTCTGCTCATACGGTATAATATACACTCACCCATAGTTGGTTAGAGGTCAACAGTCCCTTGTAGACGACGGTCTTGAGCGACAAGCTGCATATGTAGAACCGCGCGCCTGGCACGACCAACTCATGAGACGCGCGCTTGCGCAGCACGAACACCTGCGACATACACACGACATTCCAGAAGCGCGGGCGCACCACGGATAGGCAAGGGAATATCTATATAACGTGCTCATTTACGTTTCAACGGCGTCCGCCCCACCGGCCGCCCAGTGCGCGCGACAACGATCTGAAAATAAAACTTCAAGAGTGCCTTTCCTACTCCCTCTCACATTTACTACTCGAGTTTGAAGTCGCAACTTTGGTTGGGAATTCATACTCTTTCGTTAGTTTTATCATCATACCCGCGTCCTACGTCCTGATGGTTGCAGAAATATCATACGCGCTACGGTCCCACTTGGTCTTACCTGACGGGCGAGCTGAACCTCGTCTTCGATATCGCCGGTAACAAACACTTGTCGCATATATGGCTCCGAGTTACGGGCCACCTGACCTGAAAGCCAGTCAAAACAGGCCATTACTATCTTTACCGTGGGATTCACTTTATCAGAACCGTATATTATACTAGGATTGTACACGTTTGACCTACATAAAGCCCCATATCATCGAGACAGCGTCACAGATTGAAATTGACTTCTCATACAGCGTATCATCACAACAAGTGAGATTGATGTAATAGCACCAAGGCTAGTCCCGTATCATGAAACTCGAGATACCGAAAAAGGGTAATTTAAGGTGTAATTTTTTAGGGTTCCAAATCTTTATTATGCTTTATCAAGCCGGGTGATGCGCTATATGTAATCATAATTATTTTAACTCTTAAAGCGGCGTTTCATTGGATTACCATAAAAGGAAAAAAAGGAAGAAATTCAAATACCGCATTAGGAGAATACTGTAACGGAGTCTACATGATATAAGAGGCGAACAAACAACATAAACACTTGGATGGTAATGGGTATGACCACAACTTCTAATTTCGGCTGTTTCTTAGTCATAAATGCCTCGTGCATAACATATGAAGCATGACTTAACATAACACTATTGGCAAGCAATGAACAGCATTTATGACAAACCAAAGCAATGAAATTGTATTAGGTACTCGATCTATTTACGTTTTACCATCTAAGCGTCGTTGAAATTAAATTCCATTTTGTTCCAAATTGCAATTATTTACTTCATCTTAAGATTAATTTTGTCAAATGAATGTGATTGTATTTTATAAGTACATAGTTGAAAAACGTACTAAATTAATGAACCTTAAGTGACTAATAAATTGATTTAAAAACAAATTTATTTTCGTGAGAATCACTATGGCAGGTTTTATTATGAATTTTAGAGAGATAGTTAATTTAATGTATATTAAATCATGCCATAATAACTTTATTCAAAGAATGCATCAAAATATTCGCACTAATGAGTTCTTAATGAAAATTGACATTACATTGAATTTGTTTTTCATCAAATTGTCTCTAAATAATAATATTACTTCAATGCATACTAGCTCATGCTAAAACTTTTGATAATATCAGTAAAATTGTACATTTTACAGAACGATATTTCCGTGTATTTGTTAGGTACTGCTTAGTGCGAATATGTTGATTTTAACAATGTTTTAATGAGTACAAATCACGTCCAAACTCACTCCATGTTCACTTCAAAACGTTCTCATCGTGATTGTATTATATGAGAGCGATCATAGAATGAGTTTGCCGTCGACGGTACCAGAGGTGTCAAATTGAACAAACCAGAAGGTCAAGCATCGCATGACCGCGGCGGCCGCATTTTACGACCCATTCGATTCGATACTACGAGTACGACCTGCAATAAGAGTCGCAAGACAAAGTCGCTGCACCGAACTGTCCATATGAAGAAGCGAAAACTATGGATACATAATAAACGCAACCCATGGATGCATGGGAAACGTTGGCAACAAAAGTAATCTACGAAAATTTTGAAAAGACATTTTAAAGCATCGTTATTCAATTAAAAACATTAAAAAATCAAAATTCAATTCTACGATGCCTTAATTTCTTTTGCCAGATATTGATATCTTCTTTCAAAAAAATAAAACATAGAAATTAATGAATGAATCACAATCAAAACTTATTAATATAACTGACAAACATCGACAACTGTAAACAAATATCATAATGAAATGTGGCATCAATAAATGTTATGAAACTTAACATGATTCCAGCCCCTACATGCAATTCTAACTGACATCTTTGAAGTTATGTAACCGATGTAACGGATCATGGAATAATTTATGGTACTTGGTTACGCGCTTTATGTTAAGTCTTTTATTATTGCAGAAAATACCAATATAGCAACAATGAAAATATAAGTAAACGTAAAATAATAATAACAACATTTTATCAGAGATCAAAATAACATCAAAAGAAGAAATAATCGTGGATTTATTATAATATATATGTATCTTGAAAACATGTTTGAAAAATCTAGAAAGACTAGTCAACAGTAAATAAGACGGTAAAGCTTATTCAGAATTCAGTTTATTGCAATAAACTTGATACTTAGCGACGCATTAGAGGTAATTTTTATCAAAGAAAGTAGTGGCAGATAAAATAAATGCAACTAACTAAATGTAGAAGATTTCAGTTAAGCTTTACTTGCTAGTAAGTAAAAGCTTCTTGTAACCACTAACACCAACTATAAAAATGTTGAGGCGGTAATCATTTCTGATAAGAGACAGTCCAAATTAAACATTTCTCATAAAGCGCGTATCCAACAGTTATTTTAACACAAAATAGATAATCTGACGAAGGGCCTGCTCAATAGATACAAATTATTTGTTAAACATTTATAACACGTATATTAAAGTGCAAAAGGCACATTAAATTCCCCAGTGGCATTTGCTATAGTCAATTCTACGAATATTAGCAGAAAATATGAATTTAATAAAAAAGTTCTAGCGTGGATAGAGTCAAACGTTATATGAAAACCGAAAGAACTGATGGTTGCAGAAATATATGAAACTGTCCTTAGCATTGGTTAAGCAGTAATCGACAAATATGACGAAGTCACGAAATTGTAGTAGGACCGCAGCAGTGATTAACGGAACTTTTGACATTGCCTGTATGGCACTTTGCAATTTGTCACTACGCGACGTTATTATTTTCGATTACCGTTTTTGTTTTGTTTCACACTAAGCAGGATCCAAGATCTTGTAGGTCTGCCAAGTATTTACTTTACGAGCCTTTTGATTTAAACATTTATTTTATTTCCAACTTTGTCAATATTGAGCTGGCTCTTCGGACACCTACGTAAATGTTGTCAACAATTAACAAACTATCAAATTAAATTTTTGTTCCTCTCTCACCTATGGTCGAGTTGTTGGTGGGCACGGTCCTCCAGCATAGGACTTTGAGACCAACGTCCTCAGCTAGGACCTTGAACTTGCTTTCGATGTCCTGGTGGTGGAGCTTGTCCAGAAAGAAGATTCCGGTGGCGTACCGACCGAACGCGGGCAGGTCGATCTGGTGCGAATCTCTGGAAAGAAGATAGTTGTTGAAACAATTTGCTAAGTGGGTAACACGTTTACTGTTTGGTTAGGAAATTGCAGATTCGAATCACCTGATCTTCCTATAAGAATTTTATTATGATTCCGTGCTTCTGAAGGCATGTTAAGCCATTGTCGGGTCGGAAGGAACTATGGTTTCCCTTGTTAGGGTCGTAGAGGCTAGACACTAATTACATTATGTTCCGTATGACCACATTTTTATTTTTCAAGCAATAAGCACTAAGACAATTACTTCGTAATTCGACTTCATAAATATGTAGTTTTTTAGTCGATAAGCTTTAACGTTTTCAAGAACGCTCTTTTATCGGTCTAAATCGATTTCCTAAATTTATTTGATTTATTTCGTTTTATTATTATATATATTGAAGTAAAAACACGGAAGCCCACTCAAAGACCATCTTAGTCGTAAATCGAACTATCCTTATCTTGGTTCTTACCATTTGTTAGATAAATAATTTAATAATCTAGTTTATGTTCCGTTGCGTAGGTAAGTACCTATAACATAAATAACAATCTGCGTCGCTCGAGGCATGAGAGCATAAAATCTTATCACACAATGTAAAGGTCAGAGGAACAGTCTAGCGGGAGTGTGCGCGCGCATCTGTGACGTCACGCCTAAAGCCCATGTCTATTGACCAACCACCCGGCTGCGTAGACACCCGCCCACATCTCTTTAGAGGAGAGACACTGTGCACGAATATTGCTAGCGAGGTACATTAATATTTGCACGGAACGACACGCAAAAGTTTAGCTGGAAAACGTTTTATTCGGATCGTCTAGACGCGTCACGCGAATGTCCTGGGACATTATGCGGAAAATTTCGTTTCCATCTATACCTACAAAATAAATTTCAGTGTGCGTGACTGCCGCTGTTATTAAATTCCTCTGCGAATAAAAGGATCCTCCTGCCGTTTCTATTATTGATCTCAGTCTTCACAATTTTTCTCGTCATAAGGACTGTTTGTCAAATGTTTTATTATGGAATATTACTGAGAACTAACGATAGATAACGATGTATCAAACAGCTGATATACAAAGTGCAAGGACGGCATTAGAAGGCACAAGTGAATCGCAATAAAGCATTTATTGAAGTGCCGTCCTTGACAAAGAATTCCGTGGCACATGTAAAGGTTTATAGATGATTCAGCAAGCTATTTCGGGAATGCAAAAGCCGAGAGTAAGACGTAACACGTGACGTATTTTGCGTGTAATCGATAACAGGAAAAAGCTGACGTTATGGTTACGACATTGCCCAACCCATGTTGAAATGAAAGATTTAGAAACATTTTGTATTCTAAGGTTAGAATTGGAACTTCACTTAAAAATGACTTTTTTTATTGACTTCCGACGTAAGGTATCTCATGCTATCCAGTTTCTAGGTCTTATTGTATAATTCCATTCGTTTAATTGTCAAAGAAAAATAAATACAACAGCCTTTTCGTTTTATAATAATAGGAGTTTTAACTAGTGACCTGCGAATTCCTGTGCTTGAAATCTGGAACCCCGTATAATCTCCTTGAGGGATGAATTTTGATAAAGGGATGAAAATCTGGTTACCAAATTACAGGGCAACCCGTTCAGTGGTTTAAGCAGCACGTTGATAGATCAGTCAGCAACTATTGCTTTTTATTGTAAAGATAAGATAAGAATTATATTTAAGTAGATATAGTGATGATAGTTGATGGCCCGATATGGTCAAATGATGCTACTGTCTTTTGAATTAAAGGACTTGGGGTCGAAATATTTATGTGACAAATATTTTTCTATTTTTTATTCTAATATTGTGAAACCGCCGTTGATCCCATAGCACAAGTGCTTCAACTACTTTGAGATAAGGCTCTGACGTTGTCAGATATTTGTTTATATCTATCTAGCTGTCTTAGCGAGCTTCGTGTGAACGTCTAGCCTTTTTTTTGTCAAATATTCTGCCCTTTTAAACTTTCCTTGGCTCTACAATTATATCAAAATCACTTTCAAGTAATCGGCCGGTCCTGAGTTTTAGCGAGACAAACGAAGCACGATTGATTTTGAGTCCAAAGAAAATTGATTGGTGGAAACTTATGACTTTGCTCATTAGTAAGACCTGAAACTGCCCAAAGTAAGTCTCGAAGTGTGATTGAAACTCAAGGTATACTGCTGTATTGTTCTTGGTAGCTTACCGATTCCAGGAGCGTTGCCACAAAGCACTTACCAGGAATCGACGGTGGGACCGAGTGCGATAGTTGAACGCATGTATTTGTGGTACGCAAGTCAACATCCGTCGTCGATAACAAATGAATAGGATAGTGATCTTAGTTTTAAATGCTTAACGCAGATGAATGCATGTTGCATGCATTTACCCACTTCGGTTGTACACTATTTTTATATTGGTTTTTATGCTTTCGGAATTTTTACATTGTTCTCGTAGGTAATGTTACTATTACATATGCAGGTATGTTTGATACCTTTGAAACGATTGTGTTGATAAGTAAAATTTGTTACTTCTTCGTGACACGTCATCATAGAAATTCTATAAAGAAATCACCATGAATGTACAAGTTTAATAACCACCTGCTTTGATTTGATTAAATATTTTGTTTTTTTTTTATAAGTTTTGTTCGCATTCGAAGTAAATTGGTTACGTCTATGAGAACTAATCTATCATCGGATCCGACATATTTCGTTTTTGGTTCTACTTCTACCAAACACATTGTAAAGTTATGTATATTCACATATATAGCCTAAGAAACTAGAAAGAAACAAAGAAAAAACATTTAATATTGTATGACATCTTGCAAGCGTTACCATATTTAGGTACTAGGACAAGGCTGGTTAATGAAGTAAATGCATTTGATAGAACTTTGGTTGTTTATAATAAATACTTTTTCCTTCACAATAACATTCGCGCAGAAAAGTTACGCAAATAAACATGTTCGAAGTCTGCAGACTTCTGAGAATTTGTTTTCTGTACTGCAGTACAGAAAACAAATCTAAATCAGTGCGAGTATGTAATCATTATCTGTTGTATATTGCATTGCTGATTTAAATAGAATAATAAACATGTAGCAATTAATAAACATTAAAGACTAGTTTATTTGTGACCTGTCAATATGACTGCGAAAGAATCTAGGTAAGTACCTATATAGCTAATATATTACACTGAACGAAGGCACGAATAATAAGATATATATTTTCAAGATATTAAATATTAATTTAAAGTAATTCCTGGCTAGTTCGCAATGAGCTTAGAGACTATTAGTATGTACTAAAACGCTACAAAGTAAGATTTAGGTGCAGATTTTTAAATAGATAGAGTTATTCAAGAGGAAGGGTTACATATATAATACATACAAGTTATAGTACAAAAAAATCATCAATATTTGTTTCTACAATACAAACGAGCCAAGCCGGGGTATGTCGCTAGTTGTTGATAATAGATTTGCATATAAGCACTGATATCAGTGTGCATGTGCAACAAGCATACTTAAGTGGCAACATACAAGGTGAACGCGTGTTACAATAAAGCAGCAGTTTTATCACATCGTTTGAGATAATAACTCACTGATTGCTAAAGTAGTAACTAGGCTTGGTACTACCAGAACAATAAAGCTATGCTTGGATTAAAATCTATAGTGCGCGTTGTTTTACCTGAACTGAGATTAAATACCTAGTCCTTTTCACGCGCAGTTATCTATATATTATATGTAGTTTATTTATATACATAAAATATCACGTAAACTGTAGCGACTTCGTCCGTGTTATTCCGGAATAATAGTTCCTATATGTTAATCTAGTATATCATTTCTCGTCCTATTAAAGTTTATCCAAATCCGTTCAGTAATTTTTGCGTCAAAAAGTAAAGAATATACACCCAGACACCCATACATTCGTACAAACTGTTTTTTATTAATATATTTAGTTGCCAAGGAGTCTTCGATTTCGTGGTACCAATACATAATTAGTAGATAGTTCTACGGCAAACTCATACGGCAGTCGTTATTTTACGGCACGCTGAGAATTTGCTATATCAAAAAAACTCATCTACGACAACTTGCAGTTAACGCAGTTGGAAGAGCAGCACACGCTATAATGTGGGAAAGCCTGTCTAGAAGCCCCCACAACTGCGCAGCGTCGGCCACCGAGGGGGTTTTAGTCGGCGCGAGCCCGACACACCACTCTGTTCCCCGCAGAGAGTGTCGGTGCGGTAGGCATTTCCCCCTCGACAAAAAAGCAGCATGCGCGATACGTGAAGTCGTGAAGGATGAAGGTTCGAAGTCCACACCGTAAGAGGAAATTTTTCTGTTTAATTTCTTTGAAAAGTTTACAACCCAGCATCAAAGACCAGATTACGCTTGCTTAGGATCAGGTCGTAAGATTGCCTATCGACTTGATACGGCGTGTCACATGGCGATGTTTACCGCATGGAGAGTCGTCGCGGTATGCACCTGGCGCCATGCCAGCCTAGAGTCCAAATCGGGATATTTACAACAGAGCGTTTAGTGTCCGGCCGCTGAACTTAGACGGCACTAAGTGGGGGCATTTGAGAAGGGAGGACGGAAGACTGTAGAAATCTCCAAGAATCGTCTAATATTATACGTACAAGCTGTTGTACGAGACTTTATCCGAGTTATTTCAGGATAAAAAATGCTATCTAGTATGTCGTCTCTTTTCCTACTCAAGTTCATTAGGGTCAAAAAGTATCGTATCAATAAGTATCTATTTATCTGGAATGTCACCTTCTCTACCAAAATTAAACCAAACCCGTTTAGTAGTTTTTTCGTGAGAAAGTAATAATCATCTTTAAATACTTACAAACTTTCGCGTTTATAGTATTAGTAGCATTTATAATATAAAATGTAAAGCTGACAATTTGTATATATGCTTTTATTACACTTATTTGTGCCGTGGTTTTAAAGCACAAACTTCAAACATTATTTGCAAACATGAATAAAACATTTTTACCATGGGATCGCCTCTTAAATGCGTTTAAATTCACACGCTACAATCCCGCCTGCACCACTGCATGCTACCCCCTGTACCACGGCAAGCTGGGGTAGCTGCACCACGTAAATCTCCCCCAGCACCGCGCCACGCTCCCTCTCTACGACACGCCCTACCCTCCTGCGACATGTCCCTTAATAACCTAAAAATATTTTTCAAGCTTCTAAAATGACGATACTTCCATAAAAGCTTTCACCCCTTCATCAAAACAACCTATCCTGATTTCTAGTCACCTTTGAAACCATTTATCTGAATATTGATTGGGTATACTCTTCGAAAATAGCAGGCTTGCTTGCAAACCTTATACATACATATATAATACTCGATGTCCTACATTTTGTCATCTGACTGTATTAGGCTTTTATCAGGCCTAGCATACGCAACGCGACTAAATTTAATCGCGCTCTTAACAAACGTCAAAATCGATTGAAGTCAGTGCGTCAGCTGTTGATTGGCTGAAAATACAAGTGCGGTGTGCTATTAGCCAATCAACAGTATCGAAACTTTTGTCGTCTCATGCGATAAATTTGACATATTGCGTATGCTAGGCCTGTATGTGTGTAAGTGGCCAATCACTTCGTTCCAACGTATAAAATGTAAACATTAACATTTGGCTTCGCAAGCTCTGAAACCATTTCAACGATTTTATTCGTTTTCTTAGTGTTTGCCCACATTTTCCGTTTTAGATGTAAAATCTCATTATTTTATGGCATGACTAATGTGCTGTTGCTAAATGTTACGTTGGCAGTCTGAAGTTATTTACGTGTAGTTATATTGCGAAGGTTGGTAAGTAGTACATCCCTTTTTTTACATAAACAAGGTTTTTTAGCGAAGTCCGTTTCTGATATGTCGGGTGTCAACATGGACCTAATATTATACTAAGTCCATGGGTGTCAAATTCATTATCCACGTAACAAGTTGCTTGACATTCGATGCAACTTCTTTTTCGAATTCGTCTATTTATGTTATTAGTATTATTTTCCTACTGACTTTGCATGTATAAAAAGGTGCATGTTAAATCGTTTACTTATACGATTTAAACGTTTATATATCCACAATATAGATTGAATTACAATTAGGAACAGATATTACCCATTTTATTATTCTATGCCGAGAAATCGCAGTAGGAAACCACCATGACGTCAAAGCTGTAGACATTATTTAAAAAGAAAAATATTTAGACAAGTGTGCTTATGCAAAGGTAAACTGACGTTACAATGCATTAAAACTTCACAAGCTTAAAATGAAGATGGCTCAGTCTAGACAAATACATAGGTATGTTAATATTTACACAGTTAATTCCTAATTACATTTTATTGGTAAATATGTAAGCATTAATGTCGAGCCAGGTTTGTATGTAGCTCATAAAAATAATATTTACGATGAGCGAGAGCCAGGAATATTCCTCCAGGCTCTCAATATGTGTATCAAATGTTGCACATACTGAGAGTGCTATATAAGTAACACTTGATAGACTACCACCGATACATTAATGATATAATACCGATACATTATTTATTACACTTTATCTATATATATTCATTAGGTATTAGGTGTGGTCACAGCGTGATGTTATACGCGTAGAGCATAAACCTTCGATAAATGGACTATCCAACAAAAAAAAATCAAGTTTTACCAGTAGTTCTTCACATTATTACGTTCAAGCAAACAAACTCATTTAAATTGGACAACATCAACATTACATTGTAAGTAGCTAAAGCACTTGTGTTACAGAAATCAAAAACAACGACGGTACCACAACACCCAGACGCGAGACAATACAGAAAAGTTCGTTTTCCATATTGACCCGACCGGGGATCGAACCCGGAACCTCAGAGATGGCGTATAAGTAAATGATAAAATTTAATTAAAAAAACAAAAGATGAATGTACACATTTCTGTAAGACGTAATAACTCGCGACTGAGTTCAATAAAATCGATACAAATAAGTCTGTAATAACAGGTTATCAGTGAATGACCGGCTTCTGACCTACATAACGAATATTACGACATCACGTATTATTTATAGTTACGCAAAAAAATTATTTATACTTTTTAATGTTACAACTTATAGGCAACAGACGGTAGTCATGATACCTTGAGTGTATTAATTAACTATAAATGAAGTCTAGTTATATATTTTTTTGGAGTTTGCTTAATGGAATCAGTGTAATTTATACTAGAGACACTGACTTCACATCATGCGTTATATTTATATGAAGGGTGGCTTATGGCATTAAATTTCCGACATCGTTAAAGTGTAGAACGGTAACACCCGTTTTGATATGAAACTATTATAAGTCTTGATAGCTTTGGTGTAGCGCTGTAAAGATATTTTTTGATTCCTGAAATTGTATTTACCTTATTTGTGTTTAAACTATGAACAAATAGAAATTCGAAAAAAAACCCTACTAAAATTCCGATTCAACTGTGGCCGCCATCACCCGTGACTATATTAAATTATTTCTATAGGTACAGTGACAAAACAGCGACAGAACAGCGTTTTCGACAACTCTGATGTTCACGAGTTGAACTGAACGAGCAAACACCACAATTTAGGACCTACTCAACAGAATCAAAGTTCAGAGCGGTCAAGTACTGTTGCAGAGATTTATGAACTACGTTGTAAGTAACGAGTGGTGTGATCGGATGTAATAGATCTCAAAACAATTAGAACAGGCGCCAACGTGCGCTGACGCCTTCGCCGCGCCCGCGCAGACTCAATGAACAACAAATCAATCACCATTGTGACGTTGCCGGCTTGCGAGTAGCACTAAATTGTACTATATTAGTAGGTCATATAGGCTATTTATAGGTTTTTTTCAGAACACAGTACATACGCGCCATTTTATTTAATTGAAAAGCCTAATAGAATATTTCTAAGTGTACACAAAATTGTATGGAAATTTTAATGGCAGCAGCGATTAGTAACTGAATTACTGAAATTGCCATATGAAAATTTCACTATTCTATAAACGTTTATGAACGATTTAAACCCAAGCAAAAAAGGAAAAAAAAATTAAAACAAGTTTAAATTCAATTTATATCGGAGGACATTTTTTTAATTTTGATTTATAAATTTTTTTTTTGATGCTACTATGTGAATAACACAATTAAACTTCACTTTTGCATTCAAATTAAAACAATAATAATTTTGAAAATCTCGAAACTACTTACACACATATTTTCTTCAGTGCAGGCCTACACACAGTCAACAATACGTAGATGCAAGCTGCATTGAACTTGTCATAGTAGCTATTATCAACAGACATGATAAGCTATCACTGACCAGTTCCTGAACAATATTTGTATTGCCCATGATAAGACGAGCACGTGTTATTCCGCCAACGATCACCCGCAGTCTTTAGTTTTGGCATCAAACGACCTCACCGCGGCTCCGCAATGCGAACGCGATAAGTTTTGTTGATAGTTGTAAAAACATTATTCGGACAATTTCTCTGATCGTTGTTGCGAACAGAAATTAGATTGGCCTGTCCTTTTGAAGAACTGATAGGGGTGATGACGCGGTGAACACTATTATTCTCTTTCGTCAGTTTTCAAAATACAATAAAAACGTTTTTTAACTCCAATAAATAAATAAACTTTTATGATACGAGTAATAAAGCGCATCAAAGTTTAATGTGGGTTGTGTTTACGTCAGTATTTTGTAGAACTGTACCAATAAGTGACGTTGTGCTAAATGGTACCGTAATGTATCATTGTATTTTTTTGTTACCCTGTTATTTTTTAAGTAATCTAACGGAAAATTTTAGTCATCAGGCCTATTGTAGAAAGTATAACATACATTTTAATCGGTGACCCAGCTGCACCCATTTACAAATAAACTTTTTTTGGGAAAGAGTTTGGGCAAAATTACATTCTAACAAATGAACCTTTTAACCTGACCAATTACACTGGCATCGTTATGAACATTTATTTTTAGTTAGACGTAAAAAAAATTATCGTCTAAAAATAAAATGAAGACATTACGCGATACAGAAATAATATTGTAGGTATATGTTGGCCGTAGATTACAAATGTGGCAGCTAAAATAACTTGATGTCGAACGTCCGAAAGTTTCGTGATTATTGCGTAGACATCCATCGCTAGGAACGAAAGCATGATACAGATTAGGTTACTTTTGTGTATTAGTTAAATAAATAATTATAAGCGAACGGTGACATGATCAAGACGCGTGAAACCTTAAAACGTAATCAGATAGCAGATTAGGGGACCCAAGCGATGACCCTCTTTGGATGTACTTATCTTATCTTTACGATCCTAATTGTCCTACTTAATAAACCAAATCTGCACGCTCGCAATGTGTGTTGATTTTATTGCGAGTTTCGTGCTTCTTCCAAGCTATCCAACCTACTGTATTGTAACTTCGCATGTACATATTTGGAATATTATTTTATGTGAAAGAAAAATACTTTTATATTACCTTTCAGAGCCCAAAAGTAGACGTACAATGCCCGTCGGGAGCCAAACATGAATAAAATATACGGTATAAGATTTGAAATTTGTCACGTGTATACTCAAGTATTTATATTTGATATCTTATATTTGATGGAGTTGCGTCATAATATATAATCCACCATTTTGTAGCGGCCACAATCTTGGACCGTTTTCCATCAAATATAGCTAATAATTTCATTTATTTACAAGTAATTATGTACAAGATTGGTCTGAAATTTATCCAACATATTCTACCGTTTGACAGATGTGCAAATGTTAAATTATTTTGCAAACATATTAAATTTCTTTTGAAATATAAAAATTTAGTATGTAATACATTTTATAGACAGAATAATGAATAAATCTTAGCTAAAATTCCCAACTAATTTATCTAGAAAAATAAATTGGTTCATCCGTTTAATAGCTATGATGCCATAAGCAGCCAGACAGTGACGTGTCTGTACGCGTTATGTTGCGTCGGGGTTTAAAATAATTTCCGATAAGTAGTTTTAATGTTCTCTGATTAAATCGCTTAGTGACAGCAAATAATCAACCTGATGACATCGTCGTGGACGATCAGCCATGCCCCCTCAAATGCGTCAGTACCATCCGAATCTCTAAAGGTTACCTACCTAACAAAGCACGCGACAGGGGAGTGCTCAATTCCGCAAAATTATGATAAATATTTTTCTTACGCAAGTCGCAATATTTGACGATAAAAATGGATCAAAATATGTTATTACAAACATGCCAGTCCAGTTGTACCCATCCAGTAGCGAAAAATGAGTATCGAAGCCGACGTCATACAATACAATGCTGATGACACACATACACTTCAAATGTTTACTCGATTTTAGCCGGTATATCTGTGAGTATGTTTATATGATCATCTGATCACTAATTTCTTAAAAACAACTTTTATAATTATTTTTTCACCGCGATTACGCACGCGTAGGTATAATCCCCGTTGTTTTACACTGATTCTTTGTAGCTATTCGTTGCAGCATGATGTTATATAGCATGTTATATAGCCTAAAGCCTTCCTCGATATAAGGACTATCTAACACAAAAATAATTGTTACATTTGAACCAGAAGTTCCTAAGATTAGCGCTTTCAAACAAACACTGTTCAGCTTTGTAGTATAAATGTTTTTCTGTCAGAACCTTATTGATTGTCGTCTGGTTATATGTGATGTGGCTGATATGTAAGAATATCAGTTTAAGTCAAGTTTTTTGTGAAACGTATTATTTTTTCAAATTCCTCTTGTAGCTTTTATTATTGGCATTTCATTTCATTATGTAGGGTTAATAGCACCATCACATATTCGTTTTTTTATTTGTCTCCACCAGCAAGCACTTAGTCCTAATACTGCTAATTATCTCGTGAATTCTGAAACACATTCGCTTTAAATGAGAATTGATGTCTTCAAGCTTACAGATTAAAAGTAATAAATAAGTCTGCATCACCATTAGTTAGCACCAAAATTTGATAGCTTTAATTCAAAGGCGCTAGTTTCATGATTAAAAAAAGAGGAAAGAGGAATGTAGGTATGTTGATCACGAGTATACTGCGTGATAGGACGCGTGTGGTGCGGTGACGCGTGGCGCTACATCAAGCCTCGCTCGTAATCTAATCTTGTCTAGCTCAACACAAAACTATTGCATACCTATAGCCTGATAGGCCGCTGCACCGGCAAGCTTCAATAACGAATGGCTTTAGGCTTGAAGGTCCTAGTTTGAGTAAAGAATACTCATACGTTTAATGGAAACTTTGAAGAAACAACAGGAAGTAACTGGTGTCTACGGACTGTTACATTCAAGGCATTATCTCATAACATCTATTTAGATACAAAGTACATGAACATGGCTCTTCCATTTTGACTTATATTTTCCACAATAGGAACTCTTTTGGACGCACACTAAGAAACAGTATCATCATGCAAGTTTTTATAACACTCTTTAATTGTAGGACAGTGCAGGCTTTCAAAATATTTAAAAGCTCCCATATATTAACAGGATATTAATGCCATAGTAAGTAATTTTTGAAAAAGCAACATCTATCCATATTCAAGTCAAGATAGCAGTCGCCTCTACATTAAACTTTTAATGTATTTTGACTGCAAAAATATAGGTGTATGAAAATATATACATTGACTAATGTCAGTGCTTTTATCTGTTTTTCCGACAAGGTGCCCTCATATAATAACACGATAAAAAGTCAAGTGACAATGTGTTTTTCGTTAGTAAACATGACCAATTTTGAAAAGCTTCCAAGGTTTACTTGTAAACATCTGAGGTAACGTACGTGTTGCACGAACTTTTAAGTAGGTACTAACTCAATGTTACCTAATAAAATTACGATGGTAATGAAAAACGAGAGCATGAGAATATACCCCTTCTCGACTTTTAGCAAAAATTAAAAAAAGAGATTAATATATGTCGGCCGTCAAATTTTTTAGTATAATTGCTTTTAGTATCAACCTTATACATTTCCTCCATAAACGTCATGCTTCGAATTTGTGTCTGCAAACAATAATGTGAGTTGATAAAAGGAAAAATGAAGACAATAGTCAATAGCCCTGTATATAGATTCGTATATCTACTCAATAAAATTACAAATAGTCACATTGTGTGACAAGAAAAACAATCGTACGCTATAAGCAAATGTTAATGATAAATTATTTGCTCATTGTGCGTTTCAATAATTACTGGGTCGTCGATAACCCTAGTCCAATAATAAAGAAGATGTATCGATACTAAAGTTACACATCTGAAGAGTTTATTTGTGGGTTTGAATGCGTTAATCTCAGGAACTACGGGTTCGAATTGAAAAACTCTTTTTGTGTTGAATAATCCATTTACCAAGGAAGGCTTTAGGCTATATATGAACACGTTGCGACCAATAGTAACGAAGAAAAAGAAATAGAAAACGACGAATAAAATGGGGATAGTACGCTTGCGATACGTATATGTATGTATTTATACAACCGAATTAAGAAACTTCATTTTTTGAAGTCGGTTAAAACAGGATGGATATGCAAACGCTCTGATTTAAATTTATGCGATCAGATGATTGCCAGACACCGGGGTTAATTTATATGACAGTGCTTACATAGTCTTGTCTAGTCTGAACGTTATATAAGGAAGAGACGGTTGGAAATAGAACCGACATGGACAAACGAATGATTCTTAATTTCACATGAAGCGAGATGTACCAATCAAAATAATTATCGGTGATACGGTACTCAAGTATGTACATCGTGATTTTGGCGTTTTGTGAATAATAAAATAATGACTTATTTGAATGGAATATTGAGAAAATTAGATTAGGAATAAGCGTTTAGTATCTATATTCAAACATATCAACCTCAACATATGATCTGAATAATAGATCCAGTTAAAAAAACAGTACAAAAATAATAAAATGCGAAAAGTGCAAGCTTAGAGTCTATAGATTAAAAATGTGTACCAATATTACATCAATCAATCGCATACCTATAGGGTCAAAGTCTTAGGGAGCAAGGAATTATATTCATACGTAAGTAAGAAACTGATCAATAGCTTTAACAAATCGATTAATATGGTCAGTAACAAACGTCTCGAACGAATGAAGGATTTAGTTCTTGAAAATTCATGGAAAGTTTAGGATTTAAAATGTGGATTTTCTTCATAAACAAAATTTTATTTTTTGAAAGTGCTACTCACTTTTTAATTTAAAAGAGGTTATGAAAATCAAAATTACCAATACCAACTAGTCATCGGATCCCAATATATTTAGTTTTTATAGCAGGCCTATAAGGACACTGAATAATATGTTTTTATTAGTGTAATACGTCGTATATTGCGTTCGACCATATACATTTATGGCTATAGGTAGGCAAACAAATATATAACCTCATTACTGATGGCAGTCAACAGTACCTACTACCTGCGGTAATACATTTAGCACTAGTCATAAACTAAAATGCTCGTCTTGTTTACTATTAGCACGTCTCGGCTAACACTTGTTACAATACAGATAATGCAATACGTTTGATCAATGTACTTTTTTAAACCTGATCATGAGGCGAACATGTGATAAACATGTTGAGATGGATCTAAAATTATTGGAGCGAACTTTGAAAATAAAAACGAACGAACAAAAAGAAAATCTCGGATAAAATTCTAAGACAACCGAAATGTAGACATTATTTTTTTATCTGAGCTAAAAGCGATCCAACAAATAGTATTTGTTTTGTAATTGAGATCAACGTGTACGATTGAAAAAACTGTTTGACAATCGCAATATTTAAACTGGAATTATGTAAAATCGTCTTAACTCACAATGTAGTCGATGTAGCATTGAAAGTTGAAGATCAATGACCCGTATTATAATACATAGAACAAAACAAAAAGGAGCACATAATTTGAATGCCGGGATAATACAATAGTATAACGACATCTAAAATTTGGAAGACCAATGTTGGCTAGGCAACACGATCTTAAAAATTCTGACGCGCTAGACTTATCTACCGTTTATAGAATTTAAGTATCATGAAATAAAGTCGATAACCCTCGACTAGATTGTCAGTTGCGATACTTAAATATTTCTAGTCAAACATGATTCCTCCGTATATTTCCTATGAATATAGCACACTGACGTCACAATTGTACCGACTATATTTAATAGTAACGGGAATTTTGAAGTATATTACAAAGATAATTAGCAAAAATTATACATGCCCGATGAAACATAAATACCTCTTTTACAGAATTAATTCCTTACATTTATTTGTGAATGGTATCAACCCCCAAAAATATATCAAAATAACCAGGATAGCAACTGTTATCGCCGCAGTTTTATTAAGTAATGCAATATTCCGTTTAGAACATTACTAATTAGCAAACAGATGCACAGAAGCAGAAAATTGCACTATCACGAATGAAACAGATACTCACATTAGCGTGTTACCTTGCTTTTAGCATAGAAACTAACTACCGGAAGAAAATGTCTGAAATATGTTATTTTCTTTCAGCTTGCACTGAATTAAGATTACATAAGTGTACATTTCAGCTCACACTTCTTCGGTTCCATTTTAATATAATACTTGTTATTCGCTCGATTACACCAACAATGCAGATTTGTTTTTAAAGTGTCTACCGGTATAATAAAGCATATGAAAACTACTTCTAATGAAGAGTGCTCATTTTGTTATTATTATCGTTTATCTAAAATAGCGATATAATCAATATCATATCCCTAACGTTTAAAGTAAGGGAATACGTTCTACTCGGAAACTGACAAATCTCTTGAATCTTTAATCACCCCAATAATACATTCATTGTACATGCACCATGACAGAGTTCTATGAAAACGGTAATTTTCTTAAAACCATAAAGTCCTTATTGACTTCTAGCTACTCTTTGTATTGTAGTAAGTTTGTATATAGTTATCAATAAAAGTACCTTGGTTCACCAGTAATCTATTTCCCACCAATGGCATTTTAATTAAAAACCCTTTCGAATTATTTGGTCCCTTGTGATAGTAAAAGCGAAATTGTTTTACTCGTCTCCCTAGGTATTCCGTTTAAAGAGAACCAACCACAGGTGTCAGTCCTAAACAACACAATTGAATAGAATTCCTATAGTCCAATAAAAAATAGAAAATTAAGTTAGAATCGAATATCATATTGATCGATGTCCTCGGATTATCAAACCATTATTTTATAAATGTTTGTGTGAAACAAGATAACATAAGCACAAATACTTCAAGTCATTTGATAGTCTTATCTGGATACACATAAATTGTCGTTCGCTGGGTGAATCTGGATTTAGGCGCCATTCCAGCGTATTGGGAAAGTTGATTTTAACAGTTCGGTGAAATGTTTAGATAAAAAAAATGTGTGAAAATAAAGGAGGTGGTGCGACTATCGCGCATTGCCAAAAATTCGGTGTTGTTGTGTTCCTGCGTGGGAGTAAGGTTTCCAGAGCTCCTGGGGGGTGCTACATTAGTAGCAGGGGTCAAGCCTTCAAGGTAAGGGTGACAATCCAGTAATAGCTTTATTGTGCTGTACTCGTCCCCTTAAGGTCAATCTTGAAGTGCAATATAAAAAATAAAAATATATAATTGGCGAGACCAGCTTTGAACAGGAGATAGACAGAGAAATTGTCGGTGAAATATTTTCAAATCAAAATAATATACATAATTGGTAAAACTGAGCCTGTTTTGTTCCAAGATTGCAAATAAGACTAACTTGCATCTAGCGCATACTTTTATCGATAAGTCATAAAAATAAAACCAGTCATTGCAAGAGGCATCTATCTTAGAACACTGAATAAAAACATTTTATAACTCAATTAATTCGAGCGACACAAGTTGCTTGAAGAATAAGTACCAAAACCGCTGTACAATATACTTCACATAGATGAACAATTCGACATGGTATTTGATTGCAAAACAGCTATTTACCGATAATAATGAGGCCCAGATCAAAAGCATTGAGATCAAATTAGCGCGATCGGCAGTGACATCTAATGATGCGTCCAATTCAATCAACATTCCTGGTAATAGCATTTTACATTTGCACGCTATCGTCTCGATATATCAAGGACTTTGCGGTATCATAAAATCAAGCAGATTGCTGCGTTATAGAAATAACTCCTATTTATAGTATTCAACCAAACCTCAAAAACAAAAAACATCACGAGTAGCATCACTTTGTTGTGTTTGTCAACTAACCTTATTTTTCAGGAGCAAGGACGAAGCAAGGTGAAATTGATTTGGAACGAATCCGAAATCGAAACTTGCAGTCCGTGAGTGATGTGATAAAAATTCCTAACAAGGCCAACGCAATAAAAATGTTGACGATTTTTTTTACGTTTTCTGCCTAATTAGAAGAGAAAAAACGTACAGGGTATTTCCCAATCAATAGAAACAATTTTTATGAAGCAAATAAACTTAAAAACGAAAAGACGCTTACATGAAAAATAGGAAAATGCCAAAGGACCCTCAGTTCGCTATATTCTAACATATTTTTAAACTGCCACAGCATAAAAAGCGGCAAGCGTACTAAAACGTATTTACTACGATTTACTGCTTTATAAAGTATGCATTGCAATAGATAATTAAAAAGTCGTAAAACAGCACCGCATTTTGTGCACGAACATATTTTTTTAAGTGTAGGTACTGCTGTCTTTCCCCGCATCATCTCACGGCAGTACGCAAATACAATCCTGTTGTTGTATGTCAGTGTTTTTGCTTGGCAGGCGCATGCCACGCCACACATTGAACGTTATCTTTGGTGCGGTACACACACATTTGTTAACTAACATTTGAATAGCTATTTAACTGCATAGTCATAGTGTTGATAAGGAAGGAAGTAACAAACAGTAATTATAAGATTTGATATGCAATAAATATCAAATAGAAAAATCATGCCATACATAAAAAAATCGTTATTCTGAGTTGAAATCGAAGTTTCTTTTTAAACACTTATTATTTCACTTCAATAAATTCACAGTTAAAAAGTAATTTCAAAACATATAGGTATAGTATTAAATAAGGTATACATTTACTGATTGAGGGTTTTTTCTTTTAAGCGTAAAAATGGTCATAACCCAGTAAGTTATTTGTATTTGTATTTTTTTGTACTCTTTATTGTATAATCTGTTACATGTAATAACTTGAAAAAAACTTTACTTTTATCTCTGGTAAATTATGTGTATATGTACCTTAAATTGGTATGTTTACAATAAATTTCCTTTTTCTTACATTTGATGAAGTGTCTGTATTCATGCTGATGTTGTAACATATAAAAAATGTATTAAAAATATAGATAAAGATAGTATGAACTGTCACTTTGCTCAAATTGCAGATTTTGCTAACTGCGCATAAACTATTACACTTAAAAACAGCAACACTCATACTTCGGTCAAACCGTTTATGCTAGCTAGTATATAAAAGATAAAAAAGTGGTATCTATCAAAACTCTCACTAACTAACTAGGTCAGGAAATAGAGTCAGCAATAGTAATAAATTCAAAGTTGCAGACAGTGCATGGTCTGATATGGCATCATAACTGCATGTAGGTTAGATAACAGATCAAATAAATAGTCATATGACCCGATTTGTTAACACAGATCAGAGCGATCCCTACGAGCACATCGTAGAGTCGCAGATCATTGATCTAGTTCAGCTGTTATCAACCTATTATCTACTAATATTGTCCAGCACAAATTTAAACGGACGGTTAAACGGTCCCTTTTAAAAGTTCTACGGGATTAGTTCATATTAATTTTTTGCCGGAAAAATTCACGGAACTGAGTTAAACTTGAATACACAAATATGAATGGTTAATTTTTTTAATTATACATTTTGATATTGAATTTTTTGGATAGGTACACAGAAAGATTACAGTCAATGACTGTGCCGATATAATTAACATAAAACATTATTGTAAGTCAGTTTAATAAACTGAGTAACAATAATACACTTTGACCTAACTTGATTGTTATTTTTTTCTTCAGAGTAGCCTACCTACTCTGACATACCTATGTTGTATGTGAATTATAGACATTTAATGCAGCAGGGTTCGACAGAGTCAAGAGAATTATCGTTCAATGTTAAGAGTTACTTATTACCCACGCTGATTTATTGCTTTTTAATCTTTTGTAATTAAATCATATGTTAAATTTGCTTGTTCATTAACTTTACAGTATGAATGACATTCCATTTTAAGAACATTTTCTACTTTCCTCGTTTATTTGTTTCACATTTCCATTGTCTACTTTTCCAACTACAAATGCATAAGACATGGACCACAGAAAGGGACAAATCGCGTTCCCTTACATATCAAAATCATAACAAAAGTTATTTAAATAATTATCATGATAAATGTACGTTAAATCATTAAGATACTTATCATTTCGAACTTTTATAAGCAGCATAACAAAAAGGTTGAGTACTGCTGCCGTTGTTCCTCCTTGAATCAAATCAATTACCCATTGGAAGCAAACGAACCCAATTGGTGGAGGTGCGCTGCGCAGAAAATATATTTAGGTGTATGTGCGAACTTTTAGTTACTTTTGTATGCTGCTCAGTATGCTAATTTATTATTAGCATATCCACGACAAATGTGTAGCGGTAAATAGAAGACGAATCACGACCACTTGTAACTATGCATTTTGTCATCTGAATAAATACATGGTTAGGTATTCCCTAGCATTATTTTCCGAATCTGAGTGCGCATTATCCAATCTACGTTTGGTGCAGAGTTTCTCAAACTATGATCCAAACACCACGGGTGGTTCTCGAGAATAAACTTATTAACCCACTTTGGGAGAACATGTTAATGCAGCTGTATTCAAAATTGTCAAGATAATTTTCGGATGCTTATTATATAATTATCGATGCAGACTTATTGTATTCAACTTTTATAGTCGAGAGGCGTGTGGGTCGGATTCTGGTGTCGCGCCATATCTGATGCCCCGGGTTCGATCCCAATCGGGTCAAAATAGAAAATTAACTTTTCTATCTTGTCTAGGGTCAGGGTGTTGTGGTACCGTCCTTATTTATCACTAGTGCTTTCGCTACTAACTACAGAACCAAATATTTACTTTGATGTGCTATATCATTTCAGTTCACAGTACATAGTTACAAAAAAAACCGGTTTAGCCTTTAAAAAAAATCGAAACGTAGGTACTTACAACTTCTGTTTAGGTACTAAGGCACTACAGTTTAAGAATAAAACGTGTTTACTTGTTTAAGCCCCCATCACTAACTCAGAATAATACATAAATCAAACGAAACGCAACTGCGTAGTAGGCACGAATGCTGCGGCGTAGTGCAACCGCGAAACGTCATAAGTGACACTATTTATTTACTGAATAAATGAATACGGTCACAGTGTGAGAGGGAACTCGGGTTGAGACCTTCCCACAAATAATTGTACAACAGAATATTCAATAATGGATGTGTTCGCTTTTCTAGAAGGAGGATAATAGCGATCTAATCTTACCTATAAAATATGTTATCGATCCAAATATAACATTAAACTATTAAAAATGTTGTTTCAAACGTTTTATATTGCAACGTTAAGGTTAATTTTATTATACCATCATTAACTACGCATTAACATGATTTTCTTAAATCTAATTCTTTAAAGTGTTTTTCTAAATAAACTGTTTATAATGAACACGCGTATGATCGCGACACATTTCCAAACCTTTTACGGTAAATTTCATAACTATTACGGATACAACAAAACAAATCTCATTTGGTTCAGTATTTCCGAAGTTATGCAGTATGTATGCGCAATTTGGCGATTCATTTTTATTTACCTATATGTTTAACGTATTGACACATACCATGATATAACTTAGTCGCCGATTCAAGTTGAGTACAAATATCGAAAAACAATTATTAATACTTGAATCATTTCATCTTACGTTTGTAGGGGTCACAAACATCTCAAGTGGCTCTGATTGACTTAGGTCTATATATCGTCCTCTCATTGTAATGAAGCGAAGCTATTAGGAGCATATCAAGAGTCGATCGGTAATTGGTACGGTTAGTGCTCAACTGAAATAACAAGCACACGCCTACAAGCAGTCGTTTTCCTTTTAACATCAATTCCTTATTCTATTTTTATCAATGTTAATGGAATCTACAGCGATGGAAGAACACGATGCTTGTGTTTTGCACAATTTTTTTCTCGAAATTGCACTGAACATACTACCCAATGTAAAGAATGGGATATTTTTCAAAATGTCTAGACGCTAAAACGTTTAACAAAATAGAATGGCTTTAGATTTTAAGATTACATTACCTTTATTTACACTAGACTGCGTGTCTAGTGTAAATAAACAAGTACCGATGTAGATGTCACACAGGTTTATTTGAACGTCGATATTAAAATTCGAGTCGCGTTTCGTAATTCCTTCATTGAACAAGTTAATGACTTCGTTAACTTTGAGGGTGTTGAAGATAAGATGTCAAGTGAAATCTTATCTTCGCTAAATCTGTCTTCCAGAAGTTTAGTCGGTGGGTCGACTTGCGGAACATCGATTTCCCTTAGACGAGCTCTGGCACGGTGCCAACGCCAGTTCGATTGTTGCCTGAAACTGGCAACGAGCCAAGTGGTCCAGTACAGCCGATTGTCGGCTATTATACATTTTGCTCGAGACATCACATGCGATCGGATTAATAGGTCTTTGACATCGTCTTATTTGTAAATGTATAAATGGAACATTCTTTCTTGAATTCAAGGCGAAGGAAACACGCTTATAACCCTCGTGGAGCATGCGGATTTTATTGCAATACTTTTAAAGATATACAGAAACATGGCTAAATTACTACTATAAACTACTCTCTTGTTGATAAGAAATCATTATCTAAAATTCTTAAATGGAAAGTGGCATACTGATAGAAGCTCGAATATGCCAGATGCTACATCATTTCTCTCCCTAGCTCTGTTTTAAATCGACTGATTGTACATATTTTTTTAAAGGTCTGCTAATTACGCAGCAATGTTTTTAAAGTAGGTAGCGCTAGCTGTCAATAGGAGCAGTGGTTCTTCGTAGTCTCCACTTCATATCTAACGTCGACGTGGTTAATGGATAGGACTTGCTACATCTCTGCGAAGAGTTTATCAGCTGGTTTTTTATCTTCTGTTCTTTGATCAGACTTACCTAAGCTGAGCGCAGTAGAACTGGTGCGGTATGGCGGTCAGTACGCCGGCGCCGTCACCGGTGTCGTTATCACATGCGCACGCGCCACGATGCTCCATGCGCGTTGCGAGAGTTTCGGCATCGCGGACGATCTGGAAGTTACGGAGTTTTTACTTTTTTATCGGGTAAAATATCTCGTGGTAGCAGTATGGTGATGCCAGACTCTGATGCGTGACAAAGATGCGATAATGCCAAAGCCGGCCGCGCCTCTTTACCACGAAACAAACACATCAAAGGTTTCGTCTTTAAAGTGGTTTGTTTAGGGTACATTGGGTTAACTAAGTGGACAAGGGCGTGTATCGGTTCTTTTAGAATTCTAATTTTTCTGGAACGTTTTTATTTGGACATCATCAAAGCCAAATTCAATAGATATCTACCATCCAGGTAAACGTTTACCATCTTCTTAGGCCTAATCGTAGAGTTCCGTCAAGCAAAATAATCAAACGAAAACCTTTTTTGTATAAAAATCTTCACGTCTTTTGGTACAATTTTAAAGCACCAAGAAAATGGTTTCTGGAATTGGATGCGGATAACTTTTACTTGAAATAAAAACATGAGACTATAACTACTGAAGTTCTAAAAACTTGGCTCGAGGATACAAACAATGCAATAAATATTAAAATTCGAATACTTGTGCCAAATGCCTGTAATATTTTCTGCAATTTATTAAGTATACAACAAAGTTTTGAATTGTATGATGCAACTTGATGTAATCCCATCTAACCAATGTACTACCTACAAGGTGAGAAACATACTAATAAAATTGATCGTTCAAAAGTTCAAAAAATTTACGTAACAGGCATACCTTGGTCTTGAGTAAAAGAATACCTACTGCCTAAATAAGGAGTTCATAATGCGTCGTTGTAGATTTCCATGGAGAGAAACTCTCTACAAAAGGTACCTAGGACCAAAAACAGTTCAATAGAAATAAACTATTTGAAAGGAGTCACGCAAGGGAGAATTTTAGGACCATTCTTATTCATGTTGACTATTTAATTAAACTGACTTACTTTATGACTACGTTTTCCGTCGATAGCAACCACGAAACCAACACCGCAAGCCTCGTGCTCGTTCTGAGGGTCGTACAAGCCTTGCTTGGGCGGCCCTTCCCACTCCATACCTGCCAACATTAAAATACGATGAACATACCGAAGTGTTTAAAAAATGGTTTTACTTTGTAATGATTTTTTTGTTCATGTGTTCTGGCATTTATTTAATCGGCTAGCTTTTTACCTTCACCAGCAGGTACGTTTTATTGATAAAAAAAATCTCACAAATAATGAACAACTCTAATGGTAAAATACTTTTTCACTAAAAATATATTATTTTACATTATTTATGTTAAAATCAAAATTTAAGCATTTAAAATATTCCACTGATTTTTATAAAAGATTAATGTTTGATTAGTAGCATTTGATTTTCATTCGTTGGTAAATAAGGAATATGAAGTTACAAATAATATTGACAGATGATAACATTTTCCTCATTGGCTTAATATTTAACATAAATGACAAAAGACTTGTTTTTTCCAATTTAAATAAGTATAAGTAATTTGTTATAAAAGCACAAGTATAAGTAATTTGTTATAAAAGTAACAAAACTTTAATAAAACTGTTGATAATGCTGCTTGTATGTATTTTAAAATCATTCCAAGGTCCATTACATAGGAACTACGTAGTCACCTTGTCCTACAAATAACTTTAAATAAACGTTATCACAAGTTCATTGACTTATCTACTTTGATTGTGTGTAACTACCTACCTATTTAAGTTACATTATTTTAACAAACTTATCTGAAATTATGACTTCATTAATACTGTAAAAGGAATTTTTATTTTTATTAAGTAAGTTTTATAAAGATAAAATTCTCGAAATGCATAGCAACATTGTTACCTAACTTATTATCACATACAATTTCCGTCATGGAATACTTGCATTTTCCCAGACATGTTCATGACATTGATTGATACACTCTGTCTGCAATCTCATCACTAATGCATGCTATCATGAAATAACAAATGTGGCTGTTGTAAAAGATTTTATACAGGTATGTTTTTATGTATAGGTACGTTACTAAGAAGGAATCAACAAGAAATAAAAATTTTAGAACTTTCATGATTCTTAAAATTGTCTTAGACTTTACAAATACATGATACACCATTTGTGTTTATTTGTTACTAGTTGCCCACTTTTTTTCCACATGGAACTAAAATATTTTCTTATTTTATTTCAAGCAGAAGTTAATGAGATTAGCGTCCTGAAACCAACAAACATTTACAATATATGTACAGAAGTACAGATTTGAAATTAACATTATGTAGGTATAGGTAGTGTTATGAATGATTTAAAAAAAAACTACCGAGTTTATTGCCGGTATCTTCTATTTAGTTATAGGTTCCGAACCGGAGGTAGCTTCATTTGCTTTATATAGAGACTATTCATAAGTATTACTAATGTAATCTATGTGAATAAAAAAATATTGACTTTGACTTTGAAAGAACATTTAAATCTCTGTCAGCAAGTTCAATGATAAATGAGTATTCCCAGTAATTTATAAGTAGGTAAATCCAAAAATATTGATGATAGATTATATTTACGCTTGCAATAAATTATTTTAAATACCTGAAACATTCATTGATTAGACAGATAGCAGATAGCAAACTACAACAACAATTCACTGATTAATAATTAATGAAGCACTCTAGATAAGATTTTAACTTAAATTTATGCCTTATAGGCGAGTTTGACAGCAATTTAAATGGATATAGGATTTGAATGGGTATAGGCATTAAAAATCAAATTTTTCATTTAGTTTTTACCTTTCTTGTTGGTTTACTGGCTACGCATAATAGTTTGATTTCATTGAGTTGGATAGGTATAAAATGCTTATTTGAACAATTCCATAGCGCAGAACATCTTATTACTAAAACATATGTTAGTACTGGGTTTAAACTAGGACTTGATAGTTTAGACTAGTTAAGATATTAAAGTTAAGCATCATACTGAAATAAAGTTTTATTACAAATCAAAGCCTAACCAAGGACAACATTTTACTGAAGATAGTCCCCACGATCCATGGATTATATGTATACCAATAAATATACTTATTTGGGAAAAAATACCAATTATTGTTATATTTTTAAGAAAGACACCAAAGTTTTTACTATTCACATTTGTTTCATTTTATTACAAATTTAATTATGATCCTATTTTTAAGTTTGTTACTATGCTTAACTATAGGTACAGCTAACATAAAACGGAACCTACAAATGCATTTTTATTTTAAACGGTGAACTACTTACTAATCAAATTATTTTTAATTTGTTTTCAACCTTATAATCAGAGAGTTTAAAGGTCTAGGTATAGGTATAGGTATTGGGAATCAATGAACTCTGCAGAAACAAGTTTTGAAGGTGCACTGAACTGGTCAACGAAATGTTTTCAAATGAGTCTTTCGGAGCCGGGACCTAATACGCATTAGCTAAAAATAACCATCATTAATTTTAATGTATATGAAATAAAAGTACGAGATATTTTAATATCTGTAATAGAAATACGTAGTTAATGGGTACCTCAATGTTCCATGCAATAAACTCGTCTGCCCGTACAAGAGAATACTGGCACTAGTGACTCCATTTACCAAAAAGTAAAAATAAATATTAACAGTCTCCGTAAAAGAAACAGATGACGATCGTCGCGGGCAGCCCCTTTTCGGCATAAAATTGGATCAATTTCTGCTAACGTTCAGGGTGGTACTATCGGAACATTGATGTTGATTAATCAAGCCTTACCGCAGCCTCAGATCCACGTCTACACTGCACGTGGATAACTTGTGAAATACGTGGACATCTTACAGAGAAATTGTTTTCAATGAAATAAAAAACATTCTTACCTCAAAATAGGTTCGATAAATTCACAAAACTGTGGTAAATTATAATATTGAGTCTAGCTCACACTTTCACAGAGGAACCAAAGTGTTAACAAAATACAATTCAATAAAGATTTTTATTAAAAACTGGGACACAAAAACCGGCAATACGTAGTGACCGCTCTACAGACGACTACGACGACCGGCGATGCGCGATTGACTGACTGACTGAACGATCGACGCTCATCAGACAGAAGGAAGGAGCGAGTGAAAGAGAGGAGGAAGGAAATACATTTCTGTCACCAGCCCCTGAATGAGTGACTAGCCAAGAAAGGTGATGTTATCTCGTTTAGTTTATACGTCATAGAGAGAGATAGCTATGTAGACTGAAGATCGAATGAACGTTCCGAAGTATATTTAAATTTAGTGTTGTACAAAGGTCGATGTGATGGCTTATCAGTTAGTACAACAAAATCAAATAAACTAGCTATTGCCTGCCTCTTTAGTCACGTTATGGCGGCAAATAAAGGAGCCTTTATTTATTATACAATTAAATTTTTCTCGCTATATCAATTTTTTCCTTAAATCCCGTTAGTAGTTTTTCTCAAAAGAGTTACAAACTTACGATATATTCATTCTTGAAATCTACACATCCTTTTATATTGTTCTGTCGCAAAATTATTTTCTAAAATTACGTAAAAATGGAATACATAATCATTTGTGTGTGTGAAAGAATTAAACCTTTACCAAGGCCATATACTTGTTTTGTCATTAATTCACTGCACATATTTAAACATTGTTCACTTAATATGAATTTATGAAACTATATTTTACTTCTTAAAGAATTTTGTTTGTTTTAATTTTAATAGTATAAAATTTCAAGATTTCCACCGTTTAACTTTAACTTTTTTTAATATAAGATTTCAATTTGAATGCCTCAATTGTAATTTGAACCGCAATTTTGCAACAGTTAGGTATTTTTTATAAGTAATCTTGATAAGCTGATATTATTTGTCATTTATCATAACTTTGTCATTTTGAATTACGTTTTGAACTGTCATAGGCTCTTCTTGCAGCGAAGGATAAAGAGATATATGTATAATATAATCATAATATAATTGTTTCAAGTGGTCCTAGTATTTTTAGTACGACCAATTTATTCAATGAAATGAGATTCAGAGATGAAAACATGACAATTATCTTAAAAGTCTGATAACATCACATTCGCATTTTGAGCCAACACTATTTTATAGATTAGGACATTATTTCGTTAAGCTAGTTTAAAACAATATACTCATTAATTTGAAATTTTCGATATTTATTTTTGATTGCGTACTACATCACCAACCTCCCACCTGACAATGACACTGACAGGTGCTAGGCTGAGACTGACACTGACAGTTTGTTTTTGAACCGCGAAAGTGCAGGTTGTTCGTAATTCAAATTTAAATTCGAGAGTAACTTTGAAATTATTTTGTAAGTTTTACGTAGGTAGTAGTTTACGAAACTCTTGACTAAAATTTCGGAAGAAGTAACAATTGAATTCCTAAACAGTGATTATTGTCATTTTAAATCAGTGGTGAAAAGAGGGAATAAACTGAAGTGTTTGAAATAGTTTTCCGCGGTTTACGATTACAATTTATCTTAAGTTTATTGGTATTTGTGTCAATAAATTAATTACAGCAAAATGAGTCTCAGCCGTTTGAGAAGTTTAGCTAGGTTTGATTTGGTGAAAGCCTCTGCATCGTGCGCGTCGGTGTCGAAACTTTTGGGACCTTGTACGAGGGAAGTGAGCACATGCGGTACCCAGCGAGGTAGCATTGCCCAACACACCTCGAAGCCAGATTGGAACCGTGCCGTGAGCGAGGCGGAGAAGATCGTAGGGTACCCGACCTCCTTCCTCAGCTTGCGATGGGTTCTGAGCGACGAGATCGCGAACGTAGCCCTGCACTTGCGTAAATTGGTTGGAAGCAACCATCCTCTGCTGAAAACTGCGAAGTAAGTCTTTCAAAACTCTAAATTGTTTGGTTTATTAGCGGCGCGTTCGGCCACGGACACGCGAAACAAATTCACGCGATGTTTTGCAATGCATTTTGCAATACGCATTATTACCTAATTTTATTACGCGTTGCGCTGCGTTCCTACGATGGAAATTTGTCTGTTGTCTGCTACCTCTTCCTGCTAAGTAGTTAAATACTGAATCAGATGATGCTAATTCAAGTTTAGTAATATGTCTCATTTGGTGACATTATTATTTATAGCTCATAGTTTCATTGCATGATGAAAGGCTCTCTCTTGTCTAAAGCTAACTACTTACCTACAATATTTATTTTAATGGCAAACTATCTGCAATAAAATAAAGAAAAAACAATAAAATGTGTTTATTAATGGGAAATAGTAACTACCTGGCTTAACAAAAAAAAACCACAATAAAGTGGTAGTTTAAAATTTTAAACCTATTACATATGAACTGTCCATTGTTTTATTTTATGTTGCTCTATTTAGACAAATTATTGTATTTTGTAATAAAAATACACAACATTCTTGAAATAATGTTGTCAGGGCTATCAGACTGAATTCACTCAATTATTTTACACAAAACATAAAGATATAATGTAAATAGCAATATTACTTATTATGAAAAATTGCTGTTTGATAGGTAACTTAATTATATTTAAGAATTACTTCTTTGTTATACAAGTAATTACAAAGAGTATGATACAGATTAGGTATTACTGTTAATAATGTTTAATCAACGCAGTGTTTTGTTTATTGCGATAGGAACTTGATCTACAATGGCAAGAATAACATGCAAGCGTGGGGACTCATTGTGTTGCTGGTGTCAAAAGCAGCCGGCCACAGCCCGGAGATCCCCGACATGGAGCAGGACAAAGCTGCAGGAGTCCTCCACAGGTACAGACAGTATAAGGCTTAGTCTTAATAAAACTGTTTTCTTTAAATTTTTTATTGTGTATTACATTATGTATTCAAAACATTCAAATAGGTAGTCAGTAATTTTATAAAAAAAAATATCTATGTGCACATTCGTTACTCTTTCATACAAAATCTACTGAATTCTTATTTATTTATTTAGACTTACTAGCATCTGTTTCCCATAATGCTTAAATATACGTAATACATCCGACATAACTATAACTATTTAGTTATATTTAGTCATTTGAACCAATATGATTGCCATAACTATCCAAGATCAAAGATGTATGTGATGTTTTCAAATATTTATGGATATTATTACTCTATATTTTTTCTATTTTACAATGTACCGCTGGCACAAACCAAAATGGCGATAGAGTGGTTTTACGTGACAATATTACGGCACAATTTTGTATGGCAATTTCAGTAGGATCGCTACTCACTAATTTCTATATTATTTTCTCACAGCATAAAACTACTCAATTAGCGTTTCTATCGTGCTTAAGGCACTGTATATGTTTCTTAGGTTTAATAAAGTTGGTATGTTGTTGGTAACGTCTAGTGCCACAGTGTGCTTAGTATAACGATAACCTTTTTCGTAATATCGGGGAGTAATTCTTTGATTAACCGTACCGCCAGCTGAGGGAAGATAACGGCGTGTGTAGACTGTATCATCAAGCAAAGCTCGCAAAAGGTAGAGACTACCCATTAAACCCCCCGGTTGGACCTCATCGCCTTTTAATGATTGTGCTGTGGGGTGCAGGTATAACCTGCTGGCCGCTTGTAATAAAAAGAACAGTGACTCAATACTTTAATTCTCCTTTTGTTTCACAGTCAGCGTGCCCTGGCTGAGGTGACAGAGATGATCCGAACATCACACCTCGTGCACAAGGGCCTGGTGAACATGAACGCGCGGCAAGTGACTGGAGGCGAACCGGACGACATGATGTTCGGCAACAAGATCGCGCTGCTCAGCGGCGACTATCTGCTCGCCAACTCGTGCTCGGAGCTCGCTAACTTGAGGTACGGTACTCTAGGCTCGGTGAGCATGAACGCGTGGTTAATGACAGTGGCTGATCCGGACGATATGATGTCCGGCAACAAGATCGCGCTGCTTAGCGGCGATTATCTGCTCGGCAACTCGTGCTTGGAGCTCGCTAACTTGAGGCGTACTTCAAGGACCGTAGTCCTCTAGGCTCAGTGAACATGTACCTACATCTGATTGATGATAGTGGCTGATCTGGACGACATGATGTCCGGCAACAAGATCGCGCTGCTCAGCGGCAATTATCAGCTCACTAATTCGTGCTTGGAACTTGCTTACTAGAGAAATACTCTGAGGTACATGAGCTCTGTGAACATGGGCTGTGTAAAGAAGGCCTTCGTAACTTAGAGGTCAGTGAACATGACCATGTGACGTGCTGAAATAAGTAAACATAAATACTTCTAGGTACATTATTTATCTGCCTAAACATTTTTGACTGATTTGGGTAACATCTTCGACAAACGATTTTATAGTTTCACAAAACTGGCGCCCCGAGAATGTTTTGATTCGTGTATATTTATTATTAGTCAAATGCCGTTGGCAGTGGCGTAACTACAGGGTGGCAAGTCGGCAAAATGCCACGGGCCCCCAGCCAGAAGGGGCCCCAGGTAAGAGGAGAATCCCAATTACCAAGAATAATTTTTACATCAAACTTTCCTAAAGTATGCACTACATTTCTGGTATTTCCAAACAAGTATTAGACATTATTCTTTCTTTGAGAAGGCGGAGGGGGGGGGGGGGGTTGGTCGATGGATTGATGAATTTGCCACGGGCCCCGAATGGTATAGTTACGCCACTGGCCGTTGGTAATGTTGCAATAACGCAAGTACTGTAAGTACGCCACGGTTGGCAACATTATCACAATAGGTTGGATGGTAGTCACCAAAAATAATTTTCTATAATTTAAATTGCACAACAGAACTTGTAATTCTGATATTACTTAGTTACTGCATATGTATATCGTAGGTACTGTAAGTGAAAAAGTAATTACCTACTGTCTATCTATCAACAAAAAGTAGCAAAGTAGCACTACTTCGCGAATGTGCTTGCGGTTCGGAATAACCGCTACGTTTAATTATCATATTTAATTTAAGTAGGTTTATTTCTATTTCGAATAGTAGGCCCGAGTCGTTTCGAGGTAGCTTCATTTGCTTTATATAAAGACTATTCATAAGTATTACTAATGTAATCTATGTGAATAAAAAAGATTGACTTTGACTTTGACTTTGACTTTTCGAAATTCTTCCCGTATACCTCTATAGAAGGGCACGAATTTGAGCTGAGTATTTATTTTTCAAGTATTTAGAGTTCCATGGCCAAAGGCTATATTAAGACTGGTGTTAGGTACTTTTCCGTAACAAGGTTTGGACCTTTGTTCATCATTATTTATTCTTTGATTTGCTCACAAGCACTTGAAATACATTCAAGTGTTTTGGTGAGCAAATCATTGTGTACAGAATGCCATATCTGATTTAAATATATATGTTCAGTCAGCGTCAAATAGTTAGTGACCAGACAAGGCGTTCAAATTATTAAACGCAACCAAAAAGTCAATAACACCTATCAAGTTTCTATATTGTTGCCAGCAATTTAGTCGCTAAATGTGTCTAAAGATTTGAAATGTCATTTATTTGCTAATTATTTAAATACCCTGACTGTTACTTAACCATTTGCTGCTGACTCTACCAACAAGCCAATGTACGACATGATGAAGAACTTAAGATCTATGAAGAATTTAAAGCCGTTGCAGTGGAGACGAACCATCGAAAGGTTCCTCCTTTACCGAGAACTTTCACTCGCGGCGAGCTAGGTACGCACGCTTACGTCATCTCGTTTCAAAATAATACAAATTGTGGCCAGGACCCGATATCGTCGCGTCGACGACTCATTACGAGACTAGATCATTAAACTTGACCATGTACATTCCAGTTACAATCTGGTTTTTTCTCTATGTCAACTTTCTCCTACGTCACTACGCCTTTATTGAAAATTCGTTAAGGGAATACCTGTAGACACTGGTAAAGTACCAAACCCAATTCATTAAATTCATTAAGTACATTTTTTGTCTGCGGCTGGGTGTTTAAAAAATATTTTTGCATCTATTGCGAGACCACCATTGATTCAAGTGCATGGTAACTTTGGGAACAGGACCTTTGTGAAATAAAAATATTTTTTGACATAAAGTGAACTAATTTTATGTTTATTCACATAAAAAATTACGTCCCAATAACAGTTTTGGGCTACCCTCGATTTTTCTCCGATACTGACTTTTTGCCAATTTGAAACTATAATAAAAAAAATAACTTTCCGTATCAACTTAGGCGTCTTCGAGTAATCGGAGAACAGTCCTACGAATTTTAACCTAATTTTTGAAGTCAGTTAAAAAGCGGAAGTTATTATTTTAAATTCTTACTTTCCTAAAAAAAAAATTATTTATACTATGATTGCTTTTCGAAAAATATATATAATTTTTACTTCTTATAAAAATAATTATTTACATTGCGTAAAAATTTGCTGTCATTCACCATTAAACTTTGATGCGCTGTCTCGAATTTATTTGTTGATGCAAAAATTACAGTTTACATTGTATTTTGAAAATCAAACCGAGGGAGTAAAAAGAATCATTGTTTTTCTACTCAGTCCTCATGTGCGTGGTATAAATTTCAACGAAGAACTGTGTTCATCACATTTTAATGAAGATGCGCCATAGTCGAAGAAAGTGGTCGGTGTTGATTTATGCCATATGATACCTACGGCCTACTTAACACTTCGTTGTGAAATAAAAGAGAAATTGAGATACACAATCTTAGTTGACCTAAGACATTAGCCGAACTGATTGAGGAAAGAATATGAATCCATACTAATATTATAAATGCGAAAGTAACTCTGTCTGTTTGTCTGTCTGTCTGTCTGTCTGTCTGTCTGTCTGTCTGTCTGTCTGTCTGTCCGTCTGTTACTCTTTCACGCCTAAACGGCTGAACGGATTTTGATGAAATTTGGTATAGGTGTACGTTGAATCTCAAGAACGGACATAGGCTATATATATAGCTTTTTATTAAAAAATAAGGGGGGGATGGGGGTAATACCACCTTTGAAAGTTTATATGGATAAATGTTTATTTTTGGAGTTAGAGATATGAAATTTGGCACAAATATAGCTCGAAACTTGGATTAAAATATAGACTACTTTTTGTTTCGAATATTAGAGAAATTATAAAGTGGTAAAACCGACCATGAAAGGATGTAGTACACGCGAACGAAGTCACGGGCACAGCTAGTTGCATTATATTACAATTTCTTTACTGTCGCTCATATTAGCGCTAAGTCTGAGACGAAGCGATACAGACTTACAGGTTTGAACTGAAACCCATTTATCAAGAATGTGTTCCCAAAAGAACGGCCAAGTACATATTAGATTTGCGTATCGACGGTTCCGTGATATTCTCTCTTCTTTTCTTTTGTCTTTACATTAATGACTGGATAGTCATAAATGTGGATAAACGGGGATCCGTTTATCCACATTTTCCTCTAACTCTTGGCTCCTATTGGTCGCAGGGTAATGTGATGTAGTCTAAAGCATTCCTCGATAAATTAACTATAAAACACTAAAATATTTTTTTCAATTCGAACCAGTAGCTCCTAAGATTAGCTCGTTCAAACAGATTAACTCTTCAGATTTATAATATTAGTATAGATGTCATTCCAAATCTCATAATATTCTCCAAATAGATAAAAAAATCGAATAATTGCTGGAAAAACCCTAAAGACAGTTTTTTTTACAATACAAACGTTTTCTAACTAAACGTAGAATCAATTTGAACTTAAGTTTATATTTATCATATTCCAAATCTTTTTGACAGAACGATGTCTGTCGGGACTGCTAGTAAGTAATAATTGTTTCGCAAACGGGTTCTTAATGGATGAATCGTCTGATTTGTCTGATTCGTTAATAGAACTTTCACATCCTAGTCTAGCCTTAGACATTAATTTGCTAGGTGTTTTAAAGAGTGGTAAACTTATTTACTTTTTACGAGTATTAGCGTATTCGTACAATGCGTTCTAAACTTAATTCTATGTATATGTCGTTTGGTAGATCGACTATAATGTACTGTGTAAAATCATTTATTTCTATGTTTTATGCATGTGAAATTTTATGTTTATAGCGATGAATATGGTAATGAGGGTAATTCTGTACATTTCCTACGAGATGAGTGTGTTTATAAACTGAATTCGTTTGTGTTTCATGTTGTGCTCATAGTCCGTTAGAGCACAAATTTTAGAAAGTTAGAATAAGCGGAATTTATTGTTTGTTAAAGTACTAGTGCACTCTTAGCTCAGTGTAGCTAGATCTGAAACCAAGCTTTATCCCGTTTAGAGCGAGGTATTTTATTAAAGAAGTTCCATCCTTTCCAGTGTCGTTCGACTGTGTCTTACTGGTGGAATACTACTATGCTCTTTCTGTTTCTTTTATAATTGATACTAGCGACCCGCCCCGGCTTCGCACGGATGTAATGTAAATACTTAGAAATATTGGCTTTTCTATTCTTCATCACATAAAAACCTTCCTCTGGAATCACTCCATCTATCAAAAAAAAACCGCGTCAAAATCCGTTGCGTGGTTTTAAAGATTTAAGCGTACAAAGGGATATAGGGACAGAAAAAGCGACTTTGTTTTATACTATGTAGTAATGATACTTTATGCATAAATAAATTTAAATCACTCCCGGCATCCCGCACTCCTAGCAAACGACCAGGCGCCATCGTGACACGTTATACACGCGTTGCGCGATTATTACTTGTAAATCTTTCGATTTTGGGTACTCAGTAACCGATTATTTTACTTTCAATTGAATCCTTTCTCTCATTAATTAAACTCGACCAGCTATACTCGAGTAGGTGTGTAATTATCTTACCAGACAGCCTGCATCAGGATGGAACGTGCCACTTTTTCCCATAAATATTTTCATCTCTTCTCCACACAGCCAAGGGAGATAAAAATTCATCTTTCTTTAAAATATTCAAAGTTCGCCAATGCGGCCTGAAGCACTATAATATATAAAAAAATACTTTTTCCCCCTTTCTCTTCCATACATAGAAATTCAATACATAGTTGCACATTTCTATTATTGCTGACATTAAAACCGACATTAAGCACCAGTCGGCTGGTGAAAACATTGAACCTTTACTTTTCCCCATGCATAAGGCATTGTCTTTGTCGCGACACGCCAACGCTTCAGCGAGACGGGTGGCGCCGCAGAATACTGATAGCGTTTACGATCAAAAGCACCTCAGACTATTTTACACTGTTGGCACCACCCTTAAGCCGTGGGCATAAGAACTAATATCGAACTGCAAGAGTACACCTAGACGTGCTGTTGACCGTACCTACTTGCGGATGTAGCGAAAGTCGCTCCTTCACTGACCCTGACCTACGGACTTGAGTATACTATGTTTCTTCGAGTCATGCGCTTGCGTTCAATTCAAAATTTGATAAACCTTTTCGTATTAATTTGGTACCTACTAGCATTTGCGCGTCATTCCTTGATTATAAGTTTTCTAGGTAATATAGAATTCAAGATTTTCACGTTCCATCACAGTTAACGCATCACAATGGATGGAGCAACCTAACCGAAACGTCGGGTCGTCGAAAAATATTTGTAATGTATTATGTTAATCCATATTTTTGCATGAAAAAGTACCTACTCAACGGTTCTGAGTTTGTATTGACGATTCATGGCATTCATGCTTTTGTAAAGCTTTTATAAATGAAGATATTTTCTATTGTAAAAACATACATCCAGACAACCCTACATTCTTACACAACGCACAGGTGCTGTATAGATAAAAATGAATTTTCCTGTTTTTCCGTAGCGTAGGTTTGAAAATCTAAGCATACATAGGGACAGACAAGAAAAGCTTTGTATTATAGTATGTAGTGGTGTTAATCTACACTGCCTACGTCGTGTAGTGAATTGTGTTGGTCTTCAAAACCCGGTGGTCATACCAGGTCCTGACCGCTAATGGGTCACGGGAGTAAATTTTATCACATTCTTAATAAATGTCATAATCGATATAATTAAGCACTCCAGCTGACAGTGAACATTTTCTTATTAGAAATGACACATGTTAAAAGGCTTGATCTCGGTGTTTTAGGTTCAATTCCCGGGTCGGGCAAAGTATGTTTCGGATTTTTAGAATACAGGCGGATCACAAAATCACCCGCATCTGACAAACGTGATGATTAAGCGCCCATTGTTGTAACGATGATTTTATTTCAATGCTCTATAGCCTTCAGAGGGCCATTAATTAACTGATACTTTACTTTTGTCACAGGAATCAAGAGCTGGTTGAGCTGATGTCATCAGCTGTGCGCGATCTCGCAGAGGCAGAGTTCCTTGGAGATAGGGACGAGCAGAACAACCCTCTCCCCTCTCGGCCCCTACCAGAGGCCGAGTGGGGACCCGCTTCAGGTAAGACAACACGTCATCAGCTTTAGTTTGTGAAAGACTCAGTTGTTTCTTTGTCACACACAATCACTGTCTACCTGACTTACTTAGTTAAGTGGAGGTTTTTTTTTATATTGCACTTCAAGATTGACCTCATCCCGCCTGTTGTTAAGTGGAAATGAGGCCCTAGCTTAAGGGCGAGAAGTACAGCATAATAAATCGGTTACTGGACTTGTCGCCCTTACCTTGAAGGCTTGACCCCTGCTACTAATGTAGCATCCAGGAGCTCTGGAAACCTTACTCGCAGGAACACAACAACACAGAAGTGATTATTATTTGGCTGCGATCTTCTGTAAGGTATTTCACCAGTCGGGCTGCTCCAGTTCGAGCGGTAAATCGCTATGCCCTACAGCTCTTAAATCTGACGGTTTAATCTGACGAGGTACTGAGTTGCATACAGACTAATTATCCAGTCCACTCGCGTCTCGAAAATGGACGTATACATATAACACCCAGACACAGAAAACACAAATAATAATGACATGAAATTTTTGTCATGGACAGAGATCGACCCTAAACCCTTCGATTAAAAGGAGCGCTCACCTATTGGGCCCGTCAAAGAAATAGTTTATCTGATAATTTAGTACATTTGGGAAATACTACTATTATAGCTACTGAAATTCACTAACTACTGGAAAACTCGATCTTAAGTACGAGTACAAAATAAAGTTATGTTGTTTTATCTGACAACGATTTAAATGAAATACCGAATAAAGAAACTTTATGAATCAAGGGTTGATAGGTAGAGAAAGCTCCTATCATTAAATATATCTGTTGTACCTTCTCTTTTGTATGATAAAGTTTAAAATGATTAAATGTAAACAAAGATGAAAGTGAACAAAGAAAAAAGAAAGACTCACGGATATAACAGAACTAGTTTATTACATGCCTTAATTGTATCTACAGTCTAGAGCACGTACCTACTCATTGGAGTTTGTACCGTCCTTATGCCACGGGCATAAGAAGTAATATAGAACTGCTAACGTTGACTTGATTTGCAGCTACCCGTACACTGCACAAAGGGCACATACGACGACCTCCGTAGCCGAGAGGCGAGCGGGCCTGACTTTGGCGAGCGCCATCTCTGAGGTTCCGGGTTCGATCCCCGGTCGGGTCAATATGGGAAACGAACTTTTCCATATTGTCTCGGGTCTGGGTGTTGTGGTACCGTCGTTGCTTCTGATTTCTGTAACACAAGTGCTTAAGCTACTTACCACAGAATCAGAACAATGTATGTGATGTTGTCCAATATTTATATTTATATATTTATAATTTGACGTCAGACAGGTGAATCCCATTGCCTGTGGTTTCCGTACATATGTTTTTTATTTAAGATCAGATCTCGAAACCAGTTGCCCAAGGTCCTTCTACATGTCTTGCAGTTTAAAATGTTAAGAATGCACCACGGAATGCACGTACTATATGTTTTTCCAAGTTCTTACAGTACCTCCCCTCCCTATTGAATGACTCATGAATTCGTAATTTGTTTTGAGTTTCAAAAATGATTAACTACTTATTATACCTTACCATATATACACGTGACTTAGTTCTTTTATAAAATAAGTAAGATAGGACTAATACCAGATGAAGTTAATTTGCACAACTTTAAAACACTTAAGGAAGTGGTATTGTTAAGCAAACATCCATGAATGGGCACTGCTTACCAACAAAGACGAAACCAATGTCCCAATAGAACTTGTCGTTTGTTCTGCTAAACGATTAACAGCAAACACTTGCAATCCGAAATTAGTACTTATGCCGACGGCATAAGATCGATACAAACTCTACACATAGTTTGAAGTGCTTTTAAATGTATGACTTTGAGATGGACAAGCTTTGAGGGGCAACATAGTCGGCCTCTATGTGGGTTAATGAGCAGATTAACATACATCCGTCGTTTTTATATGTTGGTATATCGACAACGGTTTTTTAGTATACTTTGGTTTGGTACGAAACTCGAAGCAGAAAATTATACGGGTCACAACATTTCTATAGAAATTAATCGCTGTTAATCCCTACTAATATTATAAATGCGAAAGTAACTCTGTCTGTCTGTCTGTCTGTCTGTCTGTCTGTCTGTGTGTCTGTTACGCTTTCCTGCTTAAACCTCTCAACCGATTTTGATTAAATTTAGTATAGGTATACGTTGAATCTCAAGAACGGACAAAGGCTACTTTTTATTAGAAAATAACGGGGGGAGGGGGGTAATACCACCTTTGAAAGTTTTTATGGAAAAATGTTTATTTTAGTTAGAGAAATTTGGCACAAATATAGCTCGAAACTTGGATTAAAATATAGACTACTTTTTGTTTTAAATATTATGGGAGAGCGGGGTAAAACCGACCATGAAAGGATGTAGTCCACGCGAACGAAGTCGCGGGCACAGCTAGTGTTTTAATAAATTTTCCAGTTAACTTTACAATCATTAAGTATAATAACAATTGCGATAGATCAAGGTAAGTCGATATGTCTCCGAGAGTACGTGAAGTACAATTAGTATGATTTTTTTCAAAGCGTTTTTGATGATTATGTTTGCAAAATACTGCACAATTTGATATTGTATAATATTACGTGTACATATTGTTCTGATTCTGTGGTAAGTAGTCAAAGCACTTGTGTTACAAATATCAGATGTTACAACGACGGTAACGCTCAGACCTAAAACAATATAAGAAAGATCGTTTTCCTAATTGACCGGACCGGGAATCGTATATGAGACTTCAGAGACGGCGCGACGCCAAAGTCTGGCCAACTTGCCTCTCGTATATGGAGGTCTTAAAATACTAGTGCCAAAAGGTTGAAGAAAAAGTATAAAGATGTTTTTACATAGTCTTTATCACTTTCAAGATGTTCCATCGCAAATATCGATCACAATCAATCTACGGCAAAGGTTTTTGTAGATTTTAGCTCATATAGTTAATAACGGTACCAATAGCTTATTTAAGCGAAGTTATTATAACAACTAACCGAGTATGTCTTCTGTCTCATTCTCGCATGGTTTACTTTCAAATGTAGAGCAAGGAATATTTTTGAAACTCGTTCAAAATGAAGTTCAGATCCGAACTCACATTCTCGTTACGCTGGAAGTGAAATAAAGATTTAACATATTGTGACAAGGTTCTTAGACGCAAATGTTTTTTTATTGTTTCGGTAGTTCATTATTAGACTATTCCAGCACTCTCGCGCGCAAAATGAATATGATTTCATTATACATCCATAAATGTTTGTTTTAAGGTTTAATAGTGTCTAGACCGAGTTTACCTTCTCAAGTCACTGATAGTCCATTCGCTTTACATCGCGATCCACATTGCTGCTACTTACCCTATAACCCCAAATGTCACTCCATAACAGTTGGACTGTCAAGGCAATCTTTTCTTGTTATATTTGCAAATATAAGAGTAGTTTGAGTAAGTCGGTTAACCAGTGGAGTGTAAAAACCACATTCCGCCGGGTGAGCGCCTGACCCTCTGCCTACAGCAATAACTCAGTTAAATGCGCTAGATGGGCTAACTCACTTTTCAAAATGTGTTAGCGTAAAGGTGACTTCGAATCAGGAAATTTGAAGAGTACCTACCTACCAAAATCTACCGTAGAATGCAGAGCAGTATTGATGCAGAAAATGTACGAATATGGTGAAAAATAAAATAAATAAATATTGGACAACATCACATACATTGCTCTGATTCTGTGGTAAGTAGCTTAAGCACCTGTGTTACGGAAATCAGAAACAACGACGGTACCACAACATCCAGACCAAAGACAATATGGAAAAGTTCATTTTCCATATTGACCCGACCGGGGATCGAACCCGGAACCTCAGAGATGGCGCTCGCCAAAGTCAGGCCCGCTCGCTTTCGGCTACGGAGGTCGTCTACGTAATCTATAATTTTATGTTTTGATTGCCTTCCTAGCCAAGAGGCGAGGGGGTTGAACTTTGGCTTAGCGCAACCTTTCACGGTTTGAGTCTCGGTCGGGTTAAAATGGAAAACGAACTTCTCCATATTGTTTTAGGTTATTGTGTTGTAGTTACCTCATTGTTTCTGATTCCTGAAACAACTTTTTGTTGCTTTCCATAGAATTAGAGCAACGTATGTGACATCCAATATTAATTTATGTACTGGCTACAAAGTTTTATTTTAAATTTTAAAATTAAGGGTGTGCATTTTGAAACAAATTACTTTTATACAAATATCGTTTTATTCCTCGGTCTAGTTCTATTTTGACGCGCCATGGCGCAATTTTGAATTAGAGCAAAGGATCTACATCAAAATTACTGAGTTAGCGCAAGGAATATCGCTGAGTTACCAATGTTGATTCCATTGCTACACGAGCGAAGAGCGCGGACTGCGGCCATTAAAATTCAAAGCGGCGCACGCGCAAGGAGTCGCCGCGCCCTGAATGCTACGCGCAGGCGTGATGCAAATAAGGTTGACGCATTGAAATATATATTTTTTTTCGAAAAATTTCGACAACTCCTAATCAAAAACGTGTTCTTGCAGAAGGTGTGAACAAAACAGAGCGAGACCAAAATCTGAGTGAATTGGTATTAAAAAATATTTCTGAGAGTAATTCGGGGCTGTCTATTCTACCAATAATGATTTGCGCCAAGAAAGAAATGTCACTAACGCTGCGTCTCGTTTCCAACGGTAGAAAGCAATATCGCATACAACGATGTCTATAGTTGGCACTTTATATACGCGCTTTGAAATCTAAATAGCGTAAGAATCTTTTTTGAATGTTTTCAATACGATTACCGTATACAGCATACTAGGGATTCCATACTTGCAACGCAAACGCACAGTACAAAACTTTTACGGTCTTCAAAATTCGGAAGTCTGCTGACATCCTCATAATAAAGCCCAATGCCTTTGATGCCTTCTGTACAATATAGTCGATGTGTTTATCAAAAACAAGTTTGCTATCATCAACTTGATACATACGTGGCACAATTACGTAGATATTAAAACTTACAAGTTTATCGCAACTCTTAAAAGATTTGCTATTACTTATGGCTTAACATCCATCTGACGACAACCCTAAAGACCAGTGTCCTGTTAGCACGCATGGTCTCATTTCAATACGGAACACGGTGGTCGCTTAGCTCAGTCTTCTTTATTTTTATCGATTACCTGTTCCTCATTAATATTTGCATACAAAAAAGAGTAGCTTGTGCAGATGAACTCGTTTTACTGGTTTAGCAGTTCCCGTAGCATTTTCGATCAATTGTAGATCTACTGTTCCATGCAAAATATAAAAGAATTAATGTAGGGGTAAAACGCGACGCGGGGGCGTCATGACCAGAGGCGTAACACCACCCGGCAAGTCAGCTAAATCTGGCCCCCAGCCAGACGTTGCCCTGGTCAAATGAAAATCCCAACTCCCAAGATCATTTTGATTATTTAACTCTTATCTTTGTATACATAAAAATTAATCAGGATTCGTCAGTCTTGCTAAAACTCGAGATCGGCCAGACCGATTTTGCGGATTTTGATAAAATCGTGGAGGTCCAGGTAAGGTTTAAGAGGTACGAAAATTAAAAAATAGGCGATGCGACGTTACGAACTATATAAAAATGTATCACTGTGCGTTCTTCATCTTTCTAGATGTCACGTTATTTATACTTCATAATATTGCTGTTTGTTGTTTCAGAATGGGATTGCATCGTAGACCCTCTCCCGATGATCGGCGTAGGCGGCTGCTTGCAACGGGAGTGGGTGGCCCGACACGTACTCGCGGCCGGCGCGCTGCTGGGCAAGAGCTGCTCCGCCGCGCTCAAACTGGCCGGACACAAGCCCGCGCTGCAGACACAGGTGAGCGACACATATGAACTGTGGAGAGATGAGCCACTCGGTACGCGCTGTAGACTTCGGCGAGGATGCCTTCAGTTGAAGTGGGTGGTGCAGACAATGCTCGCAGCCGTTCCGCTGTTCCGCTGCTCCGCCGGTCTTAAACTGTTGGGGCACAAGCCCGCGCTTTAGACGCAGGTAAGCGACACGATTTGCGCTGTGGAGAGATGAGCAATACAATTAGTGATTAAAGATTGTTACTTCTTTAAGGCCTTTGAAAAAGACTAGACTAGTTTTTAAAGCCTTGCGACTTAATTAGTCTTGTAGCCTTGTAATCATAAGACTGCAAACTGACGACTTATTTTAGTCGTAGTTTTTAACCTTATGACGTACAAGGCTTAAAAGACTTAAAAGCCTAAAAGGACTGTAGCAGCCCGACTGCTGAAATACCTCCACCTTACAGAAGACCGCAGCAAAATAACAATCACTTCTGTGTTGTTGTATTCCTGTGTGTGAGTAAAGTTTCCAGAGCTCTTGGGGGGTGCTACATTAGTAGCAGGGGTCAAGCCTTCAAGGTAAGGGCGACAAGTCCAGTAACAGATTTATTATCCTGTACTTGTCGCCCTTAAGCTAGGACCTCATTACCACTTAACATCAGGTGGGATGAGATCAATCTTGAAGTGTAATAAAAAAAAAGACTAAAAACGCCTTATCGCTTTGGGCTGCCGTGTCATAAAGGAAATCAAACGTTTTGATAATTCATGATTAAAATAAAATCGAGAAACAACAACATTTACGTTTTTTTTTTTAAATTAAAGACACATTCAACGTGGGGTATGAGTCTATAATACTCAGGTGTGAGCCCTTTTAAAAACAACTTTAGTCGTTTTAGGCTTTTAATTTTTTGAAAACAACTATAGTCGTTTTAATTGCTTAGTCTTTTAGTACAACGACTAAGTCTTATTAATAAAAATTCGAACCTTTAGTCTTCATCTTAGAGTCGAGTCCTGTAAGATGGAGGCTAGTCATTTAATAGGCCTTAAAAGACTAAGTCTCTTTCATCGCTACATACAATACGCGCTGTACTTATAGGTAGGCAAGGATGTCTGCTTTGCAAATGCGTGGAGCAATGTTCGATGAGAGGTGTTCCGCTTTCTTGCAGCTAGACGGAAACAAGTATGCACTGCAGAAACAGATGACTATAACACGTACTGCAAACTTAGGCAAGGATGCCTGAAACTTCCAGGCCCACGCTATGTGTATTTAAGTAGGCAACACACATTTGTATCGGATCACACCGTTCAATGGTGGACAGTAAGTATTGGTGTCTAACTGCAGTGGGATCGGCCCACACAGCTACGAGTATAAACCTACTACTCTAGTATCGAGTAGGTAATTTTAAACTTTCGGAAAAAAATATATTACTTGCATACTTATTTAAAGCACTTAGATTGAAATAATGTACAGATTATTTGAAATCGTTACTATGTTCACGACAGTTTCAAGTGATCGACCGAGAATTTTTTTAGGTTTAAGGTCATACGGATTGAGTTCATTGCTCACACGTATACTTTGCACGACATTGTCATAAGATATGCGCAAACGGTAAACGTTCTTACTTTAAAAAACTGGGTACATGCTGTTACGGTAAAGTGTAGTTGGCTTGAGCCTATTTTTGATAGCTACAAGTGTGTGATCATATTATTATGAACCGTTATTTTTGGTGAGTTGAGACCGCGAATTGCCATGAATAGTGTTGATGGAGTAAACAATGCTTTCGTTAGTTGGATAAAGGTTTTTTTTAATCCACGTTGGCGATTTATTTTTAGTTCAACAATAAAAAAGCGAGACACTTTATTTTTCTTTTATGTAAACAAAATTGTATGTACTTTATGTATGGGCGGCAGTACCCATTTCTCTTTACCTATCTACTATTTCCTCAACCTTAAAGGTTGTCTGGAATCGCTTTCTAGCGATATGACAGCATCAGTACTATAATTTTTCTGTTAAAACAATTCTTTCAAATTTGCAATGAAGTCTATCTATAATTTACAAATATATGCGTTAAAATTGAGCGCGACGTCAATGCTTCGCACAGTTTTTGCGAATTAGTGACGTAAATACCAAAAAAATGTCAAGTGACCCTTCAATTAAAATAGTAAAGTGTAGCTCAGTAACGTAAACTTAAAATAGGCCAGTCTTTATTTATTTATTTATTAACACCAACAAGACATACACTGTTTAATACTAAATAATACAAGCCAATATAACAGTTTGAGTGCTATCTTAATTAAAGGTGTTACACAAAAGAAATTGAATAAAGTTAGCATCAGAATAACATGAAATAAATAGGTAATTATAAAATTGTGGTAGATGAATAGATTTGACAATGAAATTAAATAAATTAAATTAAACATTAATTTTATAAATAGTAAATAAAAATTATACACAAAATACCAAGACTAGCCAGACAGCGATATCAGACTTTTACGGAAATTTAAAATATTGTTTGAGAAAATATCAGCATTATTTATATTCACTATTAAGTTTAGTCCATGTCTAAGACAATAGACGCTTGAAAGATGACAAAGTTCAGATATTGTGACGTATGTTTAATATGAATGTTCAACCAGTGGAAGCATTACTCATGAATATTAAAATGTTAGACGTTACAAACCTCATTTCCATAATCGAACCGCGAACACCGAAAATAGGAAAATACCTCAATGGTCTGCCGGTCCCAGACTCGTATTTCCATCATAAAATTGCTTATTTTAGAATATGATAATTCTCATTTAGCGACAGTTAACAGAATAAATAATTAATGAATATTTGACACTATCACATACATTGGTCTTATTTCGTGGTCACTAGCTACACTTGTGTTACAGAAATCAGAAAAAGACGCTACCACAACACCCAATCTCGCAACAATTATAGTTCCTTTTCCAAATTGAGCCAACCGGGAATCGTACACGGGAAATAGCGCGACGACAAAGTCCGGCCTGCTCGTTTACGGGTATGAAGGGCGTCAAAACTAAAGATTATTGATTATCTAGTACGATCAAAAGCACGTCAGACTCTTTGGACTTAACACCGACCTTATGCCGTTGGCAAAAGAGTTAATATCGAGCTGCAAGTGTTTACCCAGACGTGCTGATGACCGTACGATACTATTGAGTAACCTCACTTAGGTATTAGAAACAGAAAAAAATTATCTCACTTAGGTACTCGTATCATAACTACACATATGACCAGGGGCGTAGCTACCGCCGTATCTGCCGTATCAATTATACGGGGCCCGGTGGCCCCCAAAGTGTTAAGGAAAAAAAATGAAAACTTCCTAATTCATTTTATTTTACAAATGACAAACTTTTTATAAAGCAATTACTTTTCTTTCCGCTTTAAGCGTGCGTTAAAAAGCTGGCAACACTGTACATCGTTATGGCGGGAGTTTCCCGTTTTACTTGCTTCATCTTCAATTTGACGGAAAATCCCTCAAGAATAAAATCGATATCCTGCTTTACATTGTAACATTCTTTCCTTTGTGAAAAATAAGCATTTTTTTTTATACGGGGCCCCGCCTATGCACGCTACGCCACTGCATATGACCCAACACTACGATTTGGAAGACAGAGTTTTGCATAGAACTATTAAAGCTTTTAAACTGCAATTATTTATTAGAAATCAACTCTAATTGATAATATTATTTAAAACTAGACTAAAAAAAATCAATGCTTGTAATTTTAAATATTCAAAAACTCATGTTATATTGCCCTTGCCAGTTTTCTCTTACGGGCCTGACCTTATACAAGGCACTGATGGTAACTTTCTAAAGTCGTTACTCCGTCGTATATTCAATTTATCGATTCAAGAATTCGGCCAATATCGGTATATTCCGCATGTGTGGGCAGGTATTATTATACAAGTGCAGTGATTTTGTTGATCCAGACTTTAGGTCTCTGAGGCCATATAAAGATAGATAGATATTATTTACTGCTCTAAACATTACGTTTGTGCAGAAAGATATGTGGAGAAAATACAAATGAAAAATATTTTAAATACAATAATGTAATAAATGTAATTCAATTATGTAAATAATAGGTTTGAGATGTTTATTTTGTTATAAGATTCGACATACTGGAAAGATTCGAAAGTAAAGTGCTAAGATTAATATTCAGGATACCGCAATGTATTAGCAACAAATACATTTATCTCGACCTAGGCATAAACACTGTTCGTGAGGAAATAGTCAAGGCTAGCCAAAAATACCAGGAGAAATTAGCAACCCATGCAAACGAACTCGCATAGGCCTTAAGTGGAGAGGGTGGACTACATTATAACCGACTAAAGAGACAAGACATTCCCAGACTCGCCCAAAGATCTGTTAACTAAGCCAAAAGGAGGGTTTGCTGGATAGTTCAGCAATTGATTGGCCCTCGAAGAAAACCATTAAATATAACCAGGACATGTAGTTCCAACCAAATAAGTGGCTTATTGTTTTGTTTGACGACCTCGGTGGCGCAGTGGCTAAGGTAGGCGCCCAAAGCGCGTAAGGTCCCGGGTTCGCTTCCCGGTCAGGTCAATTTGGAAAACGAACTTTTCTCAATTGACTTGGGTCTGGGTGTGCTGGGATGACGCCCCCAGTTAGTATCCGTCGTCTGGTACTCATAGTACAAGGGAAAACCTTAGTTTGAGACCAGGTGATTGGTGTGATTGTCTGGCGCATTTATTTATTTATTTATTTATTAGAACAGATTGCCATAGAGCAGAAAAGAAAAAAAAAAGATTTGCAATAAGCATTTACAGAAAAAACAGATTATCTAGTTAAATATTTTATGATCAAACTAAATCCCAGACTAACGTTTTACTGACTACATTGTAATGTCATGCTCATAATCGAATCTGCAATGTAACTTTACAGGCACATGCTTGATGTCAGGAGAACAGTTTTGTAAAGTTCAATATCAAATCTCGAATGCATGTTACATTACAAGTAGATTCAAATAAAAATGTAAATCCCACTAACATATTCGCATAACACTTACTAACTGGACTAACGGCAAAGATAAAGGATTCGATAAAAAAATAATAATAGATGTCTATATTTAGATTTTAACATTCACAACACGTTATTTTTGCATGATACACAAAGTCATTTACATAAATTGCCGGCGTTGATTTTAATTTAGATCATAGTATTTAAGGTAAAATAAACAAGAAAGTGCGGACAAATTGTTTTGTAATCATATTTTAAGTAAAAATTTATTGACGAAATGTATGTTTGCGTGGTTTTTCGAAACGGCTGTAGTTGCTGTGGCACCTGCCACTCTATTTTATGTATATCAATTTTAAATCTCCATTATTTGGGGAAATCATGTCTGATTTATTTCTCTCCTTTAATTTCCAGGGTTACCTCTTCGGCTGCCACCTTGCGCTGGCATGGCAAGCATTCCTCGACTTAGAAGCGTTCACTGGCCCGGAACCTGGCAGCTTCTCCCTGGTAGGAGCCCCGCTCGCCTTCACGCTCCAGGCCCGTCCTGACCTCTACGAGTACATTGAAGCCGGGCGCAAGAGCGTACACGATGTTGATTATCATGCGGTAAGTTACATTGAATAAGTCAAGTGAGATCCCTGAAATATCACGTGGTCCCAACATATCAGTTAATGATCAAGCTTTTTAAGTCTTTTTTCGAAATAAGCAAAAGTGTGGGTTGTGTTGTCCCCAACATGTCAGTTAATAATGATTAAGCTATTTAAGTCGAAAGAGACAAGAGTGAAGATCGGGTCGTTATTACACCAGTTAAAGGTTAAACTCACATTCCTGGTTCCGTTGTAGCTGTACCAGGCGGTGGTGGAGGGCGACGGCATTGAGCAGACGAAGCGGCTGCAGCGCGAGCACGTGTCGCGCGCGTGCGGCGTGCTGCAGAGCTTCCCGCCCGGCGACGCGACCACCGCGCTCGCCAACATCATCGTCGCCATGCACCACGACCAGCTATGACAACACACTCGCCAGGTATGACCACGTCCATGGCCTCAACCCAAGTCAGGGGTCAAGCCTTCAAGGTAAGGGCGACAAGTCCAGTAACAGCGTTATTGTGCTGTACTTGTCGCTCTTAAAGCTAGGACCACATTATTACTTATCATCGGGTGGGATGAGGTTAATCTTGAAATGCAACATAAAAAAAAAATGGCGCTGTCACTAGGCGATGAAAGGTGTGGGGGGTTTTTAGTGGGTAGTCCCACACATGCCGCTGCGTTCCGCAACGAAGCGGTACGGTGCGTCAAAGCATCCCCCCCCCCCCCCCTTAAAAAAAGGTATGCCCCTTTTTATAATTACGAGTTCGGTCTCGCTGTTCCCGAAATGAACGGCGTTTTCAGAAAACGCGCAAAAATTTGAGTAGCGAGCGGACCATCTACACCTAAATACCTACTAATGCAAATTTGTTAAAATGTATATTAATGATCCATTTTCATTATTAAATATTTATATTGCTATGCCTAAATGGGTAACATGATGTACTGTAATTTAAATAATTCCACAAATACAAAACTTGATATTTTAACACAAAATGACTTCATTTTTTTTAGATTGTATATTTTATTTGTTTTAGGTGTAGCGACCTATCATGACTTCCATCGTTCAACATTGACAAAGTAAGTATACCTTGACAGTACACATATTTGGATACCAAACAAACTGACTTGTGATACTGCGTACTTGTTAAACACCAAGGCTAAATCCAAAGTAAGATTTTGGATATCCTGCTAAATAGATAAGACTGTATAGTATTCCATTTAAATGAACTATTCGATTTTTTTGTTTAATTTATTTTCAAATGTTATTGTGATATATGTATTACTGTCAAAACGCCAAGTTATCTTTAACGATTAGTGACGATTTAACTACTGTCCTTAGTAATAGTCGACAATCCATTGGTGCAATTCTGTATGTACTGTCAAATATGCCTAATGAGGCTTTCATTATCTTTTATGAAAAGATTATTTACTTATAGAACCTAACTCGTACCTTCATTAACTACACATTTTATTAGCATCTACCAAGACTTAGAACCTTATTTCTTACATTCCAATTAAGTACTAGATGCAACTATGTTTTGACGTCTTAGTATGGTACTTACATCCCATTTGAATACATATCTAGATAAAAGTATTTCATAGCGTCTTAGTATGGTAATGTGAATTTTCAACTGTGGTATTATTGCGTATGTAAGGAACGTATGTTCTTTACTAAAAGTGGAACTTCCGCCGAGCTAGGTGTTATCTGCTCGGGGACCAAGGCCCAACTACCAATCTTGGTTTGTTGTATATATACTTAGTGGCGACGAAAACTCTGACATCGCGATGTAGGATATCGATGTCACGCATTACGTATGGAGCGTTGTTTACTACGCCAATTCTGCTGACGCTGTATTTGTGTCGACTTATAGGTCATGTCGTAGGTCGGCACACGTACATAGAGCTTTTTTTTACAATAGTACAGTTACCATTTAGACGTTAGATTCTGTTAATTCTGTATTGAACACGCGAAGTTGTTATAAAGATTAACTTCAATGTAATTAATTAGTAGATTTAAGACTGAAAATGATCTGTAATGCTCAATTTTTATACTGTTTCCTTACTTAAGCTATACTTATGTATACTCACTCATCATTTCCATAAATTTGCAAATTAAATTATATTATGTTTTATATTTTGCCGATTTGACAACGTCTAATGTCGGTAATGCAAAATATGCACGGTCAAATAGCGTCACTGTCAAATAAGGCGTCTCTTTATTTGTAAACTTTCCTTTCTTATGCAATGTATGAACTATTCCAGATCATATTGTTTTAAGATTAAGGGCTGATTTAAAATTGTTAATCATTGTGAATCTCTTATGTAATCGAAACACATTTTGATATTTTGAAAAGATCTATTTTCTATTTTTTTATTATAACATTTATTTAAGAAAACAAACGTATTTTAATTACCTATCTTCCTTAATTTTCAACTGATCTTAAAGGTTATTGATATAGCTGTGGCTTTAAGTTATAAATACATAGTAAGTGCTTCATAAGTAGTTTTAATAAATGAATGATATTTCTCAGCATAAGTGAAAACTCTTAGATCAGTATTTATACAGAGTATTAAGACAGGGTGGATACAATGAAGTTCATTCGTCAGCGAATTCGCACCATATAATAAATACTAATCGAAAATAGGTTTTTATCTTTAATGTACTCATGTAATTAAATGTAGGGCCCTTGTTTGTATAATAATATTCCACAAATATCTTTTTATAGGAGGTATCTGATCCGATCTGACCTTTCATAAAGTCTCTGTCATATTTCAGATATTTTTGTAACCCACTGTAGCTTAACATGCAAAACGAAACGAATTTCTCTCATGATGACAAAAATGTCCATATCGTTGATAGCCAATCAGCAATTGCAAATTTGTATGTATTTTGATGTTTGTAAAGCTTGATAAAATTATATTTACCTAGTTGCATGCCGCATAAATCTACTGTACCTACCCTTAGCAGGAACAAACAGTACGTAGTGAGAAAATAGTATGGAAATTAAAAGCGTCGTAGCAAAGAGTAGTAGAAAGTACTGAATTTGCCATAAAAACTGTCACTACGTGTATATTTATTTGATAACTGTTTTTGTTCATGCTGAGGATGCTGGTGTATGTATTGACGATAGATGGTACCAGGAATCAAATAAAACATGCGGATTCTTTTTTAAATTATTGTATTAATAAATAATGGTAGTTCTATTTACATGACACATTCGATTACTCTTTTGTTTTGGCAGAAGACAATAAAAATATCGTTACAAAGTAGCTCGCGGCGAGAGCGCCCGCGCATACAACTCACATTGGTAAGAACCCTTCACTAGCGAAAACAAAACTTCAATTTTTGGTTACAATGTTTTGACAATACTGGTCGTTTTTGGTTTCAATGGTATACTAAAGAACACCGCGCCTCCACCTCAACACACTGAAGAAAGACATACATTCAAGCAGTCATGCACTCGTGAGTTATGGTTATATCACAGGTTTCTAGTGTGACCTAAATGATACATTCGCTTATAAAAGACCAATGTTAATCGACTAAGGAATTATCAAGTTACTACAATTTGGTGTCGACAATCTTGCATGGAAGTTTAGAGTTTCTGTCGGATTCGATTGATACAATCTATTATTATAGTTAAAAATATTGTGATTGCTTTTGATATGTCTTGTCACACAATGCATTAAATGAAGAGTCAATTATAACGTTGGCAACTAGTAAAATGGCAAGAACGTTGGGCATTTTACCAATGCTGAACATAAAACAATATTCGAATACAATTTAGGCAATTTCGTTAAAATCCAAAGTTCAAGCACTCCATAAGACCGACGACATATCGCACCATTCGTTATATACTTCACTTCTACGTATTACAATGTACATAGACCCCGATGTCTATTATTGCTTAGTTTTTAAGTTTTGTTCTCAAAACTTTTACTTATAAATAATTTTCACGTTCGTCCCAATAAATTTACCATTCAATAAATACGTACACGTAAAAAATATAAACTATATCAATAGTTTAATCTTTAAAACAAACTTTTTCTTACTCTAATTATATATTAATAACTATTTATCAGTATGTTTTCATTCATTTTCAATAATATGCCTACTTTATATCTTTCCAAGCGCCTGAATTTTTTTTCCTTGCTCGTATCCTATCTTATATAAATGTATGTTTTATTATTCATCTTTTATTGTTATGTTTACTAATTTATAAAATTTATCGTCGCTAAAAGAGATGATTTATTACATGATTTTAAACAATAAGGTCACATTTTGAGTTGAGACATAGATTCGCTCCACATAATATCAACGGTTATACCCAAAGTACAGGCACTCGAGAGTAAAGAAGGCTCCTTGAACATGCACAAAACAACTGCAATCATTTAATGTCGACTCATAAAGCAAATATATTAAATATTAATGTCTATCGTAATACTAAATTATTACAAAGAAAATGATTCGATAATGGTTCACGTAATACAATAATATAAATAAGTTAAATATTCTAAAAAGTTAAAAATACACACATCTTAACCTAATAGAAAAGCACTCATGTCTTTGTGTTGTAAAATACAATGTGGCGTCGACGCCATATTTTGAGTAACTAATGAATATTCCAAAACATAATGCAGACAAGGGCACAGGAATGGTAATTATTAAAAAATACACAAAATAAAACAACTAATACGCAGGCAAAGGTACAAAAATATCATTAAACGCGATGTCGAGACTCGAGCGTGTCGCTACATCCAACGCGGTCTTTGTACTGAGCGGGCACGCGCACTCGCAGGTTAGTAGTTATGAGATCATTGCATCGCATAAAGCGGACATTATGCGCTTAATTAGAAAACTTCGACAAAATATGCAGACAAAAATTACTAACGTCACTATTTTATACAGCACAGAACGTAAACATAATTAAACTAACATCAGAATAGTCGAGTCGATACCGGCAAAACTAAAATTACGACAAGAATATACAAAGAAACTCTACACGATTACGGTCACTCGGACGATACACGATCGATACTAACGTAGCAATAACGTAAGACTAGCTGAAATGCGATAAACACTATTAAACTTAAATTTACATCTTTGATTCAAAACTCACTCGGTTAAAAATACGATAAAACGGTAGTCAATTCCAACGTGGATAAAGGAATCGATGGAAAACTACAGCACACTGGACCAGTGCGGATATCCTAAGTTTAAAATCCAGGAACTACGGAAAGTCCGGAAACATGCGTCTACCGATGCGACGGTGACGTCCTATGATCGAAAGGCAACTCAGCTCACTCGCTACGGGAGGCGGCCGCACAGCGCGCGCGGGCCGGCCTTGCGTCAGGTGCCCGACTCTTGGTACGGACCCGTCACCGTGCACGGGTGCATCGGGAACAGCGTCGTCCACGACATGGTCGTGTGCGTGTCCGTGCGCAGCAGCAGCTGGCCGCGCCGCCGCGCCGCCTGCGTCGCCTCCACCAGCGCTGCCAGCGAGCTGTACCCCCCAGGAATCGCGTCTGACCGCCCCTTCCACTTCTCTGCGGCCCGAGGGTCCGGCCCCGGCGTGGTCGCCGGCGACGTCGAGTTAGAGTTCGGCCCCGGCGTGCTCGGCGTCGATGGACTCAACCCCAGCTTCTTCAACCTCATCTTCTCTTCCCACTCCTCTAGACCGTGCTTCGGGCGGTTCAGGTTCCTGTGCTGATAGAATACGAGCGATATTCTGGTCGGATTTACCCTGTTCGGTGTTTTGACCGCAGTCGTTGAGTGCATCTCGTGCTTTGCGCACTCGAACAAAACGCTGCCGTGGCCGAGAGCGATGGCCACCCCTCCCATTTGACTGTCCTTGAAGCATTCCAGATTATCGGTGAAATCGGTCACTTCCCCAATGGGCTCCGCTTTAGGTGGCTCCGGAGGGTACGGGATTGAAAACGGTGGTGGATAAAGGCACCAGTTTGGAGATGATTGGCACCAGTTTGGGCTTGGATTTTGGTAGAAGTTTGGCGCAAAGTTTGGATTGTATTGGTACCCGTAGGAGTTGTAGCAGTGAGGATTTCTTAGAAGCTCCTCTCGCTTATATTTCTCGGCATTGTAGTAAGCCAAGCTGTTGTATTCATTGTAACTATTTTCATATGGATTAAAATGCCCGTAAGGGTTTGGTGAGAATGGATATGTGTTAGGCATTTGAGGATAATTTCCATATCCTTGAATAGGAGTTTGGTTCCCATAGGAATTCTGGTTAACTGCATGAAAATTATTTCCATTAAATTCGGGTCCTGGCTTATTAGCTACAGTCATGTTTTGATCATCATGACTAATAGTAAAATTGGTTTGAGGGGCTGTTGATGTTTGTAATATTGCATTATTTGCTATTCTATTGTCATAAGGACTGCGGTGCTCATATCCTTGGCTTAGGTGGGGTCTTTCTGAAGGTGGATATGGTTTCAAAAAGGTGGAATTCTCCATGGTTTCGGGTGGATTGCTATGCTGAGAACGCGATGGAGGTCTCGCCTTTGGTACTCTAAACAAACTATTTTCATTATCTGATACCAATTGTTCCTTTGGTTTTGCAGAGTCCCAATTCTTCGAATCTAGCGATTTCCACACACTCTTTCGCATTTCAGTTGTTTTCATATTGTCATTATTTGGTGATTTTAGTTCAGGAATTTGTGACGAAGCAGGTGACTCTGGATCTTTAGCTTGTGGGTTTTGTGAAATCTCTGTAAGCCTTGGAGAGCAGGGCATTTCAAATTCAGGAAGTTTGTTTGCAATGTCTCCCACAATCATAGTCTGTTTATCGGTTTCCACTGCATTTTTCTGTGTCATCGGATCAGAATTTGTTTCACTTTTATTGGAATCGGGACTGTAATTTGGTGGGACGTTCAAATGCGCCGTAGTAGAATCTGGATCTTCCTTGACGACGTTGTTAAACATTTCTGCGTTGGCAAAATCAGGCCACTGATTCTGAGGTATTGCTGCCATCTGGGCTGGATTCTGTGGATTGAAATGTTGTTCTCTCTTTTGCAATCCAGATGCAAAACTTGGAAGCTGATTTGGATTTGGATTTTGGCAAGGGTTACCCTCGACCAAGGAAGGCACATTGTTCGGGTTGTATAGAGCATTTTGATGATGGAGATTATAGCTCTGATCATATGGGTTGTAAGGAGAGTCTAGCACTGTGCTCGAAATTTGGTTGCTCTGTAGTTGGGCATCAGTGAAGTTGTCTATCATGGTGGCCATATCCAGCAACGCCGGGTTACTAAGATTAGTATTGATCAGACCGGCGTTTTGGTTATGCATGTTAGGATTCATGAAGGCTGAGTTGTAGTGTGGGTTGTTTGTGAAAGCGGAAGGATTAGACTGGTTGAGCGCTGGGGTGTGCGCCCTGGGTGACGCGCTGCTCTGACTTCTAGGACTGGCATTATTTCGGATGTCCTGTGGCTGAGGGGTCCTTGGCGCGGGGGTGGAACATTGCTGAGGCTTCTTCTGATTACCTCCAGGGCTCTGCTGAGAGTTGGTGGAGGTGTTGGCAGAGTCTGATGTTTCTTCCTCTTTTCGCTTCTTGCCGTGACGTCTGCATGGTTGTAGTGGCACAGACCGAACCCGCACTTCCATTGGGAACCTGGAATTTATCAGAAACCTTTCATTATTTTAAGGTTTATAATCAAGAACTGCTCAATCTGTATAATTACTTGTTGTTTCAGATTTATAAGGGATCTTTAATTTAGTTCGGATTTTAGTCGACTGGAGACACAAGTTCGCGAATTATTCGTCAGGATTAGCAGTAGTTTTTAGCTGATAGTAGCGCATTAGATAAGAACCTGAACTCTGATACGAACTAGCTAAGGGATCAGATAATGTTAGTGAATAATAAAAAACGTGTACGTCACCACTCACTTGTCGAGGATCTCGAGCGCGCCGCTGCGCAGCTTGTCGTCTTGGGCGTCCTTGGAGCCGAATTCGTCGGTGGAGTCGAGCACGTACAAAGGGAGCACGTGCAGCTGCTCATCCGCCGGCCGCGAGAGGGCGCGGTGCCGGGCGAGGGTCACCACCGCCGTGCACCCGTTGTTCATGTTGTGCAGGTCGCGGTGTGCGTGCGCGCAGAAGTCGATGCATGCTGTTACGCCTGAAGACGACAAAACATCCATCGTGAATGATTTGTGTGCCTAATTGTGGGAGAATAAGCACGCCTATAATTAAGTGTAAGTTCTGCCCATGTAAATAATGCACCTACCATTTTAGTAAATTACTTAATTTAGGCTAACTTGAGAAGGTTTACACAGATGAAGTTGGAAGCCCAAAATTTTGCAACTGTTCGTCCCATACTTTGAGATTGTTATCAATATATTTTTTTATAAAAGCACAGTATAGTGGCTCGTCCCAGCCTGATGGTAAGCAAGACAGGAAACCACATCTTCATGACAACGGATTTGATACCGTAATGTCCGATTTGAAAGCATCGCCGTACTGGCCCGCAAGATGTTTCTTCACGGTTCTTTTGAAGGAATCCAAATTACTTAAACGTTAATGGATGAGCTGATTTCCATGCGTTTTTTTTTCTCGTTTAACGTCAGATCTCAGCTGGCTCAGTGGTGGGTTTGATGATGTATAAATATATTTACCAGAAAAAGGTCTTCCAGGCTTGAACCCCAGCCGACAGTCCGATGCCTCCTTCTCAAATTGACACTGATTATCAAAAGACTTCGGCGCCAAGTTCATGTACAGTGGACTAAGCAGCGTGGCTAGTACATGCATCCTTTCTTCTATCTCACTTTCTTCTGTCTTCACAGACAGACGAAACTTGCGCACGGTCTTCGAGCGCGCGTACTTGCAGCCGTTGTAGTACATTGACCACGAACAACCAAAGCTGTAGGATGCGCCGCACGTTTCAGGGTCGAGGCCTGAAAGAAGTAAAATAATGTATGCGAATGTTGAGTGCATTGAATACGGAAGGGTTCATGTAAGTTGCTGGACACTAGTCTTAGGACATTAGCAGACGCCGGTCGCACTTTAGATTTTTTTCCCCTATTGGACTTTAAATCCAATTGGCGAAATGCTGCACATTTAATTACTACAGTCTTTTGTTTCATTTGAGTGTCAAACAATGAGACTGTTAACAAGTAACCTAGTATATAATCATATTGTCTTTAAAGCAACACAACATTTATTATAATGACTTAATCGGTGAATGTATTGGTAAGTTTCCGCTGAACAATCTTAAAACATGATATCAAGTTTATAAAGGCACAAAGGAGCTTATGTAACTAGGTAAAGAGGAGGCTTTTAGGACACGAAGAAAGAACAAACTGTGCAGTTTTTGGCCAGTAAATGAGTAACTAGGTACCTTGACAAGCACAAGTCCTGTTCTCATTGGTGGCGCAGCGTCGTGTGGTGGGAAGCCCGTAGCGGTTTAGTTTGTGGGACAGGAGCGTGTAGTCCAGATCAGCTTCCGAAGCCGGGATACCCTCCCACGCTACAAGGCATACCACGATCCACGCCGTGGCGCACTTGTGCCCTGCTCGACATTTCACCACTACTAGTACTTTTTCCGTGTAGCTGGACCGACGGATCACCTGGAATGGTAATTCTGATGTTAGTTATTTAAATTTGAAGACTAAAGCCTATGCAGGAGTAAAGTATATAGATGCTCAGTATAGGCATACTGCCAACAAATGTCATTATCATTTATGTAGCTTAGGACGGACAAATCGTGTGTGATCTGCGCGCATGTCTATCTTCGGCTTTATACTTCAGGTGTAAACTTTCAGATCCGTTTTAACGTTGGTCGATTTAGTTAAAATATTTTCGTACTAATGCCTAGTGAAAGAGATTACCTTTTTTTTGGCCTAGAGTAAAAGTTGAAGATCATTTTAAGGGTATTTATAAATTAGGTTAATAATATGTTATTTAAAGAAGTGGTATATCAGAATGAAACAAATAATAAGTTCGGGATCCATACACTCACCCACTTAGCTATCGGACATCCTTGAGCTGACTTTCCCTCTTTGCCCGTATAGCATATCTTCTCTATCCTTAGCTCTTTGCCTGAAAGTCCAGTGCGGGCTTCTAGATCTTTCCTTAGCTCAGCAAGAGATGGCGCTGCTCCTAAAAATGTATTTGATATTAGTGACTTTAAAATAATTGAATATTAATTTATTTTGTTAATTTACGTTATTTATACAAAACGTTCGAGACTTTTTTGTACAAATATCTTCTTTTGTATTTTTTGTTACTGTATTGATTTTTTCAAAGCAAAAATGTAACACTTTAATTACATTTGCAATTATAATTGGTACTTAATTTGAAATGCAAAAATAAAGCTATCGCTTTAAACTTAGGTTCAAGATACGATAACAAACCTTACCTAAATGTGTGTAATAGCTTCCAGGTTCTGGTGGATTCTTGTCTGCTGGAAAACAATTACAATCAGGCACTTCTGTTCTTGAGTTATTCTTCAATCTTTCCAGGTTCTCAAGGTATTCTTTTGAATAATTAAAATGGTTTTCTTTAGGAACTTTACCCGGGTCGGGACCTGGTGTGCTGGGTTTCGATTGACTCTTAGGGTCAGTTTTATCGTTACTGTCCGGGTCGTCTTCCAGTATTTCGTCTTTGGTTTGAAGACCTGGACAAGCTCCATCTCTTAAGTGTTCTGGTGGCGGTTTCTTGGTTGAACCTTGTCGACAACACGAGTACCCCACTTCATTTTTAATGGACATGGGTCCGCCGTCTCCGGGGAACATGTAAGGCTCATTCCTTCGCGGTGGGTAACTCATGTTCTTGTAAATTTTATGCCCCGGCGGCGAATGCTCTGATTTGATCTGTTCAATGTAATAAGGCGGTTTTGGCTCAGCTGGTACGTTTTTACTAGTGTTCATCCTGTTATCGGATCCATTGTTCATTTTAGATTCACTGAAATTACGATTATATTTTTGGAAACCCGCATTTTCTTGCTGTCGTGGAAATTGTGGATACGCTTCAGGAACATCTTGTCGTCTTTCAAATGGGTAATTTTGAAAATTTTGAAAATGTGTTGCTTTCTGCCCGAAGTTCTCTTGTTTTATCGAAGAGATTGGAGGTAATACTGTGTTTTGTTCGGGTCTCCCTACAACACCATTCGGGTATTCTCTGTAAACGCTGTTTTGAGCTAGTTGATTTTGACCCATTGGAATATGTGGATTATTTTTAATTAATTTATCATCTTTCGGATATTGATAAGCATTATCGGGTATTTCCAACTTTGGTATCAGAGGCGCTGAAGGATGTCTGAATTTCGCATCATATACTTCCCTATCATACGCTTTCTTTTGTGCGTTAGTGTCCCGCGCTGGGGAACATAGTTGTTGATTCATTTCCGACACTGGTCCAATAAGCATCTTTGATTGAAAATCTTTATTATCTGGCTGATTATAACTTAAACTATCACTACCGTAAATTTCTGCATATTTTTGCGCTCCAAAAGGATCATTCGAGTAGGCACCGAATTGACCTCTCATGTCTGCATAAGACGGTAACTTTTGAGGCGCTTTCGATACGTTTTTCGACGTAGCGTGTTTATCATAACCTCTCGGGACTTCCGTCCCCCCCTCCCATACTTGGTGGCCACCACCTCCGAATTCGCCCGCGCCATAGGCTTGGGCGTTTTGTGCATAATTACCAGCGAGCGGGTAGGCCTGCTCGCCTATTCGGTAATTATCTCGGAGATGGTGGCTATACGATAAAAAATGACCGGTGGTATTCCTGTCATCCCCGCCTTTTCTTTCGTCTATCACCCGAGGCGGTCCTTCTCCGGGGTCACCTTTATCTGGCGGCGTGTTGGTGCCGTCCCGAGTATGGTTTTGTTTGTTTAATATCATCGTTTTCAGTCTCGAGTTTAAATTAACCCTGTCTGATTGCGAGAACATCTGTTGCTCAGCGTTCTCCTGATTTTGCTGCTGCATCTGTTGATTCTGCATTTGTTGATTTTGATGGTTCTGCATTTGGTTTTGTAACTGTTGTTGATTTTGCATTTGTTGTTGTTGGTTCTGCATTTGTTGCTGTTGATTCTGCAGCTGCTGCTGTTGTTGATTTTGTAATTGTTGCTGTTGATTTTGAATTTGTTGTTGCTGATTTTGCATTTGCTGCTGATTCTGCATTTGCTGCTGATTCTGCAACTGCTGCTGGTTTTGCATCTGTTGATTTTGTAACTGTTGGTTCTGTAATCTTTGGTTGTGCTGCCATTGTCGCTGTTGCCAGTCATTCTGTGTTTGCTGCTGGCCGTTCTCCCTGTACTGTCCGCCATTATAGCCGCCCGGATACCCGCTACAATCTAGTGAAGCTCGCGGACCGTTGCTCCCCTGCAGGTATCCAGGCTCGGCGTTTCCCGAATGTTGTCCATTTGGCGTGGTTTGTTCTTGTCTCTCCGCCTCGTTGTTCGTATCGGCGCTCCCGTTTTCTGCGTTCTGATACTCTTCGGTGTGATCATTGGTATACTCTGTGCGGTCGTAATTTTGTTGGCTGACAGTGTAGACCGGAGCGGCTGACGTAGGCACCGAGGTTTGGTAGGAAGCCGCAGATGCTGGTCGGGAATCGTTGCCTGAAGTGGCGCCGGGCGTGGGAGCTTGTTGTGCGTATTGTTGTTGGTACTCAGTAGTGTAATGCGGGGCTCGCGGAGAAGGGACTGGGGTGTAGGCGCCACGGTTGGACGGTGGCCTTTGTGCTGGGACAGACTGCACGCCGGTCTGGTAGTATGTGTTGTTCGTGACGTCGAAGGTGGTAGCCACGTTCTGGACGGTGTACGTGGTGTTGGCCTGATAGTGAGGCGACGTCGCGTACGCGGTGTGGTTGCCCTGGTAGTCTAGCGTCGTTTGACCGGTTTGCGTCGGCAGTTGCTGGATGAACTGGTTCTGCCATCCTGGAACGACAAGCAGGGTATTTATCCCTAATTACTAAAAGTGACTACACGTTTTTTTTTTAATAAACAAAAAATATAAAGGTCATTTGAAAATTAAGATGATACCTTGTGATGGATCCGTTTGCCAAGCGGTCGGGAATCTGTTGGGATCCCCCGCGTAGAACGGCATCGGCGCCTGTAACAAAAGAAACGTAATAATAGAGTAACTGATACATTATCCAAATCGAACAGTATATGTAGCTGTTCTTATGCTTGCCCCATCAATCTTATAGTAAAGTTCAAAGCAGCGTTTACGAACTGTATCATTGTTGTGTTCCACTTTGAATAAACTGCCAAATGATTTGCAGATAACTGTGAATTGTTCTGACAGTTGTTTGGCGGCGTAGTGACTCATGGAATCGATGTTGATTGCAAAACTCGAGTAGTTAGTAGTGGTTTAAATCGTCAATATCGTGCAGTTCTTGCCACGGGTTTTCGACTATCTCTATACCTAAAGGAAAGCTTTTGTTTCAATGGCAGTTTAAAATGCAACTTTTGCAAATATTTGCTAAGAGTTGATCTTTTGATACGAGCAGGCTATTAACAGATAAATCTACAACGGTCAATTAAAATTGAATCTGGAGATGTGTCTTACTTCTAAAATGTGTATGCGTAGTTAAGTACGATTACCAATATTGTACAAATAAGTTAAACTAAACAAAATGGCTCTGTTTCACAATGGCACCTGTCATAATATTCACATAACAGAATCGGGGCCGAGGCCGCTGCCTTGGTCATTGTTTGCTAGCGTCGTGTGAAGCGCCCTAATACGCGGTGCGCGTTGACCGAGGTCGGCAGACTACTTAGAATACGAGCACTGAAGACGATTAAGTGACGAACATTTTAAATCAGTACTCTATTTCATTGAGCCCCCAGAATCATATTATGGTTAATTAGGTTTTTAACTAGTAGAAACAAAACCTAAATCTAACTGTTCCGTGGTAAGATATTGTTAGGTCCTGCATAATTTCACCCCCTAAAATAAGTCACTTAGGCGTCAGATTTTTCAGCCTATTGGTTAATCTACCACTACTTATCACACCCGCAGAGATTCTTGCCGGTGTCTTCTCTGTAGTTTTAGGTTCAGAACTGGCGGTAGCTTCAATTAGTTTTATTAGCATAAATGTTACTGATGTAAGTATCGTGAATAAAAAGATTTCTGATTTCGGAATTTCGATCATGAAGGAGGACCCTGACCACACGCGCAGCTTCACCATTGCTTGTAGGTAATTGTGTATAAAACAAAGGCGGCGAGCATGTTCAATCGCCTTGCCAGGGAGACGTTCGCAAATATCCAATGTAAAAATCCCCTAATTCCCACAATAACCACATATTATATTGACCTATTTGTTTGAATCAATGTCACGTTTATTTTTAACGGTCGCTTGTAACTTTTCAGTCCTTTTCACAGCTCATTAATGTGATTGACAGTTCCAACACGCGCCCATTTATTTTGGTAGATGGGCGTTTTCAAGTAGTAAAACATTGTAGTTAGGAGGAAAATCGCAGTCGAGAATCATTTCGCAGGTAAGTCGTTAAGTTCTATTCAATAAAGACAATGTATGGAATGTTAAATGTAAGAAAACCAGCGACTTAAGTTATATGCTGTGAATAGACATGTTTGTAAAGGTACCTAAGTATGATGAATTTTCAAAATTTGAATTGTAAGTACGGTCGTAAGCACATCAAGGTAAATACTTGCAGTTCGATATTAGTTCATATGTAATCGACACAAGAGCGGTACGAAGTCCAAAGTATGTAGTCTGAGTCCTTTCGACTGTCACATCAAATATGTTACCCGTATACTCGATTATTAAACTGATTAAATGCGAACATTATCCTTAGCATGAACAAAAACGTACCTAGTGAGAAAATAACATGGAATTGTATTGGCTCACACATAACTCTATCACATAAAACTATTCAACTACCGTTTTCGTTCGTTCTAAGGGTACAATAATACCAACGCCCTCATATAATAATTTCGCGTTTTCGTTTAATTTGCCACCAGACAGAAATTTCTTAATTACAATGTTCTACTTAGTATCTTTTGGCACACTGCCGGCTAGGATTCCTTCCTACTGCCATTCCAACTTGAAAGTTACCAACACAAAATGATTGGTTTTGTTCTCGCAAATAACATGATGAGGTAAGTTTTCATATAACAAAAGCTTAGTTATTCAACTGTAAACAACTTTGTCAACTAAACCCTGGTTTGTTGTTAACTTGTATTTAGATTGATAATGGTATGAAAATGCTTTTAAGAAAGAGTTTTATACAAATATTAGCTGTTGGCCGTTTTTTGTCCGCGTTATTACGGGATAAAAGTATCCTATATCCTATTCTAGCATGTAATTTATCTAGTCAGATTTCATCCCAACCCATTCAGTAGTTTTGGCATGAAAGAGAAATAAACATCTTTAGGTACGTTCACGTTTAATATTAGTAGGATAGAACCTATTTAATTAAGAGATTCTCTAATGAAATCGAAGATATAGTTCAATAATTGACTAGGTGATGAATTCATACTTGGCATTATTTCAAACTGATAGTCAGTTTAATTCTATTAGAGCACATATAATTTGTTTATATTTTTAAAATGTAAAAGACTTCTGTTGAATAAAAAAAGATTTTTTATTTATTATTTATGTTTCTATGTGTTCTCGTTGAATTTTTGTTTGAAGTATGAGTAGGATAATAAGTATTTACTTGCGTTATATGTTCATAAGTAGAACCATGATAAATGTATAAATGTGAATGTATAGATGTTTATCACTCTTTTACGCAAAAAGGTCCTACAAGCGACAAGTACAGCATAATAAATATGTGTCTGGACTTGTCGCCCTTACCTTGAAGGCTTGACCCCTTCTACTAATGTAGCCCCCCCAAGAGCTCTGAAAACCTTACTCACACGGAATTAAATAACACGAAAAAGTTGTAATCTATATAGCTTGTGTACCATAACACTTTTGGTGTTGTTTCCTTCCATCATTTTAACTCGCTTAATCGAACAAATCATTTAGCTTCCAAATATTCTGCCGGCGTTCTAAAACATAACGCTTCGGCAGGCATTGTTAGCCGATTGTTATAAATAATTACTATTGACTTCGTGCCATAACGAATGAGTTACGGCTCCGGAACAACGGCGGTGTTCGGGCAACTACGTACGATGCAAACTCCTGAGTTTCGGAACGTTTAATGCTGGTACCGAATTCGGGTATGTTTGGCTGCACACTCCGAACGGGTTTAATTTGGTCTGCTTTTACAAGTTACTAGCTGTTCCTGAGACTTCGTTCGTGTGGAATACATCCTTCCATGGTCGGTTTTACCCTTATATCCCCAAATATTCGAAACAAAAAGTAGTCCATATTTTAATCAAAGTTTCGAGCTATATTTGTGCTAAAAGTCATATCTCTAACTTAAAAATAAAGATTTTCCCATACAAACTTTCAAGGGCGGTATTACCCCCCCATCCCTCCTTATTTTCAAAACAAAAAGTAGCCTATGTCCGTTCTAAATGTACAATGTATACTTATACCAAATTTCATTAAAATCGATTTCTTGGTTTAGGCGTGAGAGTCGGACAGACAAACAGACAGACAGACAGTTACTTTCGCATTATAATATTAGTATGGATAGTTTACCAGTGGAGCCAGGAATGGCGAAAAAGTATGATTCTTTGTTTATGAATAAAAATAAATATCAGACTACATCACATACATTAATCTGATTCCAAAGTAAGTAGCTCAAGCTGGTGTCATGGAGACCACGTTTGATGCTGAACCGAGATTCGGTTTAGCTGCACACTGATTTAGAGTGAATATTTAAAAAAAAACAGAACAGAACATAATTGACTTAATTCGATAAAATTGCGTCGTTCTCTCGCGACACTTAGTTAGATTTTTGTTTTAAAATCTTAGCATATCAAAATAGGAACATTAAAATAAACAGAATGTAATGTACATGCAGCGCGTTCGTAAATCAAAACACTTGCCCAAATCGTAATTACATCGGTAATTGTGTAATAAACTTGTAATCTCTTACAGAATCACATTAAAGCGACAAAGCAAACTTTTAATTACGAACCACACACCGTGTTAATATTACACGGCGCAAAACTTCAACACTCAGCGAATTAAAACATCTCGAACTTCGTCAAAACATAATGTTGTACGTTCACGTAATAATTTTACTGCTCAAAATATGTTTTGCTTAGACAACTTTATCTTTATACTTTCGCTTGTATATGTATTATAAAGCCCAGTTCCAATATTTTACGATTCGTAATGTGTCAAAAATTACTATCCGTTTTTTTTCCACCGACAACGAGTCGATAATTGGCTACTTGACAGTTTTTTAAAAAGTAATGTAAAATGTGCGCCCGTTCATTTTATATCCCAAGCAATTCGATTTATCTGGAAAAAATGTAAATAACTAGAGAAAAATAAGATTTTGTGTAACACATTTAAAAAGCGCGCGAAAACGCCAAGTCTCGTCACTGTTGCAATTATGACGTCAACGTCCTAGACAACGAACCGATACGCATAGGAACGACTTAATTTAGATAAACGGAAAATGTTTCAATAAATTCTTAATACGATTAGAGACACAATAATTAATTTTAATCGGTAAAATAAGCATTGTTTCGCCACATTTAAATAAATAATTTTCGCCGACAGCTGTCATTTCCGAATTGCAATGGTGGTTTCCGTTTCGGTTCTTTTGTTCCACAGATAAAAAAATGAAAATTTATTTTGCAAAAATAAAATACTAACTGTGATTTTAATTAAAAAATAAAAATGTAAAATGATTACTTAACTAATAAGCTAACGTATCTAACACTTTTCATATTTTATTGTTAACACTGTCAAGTAGCCAATTCTAATTTCAAATTTACTTTCCATATCAGCCGTCGGCTGTCGGTCGTTTTTGGCTTACGCCTCGTATTGTTTATTACCATCTGTTAAGAATGTATAAAAAACAAGGCACCGTGCGGTCTGGTCCTTATGTAGCCATTTAAAAAAATATATTATTTCATACTATGTTCTTAATGAAAAAAATATACCTAAATGTTTGTTATGTACATATGTCTGGTGTATACACTTGTAAAAGTAGAACTAAGTGCTCTTATTCTATCAAAATATTAATATCTACTATTGTAACTTACCTTATTTCATCCATACTAATATTATGAATGCGAAAGTAACTCTGTCTGTCTGTCTGTCTGTATGTCTGTATGTCTGTCTGTCTGTCTGTCCGTCTGTTACTCTTTCACGCCTAAACGGATGAACGGATTTTGATGAAATTTGGTACAGGAATACGTTGAATCTCAAGAACGGACATAGGCTACTTTTTATTAGAAAATAAGGGGGGGATGGGGGTTATACAACCTTTGAAAGATTATATGGAAAAATGTTTATTTTTGAAGATAGAGATATGAAATTTGGCACAAATATAGCTCGAAACTTGGATTGTAATATATACTACTTTTTGTTTCGAATATTAGGGGAGAAAGGGGTAAAACCGACCATGAAAGGATGTAGTCCACGCGAACGAAGTCGCGGGCACAGCTAGTACACAATAAATTTACTTACTTACTTTTTCTTCACCGATCAATCCGATGACAAAGAGAATGTGACGTCTAGTGTTGTGACGCCACTTTGCTGTTCTTAACACTATCCGTAACTAGAACAGTTCGTTTTTTTAATATTGGAACCGGGCATAAGACGTCGTTTGAGTCTAGAGATTATTTAATATTGAGTCTGGGTGTTAATGATACTTGAGCTGCTTTGTCTGGTTTTAATACAAAGCCTTTAGTCTGAAAGTAATTTGATGTTAGACACATCAATGCGAACGCCTTTAAAACTACCTAGGTAGGGGCGCGCCAAGGTGCAAAAGGTCCCGAATTCAATACTCGGTCAGGAATTTGGTGAAGGGACTTTTGTAAATTGGTTTCGGTCTGTGTGTACTGGGTTGACTTGACATCATCAGTTAGTATCCTTCGTCCATTTCTACTGATAGGAAAAACTTAAGTTTAAGATATGGTTGAAGTGATTGTCAAGCGTATAGTGTAGATGATAAAAGAAATGTTGTGTTTAACAATTTGAACACCAAAAAATATGAGATCCATACGGTAGATTGCAAGTCAAGGTAAGCAATTGCAGTTCTATATTATTTCTTATGCCCACGACATAAAAACCACCAATATAATAAAATATAATAAGACAATAACCTTCACTTTGTTTTTCACTTAAATAACAAAGCTTTTATTATAATAACGACCACTAGATTAGCTTATCTTAATTAGTGTACTTTAGTCAAGGTAACGTGGTGTGACTCGTACACGCGTAAGATTAAAACTCGTCTAAAAATATCATGAGCGCCACAAAGATGTATATAAAATAATACAACTTTTAAAGATTAACGTATAACACAACAGCTCGGAATGTGACAAGAACTTTGTGCTCAACTATCAATAGGTTTCTCTCAATATTTTTTTATTGTCATTAAACACAATACAAAATGACTCTACTGGAAGTAGAGTTCGGAACTTAAGTCCCGAGAATAGCGGTAGGAAACTCAGTAATTTGGTTTCTGTAGCATTATCTAACTTATTGCTATGTGTAATTATTTTGCATTAAATCGTTTACTGATGTTTTGATGATTGAAGGAACAATTAAGTAGCCAAATAAGTATTTATTTTGGGAAGTAAACTGGAGCAGACCAATCCCCAAAGGTGGCACCTGTTCACAAGCATGAAGTATGTGCCAGCAATTAACTTACAAATGTTTACGATGTTATTTTGAATTTAAATATATAATTTAATTGAAATATAAAAATCTTCCGTTTATTATTTTATTTTTGAAGACCTCCGTGGCCGAGAGGCGAGCGTGCCGGACTTTGGCGTCGTGCCATCTCAGAGGTTCCGGGTTCGATCCTCGGTCGGGTCAATATGGGAAACGAACTTTTCTGTATTGTCTCGGGTCTGGGTGTTGTGATACCGTCGTTGTTTCTGATTTCTGTAACACAAGTGCTTTAGCTACTTACCACAGAATCAGAGCAATGTATGTGATGTTGTCCAATATTTATTAATTTTTTTTTTATTTATTATGGACTGTCGTCATTTCTCGTCATCTACTATTTCCTCTACCTAAAGGTTGTCTGGAAGAGATCGCTTACTAACAATATGAGAGCCTAAATTGTTCTATAATTTGTGAACTTAATTTCTGTAATATTTTGTGCAATTAACTAATTATATCTATCTGTCAAATGTCCACCACGCGAATGATTGTTCCGGTTGAGAATCAAACCGATAACCCTTGGCTTACCAAGCAGGAGCGTTAACAATTGTGCCACCGTGCCAGCCATTAAATATTCTAAAGTAGCTGTCACCTGGCACGGTGTTCCAAGTAAACTAGATTTACATCTAAGATTACCCCCCTGGTGTTAAATTGCGGTCAAAGATTTAACTAAGTAAGTTTCGTGACCAAGTTACTTAAATTAAGAATTTTACCAGTAAATTACGGAGTAGGTGGCGCTGGCAGTACTGACCTTCGCAATAGTTCCTGCGTTGAGCTCAATTAGACGTTTGTGGCGTATCTAAGGTTTATATTATTTATCTGTAGTTCTAGTTTTGCTTCAGGCTTGCCAAACATATTTTTGCAATTATCATTCTACTCTGATTAATATAGATATAGGTCATGTTGTAATTATTAAGGTAGTCGGGGCTTTGCAGTTCCAATAAATTGTGGTAACTGTGACCTATTTTACCTAATCTCTTATCAAAAGTAAGCCCGGTAGATTCTAGAAAATCTAGTATCTTCATGGTTTCAGCTTAAGAAACTTGTAAATTTTATGTAAGTAGTTTAGCAAAATATTAAATATTAGAAACATATTTTTTTTATATCCTTTCTTGTCTGTTCATCTCGACATCATCAACATCTCGAAAATGGTAGTAGAATACTGCATTTGTACTTACGATTCATAAGTGCTTTTGTAAAGCTTACTTTAATATTCTATTTTATTTATTTAATTACTTAAATTTTGTTTGATAGTCTTACGATACAAGCTACTAAAGTTTCAACCGCGGTTTCATAATCAAGAATTCGTCTTCTTTAAAGTATTACCACAAACACGAAAAGCATTCATAACTTCCCAAACGTAACCTTAATAAAAAAACCCAAAGAAACTCAATTAAAATGTTCAAAAGTGCGGTCCGCCCTAACATAATAACATTGGATAAACAAATTAACCAACTTCTTTGGAACGCCGCTAACGCACAAACAAACGAAATTGAATTTGGAAGGATGTACAATGATATTATGTACTTGTTTCATTTTTTAAAATTGTCTTCATCATTTTGAGAAAGGCTTTGTGCCAGTAACTGAGAACCTTTGAAGGATCATTCTCAAAACAAAAATGTTATTGAGATACCACCTTCCTCTTGCTGAATCTAAGGTTTTATTTTGTGCAATGATAGCCATAAACTAATGTCCTACTATAAAAATAACTTAAAAGGTAAGTAACCTCTAAATGTTAAGGTTTTCATACACACGACTTCTTTTGTAATCAAACTTGGAAGAGCTTATTAATGTCAGAGTGATATTGTGAGAATTCCATCTTTATTGAAACCACGCTATTCCCGAAGCTGACTATTGTTGTCTTACAAATTGCATCATTTATTTAAATGATCGAATGCGAACTTTACGCCTTAAAAGTCCTGTCTCGTAAACTTTAACAACGCTGTAACAGCAAAAGACGTTAATAACGTGTCGTTACCGTTATTACAAGTTGCTTTAATTCGCAAAGTTTGTTAACGAAGCTTGTTATTTGACGTCGTTAGCTATTACTCATATCGATGTTAATTAACGCTTGATATGTTTTTAACTAGAGTGTAAAGACATTATTAACGCGTTATGCACGAGCTATTAATTTAATAGGCCGTTTTTAATATAATGAAAAGGTTTTGGAAAGGCACAGTGTGAAAAGTGGATAATTTTTATGACAAAAGTATTGAGCGTTTATAAGGCACGATTGAAAATTAAATTGGATACCATAAGAGCAAAATTAATGTGCAAGAAACACAGGACACGTAAAAAAAGAACGAACATAAGTCTGGAATGAAAACGACTTAGGTCGAAAGTGCGAGGTCTTACGCTGGTTTTAAACTCCTTTGCAACTTTGAAAGATGGTCTCGAGCTAGATACCAAAGGTAAATTAGCTATGGTAGTTATCCGTAGTAGTTTCGTACCAGAATAGAAACTAGATAAGGTTGATTCCGGGCATGGTGGAACTTAAACCGTGTGTTCAGACTTGCTTATGTCGGCAGACAAAATTGACATCTTAGCGAGCACTGTCAATATGTTTAAAACTATGTTCTACGAAACCAAACACAAATGTTTAAGTAATTTTGGGATGAACGGTCTTATTCTATAACCGGATGGTATCCGTTGACAAAGTGCGAAACCTCTATGTGCAGAAAGATTACGCTTCAGGTCAGTATTCGATATTGCCCATTATAATAATATGTCACCTATTAGCGAAGAGCTGGACAGTGGCTAACGGAATTTATAATGGATCATCAGGACATCAAACCTTTGTTGGGAGATGGTAGCCTAGTGTACCTTGGGGGAAGTCAACCTTGTTGACTTATATGATGATAGAGTAGGTATGTATCTTACCATTGGCTGACTGGGATGATCCTGCTTCATGGCTGGCGTGGTAGCCGGTGCAGGGCTGGGCGCAGCAGGGGTGGGTGCGGGGCTGGGGGATGCGGCGGCGGGCACCGCTGGACTCAGGCCGGGCACACCTGGGCTCAGGCCGGGCACACCGGGACTCAGGCCGGCGCCGGGCACTCCTGCTGTTCCGCCGAGGGGCTTGCGGCCGCGGTAGCTCTGTGGAGAGAACGTCGGGACTTGTAGCCAATAATAAAGCTCCATAGGCTGAAGACGACTCTAGGACAGAATTGTGCGTAGCACATGAACTGTTGACCACTTCCTGTTACTGCTTGTTATTTGGTAGGCCAAGAAGAATCTGGTATCTTTATGAGGAATGCAAATTCAGATGTGAGCTGTATTGTTGCTAGTAATTTTGTAGACTCTTATACAGGACCGAGATGGACATTTAACAAACTTCTTTATTAAGGCATGAATGGCTGTTTGATAGCAGTTAAGTAAGGATTATTAAAAAAACTTTTGTCAGTTAAGTTTTATAATCCAAAGGTCAGGGCTTCTCAAAATCATGTTTCCTGAGTGGCCCATATTAATTTAGACAAAAAGTTTACATTTCAGTTAAAGTACGTATTACCAAATAATCAACAAAAATCCAACAATATGACGCCCGATGTCCCACAATGGATAGTTTGGGATTGCTGGTATAGTAAATAACAATAACGAATAACCAATAGTAAACTACCTACTTTGATCGCATAATACATATATATTTTTAAAATTTTTGTGGGACAAAACAAATGTGGGACTTGTGAGATAAAAAAAATCAGTTTCTTTTCGATGTTAGTAATTTATAACTTAAGAATGGCAATTAGTTTTCCAGAAATATGATTAAATTATTCACGCATATTCAACAAAACAAACACATTGACATGACTTGCATTACAAATACAATTAATCAAAATATTCTATCCCATCATAACATTGAAGGACCAAATAAACAGACAATATACAATGGCGGCTATAATAACGGCGGCCCAGCATCATATTAACGCTAATACACTTCATCTATCTCAATGGCCTCTTCCTTTTTCAAATACCAGCTCGTGATTGGCCGGGCCCGACCAGCGTAAAGAGGAACGCACACGATCGCAATTTGAAATTGGAAATAGAAAATTTTAAATTACAGGTTGCCAGCTGTTATTAGTTATTATGAAGTAATAAGTCTTATTAGCGGTGATTCGTTATTTAAAATCGTTGTTTACAGTTGTTTTGCGTTATTACTTTGTAACATTATGTAGCTTTATTTGAAGTTATGTATTCTTACATTGTAGCACATTTATAAAATAAACAATAATTAAACCGATAGTTAAATTGAATTTTTACTGTTATTTATAGGTATTAAACGTTAACCAACCAAAGTATGTATAATGATAATTAAATAGATAACTTAAAATTTCTTGTTTGTCTGCTTTGCATAGTTTTACGAATTTGTGACGTAAACACACCGTTCACAGAATTTTGATACTAAACGTATTGAATTCTTAATGCATATTGATTTTATTTTGAAAATCTAACCGACATACTAAATACAATTTTCTATACGTAGTTATCATCTCTGTTGCAAGTTTATATCTACCTAATAAATAGCATTTTAACTTTTATTATTCAAATAATACTGGCAAGCAGTAGCCATTTCTACTGAGAAGCAAAGTTCTGTAAACCTTTTTTTGTAAAGTAACCTAATAATCTTGCACAATTCGGCTACAGATGCGTAAATTGGAATGAAGTGTATAAAGTTGAATTGCTTACGAATGAAACACATTTAGAAATACAAGTAGGAGCGTATGTTATTGAAATGAATAATATAGATATTTGCCGCTTGTGCCCAGTGTAGCGTGAGATCGCTATGCTGAGCTACGGTTCGATGCATCGCGTACAATTGCACACAACCTGCTCGTTTCAATATTATTATTGTATTAAAGTAAAACATCTGTCTCTTTTCCCTTACTGACGATGATGGCTGAGAAGCTTTATCATTTTATCATGTTCACAGAAATTTATTTACTGAAGGGGCCAAAAAACTCACTCCTTGACCTTAAGAAATGGGGTAAATAAATTTGGGGTATTAATATTTTTTTACCCTAGAATCCAGTCAAAACACGATTCATAGATTTTCTGTGAAGATAAAGAAATATGACGTAACAAATTTTACTTATCTACACGCAGACTATTAAAATGGTTTTGAAGATAATCTGAAAACAACTTGGCCATTGTAATATTTCACCTTTATGGCACACAGTTTTAATTTTTTTGTGAATAGTGTCATTATTTCATTTTGTAAGAAATATCTATCTAGCTTTACAGCGAAATATTCCTTTCTAAATTGAAAAATATGTCACTGATACTACAATGAAATCGAATCACCTTATCCTTTATTAAATAATATTAAATTTTATCATAAACTAATTAGTCTAAAACTATTTATTTTTATTTATTTATTTTATTTTATTTATTTATTTGAGTTCAAATAAAACGGCAAATGCCAGTTACATTAATTGAATTAGACACATAAAAATACAAAATTACAATTAGTTACTTTACAAAGGACAGGCACTCTCATACGTCTCGCTCACAAAATCTCAGACATTCAGCTGACAATCTCGTCCATGCGTCCGCGAACAGATCACACTGAGGGTTGGCATTCAAGAGTGAAGAGACTATAGATCTATGTGAAGGCTATATTCTATTTTTATCAAGAATCCCTTGTAATCGCATCTCTGTTCATGTGTGATGGTTTGAATTGGTTAAAAAATTTGATATAGAAATATTTCAGGCTAAAATTGTCAAATTATACAAGTTTTTGGAGAAAAATATTTTCGTTTAATTATTCTGCTTCTTCTGGTAGGTTCTTATCTTAATAAGAAAAACTGCGAGACTAAGATAACCTATTATGAAAAGTTTTTGTTAAGCTTCAGAGTTTAATAAATCTGAAAACTTAAAAATTGTTCCATACCTTCGTTGTGCGAAGTTTAAGAGCTTTCGTTGCTATGCTACGTTGCCACGAATGCAATCGAGAAAGAACGTAAGATGACGTAAGCTTGAATTAGACTCGAGGTTATTGAAGCATTTTCTTCTCTATGCGTATGGACACCCGTTCGATCTAAACATTGGCGCTTGCTTAATTTTGGTTTGACTGAATGCAAACCCTGTCCATTTAGTATATATTTATATATTTTTAATATACAATTTGCTTTCCAATTGCACTATCAATGTTTTCACATCAGGTTAGTACAGTAATTTAAATATTATTTTCTTTTAGTGAACTAAGATAATTACATTTAAATAAAGTACAAAAGAACCTAAGCAATAACATTAAATTAACATTAAAACTTTTTAAAATTAACAATTTTTTAAAATGTTATTTAAAAAAAGGCAATAAAGTACGTTTTTATTTTTTTATGAAACCTTTTTAAACCGTATCCTTAAATTGCACACATCAACGCATTTTGTTCCAACGCTTAGTCAGTTTCAGATCGGTTTTGAAGCAATTTTTTTGGTCACCTTTAAGTTTCTTTCCAGTCCCCTGGTGCATGCAATATGGAGGCGGGATGATCCGGCCCCGAGTAGCAAGCTTCATTAGAGCACAATGCTCTCCTCGGATATTACAATATTAAATTTCGACATCTTACAGCTGGGTTTTGGTTGGCGAACAAATGCTTTGTTAAGTTTGATGGGCAATAAATGGGATCAAATGGTAAGGCGTTCGTAATTTCTGAGAAATTGAATATTTTAAAGAGATATGAACGTCTGTTTTTTTGCATTTTTTACGTTGGGCTTGAAGTGTAATGGGATTCGGAATAAAAATCTTATGCTCAATGTTGGCTTATTGAGAAGGATGTTTTTGGATGTTTAAATATTTTATGTGTTACTTTTTTTTTTCTAACTTTTTAGTTAGCTTTTGAAAATGCATGCTATTTAATATATAAATCTCAATCATCGCTTTCATTTCATGTAACAGTTCCACTGTTTACGTTATGACGGTATGGGTGCAGCTAAGCACTTGTGTTACAGAAATCAGAAACAACACCCAGACCCGAGACGATAAAGAAAAGTTCGTTTCCCATATTGACCCGTCCGGCGATCGAACCCGGGACCTCAAAGATGGTGCGATGCCAATAGTCAATAGTTAAACCTGGAACTGAAAACGCATACAGATCAAGATCGTTTATTTCGATATTATTATTCAGACTGTTTACTTTTTTCTCTCGACTGTATCGCCGCGAAAACGCAGTACCTATCGCTCCAAAAACATGTGCATAATATTTTTTATCCTCATTTTAAGACGCGTGTACACTGCGGCACAATAAGTCAAAATTTGGCTTGGCGACAAAGCGGGCATGCATTAGCCGCAAACAAAGGCCCTTTGTGCGACTTGGCCGCTATAGCTCGCCTTTGTCCAACTTTGTGCACCGGCTTTATTTGATTGTCTTGCTTCATTTCGTTGGCAAACTCATTACTAATGTACTGGTGTTTGTGGCAGGTTATGGCTCAGCCTAAGACGGCCTGCACTTAATGCTGGCGAGACCTCAGGTTTGTGGGCGTCTCTTCAGTAGCTACTTGCGTTAGCAGGTGACGATTCTATGTGTCAATGTGGTAAACTAACTTTTCTATAAGTATTTTTCGGGTCTGGGTGTTCCGGTGCTGTGATTGTTTCTCATTTCTGCAACACAAGTGCTTTAGTTTCTTACCAAAGAATCTGAGCAACGTATTACCGTTCACCTACGTCCGCATAGTAAATAAAAAGCATCGCACATTAATTCATAAGTTTGATACCATTGATGGTTGATGATTGAAAGATTTTTTGTAACCGGTCCATTACTTTCTGAATACCTATATACGTCATTATTATAATTTTCATTATACTTTAGACTGTTTTACACTACGAGTTTAATAATCACCATTATTTCGATCATTAAGTAATTAAGCATCTGCTGATGTGCTGTATTAAACTCGTTCTATTGTGATGCTAATCTGCGTTTGAATTACGTGTGAAATATGCGGACGTGATGTAGGTTACGCAGCGTCGCAATGTTAGTATATTATGCTATTAAGTAAACGAGATAATGTTCCGTCGTCAGTATTGTTACCTACTGCATCTTTTTTTGACAGTTAAGAAGAGCAGAGAAAACGCCTAATATTAAGTTTGAACTCGAAGAGTACCAACCCCAAATTATTACCTGGGTATCCACCCAGGATACCGATTAGCAGATACTTATTGTATTCATCATCTCTCCTCAATCTGTACTCCCTATTCATAGATTAAGTAAGACTTTGGTATATATTAACAGAGCAGTCTTACACCTATTAGATATTCAAATTAAAACACTGGACGAAGTTTGGCATGTTAAACTTCGCGTTTCACGTTTTGTCAATTTATTTGAAAGACGTGATTCACTACCGTAACTGATGATCACAAAATAAAAATAATAAACTGATTTTTTAAACAAATTAAAGTAAATTTAAATGGAGAATTGCATATGCAATTTTATACATTAAAATTGTTAAGCATGCTGCAGTCGGTAAGTCGATTTTCACGTGAGCCCCAGACAAGACAAGGGCCCCAGTGCTTAAAGCGATCGCTCGACTCACGACTACAGGGCAGAGATTCATGACTTGATTTCAGTAATAGGAGCTTCCGCCCTATGGTGTCATTAATACGAACCATTTTTGCTAACTCTCTGTCACGGTCATTGGTACCTTATAGGAAACAGTTAACATCTCTGCGAAGGTGACGTTTTCCTATTTCCACAACTAATTACCCCGGTTACAATATTTAACGATTCGTAATATGTAAAAAATTATTATCCTTTTTTTTCCAACCGACTATGAGTCGGTAATTCTGATTTCACATTTACTTTCCTTAACCGATGTTATGATCGTTTGTTAACCGTTTTTAGCTTACGCCTCGTATAATCTATTACTATCCGTAACGAGTTTGGATCGTTTTGCAAATATTGGAACCGGGAATAAGCGATTGCACACGTGTTGAGCTGCGATGCTGCGTACCTAAATTATGGAATCCACGCCAAGGCTTCGCAATCTTTGATCTCGTTGGCGCGGGATCAAAACGCATAAATCCGCGATCTTGTGTGCCTTACGAATTAATTTAGGGCAAAGTTTACGTTTCGTACACGTTATGTTTATTTTCACAGATGATTTACGTCGCGTTATTTCATTGTGATCCTATTGTTGTTCGGTGTAGTAAATCGAGTCAGGCAAAGGAAGTGCTGGCATTTAGTTCCATGTGATTCATGAGATATATGATTTTAACGGCCGTATTGAACTAATAGTGGATTTTAGTGTATTGATTTTTTTTACATTGCCTTTTTTTTATATTGCACTTCAAGATTGACCTTATCCCACCTGATGTTAAGTGGTAATGAGGTCCTAGGTTAAGGGTGACAAGTACAGCATAATCAATCTGTTACTGGACTTGTCGCCCTTACCTTGAAGGCTTGACCCCTGCTACTAATGTAGCACCCCCCAGGAGCTCTGGAAACCCTACTCACACGCAGGAACACAACAAAACAGAAGTGATTGTTATTTGGCTGCGGTCTAAAAGCACTTCAAGAGCCCTTATCCTATCTTACTTACACGCAGGATTTCAAATGAATTTTTAAATGCTAGGCTTTTAAACTAGAATGAAATGTTTGTGACAGTCAAAAGCACATTAGAAACCGCCCATATGCCGTTGGCATAATAACTATTATTGAACTGCTATATCGTGATGTGAAGTTGCTACATGTCAGGCCAAGTATATGTAAATCTTACTATTTTACCTGCTTCAAATCTAACTAGTGACCCGCCCCTGCTTCTAACGGACAAAATGTAGATACTAATACATTTTTCAGTTCTTCTGAACTATAATGTAAGTATTATATATATTAATCTGCCTTTTCAATTTACTGAATTTAAAAAACCGCATATAAATCTAGATCTAAGCTAATAGCGACAACTAAGGGAACCGATCTTGTTATATACTATGTAGTGATACTTTTATTACCTAAGCGCCATGACACAATTATTTTGCGTAGTTTAGAACAAACAGACGCATTTGAGTACAGTGACAGTCTTTCACACCAATTTAAAGAACATAAATCGCAAATACTCACTAAGACCAAAAAGCCACTACCAAATATTATGCCTCGCAAATGTCGGCCATGGAAAGTTATGAAATCCTTCAATCGTTTAGGTACCTTTTATTGAAAGTCGTAATTCCTATTTGCGTCCGCAAATCCATGTCATTGAAACATCAAGGCCGCGCCGCGCTCCGCGGGTACGAGTGGAATTAGCCACAATTAACAACAAGCATACAATTAAATTAATGTTAGGTAATTCAGTACTTTGTAGGTTGATTTATCCACGCAACTAAACGTTATCTTTTGTTTCTCTAAATGTTAAAAGGTTTGTTGTAAGCAGGAATATCACCTTTATAAATTTTCGACATGTTTGCTTAAGCTGTATTACGCTTCCGTCATAGATCGTTTGAAGGTGTGGTTTCTTGTACAAACATGGCCGGATCTACCTATGGGCTGATTGGGCTGCAGCCCAGGGCCCCGGGGTTACAAGGGGCCCCCAGATCCCGCTAAAAAGTAGGCCATCATTTGAAAAAAATAATAGTTGTCTGTAGAATGTAGTTGAGGGGGAAATACGTCTAAAAGGTTGTTTTCATGCTGTTTTTCATTAATTTTTTAAACTTAATAATAATATTATGCATATTATGATTATGAATATGCATAGGCCCCCAAGTAGTTTCAGCCCAGGGCCCCACATATTCACGATCCGGCCATGTGTACAAAACATATCTGCTGAACTTTTGCGTCGTATGTCCACATGATGGGACACTATATGTAACACATTTTGTCGGGTAATCAATCATCCATGGCCGACTTTTGTCCAAATGTGGACGAAAACTAAAATCTCTATACAGGAGCATTCGAGGCTACAGCGCCTAGGCAAAAGAGGGGCCTGCGAAATTGAGAGTGGTAAGGTTAATCACCTGATTAGGCTTGTAGGTGAGCGGACTAGACGTCCCGCTATCTCTAAGGTTCCGAGTTCGATTCCCGGTCAATATGGAAAACTAACTTTTTTATCTGCGACAATATTGCTTTATTTGAGTGACTTCCATAACATTTTGTTATGCAAGAATGGATGAAGATTTGCAAGCTCCACGAACTGACGAAGACTAGTTCGTGACCACGGTTGGACCAACATAGCCGAAACAACGTGCAGTAAGTACCTAGCCCGTATTAACTACTAAAAATGTTGTCGTGTTTTGACCCGTTCACTTATTTCACATGTTTAACATATATGATGCTGTCCAATATTAGTTCATAATGTATTAATTTCGGTCGTTTGCAGATAGCTCGTCAGTATTTGTGGCATGGCTTCTTCACTAGTATTAGGTTCATTTCCTTGAGGTGTTATCGCGCACCGCGTCCTATTTCCATGGGCCGCCATGATTAATTGTTTAATAGCGAACTCGATAACGCTATCTAATGGGGTCGTGGTTATGTGCCTGTCTTACGTACGAAAATTGCTGAAGCGATTAGGTCCGTAATATGGTTAGTTCGTGTAATATACACCGTTAGGGACAAGACTGAATAAAAGAGTTTCGTAACTTATTCGCAGCAAGGCATTGGGAACTGACCAATCAATGGGTTTATACCAAAATGTAATCCGTAATTACAATATACAAGGCCCCAGTAAAAAAGAGGATTCTATGTTGTTCATCAGACAGATTGTAAAAATAAATAATATAATCGCATTTAATGCTTCAATAAATAAATAAAAATTGATGATAATACTGCAACTCAAAGTCCAGTACGGGTGTGTTGACGTCATTATTTAGTAAAAAAAATATTTAAAAAATTGAGCCGCGCTAAATTTTAAGTCAATGTTCATATGTTAGTATTCATTTGTTTCTGTAATGAAATAAAAAACATGTGTCTTATATTTTTTGGTAATCTATGTGATGAACCATCAAAGGCAACCTTTCATCTATTTTCAGAAAACTCTTGTAAAGAAAAAGTAAAAAAAAAGTGTTGCCAGCTGCAGCGATTACGCAAAACAAAAGCGCACGTATTTTGTGTCGGTCCAATGTTACGCAACGGTTGTAACAATGGTATGTACCGGAATTAGAATTGTTATTTACTTGTCGAAAACGTGCCAAAAGAAACACGTGAGATTGCACGTCATGCTGCAGATTTATTGACCCTCGTACAATAAACTAGTTTTTTTTATCTATTTTATTTTCAATTTTTATAGATTGAGTATCTTTTTTTGTAGAGTAAGGCACTCACAATTGAATATGCTTCAAACATGTTTTAATAAGAAGCGTCAATCCAAAATTTATGGAATATTTCATCAGTTTTTACGAATTGAAAATTTAAAACTTAAAAATAATTCTTGACTATTTCATGGCCAGTTCTTTTATTGCCATTATTCAAACAAAATTGGCGTCTTCGAAATCAATCACCATTAAATCCTTAACTTTTCACTTTACGAACGAAACAATGAATATTGCTTTTCCCACGTTAAAACAGATAATTTGTAGCTCGAAGCCGGCGCGGAGGTAGGAGCGATAAATTCTGGTTGTAAATCAGCGTTTCCTTTTAAAAACGTCCTCATGAATAGCTGAATAATATTTGTGTAATGAGGCCGCTTTTCCCTGATATATTGTTTGGTGGACCTACCTGAATAATGGTTTACATCCTATATTTCGCAATATCTTTTAAGCAATCTAGGAATTCTTTTGGAGCTTTTAGTAAATAACAAGGTGGTAAATTGGAGATTGTAAAAAGGGCACCAAATCAATAAAAATAGTAATTTTCAATTTCAATTATATTATCTAAAAAGCGAAAAGATATATTGCATTAAAATTGAACGTGATGCCACTTCCTCGTACAGTTTTAACGCATAAGTGACGTAAAGATATCCTTAAACTCAAATTTTATACGCTGTAACGCCTAGTTTAAGTATCAAAATAAGGTAAAAAGATACGTTTTCGTAATGTTTTGAATATATAACTGACGGATTAATAAAAACTTTTGAGAGGTGACGTACTGATTTTATTAATTAGATTTAAGCACCGTTACGTAACTACAAAGGTACTAATGATGAGTAGTGAGGTTGTCTCTTATACTTATCCACCCTTTTACTGTTGTCGACATTCAGTGGGAGATCTTAGAGAACTAAAAGAGCTTATTCTTCAGCGTAGCGCCACCAGGCCACCGGCTTATCTTTTATTCTGAAGGGTCATTACTCCAATACGATTACGATCCGGTATCGGTAGCTCGCTCGCTAGGATAGCACGTGTGTAGGCTAAGACACGTGTACTCCACGTTGGCCGACTATTCCTGTACTAGGCGGGTGAACGGTCACTGTGCTACACGGCACTGGAAACAGCGGGTGAACCTAACAAGGCTAGAATACTCCTTTTTTTTGATGCTGTTGGGGAAATTTAGAACCATTATGTTTCCTTGGAAAAGTTCCTGGTTTTATCGTGCCCTGTTTTGAAGTAAAGGCTAGCATATCCTACTTACGTCATAAACGCATTTTTTTATGAATTTTTCTTACTCTTTCACACTGAACCTATTCAATGGATTTACATTAAATTTGGTAAAAAGATCTTTTACACACAATATTTTTTATCGCGAAATAACACTAACGATGTCAGACCACTGAAATAATTATAAGTTATTATAAGACAGGATCACATATACATTTTTTTTTTGATCATCATCCGATTGACAGAAAACTACAGCGAAGTTACAAAAGTTAAAAATATAGCATAACTCATAATAGACTCAATCTTCCATTCATTCATGATTAAAATCTAAAGTACTTGAACGTTAAGTCTTAAACGGAAAATCTTTGCGGTTTCATTTTTTATGATTTTTGTTTTTGTCTTAAAATTAAAGTGCGTATCTCCAATTACAGACATATGGTACTAATATAAGCCCTCTAGTATGACGGTAAGGTCGTTACCAGGCATATAAACACATGAATTTCCAAAGATTATTTATGCTATATATAGTATAGTTTAACGAAATACTGACATTAAAAAATATATCGCTTATTCTACGCAGCGGCTGAGGCTTTATGACGGAAAATGTAGAATACATTTACCACATCACATTATGATTCAACCGATATGGTAAATTAATGTATTCTGAATCTGGTTTTCGCTTATTACGAATATTAGAAACGTAATGGACATATTTAAATACTTCAGATTTGTCTTCGCGTAATTTGAATATTCGTTATGTTAATGTAATATCGAATAAGAAACTAAATCGCTTCATCTCCATGTTTGTACCTTAATGTTAAAGTAAGATAACTTCAAATACCTATTTCTGAATGGTGTAGATATTTCTATTAGTATTACCTACTCGTACATAGATATGAAGTAACATAATATTTTATTTACGTATTTCTTGTATTTTACTCAACCACATAATGAGATCAATTTATTATTATTTAAACATTTAAACATTGACAATTATATCATAATTTTACACGATTATAAAATGGTCCCAGGACAAAGACAGAAAAATTTCATCTCCACCTATTCTATATACCTAAGTATTCGAACCCACGACCTTCACGTATCGCGCGTGCTGCTCTTCCAACCGAGCTGGAGCAAGTTTTCGTAGGTGATTAATTTCTCTGTTATGTAAAACTGTGCCTTTTTCTGTTTCTACATAATGTTTGAAGTTCACTAGTGCGGCGTGAACCATTTTATACATGAATGTTTATCCTAGGTTGAGATTCAACACATGTCTTTTAGTGATCTGAAAAAAGCGCTACCATTACAATACATTTCCTCCATCCGACCTTCACCAGTTGTTATTGGCTGTCATAGTTGTGGTGCATATCATGGCATAGTCATGAAACAAGATCGATGTTTCATACATTTCACTACAAAGGCTTCTGTCGTGTCATCTTTGGCCGGCATCCAATAGCGATGTACGAAAAATTGTGAGTCATGCATCAGCGATTAATGTATTTAGACTGGCAGATCATAACAGTAGGTATGCTCAACTGCACGTTAAGGTAACTTGCAGATCGATGTTGGTCCTTCCAACTTGATGCCGGCGACTTAAAAATGCAAAGTCTGTAGTCTGATGTACTTTCGACAGTACCTTTAAATGTGACTGTCAGCAAAATCGTGATAACGTAGACAGTTGATTTTGTTTGAGAGTTCTAATCATGAAATAACTAAACAGTATTTCTTAGTTTTGCGATGAAAGTAAATCTAATTTTGGATAGTATAGGTTTGTTACAGCCCGGGTGTCGAACCCAGGATTCCGTGATCATGACCCAGTACTTTTACCTCATAAACACCAAAATTATAGTTAGCGTGCGTGTGCGCATTTTCGGCTCCGTGAGTCCTGAACTTAATGCAGCGATGGAATTACCGAGATATTTTTAACTGACTTGAACTACACCGACTATAAAGAGAACTATAAAATTCTCCTTTAAATTTGTCGTTTAAAGGAGGTATTTAGGCGATGGTACTATGACACGAAGTTAATAATGCTTTCTTAGAGAAATTGAGTGGGAGTTGTTTTTTTCTTCTAAAAATGTTTTTTTTTGTTTCATCTATTTTTGAGAAAATTTCGTCGCGAAATGTGATTAGAATTACTTTGTTCGTCTTGTGTGCTAATTGCTATGAATGGAAGATAGATTACCATCGTATAGTTGGTGAGCAAACAAGTTTAAACTGTTAAATTGAGATGACAGAGTGCTATATCCTTTGTTTATCTGGATGATGAATGCGATGTCAAGTTCAAATTCCGTGAGAACAATAACCGTCGCTGTATTTATACCTAACTGTCGCTGCTTGACATTTTTGACGAAATGTACAATTCGAGATAATTATGACTGGAAAAATCAGTACCGCAGCTATGAATCATGATGAAGAATACGTTTGTGTGCGATTTAGATTTACAGTTCCGCAAACCTCTGTTTTGGTATGCTTATTTGTTTCAATAAGGGTAAGGTCCAAAACTGCTTACTTTTTGCTTGCTTATGGCTTTAAAGCATCGTTATTGATAACTATAGTTGTCTATCGCACCATTAAAAGACTCCGGAGCCGTAGAAAAAACGCAATGTTTTATATGGATAGCGAATGATCGCTTCGTTAGGCTATTGCTATTACGTTCGCCTAGGCTAAATTTGTAGATCTATCGACTAAAATTGTAACATCGTTATCGTTATAGAAAGCGCTACTTGGTTAGGCACCCAGATCTAGCATCCGTGTAGAGTCTTTTTAGTCTTCTTGCATATTATGAATGAATTGAACCCTTAAACTAGGACCTCATTACCACTTAACATCAGGTGGGATGACGTCAATCTTGAAGTGCAATAAAAAAAATAAAAATGTTGGCAAAACATTAATCGATTTTTTTATGTTTGCAACATTGTTGACTTTCACTTCCTGCTACTTTTGCGCTATCATAAGTTTCAAGTTGTGTTGTATCTATTACTTATGATTAATATAAATATGATTATTATTAAAACTAGTGAACGAGCTGTCTTTTGCACCACCAATAGGTACGGTCGACAGACTACTCGAAACACTTTGTATAGCTCTTATGTCGAGAGCATAAGAAGTAAAGTCAAACTGCAAGTATTCACCTTGATGTGTTGTTCATTACTTCTATTTTTACAATATTGACTTAGTGATAAAACATTTTCTACGTCATACTAAGATTAACTCAACGATTCTTCAGCAGTTACGTCTGTAGACGTTAACAGTCAATAATGGTTCACATTGTGGGTCGATTGGCTCAGGCTGGGCATTGTGCTTCAATTGATTGCTTCCTGGGCGCGCTCGCGGAATCCCAAAACAGGTTCCTTGTAAACGGCCTTGGCTGCGTGGACTTGTTCGAGAAAAACTGTTGGTCCATATAACGAAACGTATTTCTAAAAATAAATTACAGAGAATTTCAAAAGGATTTAAACGTAACGTACGCGTGTAGTTAACCTTGTAGAATGAGGTGCACAAAAGGTGAATTCGGCAAGAGCGGCTTAGGAAAGCCTTTGACATTTTTTTTAGCTTGAACCGCGTTTACTATCACACTACTAATATAAAAAGGAGTATGTTTTTGTGCCGTTTTCAAAATTATTTAGCCACTGGAAAGCTACATTTACCCCGAGTAACATAGGCTATATTTATATATATAGGTAGCTTCATTTGCTTTATATAGAGTCTATTCATAAGTATTACTAATGTAATCTATGTGAATAAAAAATTTAAACTTTGACTTTGATATAGGGCTTAGCACCCACGCGTTAGAAGTCCCGAACGGCTGTTAGTCTCAAATAATTACTTTTTCAGAATTAGGAATTATTTTATTGAAATTTGCAACAACATATATTTTTTAATTTGTATCTCTACTATCTGTTTGACATATCAGTACAAATCGCTAATATTTATTGCCATTGTTAGAAATAACATAAGCGTAATCCTTAGACGTGCATTTAAAATCTATTACATAGATGATTTATAAATAATTTTATAAATAGGAATCAAGCAAAACATTTTTTATTCTGATCAAGATTTTCATAACCCTAAATTGATTGCACCAACAAACACGACTGATAAGTGTATATATTTATAAACATGCCTTCAAATAAAAAGTTAATGGCAACACTTGGTAGTAGGAACTTTATAATTTTGTTTAAATTATCATATAATTTACTCTGTATAAATTAAAAAAATACATAAGATTTGATGTTGTAATTCCTTACAGTAGTTATTATTCCTCAATTAAATACGTAGTTATTTTGTAGTAATAACCTATCTTTACTAAAAGCGCTGAGATAAAATGATTACTAGATATCAAATCTGTGCCACATAGTAATCAGTAGGTAGATAATCTGCGTTAATCTAAACCAACAATACAACTAATTACAGAGATATCATTTCCTAAACATAATGGCATGATTCAATGACAAAGTTAAACACGCCGACCTCGAGACATTGGCTATCAAAGCGAATAGACAAAACTACTAAATTGGTAGTTTCCACAGTTCTATTGTTATGCTACGGTTGGATAACAATACCGGTTAATGTTTATCAAATAACAATTGATTACAGCAACAAGTGACAATAATTTGCTGCGTGTTTGGAAAACATTCGCTCTTCGTGTTCAAACACTTCGAGTCGATCGCCGTGACATAAGCAGCACTTTTCAGACTGTAGGGCCTGTCAAATGACATTTGACAGCTGTCAAAGAAGTTCTTTCTGACTTCTTTTGTTGGGACTGTTACGGTGAATTGCAGGTGTGTCATCGGTGTATCTTTTTAGCAGTGTTTATAAAGCTCACAACCTTTGACACTTGACTGTTGAGACTTAATATGAATATGCAGATCATCACCAATGTCATCACTTTTGTCCTATTTTGACTATGTATGCGGTCAAGGCTTCAATCTAACTACGTAGAGTTGCTGAATTTTTTTTATTAAAGTTTAGATAAGATTAATTGATCTCACTTTAGAAATTGTGAAAACTACTATCGTTTCTATGTTGAAGTTGCTTATTTAACCATTTAACATTGACATAATTGAACTCATACGTATTATGAGGCGTTTGGAAATGGAAAACCAACTTTAAACAGTTGTTTTTTATTTTAGTTAGGACTCATTCGAGTGGAAAAGCTGCTATGTTTAGAAAGAGTCCGCCGATAGAGGAGGACGACGTGCGTCCCATGACGTCACCAACTCCGGCGCAGGCGGAGCGGCAACGCCGCACCAAATGTTTTGTAAATAGAATCTTCGATGGCGATTGTTGCTCGAGCAAGACGGGCGAACTTACACGAGGGAGATGGAGAGTTTGCTGGGATCATGGGAAATTGAACCTTAGCACAAAGACCTAGGGCTATGCTGTTACGTGTGCAGTTACAAGTTGACCGATGCACTGTTTCTGTGCTTGTTGCATAATGACGAAAATTATTTACAAGAGTGCTTGGAAGGTTTTCGAAATATTGTTCGTTGTTGGACATACTAAGTAAACTTTGTACCTTTAAAAATTTACCTACCTATGTGAACAGAAGATAACTGCGTGTGATTTTTGTGAATGAAAAAGATCTTTGATGACAAGTTCTGTTTTAAAGTACCTACTTATTTATTCGATAGGTATTTGCATGATTAAAGAAATGAGACGAATTTTTATCATAACTGATATGACATTCATATGGAAGCGCATGCACCTTCTCAATTAAAGCTACTTACTTCTATAATGATAAAAAGCGAAAATAGTTTTTAAGGTAGAGCACTAAACTCTATCCCTAGGTAGGTCCGTTTGATGAATCGGCTTGAGAATTTGGGTGTTTTGTTATCAGTACTTTTGATAGGCGATGTTGTTACTTTTAAATTCTAAAGAGTATTTCAGAGTATCACGTATGATTTTGATGCTTTAGAATCAAACTGAAAACCTACATATGTAATACATATTTTAATTAAAAATTTCCCGACCTTTTCCAGATACCAACACAAATGTGCTAACATTACTTTTTATTTCAGCTGCAGACGTGTTAAGAATTCCATCTTCAGAAGTCGTCAAATTCGGCACTTCCATTTTTAATTAGATAACTAAGGTGGGTACTAACTTTATGGACACAATAAGAACAGTTGAAAATTTAATAAATAAATGAGTGGAGGGCGGTACGGGGTGGCATCGAAATCCTCCCGGGGTCAGTGACCCATCGACCGCCAGCGCCGCCCCGCCCTCAAGTAGGTATCGAACCTTCACGGATGCAATGTGTCTTACGTACACAAATTACGAGGAAGTCATTTGGAAAACGAGAAAAAAAGTGTAAAAATTATGTCTGTCTCGTTTGCTCACTTACCTAGTCCTTTCATAAATTCATAATATTCATAAGTTCAGAATCTCAGATTGCAGTGTCATTTGTTTTCTTGCCTTATTCTTTGAAATATATGAAGACTGATAAAATAACAAAAAATCCTAGTCAGTGCAATTACCAATTCCACCTTCAAGTCCCAATAACTTATCGGTACGACAAAATACAAGAGATCTTCCATTTATATTCCATTGTGAGTAGAATTCCGGCTTATGCAGATTAAGCGCGACCTTAATTTTGACATAAATATAGATCGTATTTGCAAATCATCAGCTCATCTACTGATGGATATAGGCCTCTCTAACAGAACTCCACTGAGTGAGAGTTTGCGTATATCATTGCATATTGAAAATGATTTACTTCGTATACAATTCAATGAAAGGGCCAAAAACCTACACGGCGTACATATATTTTAGGATTAAATTGGCAAAAGACGTAATTACATCGCATAAATTCTATGATTCGTGACAACATAGTGACTGCAGCAGAATTGAATAGAAATTTGCTTTATCTATTAACGATTAGAATCGTCTGTATAAATTAAATATTCCACCTTCGTGATAAGTGCAAAGAAGAAAATCGGGTCTGAACGTTAGTAACTGCTTATTGTGATTAAAATTCAAAACAATTTTTAAAATAAACGTTTCTACCTATGTAAAATATTTTTGTAAAAAATGAATGATATTTACCTTGATGTCTTGTAAGACCTGTGAACAAAAAACAGAAGTATTAGTATTTATTTAACAAAATTTGTGGCCAAATTTTTATTTAGGTTTAATTTAGTATTTTTTTGATGTTCGGTTAAACAAAACCCTTTTTTAAACTAGGTTGTAAGTACTGTCCTAATTTTAAGTTATTTTTTCCTTTCGTCTATACCCAGATCAATATGTGTTCCTAATAAAATTCAGCTAGCCGCCGTTAAGGAAAAACCATTTCATACGTCAAATACGTTTAGTAGGTTATGACGTCATTTTACCGCCTCAAAATACATGGAAATATGTTTTTTTGAATCGTTACACAATCCGTTTTTTACGGTGTCGGTTCCGGGCCAGTTTTTAGAGCTTTCCCGAGTATCCAATTTCAAAGTTTGATAACTAAAGCCGAAAATGTTGAAATGAAAAAGTGTCAAACTGCACCAGACGAATGCGAAATGCATTTGTTTCTTAACTCTCCGCGCGAAAAATAACTCGGAAACCTTCAGTTGTGTTGCTGCCTATAACACTGTGTGACAGTTATTTAATTGAATTTCGAGTAAAACTTTGGTAACTTCAACCTGTGTTTAGTTGATATTACTTCCACTTACACGTGCCAGTACGGAGAAAAATATACAAACATTTAAAATAGGTATTCAACGAAAAATAAAATATATCTTCCTTACGCTTACTTAAGCTACTTATAAAAATATATCTTTCCTCCAATATAAACGTTAATTCCTAGAAAAAGCGATGAGAGCGTGGTCTATTTTAAACGTCTAATGAGAAGTCTCGTCTAATTTAGTCGGAAAAGTCCTGACAGGTAGCCTAATTAAGTTTAAAATTGAGTTGCGAAAGTTGATTTTGTATAATCTTAGTAGTTTTTTTTAAGTGTTTCCATACCTTTTCTTAGCTGTCTACATTAACATATAATTAAATTACCGTACTATTAAAAAAATAACTATATTTAATGAGAAAAGATGTGTAATACATAAATTCATCTTTGCTCTTCGACTAAACTATAAAATCAGTAAATCAATTTTGAAGAATCCTATCATCATTGTTTTTGAGTGATATGACTAAATAAAATCTGCGGGCAAAAGTTAATGAAAAAGTATTAAAAATAATATTTACAATATAATAACTGTCATTCTACTGTCAAAGATAGTTTTTACTGCAAAAGCAAATTTGTAATAAAATTTAAACGAAGTCCGAGGAATACGACATAACGTGTCAGAAATCGCGGACACGCAACCTTTTGTTTGACTTCGTCTATCGTTCGCTTTGTATTTGACGTTTGAAAGACATTACAGGCATTCCGTCGTTTCCAGCAATCATTGAAAGCGGAGAATTTAATATTAAAATGTGATTTTACTGTTCAAGGAAACTGAATGGTTTGCGCTGTTTGTTAACGGTGTTATATTATGTGAGATTATTTTCTTTTTGAAACATTTTTATGCGGTTTAAAAATCTTTATTTCTGTTAATGCCAAAATCAGTAGGCAAAATTAGTAGTTCGGGAATAAGAACGTTGTTTTATATGTGCATATATATAACATATGCGGATATTTATAACATATGCGCATATATATATAACATATGTACATGTTTATAACATATGCGCATATATTTTTTGAAAATGCTTTGTTTGTATTTGAAATGTTTTAAATAGTTAAAGTTATGACAATTAATCATTACTATTCGTCACCTTATCTGACAACTATTTATAGTAGGCCTTCTGTTAATTAGCTAATTCCAACAATTTTTTTTTAGTTTTAAGCGTACTTTACAATAATTTAAAAATGTCATTAATCTTCTTTAAAAAAAAAGACGAATTACTTTAAAAAATGGTTCCACTAAAACCACGTCAAGTTTTTATAAAAAAAAATTGACCTAAAGCAAATCTATTTCGTCATCCAGTGCTCTGAGTTGTATTTTAACAGGATAGTTATGGTTGATATAAGAAATAATGTAAATTCAGCTATCATAAAAATAAACCGTTTGTAACAAAAGCGACTAAGATTCAAGTAGAGCAGTTATATCACTCTGTCAATCTAGACAAAAGCCTATAAACCTCCGCGGAGTCACAGTAAACTAGTCAAAACACGGTCTAGACGGCCTCATTTGTAATTCATTTACCGGTTTTTCAGCCGGGCATAAATCAACAAGGCCAAGTGAGCCGGTTATCCGGTTTTTTTTATCTCCGGCCGCCCGGTCGATACCCGCATGTCTGACGGCTATCGCCTGTCTGTGGCCCAGACGTTTTTTGTTTCCTACCGTGCGTCGTTTGTTTTGCATTTGTTTATCCCCTATCTGATTTTAAAAATTAATTAAGTTTGGAATGTTGCATATTTGTTTTATTGGCGGTGAAATAGACGTGAATGTACCTATTCTTTTTGAGTTTGAGAAGGTAACATAGCAGCAGGTGACGATATTTATTTCCGTTCCGTAGACGTTTTCGTTACTCGATGTCTCGTTCTAAGTCTACAGAGGAACTTCTCCAATAATAAATAAGTACCGTTTCCTAGGTCAGTAGTAATATTGTGAAATTTAACAATTATGTGCATGGACGGAGGATATTAAAAACCTGTCTCCGAACATCTTATTTTAAGTATTTACTTATTATTGAGACTTCAACTTTGTCTTTGCACCATCAGAATCAGAGCAAACAATGTATTGTTGTCCAATTGGCTGACTTATGCCAGAATCCAATATTTTACTATCCGTAACGTATCAAAAATGAATATCCGTTTTTTTAAAACTGACTGCGAGTCGTTAATAACGTTCCATAATTTACTTTCCATACCAGCTGTCATCGGTCGTCCGTCAGTCGTTTTAAGCTTACGCCTCGTACAATTTATGACAATCCGTAACGAGAACAAATCCTTGTTCAAATATTGGAACGGGCATTAATAAGCTTAAGTGTTTCCCTACCAGTCAACCATAGTCATCATAAATGACGACCTCCGTAGCCGAGAGGCGAGCGTGCCGGACTTTGGCGTCGCGCCATCTCTGAGGTTCCGGGTTCGATCCCCGGTCGGGTCAATATGGAAAACGAACTTTTCTGTATTGTCTCGGGTCTGGGTGTTGTGGTACCGTCGTTGTTTCTGATTTCTGTAACACAAGTGCTTTAGCTACTTACCACAGAATCAAAGCAATGTATGCGATGTTGTCCAATATTTATAAAAAAAAAATAAAAAATGACATTTCCATTGAATAAGCATATTTCTGCTCTCCGTTTTCCGTAAGCGGTGAGCACCCTACGTGCGTCCGTCTGTAGATCCGGTTATATATTGACCGAAGCCAACCCGGGCCCTTGGGGTTGCAGTTAGACCATTGTTGAGGCAGGTCGGGAGGCGTGAAAGTGTTCCCGACCGAAACACTACGGGCTCCCGGGAGACGTGATACCGATACGAAAGCTTAGATCTCCTTTGGAGCTAAGTTGACATTCCAAACAAGAATCTTTGCTAAATAAGTTGCAAAATCTGCAGTGAAGAAATGACCTCCGTAGCAAAGTGGCGAGCGGGCCTGACTCTCTGATCTCTCTGATTGAGGTTCCGAGTTCGGTTCCCAGGCGGGCCGATATGGAAAACGATTTTTTATATTTTCCTGGGTCTGGGTGATAAATAACCTTCGTTGTATCTGATTTCTGTAACACAAGTGCTTAGAATTAGAATTAGAGCACTGATTATGATGTTACATACTTACTACCCGGTAAACGTACCCAAAACCCATGACCTGGGTCATGGGTAACTGAAACACTAGGCCATCAAGGCGATAAAAATGTGAGCCAGCATAGAATCCATTTCAAATGGTACGGGCGAGTTAGGAAGTATTTTTTTGTGCAAAAAACGCCAGAACTAGCCGTTTGCCATTAATCCTGTTCACTGACCCTTATATTGGGATAGGTCAGGACTGGCGTGAAAGTGTCTCGACACTGCGTAAGGGTTTCTCGGACACGTGATCTGTCGATTCCAACGCGATAGTTAAACCCTTTTCAGATATCTTTTCCGGATCGTTTCAATCCGCCATTTACAGGGGCCAGACAAGTTTACTTTTCTTTCGGCTGCATTCAAAAACAACATTGCACGAAGTTGAATAAAAATATTGAGTTTAATCTTGTGTAATATAAAAATAAATTGTTGATTGATTGCTAAGCGCTTGAAGTACGAGAAAAAACAATTGAAAATTATTAATTGACCGGGATCGTACGCGAACAAGCCGCTGCGGGACTCTAGTTACTGATAAAAAAAACACAACTGTGGTTGGGAAAAGAATTTGGCAGTATGGTCGTATGATTTCAAGACGTTTTTATATTATCGTACGAAAATAAACACTTTACTAAACGGTAATAATGAAGTGAATGATTTTACAAAAAAACAAAAATATTGTATCCAATTATCTAGTGAACTGTAAATTGTTTGCTAGATATGCTAGGTTCCAATTTTACGGACGACGACCTTTCGTTTCCTTTGTTCTGGTTGATATTCAGTGCATTCCAGAATAATAAGGAATTATCTACGAGTAATTAATTCATATTCATGACGATAATAAAATTACAGAATCTGTAAGACTGACTGTGCCAAGATCAGCCGCCATATTACAAACTTCAAAACACATGGATATACTGAACGTTTTTTCTCTACTCAAACGTTTGAGATAAGAAAGAGACCGAGATTTTTTTCGGAATTCGGAATTCCAACGTTTTGTTTTCACAAAATTGTGAAAAGCCCACAGAATCCGGACTGAAAAGAAACAGCCGTTCAAAACGGCGCTAACGTCACATTTAATAAACAATGAACCTCAAATGAAGCATTACAATAACACTTTTTGAAACTAATTTACAAACTTGGAGTTATGCCACACATGTGTACTGATTGTACGACTATTTCCTAGAGAATCAGGTTTTGTTTTCTTTAATTTAATGCATAGATCCTCAGTTCCATGATAAATACAAATAAATGTTAGCCCCCACGTCATTACAGACTTAAGGGTATCTGACTTTCGACTTTGAATCGCTCTTATGTCGACCGCATAAGATCCAATATCAAACTGTAAGTGTTTACCTAGAAGAGCTGTAGAGACTGTACATATTGCAAAAATGGCTAACAGAATCATACCGTTTAATCTAATTTAAAATTCTAATGAGAGCGAAACAAAGCATATTTATGTTTTACTAGCTGTGTCCGCGACTTCGATCGCGTGGACTACAGGTTTTTTCCATATAAATATACTTTCATGGTCGGGATTACCCCAATTTCCCCTAATATTTGGAACAAAAAGTAGCCCATATTTCAGTCCAAGATTCTGTAACTTAAAAAATAATCATTTTCCTATCTAAACTTTCCAGGGCTATATTACCCCAACCCCCCCTTATTTTCAAAACAAAAAGTAGCCTATGTCCGTTCTAGAGATTCAACGAACCTACACCAAATTTTTATAAAAATCGGTTCAGTGGTTTAGGCGCGAAAACCGAACAGACAAACAGACAGACAGAGTTACTTTCGCATTAGAATATTAGTATGAATGCCTTGTTTTGTCCGTTTTAGAGTCGCATCTGTGCAAATGCGAACGTTTTGACCGCAGGAATTTGTGCTAAAAAGTAATATGACCGATGACCATCAGGGCATTTACATGACGCTTGACAAATCGCAGGTCGTTCGTCAGTTCGTCCTCACACATACTTTCACGCGTCGCGCCGACACTTGCCCCCCGTCTAGCGAATAGGGTTGACGCTGCAAGCAAATGAACTAAATGATGCCTTCTTTAATGTTGGTAATAATAAACGGGACATAGTTGGTTATTTCAAAATCTTCTTATATATAAAAATAATCGCTGTTCGTTAGTCTCGCTAAAACTCGAGAACAGCTAGACCGATTTGGCTAATCTTGGTCCTGAAATAATTGTGGAGGTCCAGGGAAGGTTTAAAAGGTTAGAAACTAAAAAAATAGGCGTTACGAAGTTCGCCGGGATAGCTAGTAATAAATAAATAAATAAATATTTGAACAACATCACATAGATAGTTCTAATTCTATGGTGGTGTTACAGGTATCAGAAACAACGGCGAGGCGCTGGTAGGAAAAAATAACTGACGTGGAAAATAATTTATTGTAAATCTATTTGCAGAAATAAATCTTTTCATTTCGTCTCAAACAATAATTGTTCTAAGGCTTGCATTATGAATATTGAATTATTCATTATCTCATACAAAGATTAATTATTTGTTTAGATATGCTATATTTGGTAAGTTTTGTTGTTAGTAAGTTGCTCAAGATGAAGTGCAAAACATGTGATAAAAAAGATGCAAGTGTTTTCAAATCCAGAAAGCGTACGTTTTATCATTTTTGTCGACATTGCCATTGGCAATCAAAGAATCTTTTGCATTAAGTCCTGCTAAGTGCCAATTTATGATTATTCATAAAATTAAACTCTCTGATGATAGCCCTAGGGCACATACTCGTACCTCGGTGTCTGCGGTCCGTCTGGCGCGTGCCGCGGGTGGGCAGGACGCTAACTATGTTTTTATCGCGACGTTTCCCGGAGGTGTTACAACTTTGCCTCGGGACGCACTTTTGAGAACAACTAGAACTCCCCAAGTTAAATGAGTTCGAGTTGGTTAAGGCTACATTTTTTAACCTCTACGCAAACAAAAAATGGCGTGTTGTTATAAGTTTGACGCGTATGTCTGTCTGTGGCATAGTAGTATCTAAGTAGCTCCTAAGCAGAGATTGATTTAGTTTGTGTTTGTTCGAAAAGTGAATTAATTATTTGGGAGTGTTTTTAACTATTCTTGATGGAAATTGGTTCCAAGATGGAACATTAATAAACATAGAACCAACACAATGTTTATCAAATAAACGTTTGTCCTGAGTGGAAATCGAACCAACGACCTTTGTTTCTTAAGCCAGGAGTGCTAATCGTTATTCCAACGTGCCGGAAGTGTCCCGTGACGTATTTCCTCGTCGCGGTGAGGTCCCGTCCCAGCGGGCGCGTGACACGCAAGTTCAAGGGCGGCAAGAGGGACGTCCTCCTGACGCCCTCCGGGACTGCGAGGGACACCGTGAATGGGCCCATCTGTGTTTGTAAACACGACGGGTTTGATCTGTGCTTGATTTGGGCCCTTATTAATAGCATATATTCAGGGGAGGGCAGTGGCAGGAACGGTATGGTATATTGAATAAGTGAATAAGCTTAATACGTAAATAGACTAGCTAGTTTAGTTTAGGCGGGTAGCTACCCGCCCTGGCTTCGTACGAGTGCAATTAAATACAAATGAAGATTTCGGCTTTCATGTACATTCATATGGATGTATTATACATATAAACCTTCCATATACATCACTCTGTTTATAAAAAAATCGCATAAAAATCCATTGCGTTTTAAAGATCCAAGCATACATATAGGGACATACAGAAAAAGCGACTTTGTTTTATACTATGTAGTAATATTGGACAACACAACATCAATTGGTGATGTTGTGTATATTGGACAACACAACATCAATTGGTGATGTTGCGTATATTGGACAACACAACATCAATTGGTGATGTTGTGTATATTGGACAACACAACATCAATTGGTGATGTTGCGTATATTGGACAACACAACATCAATTGGTGATGTTGCGTATATTGGACAACACAACATCAATTGGTGATGTTGTGTATATTGGACAACACAACATCAATTGGCGATGTTGTGTGGTCCAATATCTCAATCAAAGTAGCTGAAGCATTTGTTACAGGAATCACAAACAACGACAGTAGGTATTACAATACTCAGCCACACCCGAGACAATATAGAAAGGTTCATTTCTAAATATTGACTCAACCGGAAAACGAAGAAGTAAATCGCTGACTCTAAGATTCATTGTATCTCCTCTGCATATTCACTAGTTCGATTCGATGGATCAGTCAAGAACAGTTTTTGAGTTACACCATCGTAAGTGGTCATTGCCGACATAAACCGGTTTTAAACATTTTACCTAACTTATCACACATTAACAGTAACATAATTATGAATACGTCGCATATAATTCTAAATATTTGATAAAAGAATTCCACAATAGCGTATCAGATTCAGTACAGTGAATTCAGAACTGAAAATATTATGACATTTATGTTATCATATACGTAAGCGAGTGATAAAACCCTCCATTTAGTTGAGCATCGCCGTTTACGTCGAATGAAGACACTCGTATTTATATGGGCACTTGGTTTTATGCCGGGTAAAGTATTTTGATCGTGAGCTAGCCAGAGAATATGAATGAACGGATTAAGTCGCAGCGGGAGCGCGAACACGTTTGGTGCGTGAGGCCGCCAAGCTGTCTGCGACGACTCCGAAGCTTCCGATAAATATACGAATAACGTATCCATTCAATTTTCGAACACTTGAAAATTTGAAAAATGGAATGCGGATTTTTTTTATACTTGCATCGGACGTTATAATAAGGATAACATTTAAAAAAGGAATCGGAATTGATACCATCAATTTTTTTATTATGTAAAAATGAATCCCTATTTCCTTTGGTTACGCCATTATGCGTGGACGGCTGGACCAAATTCACTTTCTTTTTATTGTGTTTGTTGTAGTCAGGAGAAGGTCCATAAGAAAGAAAAAATTAAAAAAATGCGCGTAAATTAAAAATGTAAGAATACTATTGTAATAAAATATATAAATTAATTCGAATTAAATAGTCGTCGTTAAGAAAGGACAACGTCTACCGGTTCAGCTAGTTTAAAATAATTTTAAGTTTTCAATGCCGTAAAAAAAATGTGTTACGTTGGTCACATAGTTTTTTTTTATTTTGACGTCTGATGATTTTCTTTGAAACATTCATAAGCATAACTGTATTTCTGTTTTGTTTACTTTGACAATTAGGTTAATTGGGTTCTACATTACAAAGGCATTAAAGGTTTGTTTTCTAATCCGGTATTACGGTCACTGTAATGAATACGCATTTCTAAGTAGAAAGCGGAAGGTTTTCTTCTGAGCAGAGAAAGTTCCACAACAATGCGACTATAACGATAAGCCCTTACAAATATAGCAGTCCTATATGTTATGCAGTCTATTTATCATTATCGGGTGTTGTTTCACAAGAAATCGTATGTTCATTTTACGACCAAGACAGCAATAATTTACTCGCATAACTCAAAAGATAAGATGGCACTCACATAACACAATTTATAGCAATCAGATAATTACGGTCACGCTTTTGTTAAAGTTTTTGTAAATTCGTTAATATTTTTAGGTAATAAACACATTAAAAGGTACCAGCAGCCGTGGGACAGACTAATTACAGTTGATATGACTCGTAAAGTCAATTACGGCCCTCATGAAAATGTTCGGAATTAAAATTTACGCTGGAGCGTAAAAGCTAGACGTAAATGGATATGACTTTAGTTCCTCCCAGCGTTTATAGTTTCATTAATATTTACGATGGCGCTGGGCTTAGGTTTCGCTTTAAGGAGGTTTGTAGTAGGTATTACACCTTCATATCTGGTCTGATGGGGTATTCACCACCATTAATCTGCAGCACAGATAGTTACAAAAGTAAGTATCTTAGCGACCTCCGTAGTAGAAAGGCGAGTGGGCCAGCCATTGGCTTCGCGCTGTCTCTGAGGTCCCGGGTTCGATCCCGGTCGGGTCAATATTGGAAACGAACTTTTCTCTATTGTCTCGGGTCTAGGTGTCGTAGAGTCGTCGATGATTCTGATTTCTGTAACACAAGTGCTTTAGCTACTTATCACAGAATCAGAGCAATCTTTGTGATGTTGTCCAAATGTATATAGCCTAAGGCCTTTTGTTGTATTTCCCTATTTGTCCCTAATTGTAGATCCCCGATCAATTTATAAACATGCAAGGCAGTATCTCCAAGGATAATTATGACTTACAAAATAACGCTAAAGTTCGCCTCTCAACATAACATCGTTGCTGATAACGTTACTTGGAATTTGATATAAATTGTTTGAATGTAAACACTGTACTATTAATTATAATTATCAATGGATATATCAAATACGTAGTTTAAAGCGACGAAGCAGTAAGTCCCAGTTTTATTGCTGTCGTATTTTTTAATCGTTTATAGTAGCTTATTAAATACATATTAAATTATTTCTTTTCGTTTAAAATTAAGAAAATTCTAACAAAACTATTTTTTTGTGAAAAGCTTATTTATATTTTTAGCCTGAAAGTAATCGTTCCTGTAACGATTCCTGTAAGGTCTATAGAGACCTTTACTATTAAACCATTTTCCTATTAAAATGGTCATCCAAATGAATAGATATATATCACATTCTTGCTATTACCACATCCGTAAAATAACTATTTGCATGACCCGAAGGGTGACTGATAGGCAATGCTTGTGGCGTTATGTCCACCTTTTGTCCTTTTTTGCAATTAAGTTAATAAGTAAATAAATAAATGTAGAAAAACAATTGAGAATAGCAAATATGTTATGAGTCACTTTCTACTTTAACGCATAGAGAATCCAAGGATAATAATATCAATGCCTGCTAATTCAATTTGCAATCAATTACCAAATTAAAACGCATTTTTAATACGCCAAAACGCTTAAACCAAAACTATCAGACGCAATAAATCGCAGCGAAATTGGCCCCGCCAGCGCTCACTTTTAATTTATTGGCCTTAATGCAACACGGAAAAGGTGTAACGTGGTCAAAAGTGAAAATTTATAGCTTTCAACGTACGGTGAATTTTCCAATTATCCAGACTCCGGCTTGCTGAGGACAATATTGATTTTCAGTTTTGCCCGACGGCGAGCCAGACGCTTCTACTGACGGAACGTTTACGAAATATTTCGCTTTATTAACGTCGCTTGCACTTTTAGCGCGATCTAAATGTTAGTGCAGTCTGGCAGCTCGTCGGTGTTGCGGTTGAGAATGTCTGAATCTGAGACGATTACTTTTATAACGTTACATGTAAGAGTAACGTTTAGGGAGAGCCTGCCGCTCCAGCGCAAGTTCAATGAAGATGACAAGGCCATCTGCGGCCATTATAAAAAAAATTATGTAACAGTTACGTATAGTCTAGATCTGTATAAAACAAATGCGTGTCTATCACTGTTGAACGTAATCCTATTGAGAAGAACTCGGTAAGAAACTCTTGAAGTTATCCTATTTTTTATTTCCTAACTTTTTCATTAGTATTACTATAATGTTTTTTTATCATTTAGAGAGTTTTGAATTATCATAGGAATAATACAATGTTGACGATGATGATGGTCCAATTCCAATTGATTTATGAAGAGCATTTACTTGCATTATCCGAATATTATACCTCGTAAGTTTAAAATAAATGTTTTAGCTAACTATTATGTAGGTACTATGCATAGAGCTTAATTTTGTTCGTGTATCTTAGAAATATTAAATTTCTTTGTTTTAGTACTTGCATTATTTAATGCCATTATAAAATCTAGAAGGTTGTGACTGTAAGTTATTTTGGCATTCATTGTTGATCTGGCATAATATGCCATTAAAGGTTTAACTTCTAACGGCCGTGAACTTAGGTATTGATAATAACATATATGATTTAATTAAGCAAGCGTGCATAGGTTATGTAATCGTATGCCTTCGGGTGGCTTACCAATGAGTAAATCTTATTTATTACGTAGAAAAAAAATGTAAAATTAATGCATTATGTAGTGTAAGGTCCGGACTGTAGCAACATATAGACTGTGCTTATACTTACTGACGGGGTGATTTTCGAAATATTTCGCTCGTTTTATCAAATGGGATGAACTTTTCGCCTGTTTAAACGTTTTGATGACTGTTGCTACGCCACTTCGTTTTGGAAGATAAACAAACAATTAACAAACTCTATTTGTTTTTAATCGAAAGCAATCGCGGCGAGTTAATTGCTGAGCCAATTTGTTACTCGTTATGTACCACTAACCTCTTCCTGAAATATTTTACTTTCGTTTAATTTATTTATTACTTGCTTGTTTAACTATTAGGACAACTCAGTGATTGGATATTAGTTTAGAACTTTTACAAATAGACCAGGGTTGTATTAAATATTCTATTTGAAGATAAAGACAATATTTTAATGTACAGTCAACACACGTGAAGGTAAATACCTGTTTAATATTAGTTCTTATGTGCTTTTAATTGTATTTAGTTTAAAAGAAAATTGTTTATTCTCCGAAAACATTACAGAAGTAGATTCTTTTTGATGCAATCTGAAATAATCTTCTTTCTGAGGGAATTTCGAGTACTTGCTATTTCGTAAATTTCGAATCAAATTTAGAATGACTTTTTTACACAATTCAACTGCGTTTTGCAGATTATTAAACAACAATTTCATTTTTCTTATTGAATTCAATTTAAAAGTGTGATTTTAGTTAAATACACCATTTTTACTTCTAGCAACCTTAATTATCTATTATTAAGGTATACTAAATCTGTTTTTGTCTTTGTTGTGTTTGAGAATAAAACACATCTGTGTTTAACATAATAAGTATTAGCCTATTGCTATATCAATGTGCTGCTTATTCCGTACTACGAATAAAACGTATTATTTTTAGCATCAACCGTGTTTTGGTGTAGTTTACCTTGAACAGGTTACGCAATTGGTTTGTAGATACTTTTGATTTTAATGTTCCTATTTTCAGATGTATATTTTTTTTACTTTTAAAATATAAAATTGTATTATAAAGTCGTTGTGTACTGGTAAGTGTTCAGAGATTTTGGCATAAACAAACTGGTAGTGTCTTTTTTAAGGAATTCTTTGACGTAGGAAACGCATTTTATTATTCTTACCGAAAAGACTACTGATAGATTTGATGCGTCGAATGATGGGGACAGTAGCTCTAAAAGTATGTATAGGTCGTATTAAATGGAATGTAGCTAGCAAGTGACGCGGTCGAAGGCGTGCGTGCGATGCAGGCCACGTGTTTTTATTTACAACACTATCAAACATCGACCCGGCATAACGCACGATCGGCTCTCAATGAATCGAGGCCGGCGCGAGAGTGACCTAAATTTTTATTCGCCATGCATACCCGCCATGTTGTAGCCCCGTGTGGCAACTAGCTGGCAGACGCTCGCTGCGTTACTACTAGACCCACGCGACGTTTTCGAAATTCGAATGACAGGGATGTTTATTTTTAGAATGAGTTCCAATCTCTTTCTTTTTTGTGGCCAGGGTTAATAGACACAAATAAGGTATCTTTAAACAAATTGTATGTTGTAGGTTTAAGAGTTAAATATTGCTAATATTCAGTGTTTGTAAAGGTTATTGTAGTATTACGTATTACAACAGCGAAAAAAAAGGAGAGCACTTAACCTTATAATAGACACCTTTATTCAACTAAGAATAAGACTTTCAGTTAAGGTAATAAAATAATGGAAAACAAATAAAATTTAGTTCCTTCATTGATTTTTGGAAATGCACAATTACATGAAAACTAATATAACGAGACGTATGCAAGTGACGCGTGTTTTCACTGTAAACCAAAATTTTAAATGATTAATATATTGAAGAAGCTCTATATACACATCTATTGATTCAATTTAAGTTTATAGGTACTTACTGTAATAAGTTCGTTGTAAATTTTGACCGGCAGTTCGAGTTATCTGTCCAAGCTTGTCAAATTGTGAAAAAAAATTCAAAATCCGCTCGTCTATCCAAGTTAACCCTAAAAAATTGTTTTGAAAGTAAGCATTGAACGGGGCCATAGATAACGCTATCTATGCCGTATCTAAGTTTGTCATGTTGTGTAAACACCGCGATAATAACGCTCCGCGGCCACTACCTATGAATCAGGATGGAATTTAGTTTTTATTGCTGTCGAAAGAAGATATTCATGATTTATGGTAACACAACATTTTTATCGAAAAAAAAAAAAATTAGGTAAAACGGGCAACGTTTTTCGTGGTTTAAATCGGTTTTGTTTTGTAATTTTGTGAACTTAGGTAGGCTATTTTAGGTTTTCGAACTAATTTTGTTAAGTAAGTTATATTATTCAAATGAAAATTAAGAGCAATTGACGACATCGGTGGTGCAGAGGCTTAGGTAGGCGGCCAAAGCGCGAAAGGTCCCGGGTTCGATTCCCAGTCGGATCAATTTGGAAAACGAACTTTTATAAATTGACTTGGGTCTGTGTGCTGGGATGACGCCCCCGCTCCAGTTAGTATCCGTCGCCTGGTGCTCATAGTACAAGGGAAAACCTTCGTTTGAGACCAGGTGATTGGTGTGATTGTTTGGCGCATTTATTTATTTCATTTTAGTCCGAAGTACTTTTTATCCAAACGTTGTAAAGGTATTATTAATTTCAAATAATTGGATCGAAACTAGGAAGATAGTTTTACGGTGAAAAAGAGGAAAGCTTCTTTAATAAAATCTTGTTATGATATTCAAATAGTCAATAACAAGTTGATTTGAACTTTATGTAAATTAAAAAAATAATGGTCTCATGCTTTGTGTGTGTTACTATTTGAAAGTAATTAAAATAGAACTAGACAAATTGTATTTGATATTTGTCTACGATAATAATGCAGATCATTAAAACACGACCACGGCAGTGGAATACCAATTAATGTTTGATAAGTAATTGAAATTCAATTAGTTAAATGTTCTTCAAAGTGAACATTAGAGCAGATTGAAGTTGCAAAAAGATAGGTATATTCGGGAAATTATAGCTAAATACAAATTATCTGCGCTAACTAAATACCGACCTTATAATACTATTGTTAATGGAAGAAGTCGCATGTAGGTAGGTATGCACATAGATACTTAACCAGTAAATAATATGAATATCAAATAAACATATATTGCTCTGATTCTGCGGTAAGTAGCCAAAGCACGTACATTATAGACAACACAAAAATCAGAAACAACGAAGGTACCACAACACCCAGACTCGAGACAATATACAAAAGATAGTTTTGCACATCAAACTGTTCTGCGTTCAAGATATATTAAACTAAGAAGCAACATTCAATAGGACAGACAGAAAATATGCTGTATGCCTGAACTCTTAAGGAAGTAATTTGTAAGAACCTTAGTTTAATGAGGCCTAATATGCGGGTAACTAGATCGTAGTCTAGTATTTTTATTCATTGAGCAAAGATATAATATAATATATAATATTGGACAACAGACATAGCTCTGATTCTGTGGTAAGTTGCTAAAGCACTTGTGTTACAGTAATCAGAAACAACGACGGTACCATAACACCCAGACCCAAGACAATACAGAAGTTCGTTTCCTAAATTGACCCGACCGGGGATCGAACCCGGGACCTCAGAGATGGCGCGACGCCAAAGTCCAGCACGCTCACCTCTCGGCTACGGAGGTCATCATTATACATACTTACTTTACTTTGTGAGATTAACAGCAAAAATATATAACACAGTATCTCCGTGTAATCCCTTGCTGTTATTTATGATGACTTCTTAGCGGGTGTATGGGTCCTTTCTGAAGCTACTGTTTTACCCTTTGCTATGCTTATTTTTGGAACCTTTGCTGTATAATTCTCATGTTATTTAAAACATTGACGAATTCGATAAAGTCATAGTTGAAAGACATAGTTGTCCTGCCAATCTCACTCATTTATTTGATAGATATTGAGTTTTGGTTCGTCATCCAAAACTCATTATCTACCAAATTTGGTTTATCTTTATATGACGGACAAGTATTCCGATTTTTGGAGTGAGTGACATTTTAACTAAGGAATGGTTTATTATTATGGTTAACATCTGTCAATTTTCAAAATGCAAACGTTCTTGCATATTTTGAAAATTGACAGAAGTAAGTAAGTAACAGGCCTGTAAGAGTTTATGGGTATTAGTAACATGAATTCAAGATGGTGAATATCGCACTTTTGCGTATCAGTTGAATTTTTGTTAAAGCCTTCGTTCATATAATTTAGTAGGCACACACAGTTAGTTCCATGCAAAGTGCAAAAAAAATATTGCACCCTCTTCTTTACGGGAATATTTCAAAAAATGCCTAAAGTATCGTTCACTTGTTCTAATTCCAAATTCGAATGAGAGTAAAATGAAACATAATTATGTTCTGTGCATATTCCAAAAGTTTGATCACAGGTGAATGCTATTAAATATTTTTAAGAAAGCTTTTAACATTAAAGTATATTTTTGAGACGTACTAAAAATAGTCAAGGCCACTTTACTTATAAAGTAAATTGAAAAGAGCGAGTTATTTTAGATTAATGTGACTTACTTTTCGTACATGGATTAAATTTCATCACTACCAATTTATTTTGTACTTGACAACTTAGTCCACTATGTTTCCTTAAAAAATACCCATTACATCATACTATCACAGAAATGTATGTAATACATAGTATTTTTTAAAGTTCTCAAGGGACAATACATTTTATGATTTCAAATATTAATTTAGTTGAATTAATAATTGTAACACAATTGCGTGTAGAGACAGTAAGTAGAGACGGGTCAATAGATAATTCAAAGTTGAAGAGATAAAAGTTTAGTTATAATTTATGGTATTCAATATTTTTAATTAACTATCTTAATTAGTGTTGTGATGGTTCCTCAAGTGGATCATGTGATCGAGTCCAGCGCTCCATATCCACCGCTCGCGTGCCGCCGGGAGTATTGACCTTTACACTAAAGCGATTTAGCGCAATACAACCGGTTTTATTTTCCCACCAACATTCACTCATTCGTCAACCATTACATTAAAAGTATAACTAACCTGCTTCAAAGCGCTCGAGTGCCACAACAAAATCCAAGGTCGCCACAAAAAAAATTAAAAAGTTCAATAAAAAATAAAAGTCACAGCACACGCGTTCGAAATTCGAAAGTCAAAATTGCGCGGGAAACGCGGTAGTGATGTGCACTGCCGATCGGTCGATAGTTGCAGCGAGAATCGATACGTTACGTGGTTACGTGAGGCACGTTGAGAGCCGCACGTGACTGGGGCCCGTGTGCCGGAGCGAGCGTGGCGCGCCCCCTCCCGCGCCGCTCACACACACACCCGCCAGACGTTTGATAAACAAATTACAAATTTTACGTATACACACGTCGGAGGAACGAGAAGCTTTTTAATAGGCTGTTTAACAAGTCTTTTAAAGGATCCCGTTTTGATTAAACGACCGTGGGCGTATTTTGCGAAAGTAATTTTTGTAGTCGATAAAGTCGTAATGGAGGTATAAGACGAACTTAAAACGACATGTTTGACGTTGATATGAACATTACGATTATTATCTGTATCCATAAATTGCAGTATCTTTACAGTAGCATTAAAAATGTAAATGTTTTTGTATTTATTCAGGTTAAAATGTTACTTGTGTTACCTTTATAGAGCTCGTTGGTAGCGATGAAAATTGTAAACGAAATAGAAACTTTATACATATACGTATATTGATTTACCATTTTCTTTAGGTATATTTAATCAAGGTTGTTATTGTATTTTGTTTCTGATTTCTGGATTGGTTTATGTCTTTCTTTTTTTTCCGACAGTATCGTCTCCCTTTAGAAAAAGCATTGTCAAAACTACACTTTCCCGCCATCCGTCTGCCAATATCGAAAATAGGTACGTTTCAGGAATCACACATATTATTTTTTACTCTGTGACTTACAACATTATAAATAGTTCGATTTTTTAAAATATCGTAAAAAAAGTTTACAGCCACGTCAAAATCAACGTTAAATTTATCTCTACGTCTTCGCGTTACGTAATGCCCTGTAGTTTATCCAGCGTGTTTTCGCGGCGACAAGGGTATGAATACATGTTCACGCGTACGTGCAAGAATATTACAATGCGACGGCTACAATGTGTGTACATAGGTTTATAGAGATTTAAGATTTTCTTCCTGTGAAGTTCTAGCTATTTGTAAGAAGCAACCTTTTTAGGATTTCACCACAGATTTATTATTATTTAGTTTTTGCATGAACTGATTTTAAGAATACTTGAAGTCTTATTGAATGGCTAAATGTCACTCTTGCGCAATTTTATCAATTCACTTTTTTTACACTCACTCATATTTTATCAAAATGCCATAAATGTCATTGTTCTTTGTTGGCATGAAATTGAATGCAGTTTGAATTTTTAAAGCACTTTCCACAGCTATGCAATTACTGGTCGTAAATAAAAAATATATTTTTCATCCACAAAACTTGCACAGCTATTTCGGTCAGAGTCACCTAGAAAATTAAGCGCGGAAGGATTAAAATGAAAAATAATACGGTATTTTCAGCAAATTAGTATGAATTTGCATAATAGTTTCCGAAGTGCTAATTGACGTGACAAATTTGTTTTCATTAGCGTTTCCGTTAATGAGCAATTAGGTTGCTACGAGTTCCGGCGAGCGTAGCGCTGTAGAGCGCTACGGAATACTTAGGGCCGACTACACCGAGGCTCTGACTTCTAATAAACAAATCATTTAAAGTAAAATCAATAAAACAACTTTCCTCTAATTTTTACTTTACTGTGTATATACACGGTGGCATTCTCTACTAGTCTACAACATAACACTACAAAAAGCACAAATATTTCGAAGTGGCGGTAAAGTGACTTTTTTGTATTGTTTAAACGATTCATAAGCAAAACTAAATTCACAATTTTAAATTTAGAATCCGTATTTTTTCTCATTTTCAAACCAAAACAGCATCTAATGTTGTTTCAATTCGAAATTAGAAACTAAAACGATGAGTTTTTTTTTGAACAAAAGTCGAAACTGTAGTTTGATCACTTGATATACTGCCAGTTTTAAGTTACATGCTTGCATGCAAACCTGAAGCCTTGGTGTCTTAATATCACAGAGGCCTGTAGCTCGGTACTTATGCAAAAGAGGCCAATATTTCATCGCTCTACCGTCTATTGCAGCCAGTATTATCATAACAATCGCTTGTTCCATGTACTAAGCGTTTTACATATAACAGTAATGTACAAACTCATCCCCACTCCTTTCCTGGCACCACGGTTTCAGCGACCTATTTTTCTTGTTTTTGTATTTTTTCACAATAATTATTCAAAAAAGAAAACCGTTAGTTTTACTCTAAGTAACGAATGTTTACATCACTGTGTGAAAACAATTGAATGATACTATTAGAAAATTGGTCATTGCCATTTGATTATATTTACTTTTTTTTAATTTGTTAGCTTTGGCAATAGAGCGATTAGTAACACTAAGTAAATACCTATGAAAAATATTTTATAATCATGGTAGTTTTTACCTAAACTCTTAACAAAGTGAAAACCTGAATCAGTATGAACAAAACAATATAAGAAAATAAACACAAATACAAATTAAAGATTCATTTAGTCAAATGGAATAAAACTTTGAACTTTGTAGCGGTCATAAGAACGAAAATCGAACGACAAGGGTTTAACATGACGTGCTTGACGTACAAGAAGTTGATATGATTATTTAGATACAATATTTCTTTTTTTTCTATGCAGCCAGATACTAAATATTTAAATACAAATAGTTTTTTTAACATAAAACCTTTTCTCAAAGCAACTATAACAATAGATGAGGAATACGCTCTCATTCGAATTTTGAATTAGATTAATCTGTATGACACTATGATCGTAGGGCTAAACTCACTAACTTTTTCATCCTAGCCTAGATTTTATTTTCAAGAGTGCAATTTCAATAGGGTCTTGAAATTTCTCAGATTAGCCTCGAGCTACAATTAAATATAAGGAAGGCTATCGACGTCTTCTGTGCCAGAATGGTATCATTTAACTGAATATGCAATTAAATGGGGGCAGGTTTGTGAGGTGGGTGCGAGAGGGACGGAGGGATGCACCATTCGATACCTGGGCAGAGATCTGAAGTAACTAACATTCCTTTGCTTTAGTTTTTACAGAAAAGACAACCTCTCTTTAAAAACTAAAAATGATAAAATATAGGTCATATTTTATACATACTTGAGTAAAATCTTTTTTTTTCAATAACACTGTCTGGTCTTATACTGTATTCAGAGTATTATTCAATTCAGACCTAGTTTTGAACAAAAAAACGTACGCCCCTTTTGTTAGCAGTATCCCTAAACAGTATTAGAATAGTATGATAATAAAAGTAGCACCGCAGCAGTGATTAGCGGCACTACTTTGACGACCTCGGTGGCGCAGTGGCTAAGGTAGGCGGCAAAAGCGCGAAAGGTCCCGGGTTCGATTCCCGGTCGGGTCAATTTGGAAAACGAACTTTTCTAAATTGACTTGGGTCTGGGTGTGCTGGGATGCCGCCCACAGTTAGTATCCGTCTGGTACAAGGGAAACCTTAGTTTGAGACCAGATGATAGGTGTGATTGTCTGGCGCATTTATTTATTTATTTACTAAAATTGCTTTAAAACGATGCAAATGTTTGTATTATGAACGATGACAATGTGGTGTCACTTAATATCGGGCGGATCAAATTTATTATTTTATTCGGGTTACTTCTATTTATTAATCTTATAATACATATTTAATTTCTATAATTTGATGAGTCGCTAAATATTGCTATTGTTAAAGGTTAATCACGGAATTGATTTCTCAAACATCGATTCAAAACACACAGAATCACAGAAACGTTCAATTACTGTGAGAAGTTAACAGCATTAGATTGAAATAATAAATTAGCGTAAGAGACAATTACAATACAAAGGTCGGTTAGTGTCAAACCAGCTATTGATAGCAAAGAACCATGGACTTAATATATAAACATTAGATCCATGCAAAGAACACGCCCAAGATGACATCTGCCGCAGAACACCAGTAGGTACCCTGAATGCAATTAAACGCGAGCAGTAGGTACAGCGGGAGCGAGCGAGACGCAAGACAACCACTCGATATTATATTGGACAAGTTTATAACTACGTGTATTAGACGAACGAGTTCGTACAACGTTTTCTCATTTCCCGAGACCAAACTTTTCTAATATTATAGTTTCATTCATATTGTCGGTAGTTTCGCGGAGTTTTCTTTCGTGGAAAATGAAAGACTATTTCCATAACTATTATTTCGCTTTTATAGCTTTGTTAGTTTCTTTGCTTCAAATAGATTTGTTAAAGTTGGAACTTTTCTAGTTTATCGTTCGGAAATAATGTTGCTTCTTGGAATGTGTTGAGGTATGGTTTGCCGATTGTGAAAATATCAGTCTTTTATCAAGGTGGGAATAGATTTTATCAATTCGTTTATAGGTGAAAGGAAACATAATCGGTACGTATATAAATCATAAGAATTGTCATGAAAATTCGAGCGACTGATCATTATGGCGACATGGCGAGCTCCGTGGCCGAGAGGCGAGCGGGCCGGACTTTCGCTTCGCGCCATATCTGAGGTTCAGGGTTCGATCCCCGGTCGGGTCAATATGGGAAACGTACTTTTCTATATTTTCTCGGGTCTAGGTGTTGTGGTACCTTCGTTGTTTCTGATTTCTATAACACAAGTGTTTAAGCTACTTACCACAGAATCAGAGCAATGTGTGTGATGTTGTTGTCCGATATATATTTATTATCTTAATTACTTAGATCCACGCCACGTAAATATAAGCGCGCTTATACAAATCACTACTGCAACCATAATCAAAATGACAGTTCGATATTAATTCATATGCACACAAACTAAGGGCGGTACAATGTACATCTATCTAGCTTGTGATTGTGACTGAATCTCATTCTAAATTGAACCTCATTGAATCGATATAAGAGCTAAAGTTTACATTGCTGTCCATATTTGATAGCTTAGAGTTTCTCTTACCTATAACTCTGGCAACAATCAAACAATTTAAGAAAAAAAAAACATTCGTCATCATATGATGTGTTTTTTATCTCTCGCTATTTCTTTGTAAAAAAATCCTTCATAGTCCCTACTAGGAATGTTTCCTCGTGTGCTCTTGTAATCAGAGCTGGTCTCATATCGAACGTAAATTTAATCATCCTGCGAGCTTATTTGCGTTTCATTTAGGCAGCAGAAAAGAGCTTCCAAACGTCTGAAATAAAAAAAGCCCTTTTTACTTCTGTATCTGTTTTTCTTGAGTACGGTATATTGATTGACAGGCAGACTTTATATACTTGATGTTGTCAGACTCAAGATGACCAGGTGTGCAGTAAATAGAGTGCATAGGCCTAAACAGTCGTTGCATTATGCAACACGTTCTCTATTCGTTTTTAATATGTATTAGCAAACCAAGGGCCCGGCTGGGTGCATCAAAAATTGAATAACTTGCATCATAAGTGGGAACGAGAGATGTAATGTTGTTATTTCATTTTAGTTTTGATATAAATACTAATACAATGTAATCAGTTTGAAGAAGTTGACTTGAATAAAAACATTTACAGTCATATAAATGAGAACATAAGTCATACCATAAAAAGTAAAGTCAGTAAGTTAATCGTCTATTGCGTGATTCCCCAAGCATGAGGGGCGTAGAGAGATGTCAAGAGGGGCGTAATAGGTAAGTTAGCATTATTGAAACAAAACATCTATGTTAAATCGATAAAGTCGACATTCAGCGCACACTCGCGAAATTCACACTCACCAGTTGACGAGTAAGTCAAAATCTATGATCTTCGAACGACAAATGTGCATCGCAAAAATCTCCGGAATATTTTTCAACAGTTCCTGAACAATTTTAAAATGTAAGTTCAGCCCTTTATCGGGTGTTGTTTGTCTCACAAACATGTATGTTTTAAATTGTTCATTCCATTTAGTGTCTAACCTTCATAATATAAAGTTACATTCTTGCTCCGGAAACTTGCCAGCTAACGCAATCTATACTTACAATGAAAGCTTTTCGAATTACTAGCAACAAGCGTACTACGTGCATGAATCATTACGATGATTGCAGCTATTAGGCCGAGCAGGTAATCGCCATTGTCTTGTTAACGACCTGTTTGTATGCCCACGAATGCAACCCGATGCAAACGGCCAATATTGCATTTTTAAGTAACATCCACATCATCAGGTTATCTCAGTCTACTGTTGGACATAAAACTTTTAAATAGTTCGCCATCGATCTATCTAGGGTTTCTCGCATCCAGCCCCTGCCAGCCATCTTGCGCTGATCGTCACTCCACCTAGCCTGAGGGAGTCCTACGCTACGTTTGTCGAGACGCACTCCAGAACTCCTTTATCCCTACGGTTATCGGTTCTGCGGCAATGTGGCCAGCTGACTGCAACTTCAGCGTGCTAATCCAGTGAGCTATGTCGGTAGCTTTGGTTGTTTGCCGGATCACCTCGTTTCGGATTCAGTTTCGGAAAGAACCACCGAGCTTTCTTTCCATAGCCCTTAAGCTTGTAGATCGGCCGTACCATAAGTGTCACGTTTCTTATCCGTACTCGTATGTCATTACGGGAAGGACACACTGATTGAAAACTTTAAAGTAACAATTTCTAACTCATTTGCTACGTAATTGGCGTATTATTGAATTGCAAACAATACTGGATACCAAAGTGCACAAAACAATCAAGTTTATTAATGTGGTTGAACAATGAGACGATTGACATTTATAGACAGGAACAGTACCAATACGATGATCCTTGAAGTACTCTCCTAGGCTCATAGTTCGCCATTTTATTGCTAATAAATAGTATATCCTGAAACGCAATCCACTCAAGTGTACTGTTTCCTAACTGATATTATTTATTTTGATTGTAATAACATCTAGCATCTATGATTGGATTATATAACTCATCTTTTGAACATGGCTGTTCAACTAACGGCCGCAGGTTCGATCCCCGACCAGGACTAACATTAGTACGATAAACATTTGTAATTGTTCCATGTCTAATTATTTTATATATATTTAGTAGACACATATAATGGTATCATCGTTGGTTCTGTTTTATTACACAATTGCTTTGGCATCGGCTCTATCTATGGTATGTTCATTAATATGATATATGATAATTTCAAAACGCCATGGCATTTTTATGTTACGAATCAAATTAAAAATTTACAGTAAGTTTCATAAATTATATTAACAACGTTTTGTCATTTGAAATCGTTTGTTTCGACTGTAAAATGATACGCAGTTTTATTCATACTCATAGCCAGTTTTACTAATTATTCGCTGGAACATGTAACATACGAGTATAACAATAAAAAACCGATTCTACGAATTTCGTTACAATTTCCCCAGTTTAGACTTACGCACACCGCTAACCAACTTAATTAAACGTTATAATAACTGTCTTCAAACGATTTATAATTTCGCCTGTTTATAGAGGGAAAATACGAGGCGAAGAGAGAAAATAAGAGATAATGTAGGAGCGAAGATCGAATTGAATGTAAATGTTGATTTTTAATTATGTAGGTGCTTGCAATTTATGCAGGACGGTGCCAGAGTTTTCTGAGTAAACAGTTCATCAACTACCTTCGGGAATGCATTGAGAGTGAACCTCGTATTGATAGTAGGGCAGCTCGTTTCATTTTTACTTTTAAATTAAGTTCCATTTACGATTAAAACTAACTGGCACTGAACACACGTTTTAATATTGTACCTATTCTAATTTGTCTTTGCGTCCTTGTATTTTAATTTCCATTTGTCTGGAACATAACTAATATAAACGTAGGTATGGTTATTGGACTCTCTCTTAATTTCACTCATGAAAGTTACACAATTTTATAGCTTGCGAAATAGTTTAGCGATTAAATGTTACAGCGGTAGAAGACTGGTTTGTACTGACGATTCATAAGTGGTTTTGTAATTACATGAATAAATTTATGTTTTAAATTGTTTTCTTTTCTATTTTTAAAAATTTAAACTTATTAGTTATGTGAAATGATGTATGATTGAAATTGGTCTCTTAAGATCACCAAACAAACAACATTGCAACATAGTAATGGCCTCGGATGCAACATCAATGGAGGAGCCTTAAAAATATATAACATAGAATATGAGCATTGTATGTGATTAGATGCTACTTACTATCCCAAAAGCCAAGACAATATAGAAATTCATTTTCCATATTAAGCCGACCGGGAATCGAGCCCGAGACCGTAATAGCGCGAAAATCCAATAGAATCTCGTGTACGGAGGTCGACATCCTACTAATTAGGAATTCCTGCGGCAATCCCATCTTTAATAACCCCAAAATAGCAGCAACCAAACGCCTAGCTAGACACAGCTAGGCCACACCGGGGCCAAGTTTCATTAGAAAAAGTTCTTTTGTCGTCGAGTAAAGTTTCTCACAATGGTCGTAATTAAAAGTTGGCGGCGACGCGCCATAATCTGTTGGCGCAAAAAGGGCGCCAAACTTGCGCCAGATAAACAGCTTCCCGCCTTTTTGTGGACCCACTTTTGGGCCTCTAATGCACCATTAATGGACTAGCAGGAAATATACACTTCAGTGTTTTAAAGTGAACACAGTCTAAAGGCTTCGGAGATAAATAACTGTTATTAAGTGCTTAGTGTAATACAAAATGATGACTGTGTAAATGTAATTTAGAATTCTTTTGTAATTTGTATGGTTTTGTGCAATTTAATTCAAGCGTATATGTCAACGATGTTTATAACTTTAATTTCCGTAAAAGTCTGTTTACTCTTTATTATTAGTTTTTTTTGGAATAGAATAAATTACATTTATTCATAAAAGAGTTTTTTAAAGGGTTTTATATTTAACTATGCTATACCGTTGTAACCTATTCTTGTGTTGAATAATTTGAAAAAAAGGTGGGTGATGTTTTTCTATAAATTGACATTACGTACGTTAATAATGAATTTCGGTTTGTACCAAACCTAATTTACAATCCCTATTCAACAAAACTTAAAAACCAAAAATGAAAAATTGTGACTTTTAATATCGATTTCCACTCAATAACAGTAATTTATGACAACCATTCATTTCACTAAATTAATCAAATAACATAATTTAAGGAATTATCCGTAATCGAATCAGAATTCCTCGAAATAATTAGTAACAGTAAACTATCGATGAAACTGGATATCACTTTACGAATTAATGACCATACGATACGGAAATTAAGCGGAGTACAGACGGGTGGTGGGAGGTTTAGGGGGCAGAATTGCAATCTAGGGAGCTTGAATAGTCTGGGCGGTTGAATGAAATATCTAGCGTAGCGACTGGGCATCAGGCCTGCGAACGCATTAGGCTGGTAGATGAGGCTAGCCGTGTATGCACCGGATGTAATGTCTGCGGTATTTGCCAGTTTCGGCCGGCTTCAATATTAAACTGGCGAGCGGAATTGAGATTTGACGAGATTGGCAACTGTTTCGATTGGCAGACTTGGAAGTGTGGACTAGGTTTTAACCTTAGTTACGTTAACGGGGTAGTGAAAAATACCATTGAAGTATTTCAATTAGAAAAAATAATTCGTTGGATAACATTGGAACTGGACTGAATATAATTATAACTTCAATAAGAAGAAGAACGAGCTAGACTCTGGGGTCCCTTGGTTCGATTCCAGGTTGGACCATTATGTAAAATGAACTTTTCTATGTCGAATTTTGTGATTCCGTCGTTGTTTTTCTTGTTTTTAGTAAGCATATCAATGTATTTAATGTTGTTAAATTTATATTTTTAGGTACCAAGTTAATTTATGTCGTTAAAAAATTGCATCAAGAATACATTTAAGTACTATTACTATTAAATATACATATAATTACTTCAAATATTATTATTTTTCAAATTCACGGTGGAAATCTTTATTACTTTCTATAGCCGACGTCAAAGATTGCGATAGTGAAAAAAGTTGTAAAATAATGTACCTACCTAAAAACAATTTATTTAATTTTTTTTTGTTCGATTTAAAATAAAGTCATTCTAACAGTGAAGGTAGTAATTAGCTTGAAACCTTCCCAATATTAACGATGTTTGCAAAATCAAATGCGGGAGCGTATTTCCGTTCATTTCCACCAGTAATCAGAGTGCACGCGCTCCCATCGGATCGAACGTTAGAATCTAATAAGAATGCAAATGGATTCTGGAAGTACAAACATAATTCCATTATTAGCGAGACGTCTACGTGATATATTATCAAGTTAAAATTAAATTAATTTCGTCGCCCGCCCCCCGCCACCCGGTGCCCGGCTAAATAGGGCTGCTGTCTGACTTTGGACATCGTCGAAACTACATGTCATGTTGGTATGACTGTTGATATTGGTATCTGGAGAAATCTGGAGTATCCAGATTCAACGTACATTATAGAGCAAAGCAGCATGCATTAAGAAGTGGAATTCGTTTCTCGACGGCTCATGTGTTTCCTCCTTTTTTTGATATGGAAGAATCCTTCAAAAGAAGCGTGAAGAAACATCTTGCAGGCCAATATGGCGATGACAACGAATAGGACACTACGGTATCAAATCCGTTGTCATCGTAATGTAGGTTCCTCTCTTGGGAGGCTGGGAGGAGCCGATATACAGTTATTATAACATTGATCGTGATTTGTCAAGCCTGTTTGCTCCATTGGAGCAATTTTCATCTGATCTACGTAACTTTACAAGGGACATTTGTGACGTTACACTGTGTTTTTTTTCATAGATAAAATCGTTTAAGGTACCCTGTTATGTCTGGTATTTAAATTATTAACTTTTAGGTGTGGACCACGTTTACACCGACCAAAACACTCTTAAGTTTAAAATTTACATATTAATTAAGTTATGACTATGTTATTACGAATATAACTTATCTATTTTCAATGTATTATGTTAGGCAGCCCTACCCCGACCGCCATCCTTGATACATAGAGGATGTTTAATTAAAATATCTTTAAGTGATTTACGGCTCTGCCGATAATGTTAGGTTCAAGGCTTATTTATCGTCGCAAGTTTATTTATGTGGTGATAAGTCGTGATTCATTTGTGAGTTGTCGGAGATACATTATCAGTCGATACTAATTGTGGGAGAAGCTCTGTGACATTGTTCGAGTGATGTGTTCATGTACCACTTCATTTCGTAGTACATTGCTCTGACATTATCATTACAGACTGCTTGTTATATTCGTTATTATAAGATGTGAAATGGTTGATTATTTCCAGTAGTTTAGTAGGGTTTTGTTGTTATAAATAAGCAATCAAAATTTGAAGTCCAAGTCACACTTATTTGTTAACATTATAGATACATAAATTAAAAGTAGCAACTTAAATATTTTGCTTATCAACATAAATCGTGTAGCTAAAAAGATCTTAGCATAGACCGGCGTAAATCGTTTACTTAAGCACACTCCTGATTTATGTAAGCCTCTGTAACAGGAAAACATTGCTTAAAGTCGAGCCAAAAGGGAAAAAACTGATATCACCAAAGATGACAATAAAATCGTGTTTGCACTTCATCCCGATCCAAAGCGCAAAATATGAAACATGTCGAATATTGAAACGCTTACTTCGGACAAACAACGAATTCCGTTTTATGGGTCAATTCCGGATAGAATAGGTATTTATAGGAGTTTTATCGAGCAAATTCGATTCATTGCAGCACCGCCGTGCTCCGGGATACCAATTTCTAGGGAAAATTAAATTTGCCGTTCACCCGGAAAAAGTTAAAGCTCTCAAAACGAAGACGAACACATTTTACGTTTGGGATGATTTGATATCTTGTGATGCTGTCTTACATAGTATCTTTACATAGCATTACCTATAAAATGCCCTATAAGTATTATTTATTTTATTCTCAAATCTTTAGAAAGCCTGTTGCAATTTTCTATCTTTTTAACGACCTACTTTTCGAACTTTAATGCAGTTTTCAGCAATAAATGATTTTAATAGAACGTTTATATTTATAAAACAGAGACGTATCTTTCATTGGTTGGTTAGTTTATTGGTTGGTTTAAGCCAAGATGTAGGCCAGTGCAATGAATTTAGCAGCAAAACTAAATGTTAAGATTTATTTTGCTAAAGTTCACAATTAATCGATAAAAAAAGAATTCTTTATAATTTGATGCAGTCGTCCTAAAGTTATGCGATTCATTTTGTGTTCATAGAAAACCTTACATTTACTCATATGTTCATTGTCAAAAAAATACTGATTATGACCAGAATGCTTCATGGATTAAATTTTAACAACTCAGCTAACTTAGCTAAACATGTTTTACCGATAGTCCCGAGAAGCCTTGTCATGCTCAAAGACTACATTTTAGAGCAATATTTTCTTAATTCGATCTCATACAAGCAATAAATCAGAAAAGACGCTACTAAAAGAACTTTATACAAGTTTGAAGTGACACGTTTAATGTTTACGTTGGTATTAATGACTTCACTCCAATTAATTTAATAAAACATGGGTTCCTTTAATATACGCAACGAATGCACATCGCAAAACGCGGCCCGGTACAAAATTTCCCGCTAAACGTTTTCCTGTCGACAAACATGTTATTTTCTACGTTCAACATTGAATTTTAAATTGCTAATGATAGCTTTCCATGAAAATTACCGGCTGCCAAGAGTACCCGGGCTTTATTTACCGTGCGCCGTGGAGCGAGCCATGCTTATAGAGTTTTACTCGAATTTTCTTTTCACTTACCGAGACAGGTAATGAGGTGCTATTTTGTTTGTAAGGAGACGGTTCGACAAACGTTGCAAGTTAATTTCGTATGTTTATGGGGAGACATTGGAAATCTTTATTAAGTATAATTTTCTTAATTCTGAGTGATGGAATTAAAAAATATAAACAATAGACAACATTCTATTGATCTGTTTCTGTGGTAGCTAAAGAATTCATGTTACAGAAATTCTTTAGCTACCACTTCCTTTTACATAATAACCTGACAGGAAATCAAACTGGAAAACTCTATTTTCGCCTCGCGTAGATACTACGACTAGCAATACCCGCGACTCCGTTCACGTTATTCGGGATAAAAAGTTTACTTTGTGTTAATACTAGCTTTACATCTCGTAAATCCGTCTACTAAATTCCATCTAAATCCATTAAATAATTCTTGGATATAAATGTAACGAACACCGCTTCCGGTGTATGCATCCATTCAAACTTTCGCGCTTTTAACTTTATTAGCCATTGATTTCGTTATTTATCGTTATTCCGGGATAAAAAATATCCCATATTATTCTAGTATCTTAACTGTAAAGTTGATAAATTTCATCGGAACAATTTCGTAATTACTGCGTCAATGAGTAACAAATATCTAAACATCATTCATACAGATAGGCTTTTAAGTTTATAATATAAGTGGAAAGGTAGGATAAATAGGTAAAAGAAGTCAAATAGATAGGTACATAATAGGATTTTAAGAATAAAAGAAAACATACTATTTGGAAAAACTGCGCCTTCATTTTTATTGGTGAAACAATACGGTTTTTTTTTATGTTTGCTAACAAATAATTTCAAGCCGCTTAATCGTAATTCCGTGAGGTAGTCGAGAGCTCTAGGATTAAACGTGTTTTGTTTTAAGACCAATTAATACTAAAATGGATCCTGATTTAAGTTTATGTACCTATATTATATAAAACTATCAATATATAAGATTGACGACCTCAACGGCCGAGAGGCGAGCGGGTTAGACTTCGATTCCCGGTTAGGTCAACATGAAACTTTTCTACATAAACTTAGGTTTGGGTGTTGTGGTACCTTTCTGTAGAACAAGTTACTTAGCTATTTATTACCAAATTAGAGCAATGTTTGTGATGTTTTAAAAATGTTTTCATTTTTTTTAACGAAGAGACCTTCAATTGATTCTTTCAAATATAAACATAGATGTGATGTTATGCCGACCAATAATTTGTAATAGATCAAAATGTCAAAAACAGATAATGTGACAGGGATGCGAAAGGATTAGTTTCAAATATGATAGCGAATCCGACAATATAAATAAAGGCAATAAAACATGGCGGTAAATCATCCGAGGTATAATCCGACCGTAAAACAGATTTGGAGCGCACCGTGAGCCGCGATATATTAAAAGTCGCCGGTTAAGCCTCTTAGCACCGTGACGCTATGTCGAGAGTACAAAAGCGTTTATTTAAATTTGTCATTAGAATTGAAATGTTGACGATGTCTTCAAAGATTTTCTGTGAAATACGAAATGATAACCTGAATCAATACACTGGCTATTAAATAGAATAGATAATATCTTTATTCTTGTAAACTTAAAAATAACATGTAAGAATCGTCAGATTAAAATAAACTACCGCCATGTTCGGAATGTTGATGCTATCGAGAAGAACCGGCAATAAAATCGATAGTTACTCTACATCAAATTAGTCCTCATTGCCACTAATTTGTGGTAGAAAATAAACGTTATTTTTTTTTATCACAACTCTACACCGGTTTTCCACATTTTCCTCTGATGCTTCGGTCCTATTGGTTACAGCATGATGTTATGTAGCCGTGAAATAAATTTTCAATTTGACAATGGGGCTGACGTTTCGTAAAATCGGCATAACGCACCGGTTTTTAGTTTAAGTCTTTTTCTATTTTATTTTGTCTTTGATACTTTTTTCAATATTTTCAATATGGAAAACGAACTATTCTATCTGGTCTAGGGATTGTGGTATTGTCATTGTCTGATTTTTTATAACTTAACACAGAATCAGCACAATGTATGTTGCAAATGATGTTGTCAACTATTTATTGACCAGTGGCCCCATCTATGTCACTTGCCGTCACAAATGCATGTAGTTAGCTATAAATGTGAATATTGCAATATAAGTGTTTTGCCACCTGGTTGAGCAAAAAATTCAAAATAAATCTCTCTGTTGAGATGTCAACCGTTTCTAGCAACAAGTGTGGCCCGTAAATCGGCGTGTCGCCGCTCAAGCGCGCACGCAGCGGTCACGTGCGGGGCCCGGGAGCTTGCGGGAAGCGGTGAAATAATCTCGTAACTAGAAACAATACTGGATACGGCAAACAAGATAGTAGAAATAGTGTATTTCAACAATTTTACAGAGGTTTAGGTATAAGGCGTTTTTAATCTGGAAGACGATTTTCGAAGGCTCGTGTGACTTTTATGCTAGTTCAAAACTAATATTACAGGGTATTTCATTATTATGCTGATTGCGCTGTGGCTATTATAGTTTAACTATATTCATATGGCGCCATTAATAGGCGATTAGAAGTGTGGGGGGGATTTAGTGGGTAGTCTCCGCTTTTCTCCGTGCGGGTAAGTCTAAAATACGACGCTGGCTTTTTACCCGGGCAGCAATAAGGTGCGTCAATGCTTTCCCTTCCTTAAAAAAAGGCACATGTTTTTACATCACAACTCAAAGTACATCTGTTAACATTTAATTTTCGGGAGTCTGATTTAAAGTGTGAAGTATCTTTTACTACACGTGTATTTAAGCTATGCGTTTGAATGAAAATGAAAGTATGTAATATATCTGTCGCGGTGTCACCGTTAACAGCAACAAGTGTGGCTCTTAAATCGGCGTGTCGCCGCCGCTCGCGCGGGTCACGTCCAAGCCCCGGGAGCTTGTGGGAAGCGATGAAATATTCTTGTGTCAAGAACAGTATCTGCTGGATGCGACTAGTTAAATTAAATATCGAGATAGAAGTATTGGTGTTATCGTCAGGCGGTAAGTCTAACTGTTTACTACACTGCAGTGTAGATCAGTGTATCGCAAACTTTTTCTGTTCGATGTAATGTCAAAAGCATGTCAGAATACACACTTCGGACGTTGTCCCGTCCTTATGACGATGGCAAAATAACTAGTATATCGATACATGTGTTTGCCTATATATATGGTTGACCCTACATTTGGGAAAACGAACCAATCATTTTAAAAGCACAACAATGATTGATGATACAAAAGCGTGATGTGATTTAATCGTACTTCAACGGACTCGAGAGTTAGAAATTCATCAATCACAATGTATCAAAACTCCCTTTTTGTGGAATGAAGGCGTTTCGTAACTTTTAATTTATATTTATTTAATTTATTACTACTGAGTTTATTGCCGGTATCTTCTCGGTAGTTATAGGTTTCGAACCGGGAGGTAGCTTCAGCTTTATATAGAGACGATTCATAAGTATTACTTATGTTATCTTTAAGAATAAAAATATTTTTTTTTATATAAAACTTCAAGATTGACATCATCCCACCTGATGTTAAGTGGTAATGAGGTCCTAGCTTAAGGGTGACAAGTACAGCATAATAAATATGTTACTGGACTTGTCGCCCTTACCTTGAAGGCTTGACCCCTGCTTCTAATGTAGCACCCCCCAGGAGCTCTGGAAACCTAACTCACACGCAGAAACACAACAACACAGAAGTGATTGTTGTTTGGCTGCGGCCTTCTGTAAGGTGGAGGTATTTCACCAGTCGGGCTGCTCCAGTTCGAGCGATAAATCGCTATGCCCTACCTCTCTTAAGATTTGATTGATCGATTGACATATTTGCTAAAAATTCCCATCGCCACACTGACGCTTGACGGTAAACGTCTTAAAACTGTCAGCGTCTTATTGAAAACTTTAGTGGTGCCACCTGTTGCTCACTCGCCACACGATAGCTGACGATGATACATAACCCTAAGGGGGTAAGTACTTCGAGTTTTAGCGATTTGTCCATTGCGGCCGGGATCTAGGAAGAATACGGTACTTAGGGTCGTATCTTGTGGCATTTCGGAAAAGCGTTTTTGGCCTTCAAAGTCACATAAATTTCATTAACATCAGGTGATGTCTTTTTCATCACATACATTGCTCTGATTCTGTGGTAAGCAGCTTAAGCACTTGTGTTACAGAAATCTGAAACAATTTGTTTGTTACCAATCCAGATTAGACCTGTGTTTTTTTTTCCTGCATCAATTCACAAATGAATTAGAAGCTAAGCTTTCATTTAAATTTAACGAGTTAAAGTCTTTCGGGCCTTTACCAGACTGATCCTCAGTTAGAACTGTGTTCTAGTGTTAGGACATCCTATCGGCCAACGGAATAAGTGTTGTTATTTATAGTCAGCCCTAGTTTCAGGGATGTCGCCCTACTCACTTGTTGCGTGTCCCCGAAGGCGCAGGTCGCGGGGCGAATGTAACGTCGCCCGGGGCTTCTACACGGTGTGGTGATCCGATCACTTGAACCAGTTGTGGTTCTGCTGGAAACTTTTCATATCAAGCCTTAAAAATTGGTACACGACTATGAAAACATATATGCCAACAATTAACCTATTGACAGTCTGATGTTTAGTGTTGTACTGCTTTTAACTCTGGGTTGATAAGCTCGCATCACGTCTTTACTGGTTGATAATTAATCTCACAGGGCCTAAGACTTTGTTCACGTTATTTCGGAATGACAAGTATCATATTATGTGATATTCTAGTACAAATCTGTTTAGTTACTAAGTTTAATCTAATTCTATTCAGTAGTTATTTCTTGAAAGAGTAAAGCCGAGTTAAGAACAAAATTTGCCAACTCTAGTATCGTCAACACGAGTTAGTGACATTTTTTCTTCTTTGGAATTGCGTGTTTATCCATTTGTACACACACTTTCACGTTTATTATTAGTAGTAATTTGTGATATTAGTAGCAATACCTGACATGTCCTTACCATTGATCATGAAATAATTTAGGTACTATCATCTTTTACTTGGCCAGAATATTATTAACATAGGATTTCTGAATAAAATTTGAATCAAAAAGAAGAAGAAGACCAAGAAGGAAAACACGTTGAAACTTCCAATTATCATACCAAGGACAATGGTCAAATGCACTTCTCATGAAACAAAGTAAGGACGAAAAGAATCATGATCTTGCGGAATACTGTGCAAGACCTCAAGTAAGGTATAAATAAATTTAGCAAAAGAGCATACTATACAATAAAAGAAGAGAAACAAGTTAATAAGGTTAACATTCCAGCCCCACTAGCACTTGTTGAGCCGGCCCGAGATCCCATCTCGAGGGATTAGCCGCGGCTGAACGTCGCCCGAAGGCCTATTAGATACATGTGTAACCTCTCAATCTGATGCTTCCAATCAATGAACAGTTCACATTAGCTTCGATATAAAAGTCGCTTTAGATATTGAGTTGAGTATGATTAATTTATCTCAATCAGTTGTAACACTGTTAGTGCGATGTAAGAGTAAGGCTGCGTGGAACAGGTATATTGTTGCTTAAAAGATGTTACGAAGTCCTTGATTAAATATCTTTGAAATTTAACTTATCGACTAATTTAATAGTAAAAAAGTAATAATATAGGAGCCCTTTTGTTACTATTTTTACATTAGCAATTCTGTAAATTTTCTTTTTGCTTGTAATTTTTTCGCTTTTCTTAATCTTTTTTATTTTTTATTCCTCTTTCCTCTGTAATAAAACTATAATCCAAAAGCAAGCGCTTACGAAAACCAGAATCACCATCGATACCACTACTTAAACACAAATATAAACACCAAGATTAAAGTGGGGGTTTGAAACCCACGACCCTTGGATTGACTTGGTTACCAGGGTCGTTAACCAGTGTTCAATCTCACTTACTTTGAAATCGTCAGGCTATTTAAACTTATACCATCCAGAATTTCCAATATCACTAACACGGTCATACCGTACCAAAGCCTTCATCTTCCAAAGTAAACAGCCAAGCGCCGGTTATCAATAGAACCGTTCCCTTTGAGCAGTCAGCATCAGCATATTGGTTCGTTAGCCATAGTACAGGCCATGGATCACAATGTTGCCAGGCTAGTCAACAAAATCTACCAAAGTGTGCCTAAAATTACTGTACTTAATACTCCCTTTTTTCTTTTCGGGGGGAAGTTTTTTGACGAGCTCGACCGACATATAAGGAAAGGTGACTCTAAAATCCTCCAGTGGGACTTCATCGTAATAGCGCTATGGGAATCTTGGGCCAAACAGAAAATAATAGAGTGGTATTTTAACGGTAGCATTTTCGGAAGTAGTGCTACTAGCAGCTGCTATGCTATTGTAATTTCTATACAGTTTATATTTGACTGTATGTACTAGAAACTACAATAAAGTACTCAGTGTCAAGGTTACTTTTAAACGTTTTCCCGTACAAAAATCGAAATCGAATTGTATGGATATCGTAGCGCCGCAGTACGTACCCAAATTTCGATAGTAATCTAGAAGTAACTTAGTTGATTAGAAATAACCTGAACGGTACAAAAGCTGTCTTCTGGCAATGCTGATATATGCATCTGATGTAGGTCCACACGCCAGCCTCTATTTCCGCGGAAGAAGGTTCACAATTGATTACTTACTAAAAATGCGAGCAGACAACGTCTGTCTGTGTGTGCCGCCGAGGGGTTATAATGGGCATTGTTCGAGGTAGTTTTTAGACTTCTTCTGGTGCCAGCCGAGGGCTAATTGAGCCATGAACTTCACAGACGGGAGGGGTACCTTACTCTTATTTTGTTTTGAATTCATGGCAATCTTTGGATATTGAAATATTTACAATAACTTTTATTCTACTTGCAATTGTTCCAAAATAATGATCATATATTCAGCAGTTCGGTACCCTCAGTATAAACTAAAAATGTAATCGAATAGTATTACATAGTAAGAAGTAAGAAGATTTAGATAAAAAATCCCTATGCAGACGTTTGAGAACGGAATATCAGTATATGACCCCGGCTCGTTGAGCTACTAACGATTCAACCCAAGTCTTCCTAGACAGTAGTATCCATATTTCCCTTCTTTTTCCTCTTTCATCTAATTCCTTCTATCTCCTATCCCACGGGAGCCAAACGTAGATCGCTGTGAGCCGGTTGCATACGCTAAATCTCACGACAAAGGTAAGGATGTAATCTCTGCCTACCCCTCTAGGAGATTTCGTACCGTCTCATATAATATAAATATTGGACAACACCTCATATATTGCTCTGATGGTAGTAAGTAGTTAAAACACTTGTGTTACAAAAATCAGAAACAACGACGGTACCACAACACCCAGACCCGAGGCAATACAGAAAAGTTTGTTTACCGTATTGAACCGACCGCGACCGAACCCGGGACCTCAGAGATAATAATAATAATTTAACAGCGTATTAGTGACTAAACCACTAGATGTATATTTTTTTAATTTTAATTGCAGCTTAAATATTTTCTCTGCCGCCACATCATACTCTTCATTCTTAACGGTATTGGAACGGAGTGGGCCAGATTTTTCTTTTTAATTAATGCTACCAACGCACGGAACTAGCGACTAGAGTAAACAGTAACTAATTAAACAATTAGGGACAAACTGGATAGGAAACTTGCGTAGAATATAATCAAGAGAAATTGAATTACCTACTACTTTTTCATTCCGATAAATGGACTTTCTATGTACGAGTATACAACCGATTAAAAAGACAGTATTTGTAAAAATAGTTAGCGGACATACTGTTAATATACTTTTAATAAAAATCGAAGTATCTCGGATCCGATCACGAATATGAATAATTAATTCTCATAATCGTAATCTTTTTTTTTAATTTGATTTCTTAATTTGATTGCGAATAAAGCGTATCGAAAGACAAAACATTATTTATCAAATCATCGTTCATGAAACGTTTCGTTTGTCCGTTTCATTTTTACAAGCTTTAACTAACAATACATGTACCTATGTTTAACCGGGTGGAATCTTGCAACTAAATTTTGAACCTTGCAACATAATTAGTGGTATGCCTACAAAATCCAAAATGTTAGGTAGTGATTGTTGTTTTTAATCCTGAATTTTTGTGCCAGGTACTGAAATGACGTCTACATCAAGATCACGTAACAAACACGAAGGTTCATCATACGAATGTCTGGCCTTAGGTTTTAACCCAGGAACCTAGGGTCATCCTTAGGTTCAACTTGATACAGCAGGTAGTCCTAAGCATTACTTCGCTGAGCCTTACCGTCTTTCAATACAGTCTATTATTTTAACAAAAGAAAATTCTCTTGGTTCGTAACGCAACGTCAGAAACATTACGCATTTACGAAATCAATTGAACGTTATTGCGTTTTGTTTCGCGTAATCAGAGAGCAGCGCCGCCTGCGCGCCGAATAAAACGTTTAACGGCGCCTTTACGTCTCTAAAGTTATTAAATTTTCAAATGTGGAGCGGAAATTACGAGTACATACCTTTAATAAGTTAAGAACCTTACAAAAAGAATAAGCGCTTACTTATGGCGGAGGATTTAATAATACAATGAGAAAAATCCTTTTTAAACACTTTGTCGTGAAAACGCAGATTACTTTTATTTTAGTCTGGCCAACCAGAGACAGGAAATTCCAATGATTAAAAAACTTTTTTTCTTTTTCGTCTGATGTTATTTATTTTGAAAATCATTTTTATACCATTATAGGGAAAAGCAGAATAAATAAAAGAATTATGTTGTACGAAGTACTGATGCCCATTTTAGCTAAAAAGATTGTATATTGCCATGGCAACATTCCGGCTTACAGCTGATTTATTTTTGTCCCGTATTTAAATTATCATAATATTGTTTACTAATTAAATTTAAGGCCCAATACCCGTTACTAAACATAATTAAGTGTTAATTACAAACAATTACCTACGTGTTTTCTATTGTGATAGTTAAGTGTAATGTAAGTGATAATAAACGTAAGTAAAAATTGTCGTGATAACAGTGTCTGACAGTTATACCGGCGATTTGAAAATTGTGAATCATTGTCATTTCTTTGTTATTATTTTGTATGGTTTAACAATAATCAAACGTTATTTACGCATGTACATTGTGAATCCTACTCGAAATAGATGCGCGAAGAGGTTTGACACTAAATTATAACCTCCAAATTGGTCATTAGGCGCTTTGGAAATCTTTGTTTACAAAAAAAATAATATTCATATTTATTAAGATGCAAACTCGCAGTGCCCTAGCTCGCCAGCTCGACTTGGCTTTGAAGGAACTGAGGGCGTCCAAAGAGTCAATTGAACAATTACATTTGGAAAGAGATGACAATGAGAAGGAAATGTTGGAGGTCATTAATAGGAGTACTTTGTTAAAAAAAGAAATGGCTGAGTTGCACACACAATATATATTAGTTATCGACGAGCGGGACCGACTACAAGGCATAGTGGACGGCTTTGGCGAGTGCAGCGAGGACTACGTGCGGGGCCTCAGACGCATCACCATACTGGAGCATGAGCTGCAAGAGGCCCACCACACTATAACGCACATGGAGTCCGAGAAGACAGAAGCCCTAGTCAACCAAAATAAAAGCCTCTTGGACGAATTAATTGGTAGTGCACACAGCCATGTTTCTGCTGCAATTGATACAGCTGATGAAATTATTGATTTGACAAATGATGTTACAGTATATTCCAACTCTTCACCAGGTATTGTTAAATGCAGCAAAAACAAGTTTAGAAAATATGTCAGAATTAATAAATATATTAAAAATACCCGTAAATTAATAAAGAAACAAAAATGTATGTATACAAAAGTTAAATATATTAAAGAAAGAAGAAAATTAGGTGATGAATTAGACCTATACTCTTTAACATTGCAGAGTAATATGAAAGATCATGAAAATTATGTAAATTTATTAGAATCTGAAATATATAATCTTAAAGAGCAGTTACAAAATATTTCACATAGATTTAATTGTGAAAAAAAAGAGTATGGTGAACACATTTTGGCTTTGCAGGGCCTATTAGGCAACTTAAATAACTCGGTCACAGTGCAAGAAAGCTGCCAGATGAGTTCTCAGCTATACTGTGAGTCACCAACCCTAACAAAAAAATTATCCCCATGTAAATTGACCGCCAACAATCCTAACACCAAAACCAGTTTGAACAATATTGTAATGTTTAGTGATGAGTTTGGTAAAAATATGGGCCACTTTCTTAGTACCTACATGGGACTACCAGTAATCAATCACTGTATGCCGGGTGCTAATTATTCTAAAATAATACAAAACATTGTAAACTATAAATTTAACCCCAACACCACTATTATATTAATGACTTGTAATAGGGACAGTGTAAACAAAAAAAAACTGATTGAGTTCTGTGACATATTGTGTTTACTAAAAAATGTAAACAAAATAGTTTTGTTTACACTACCATACTGTGAAGGATTGCCACAATCTGAAAATAATTTTAGATTCAAATTAAATTTGACATTAGACACTGTGACATTTTCTAATAATAAAATACATGTGGTGGACATTAATAATTTACTTCGAATTTATAATATTAAATTGACTAAAGATAAATTTTATCTTTCAAATTATATTAAACGACAGGTAGCTATTTCGCTATGTTATTTCTTTATGTGTTCAGCCAATAATTTGGCTAATAAAACTGCTTCTTTTGAGCAGCATTTTACAACTGACATATCAAATATTAAAAATCTGACATTGGATAATTTAAATTAATTAATGAGACAATAGAGGAGAACTCTTGCAATAAAGTAAAATTAAAAAGTAAGCCCTCTTGTTTTTTAAATTTAGTACATCAAAATATACAGGGCTATTCTGGAAAGGAATTAGAAATTGGTTTATTTTTAGATGACAAAAATATACATATATTATGTTTAACTGAACATTGGCTGAGACAATGTGAATGTTTAATTAGTATCGATAATTTTAAAGTTATTAGTTCGTTCATGAGGAAGTCATCTATTCGTGGTGGGTCACTAATATTAATGCATAATAAGTATAGGTCTAAAGAACGTAAAGACATAGTAGCACTTTCAATTGAGCGAACTATAGAACTATCGTGTGCAGAAATGGAACATTATATTATTATATGTGTATATAGGCCTCCTCAATCGAATTTTGATTTATTTGAATCCACTATGGAGGAAGTGCTAAAAAAAACTTGTAAATCAAGTAAAGAGGTAGTTGTGTGTGGAGATTTTAATGTCAATATTCTCGATAAATCTCAAACATCTGTAAGGTTCTTAAATTTATTTAAATCCTTTAATTTAGTTAATCTCTTTTCAGAACCTACAAGAATTTCTCCAACTTCAGCTACCTGTCTTGATAATATTTTCTTAAAAAATAGTTCAATAAATAAGTCAATTATAAACTGTTTACAATCAGATCATTTTGGACAAATAGCAACACTTGAGCATCATCATGTTTCCGACTTGGTTGAAATTGTTTGTAGACCTATTACAGAATACCGAAAAGACATATATAAAAGTAAAATTTGTGAAAAAATTTCCAAACTACATTTTCATGATGAAAATGTTGATAGTCTGTTTGGGAATTTATTTGATCTGATCGATGGTGAATTTAAAAATGTTTTCAAAAAAAAGAAAGTTAAAATAGATAAAAGTAAAACTAAATTTAGTGACTGGGCTACGCCTGGAATTTACAAGAGTAGGAACAGGTTATATGAACTATACAGTATCAAAGCCTACTCAAAGGACCATAAAACCATTGAATATGTAAAACGGTATTCTAAATTATTCAGAAAAGTATGCTACATTGCTAAATCAATTTTTTTACGCAATAAAATCATTGGCTCTAATAATAAAATTAAAGCCACTTGGAATATAATTAACAAAGAGGCATGTAAATTAAAACCTCATGATCGTAGCTTTTCCCTCAAGATAAATGATAATTATTTAAATACCGATAAAGACGTAGCGGATGCTTTTCAAGATTTCTTCACGGATATACCTATTTCTACAACGCGTCTTTTAAAATCCAACCCAGATCATGCCAAATGTATTTTATCATCTAGTGTAAATTTGTATGATAGTAAATTTAGTTTTGATTATATTACTCCAGACACCATAACCAAAACATTCAAACAACTGAATATTAAGAAAACAGAAGATTTATGGGGTATCTCAACTGACGTAATTAAATCCATCATACATAATATTGCACCTCACCTAGCTTTGATTTTTAATAAATGTATAGATGAAGGTCAGTTTCCGAACTTAATGAAATGGAGTAAAATCATACCACTTTTCAAAGCAGGAATCAAAAGTGACCCATCCAATTTTAGACCTATTTCAATATTACCTGCATTAAGTAAAGTCTTTGAAAAAATTATATTTAATCAACTGCTTGAACACTTTAACAACAACAACATTTTACATAAAAATCAGTTTGGTTTTACTAAAAATAAATGCACCACTGATGCAGGAATTACATTAATGGCACACATTCTTGATGCTTGGGAAAATAAAAAGGACGCATTAGGTATATTTTGTGATTTATCTAAAGCATTCGATTGCGTTGACCATAAAATACTATTACTTAAGTTGGAGCATTATGGTGTTGCATGTGATGCATTAAATCTGATAGAGTCATACCTTACTGGGCGAATACAAAAAGTAAATATTAATGGAACTAACTCTTCCGGCGCACCACTACTTATGGGAGTGCCCCAGGGATCTATATTGGGTCCATTGTTGTTTTTGATTTATATAAATGATCTACCATATTTTGTCGAAGGCATGTGTGAGATTGTATTATTCGCCGATGATACTTCGTTAATATTTAAAATTGACCGTGGATGTAACAATTTTGACGAGGTGAATAATGCTCTTTCCCAAGTTGTTCGCTGGTTTTCAATCAATAATTTATTGCTCAATTCCAAAAAAACAAAATGTATCAAATTTACAATGCCTAACGTCAAACAAATAAATACATGTATTTGTATGAACAATGAAGTAATCGAGATAGTAAATTCAACAAAATTCCTAGGAATTACTTTAGATTCCAAACTGCAATGGAATCCTCATATCGTTGCCCTGGCAGGAAGACTTAGTTCGGCTGCATATGCTGTAAGGAAAATAAGAAACCTAACTGATGTAGATACGGCAAGATTAGTTTATTTTAGTTATTTCCATAGTGTTATGTCATATGGTCTATTGTTATGGGGCTCTGCAGCAGATATCCAGACAATTTTTGTACTGCAAAAAAGAGCCATACGCTTTATTTACGACCTTAGACCACGTGACTCACTGAGGGAATTTTTTAAAGAAATTAATATTTTAACAATAGCGTCTCAGTACATTTTCGACTGTATTTTGTATGTACGAAAAAACTATACGCTTCTTCCTAAAAAATCAGATACCCATAGATTTAATACAAGAAATAAACAAAAGCTTGCCGTCCCAAAACTCAGACTTCATAAAAGTAGTAATTCCTTCATGGGGATAAGTATAAAAATATTTAATAAGTTACCACAAAGCATTATTGACTTGCCCATGCATAGATTTAAGACTCAAATTAAAACATGGCTTATCAAAAAGGCTTATTACACTGTACAAGATTTTTTTAATGATAAAAATATGTGGAATTGTTAAAATGTCCATCTGCACCTAGATAATTTATATTATTAATTCAAATATTTTAATGTCCAATTGTGATGTTTTTCATTTATTTTAAAAGAGGATATCTGTTGAGTTTGTTGCGGCGCTTCTTCTCAACAGAACCAACGTCGAGGCGCTGGTAGGAAAAAATAATTAACGTGCAAAAGAATTTATTGTAAATCCACTTGCAGAAATAAATCATTTCATTTCATTTCATTTCATTTCATTTCATTTCATTTCATTTCATTTCATTTCAAAAGTTTTCACCTTATAGACCTGCAATGCAAGCAAAAAAGAAAGTGAGAAGCTTTTCTTTTCCGTATTTTTTACATTATCTACCTGTAGCAATTTTTAAACGATAACTCGTGCCTTTTCTCAAGAAAAGTTCCATACAAAGCGCTAAGTAAGTTTTTTAATCAGCAACTCGAGTAACGTAGCATAAAGGATGATCTAATTTTAATTTTAGTCTGAAAATTATCCGGCTTGGCAAAGGGAGCACTAAAACTGCACATAAGAGGCAATAGAATGCATTAATGAAAGTTTCAGGCAATAGTTTTAGAGTAACTATCCAATAGAAGCGGGCGGACTGCCACCCACCACCCCGTCTAGCACCCACCAAATTAAATATTTAAAAAAACCGCCATTTTAACGCGCCATGTGATCAATTACACGGTTAGAAACATTCGCGGGACGACACATAACCTCACTTTTCATGTTTTGCCGCGCAAACAGTATTGTATTAAGAAAAAACAATAATAAAGTCTTGGGGTATTGATCGAGGCACGGCGCATGCGCCGAGCGACGAAATTTGCAATTACAACGTGCTCTGTGCAAATTTCGTCCGAGTTTATAATTCGAAGGCAGCGTCTAGCGTCTAGTTTTCCGCTCGAGGCACGAGGGGGGACAGAGATAGCGATATCCGGAAATAAATCCAAGTTAGGTGCAACGGTTTTTGAAAATATGCGCGTTTTTCCGTAGGCGAGCCGAGTTGGAATGTGTTGCTCGAGAATAAATATCAATTAGAGAAGTTGTTTTGATACATGGACCGGGATTTTTTTATTTATGACTTTTATGACTTTGATATAACAAATGATGCGATAAAAGAGGGCAAAGTTAGGTGTATATGAAATATAGTGCGGGAAAAATGTTGCTTCAAGCATAACTTTATTCACTCGTTCCGGAAAATTGAAACTAAACAATTTCACTAAGTTTTAAAATTACGATGACAAAATTCCTTCAATTTTATTATTATATCTTTTGACCTAAAATTTAAAAACAATAAATATTAGCAGTAAACAACTAGTTAAAATATTTATAATTTTTTTTTAATGTTACCATGTTACTCGATATCGGGCTCATTACGTCACTGGTAGGTAAATAATGTACCCACTAATGACGTCACGCAACTATTTAATTCTAAGGTCTTCCACCTAATCAAAAAATAACGGCGATACAAAAATATTTGTAGGTACCATATTTTGTGATAATCTAACAGAAAAACTAAGAACCAAGTCTTAGGCAGCTTCACTATTGGAGGGGTATTACATATCTTAGGCTGTTATTTAAGACAAGAGAAAACTACCTTTAAAAGATTATACTTGCGATCTTTTTTTGTGTAACTAAATCGGCAGGTATAGTTATATTACGCTGGCAACCATCCAAACCATTATAATATTACATTTATTCATGTCTTAGCAGCCATTTACATTTACTTATTTGGCTCTTTAATTTTCATTAACGAAACGAACAATCGAAAGGTTCCTTTTTCTTAACATTAATAGAAAGTTTTGGGAAAACGTGCTTTTTTATATGCATAAATATTATTTGGTTTTTGATAACGCTCAGTTTGTATTCGAAGTGAATTAGTTACGATTTTGAGAATTAAAACTTCATCAGATCTGAATTCATTAATTACTGTTTAAAGACGATTATTTCCCATAACAATTTTAAATTCACTTACTGAGAAAACAGTTAATTAACAAATTCATCACATAAATGAATGAACACTTTAGCCGTAACTATCATTAAGCTTTTTAATTTCAAATTATATCCTACCTACCCAATTCAATCAGCGGGCAGAAGTCTCAATTCGGTGGCGAATCGGCCAAAATTACTAATCACCAAATCGCTAGAAGCCCGTACGAACGGTCGTCAAAGTAAACATTGCTGTTCAATTTTAGGTCCTACGTCTTCGAGATAAGGGCGGTGCGAAGTCTTTAGAGTATAGTCTGTCGTGCTTTCGTACGTAGACGCATCCGTAGCTCAGTCTAGCCCGTGCAAGTGCAGCGGCGCAGGGGGCGGGCCGGTCTGGTCGCCATGGCAACCGCAAGATGGCGCACGCGGAATTAGCCGTCTGCTGCCTTAAGGTGAGAGTGCACTCGGGACTTTGAACGCATGCTATATCTAAATTTTAAGACTTTCGCGTTCCATTTTAAACATTTAAAATAATTTAACGGGTCAAAACGCGACACCATTTTTATTTAGTAGTTAATACGAACTACTTACTGACGGACGTTTCGGTTAGGTTGCACCAACCGTGGTCACGAGCTGACTGGTCTTGCTCGCCTTCGTCTGTTCGGGGGAGCTTGCAAATCTTCATCCACCCTCATATTGTCAAATAACAACATGTTATTGAAGTCACTTCGACACACTAGACTGACAGTATCCGGAATTGTTTTTGATCGTTCCAACCGCGGTAAACATTTGTTACTCACTGGATTCCATGCTGATGATAACTTAAATCCGTCTTCTCTATTGAAGTTTTTGTACTTTTTGATTTCAATAGCTTCACGTACTATCCTAGTACAGTAGTGGCGATCGGTCGAGAGGGTTTTATGGTCGTGCAACTCCATCCAATGATTAACGCCCATTTCTAACAGATGTTCTGCTACCGCGTATTTATTACCGCCGTGATATGTTCTTTCACTCGTTTAGCTATTGTCCTATTGTTCAGCTATATCTATTGCGTGCCAATAAAAATCAGACAGACGCCCCCAAATTTGCAGCATTTGTATCCAAAATTAGAGCCAATGGTGAAGGCATGAAAAAAAAAATTGGTCCGGATGGGAATCGAATCCACTACCTTTGTTTTAATAACCCGGAGCGCTAAAACTTAATGCAACGGGCTAGTTAGTTTGACACGGGTGTACTGAGCATTTTTTTCGTACATTTTCATTTCCTTTTCATACCTAAATTGTAATCAGTTTATTTCTTTAAGAAATTGAAGAATAAACAAGGCATACCTTTTTTGTTGAAATGCTTGACTCAACGTACGATAACCCAAGGAAGGTGACGATATGTGTGGGACTTTTATCCTTAGAATGACAGGCCTACCATCCAAAACTCCTAGGTATCTCGCTTTAATGGTAATGCTATGGTAGACCAAACAATGCATACCTAGTTGGAAATCTATTACATGGCAAAGTACGTTTGTGTAACGATATGATTTTTAATAAACATATAAGCAAGTTTGCATTTCTTAGGCATTTGACAACATAACATAATATTTTTTTTTAGTATATACTATTTTCTGATTTATCATTCCAGCTTGCCTGAAAATAACGCGCTAAAATGCGCATAGGTTGAGATTTAACAATTTAAAAATTGCATTTATAAAACAGCGAAATATTAATTTTTATAAATGGGCAAGTTATTTACTCGACACCACTAGTAAGCAGTAGCCTACGTCAGACGACTAATGCCCAGTTCCAATATTTTACGATTCGTAATGCGTCAAAATGGGCAATCCTTTTTTATCCAACTGACTACGAGTCAGGGCGTCTACTCTTGAAAACGAAACGAACAAACGAAAGGTTTCGTTTTTGAAGATTGATCAAAAGTTAGGGAATTAAAACGTGATTTTTGATTTGTATAAATAATATTTTGTTTTTTGATAACGCTTTATTCGCATTCGAAGTGTGTTAGTTGCGATAATGAGCAATAAAAAATACTAAACGTCATCGGATCCGACATATTTCGTTTTCAAGAGTAGACGCCCTGGAACGGTTTTAGCTTACGCCTCGTATAATGTATTACTTACTATACGTAACTAAAACCGATCGTTTTTTTAAATATTGGAACCGTGCATAAGGGTTCGTGCGTGTTGTAAACAATGTGTTCCTTGCTTTACGCAGCCGTCTTCATTATGTCGGATTTCAATTTATTTCCGAATCGACCGAGATCGGTACTTTCAGCTTTTTATTATAAAGGGGGTGGGCTAATCAGAAACTAGTTTTAACAAGCAGTTAGAACTTAGACATCTTAGATAAACAATGTCCTAATTGATACGTTTGACTATGAGTGTTGAATTTTGTATAGAAAAAGGGAAATTATGTAGTAACTTAGATAACTTACTTAGATTCAAAATGACCATTAAAACGGGGACATCTTTTCCACAGTGCAAAAAAGTATTTTGCTTGTAAGTACTGGCAATATATCTTTTTTTAGGTGATAACAGCTAAAATTCATCATCAATATCAGATAACATCAGATACATTGTCCTGATCTTAAAGTAAGTAGCCTAAGCACATGTGTTATGGAAACCAGATTAAAAATACATACTCAAATGATAACCATCCAGACACAGAACGAATACAAATATGCATAACAATAATGTTTTCCCTCGATAGGAATCGAACCCACGACTTTAGTCGAAAGAGCCAACCATTATTCCAACAGGCACTGTGTTAATTGAGTCTGCCGCATTGTCGAAAATACATAAGACTTTGGTTTCTGTACCGCCCTTGTGCCATAGAAATAAGAACAAATTTGCAACTGTATCTTCCTCTAGCTAGAAATGGTTAACTTGTATTCCTTTACATTTTTTGAATTCTTAATCATTTCCTTGACGATACAGGTAGGTACTACGAGCGATTCCAATTAATTTGTTATTTAAAAACATCGGATTCTAGAATTCTCCACAAAACCCGCCGAGATTGGCTCTCCTCCCACAAGAATTTTATTGAAAAATCGCTCGTTCTGCCATAGGAACTACATCTTAAGATTACATTCAATATTTATTCACTGAAATTTTCCTTGCTTCCCTTATATTGCTTTTTTATTACTTCTCTTTTATAGCTCTTATAAATAAGGTAATATTTAAAACTCGACCTATTATGAGGCTTAGCTGGAGAGAACAAGGCTCAAATTGGAATAACTTGGGGAATGTATAATTTAGTATTTCTAATCGGAAGTGGGGCAATATTGACCCACCGGGGGGATGGGAATTCTGTAGGTTCTAGTTCATGGCACTTTGATCTGCGTTTGCAAATATTAAGACCTATATTTGTACTGCAGTAATTAGGCCTCTATCAAGACACATAGTTAGAATTATGTGAACTGGATTATCACCACGCTGGCCAGATCTCAACCGCGAACTATGTTCGAAAAATCCGTACCAAACTTTACACGAACCAGAAATCGAACCCTCGATTAAGCTAGGACCTCATTACCACTTTTCATCAGGTGGGATGAGGTTAATCTTGAAGAACAATTTAAACAAAAAAAATAACAGCATTTGGGAAAACGGGAGATAAAGTATTTTTTTCGCAGCATCCGCCATAGTTGCTCAAACGGGCTGAAGTTCAGCCGATCCGGCGTGAGTTGGGAGCGCGAATGCATGGTGACGTTTTCAATTCTTGTTTGGAAATGCACTGTGATATTTTCGATGCAGATTTTTGCGAAGCGTCGAAGCGTGGCGGAGGTTTTTACAATTGGTGTAAAATGTTAATATTTCCTTTAAATGTTTAACTTAAACTATATTTTTAAATGCTTATCGAATAGTTTTACATAGAGACAGTTTCGTATGATGTCAATAGTTTCGCTACTTATAGCTGCGGCGCTGCGACAATTTCCAAACTATTTTCGTTCTACGTAATGCTATTCGGTAAACGTTTTCGTTAGTGCTAAGGGCACTGTTTCCTGCTTTTCCTTTCCTTTTGGATATATAGGTATCCTATTAATATTATACGTGATAAAATCTGTAACAATGTTTGGCTTTCTGGATGTGAAGTTATGTAAATAGAGGCCTTATATTATAGAGAAAATAGTATCGCCTTTGTTCATTAGGGATAATGTAAGATTATATTTGTGACAGATTTTTAAATACATAGGTCTAGTAGTTTTGGGGCATATTCCCGGCAAACAAATGTTTCCTCTTTATAATATCGGTCTAACTCTGTGGTAAGTAGTTTAAGCACTTGTGTTACAGATAAAAGAAACAAGGACGGCACCACAACACTCAGACCTGAGACAATATAAAAAAAGTTTTCTACATTAGCCCGACCGGGAATCGAATACTGGATCTCAGGGATGGTAAGTCCTCCTCGGATACGGAGATCGTCGAATACTAATGAAGATAGGCCACAGATTACGTTATATACCAAGAGTTATGTACTATGTACTCGATAGAGTACATAGTACATAACTCTCTCACTACTCAATGCGATGGCAGCACAATCTGATCCATTTTATATATATTATATGGCCAAGTGAGGTCCTAAGATTGGCTATAAACATAGCGTGATCAACTACATAGTTGTATTAGGTTTAGCCTGTAAGTATTGTGTACGTTTGTTTATAGGAAAACAAATATTGCTTGCGTTTAAATATCTTGCCTAGCGCTCTTGTAGACTTGAAACAAATGCCGTCTCCACTCGCTTCACACATCCGCTCACAAACGAACGCCTTTGAAAAACTTTTGTCAACAGTAGCGCGCAATCTTTCTCGAAGCCTCCTTTGAGCTGATGCTCTCCTGGTATGCTAATCACTATAGCAATACTATAGTTTGCTCTACGCTCTGGGTCTCGGAAAAAGGATTGGGGTGAAATGGGCCAGCTATTTGATGGAAATGCATTTGGGGCAGCAGTGGAAATCGCTCTACAACTTTTTAACCTATAAATTGATCTAGCAAGTGATTCTGTGATTGTGAAAACGTACCTGATGTGTAGCAATTAAATTTGACCGATAAATCGTTTTGTAAATTGCGATGTTGACACAATTCATAATTAATTCGCATCCTATTGTTCTTTAAGTTACATCGGCTAATATATTTTTTAATATCATTTCTAAATGCTCTTAAACTGTTTAAGAGCTAGTGTGTTGATTAATAAAATTGTCGCGTCACAGATTGCTATTTCCATGACAACATGCCTATTCATTGAGTTGTCTAATTGTATCTCTAATACCTTACCTGAGGTACTTTTATCCTTCAATACTAAAATGTATTAAATTGGCCGCATTGATATGATGGACATAATATAATAACTAATAATGATAATACTATTTGTAATTTTCTGAATTTGTAACTAATCTGCTGAGTTTCTTACTGGTGTTTTCTCGGTAGATATACCTAGGTTCCGAACTGGAACCTGGGTATATGACTCACTTTTCATTATATTCAATGACGATCCGAAAGTGTTATTATATGTAACATACTTGAATATAGAAATATTTGATTTGATTTGATACGCGCATCGAGTGTCAAGCGACTTGTCCACCAGAACAAGTAACATAAGACCCGAACGTGCCTAAAAATAAGATTAAACTGGCTCATTGGTCCCAACGGAATCCTTAAAAAGCCACAGAGCACAGAAAACCTCGCGACCTGCCTTGAAATTATATCTATACTTACAACACTGGGGGAAATAGACAGTAGACGTCACTGAAAGTCTTGTAGCTATTTACATATAAAGGGGTTGAGCGTCGATACAGTATAATGCCTAGACACATAGCAGCACTAATTACCTAGGTAGGAACCCTCAGTTCATTTAATAGTACTCCATCATATCAATACAGTGAGTGCCTCTAATTGAATAGTCGGGCCCGTAATGCATCCAGTTGGTATATTAGTAGCGATGTTTCGCTGCATATACTAAAGCTTCTATTATGGTTATTGCAATTACTAGATGGATTCCTTGTAAAGTAAAACGCGATTACTATTAGGTACTATTGTTAATTAGTTTTGTTGTTCTATTTAAAGTAACATGATTAATTGTACCTTACATGTACGTAAGCTTTTTAATAGGTTAACCTTTTCTTCATGTGCGTTGTATTTTTTTATGAGATATAGATAATCTTAAGGCAGTATGTACTGCTTTAATTTATAATTGTCTTATTTATTGTAAGAAGGTAGATTTTATCGTCTTAATTTTCATCCATAAAAACTTTCAAGTTAAGTTTGTCTGGTTATAAGGTACCTAGCTGCTAAAAATAAAAACTCTACCATTCTGTAATTTTAAGTGTTCTTCATAACTTTTTCAACCTGACATGCGTGTTCTTGATTTATCTTAATTAACGTAAATAGAGTTTACAGCGAAAACAGAGTGTTTCCAGTTTCAATTTTATTTAGTTAAAAACAATGATTAGTTGTAAAAACCATATATTGGAAAAGACTTGCAGTTTTATTCCCACAACTGTATGCATCCTTAATCGTGTTAAGCTGCCCTCGGCTCATAAATCGAACGCAGTTTATTATTCAATCATAGCTTCAGCCGTGACATTCCTCCGTTTGTTGGTAAATAACCGCACTCTTGTTTTCAGTTCCACGAATAAGCCCCCGATCCATTCAGTAATTACAATTTACAATCCAAACGCACCCTGAATGAACACAGGTGTTACGCCAGAGGGCGTACGCGGAAAAATCTCTGACGACAACACGAGACTGTACCATCGCTAGCAATACAGTACACTGCTCGCATTCTTCTAACAAAAATAAGCAAGGCTTTGCAGACCAAGCAATGGATGGTAGGTTATTCTTTGTGTTATCCCGATAGGTCACAGTGTATATTAATCTCGGTGAATGGGGTTTGTTTGGCGTACAGGCGGCCGTGAACCGGCTGGTTACTTTATTCCTATATTCGGCTATTTTCGACCGAAAGCGAGAGTGACCCGTTTTTGTGCGTCCCCCTTTGATTTGCTTACGTAATGGCAGCCGCGCATGACATTGAATTTGCGAGTCCCGTTTTGTATTTTACGATTCGCGTATAAATTGGCCTCGTGATTTACTGCCTGAGGCTTTCAAATACATCACACAATATTTCATTATAAATCTGATTCCAAAGTACATACAAAACCATATATTGCACATACCGGCCTTATGTCTTAGGCATAAGAATAAATGTGGGACTGCAACTGTTTACCATGTTGTGCTGGCGACAGTACAAACTTAAATTCATTTAAAACATTCCTGGGTGGTTATCCAAACCCATGACCCTTTATTTAACAACCAGCAGAAACCATTGGTCCAACTCCATCAGGACATTTAAAATAATTTAACGGGTCAGAACGCGACGCCATTTTTATTTAGTAGTAAATACGAACTACTTACTGCCCGACGTTTCCGTTAGGTTGCACCAACCGCTGACTGACTGTCAGTCAGCTCGTGACCACGGTCGTTAAATTAATTTAAATGTTTAAAATGGAATGTGAAAATCTTAATGTCTATCGGGACAATCTTTTGCATCTGATATTCAAAAGGATTGGGTGTAAAATAGTTTTACGAGGTGTTGGTTTTGTATGGCAATGTCAGCAGTACCTCTACTCACCCGCTTCGATGCTCGTTCGATTTCCACACACAATTTTTACTACTCAATACTATCCGATGATATTTTTTGTTCGTGCAAGGCACTATTCACAAGAGTGATGTGCCAGCCATCGCTAAACTCACATCAAAACAAATCTAATGAAGTTTGTACAGACAAAAGAACGTTACACATTTTGAACTTTGTATAACCCTTATATCGTGCGAATAAGAACTAATATTTAAAAGCAAGTGTTTACCTTGATGTACTGTCTACCTTTCCTACCTACTTCTTGATCATTACCCCTTACAAAAAGTGGAGTTTTGGTGGAGCTAAATTAAGGTTTCTGTTTGCATTAATAATGCTTCATCATAATTCGTAGCATTCTCGTAGCTCCGTACCAGTTAACAGAAAAACCTTTTAGAAATTAATAACTAGATTACTGGATATGCAGCGGAGTTTATTCAGCGATATTATGGAAGTTAAGCTCATTACTTAGCTCGTAGCAATTTCGTAGTTCCGTAGCACGTAATACGTACGTAATCCTATGAGCTAAGTTTATTAGGATTTTATTACGAAATCTTCTTAATTAACGTTTGTATTTTGAAAGGAAATTTTACAAGGGATTAGGTATATTTCACGTTTAAAATATTATTCCGTTACTCAACTAAAAAGTTTTTATAAATGCTGTTTCCCTTTTTATTATTTGATTTGTAAATATAATGATATGATTTTTGTCGCAATTTCTAATTTATAAATAAATTAGGCCGCTGGAAGAACATTTTAATACCTGCTTACGTACTTATCGCTGTATTTTTGGTTGTTGAATGTTAATGAAGTATTAGTCATGATTAGTCACCGCAAACATGATACTGGGTACACATGAAAGGAACAAAAGAGAAAAAAAACGAAAGAAAAGAAAAGAAAAGTAGAGTGTGGTACTCACAGGAGTGGTGGACGCACGCCCTCTGCCGCGGCCTCGGCGGGACTCGCTTTTCACCGTCTGCAGGGTCCCGTCAGGCGCCAAAATAAGCTAAAACAACACAGACACACCACAGACTTAACATAAAGCAAAATAAAGTAAGTAAAACAAAGGAACGTTAACACAAAAAGGGAAAAATGAATAGAAAACAAACATGCAATGGAATGGGTTAGATGGCGACGGATTAGTAATTTAGTCGGTTTAATTGTGGTAGTTTTTGTGTGAAATGCTGAATTATCCGGAATAGAGTACGCTGGAAATTTAAATATTTACATAATTATCATCCTAACGTACCTAAATTTCCTGAGTAATTTAATTTATTACAAAACGGACAAGATTGGCAGAGTTTCTTATTTTAGTACACCACGCCATCTATCGTCAATGTTTGCACCTAAAATGTTGTTGTAGGTGACGCTGCTTAGAACCGTCGCTGCGTAGATTTCGTGCATTTAGTTCTACTATTCCCCGTTAGATGGCGCATTTAAAAAAATTATACTGAATGATGTGGAGATACATTAAAACAATTTTGTTAACAATGTCATAAGTTTTTTTTAAATAGCCGTACATTCAATGTTTTTAACTATTAATCTTTATGAATATCTACGAAATCTCTTTTAATTATAGGAGTAACTCTCTTAATTAAGAACTTAATACATTGGTAAAATGTATTTTGAGTGAGTCGCACCAACTTTAGTTTATTATTACTGATGATTAGATGTCTTTGTTTTATGTTGTATTACATTTGACAGATATTCATCAATTCCTCAGTAATAGCTGACTTAAATTAGTACATCCGAACACTTGATATTGTGTTGAGACGCGCGATTTAGTTCATGAAAAATTAATAATAATGATAATAGGTATATTCGTGTAAGTCCTACAATACTAATTAACAAGGGCTAATTTAAAAAATATTTAGGTACTTCAAACCTACCCTAGTATAGGTATTTCATCATTATGTAGAATATATTGTCCTATTTTGACATTCGGAGTTCCGGAGATTAATGGGCTTAGAGTATCGTTTGAACGTTATTATTTTTACTAAGTTTAAGTTATATTTTAATACGTATACACAAATTTACAAAAAATATTGATTAAAAAAAAGTTTTAGTAAAGACCTAATTAAATAAAAGACGTTTTAAATGTGTCTTAATTGGAATTTTTGAGCTACCTACGTCAAAACAAGCCTTTGTTCGTACGCCTACTAAATTTTTGTATAAAATAAATAAAACAATTCTTAGACCACGACACGTGTTCTAAATATCACTTAGTCTAAAAAGCATTCCCATTTCGTAGTGTTAATAATTAAATTAAAGACTGTATGTACTGGTTCGACGGATAAAATAAATACTCGGTATCTGTTGGGCAGCACATGGCATCGGTGCACCTGGCGTTTAGTTCGTTACTCCTGTTTTTGTGTTAGAATGCGCACGACATTTGTTCTATAGCCGTCCCGCTCTTTCACACGTCCGACTCTCTCTAGCTTTATCTATTCACATTCAAATCGCGGGTTTTTTGTAATTATTTTCGTCGGACAGGCTCTGCTTTTTCGGACTTAATGTTATTCCTGTGACGGTTAATTTGACAGCAGCTGTGAACGGAGTCTGGATACTTTATCGCTGCTTAAAATGCGGAGCTTTAAATTAATGCAAATGTCTCAAGCTTAGCTAAACAGAAAGGGTTTGGATTTATGGTGACCCTGCCTAAGACATTTATAATTTAATTTTTATAACACGAAAGACACAAAAGTTTGGTGTGATCTTTATAAGTTGGGCTAGCATAGTTTAGAATAAATTTAACAACAGTAATAAGTGTGGCGTTGGCACAATGGAGCTTCATCTAGATAAAAAGGGAAAAAACGTTAAAAATTAGTTAATTATGATTTTTTCAAAGAAAAATTTAAAAGCATGGGCAATCCGATTGTTGATTAAAATATCCACTGTTCAGTTGTGAGTTGTAAATTAATTAATATATTATGAGGACTGCATTCAAGCGCGGCGAATTCTAGTTTCAAGCGATGTGTCGACGTGGACACCTTACTTAAACATATTTTGCTCTTGAAAGGAATTCAATCTGGATCATCAAACACCGAATAGATACGTGTTCAGCCATAATTTGATGTTATTCTCACGTGCCACTAAAGAAATGGACTTCGCTAAAGACGTATAGTGGCCATTTAACATAATTAAACCAAATATTAAAAGTGGTTAAGATTTCATTGTCTGACTTTAGAGAGGCAAGTGAAAATGTTTGCTGTCTCATCTCAGATCCACTTAAATGAGTTCTGATGACGCAATAACGAGTGCCCTGCAGACATCACGCGACGGAGATGTTTACCAAGTTGTTTTGACTCGGGACACGGACGTATCATGACATGTGCGTGGGACGCGTTGGGGTAGGTCGGCACGTGACCATCGCCTCATTGAGGACCAGGCTTACTACGGTCAGTTTAGTCCAGTTACCTTGACGCGACAGAAATATATACGATTGAGTTGAGATCCCTCCATCTTTTTTTTAAGTAAAATAAAATAAAGGTTTAAGTATTAGTATGTACAGGGGTAAACAGGGGTAAACTAGATAGTTTTACTCAGAATATATTGACTCTTGTCTTTGCAGTAATTAAAAGAATGAAGCTATCTCGTAAGTCCTTTTTTCTATTAGACCTGTTATAATTAATACAAAAAGTGCGAAAATTTCAAGAATGTGTTTACTGCTTTTTCACACAAAAAGTGCTGAATTGATTTGAATGAAATTTAGTAGAACGATCGATGAGATACTAAGTTAACAAATAGGATACTCGTTATGCCGATATAATTTGAACGATGTAGCGGGCAATCTCTTTAAAAAGTCTTAAGCTTAAGCAATTTAGTGATAGCAAGATAAATTACTTCATTCGAGTTTTCTTAATTTAGCTTTAGATTCAGTAATAATCCTTATTTGTGATATTTTAAAAGTAAATATGGTTTTTTGATAACATTGAATAGTCAGTAACTCAAGTAAATAATAGCAATAAAATTAAATCACCATTAAAATACACTTTGGAGTCAACACACCACGTGCTGTTGTATCGTCTTGCCATGATGGATGGAAATGGCTGTTATTTAAAATCGGTTAAAAGGCAGGTGCGTCGGTATCGACGAAGATAATAAAGGCACAAGATAATCTCGAACGTTAATCTGTACAGTAAAAATAACGAGGTTAATTGGTTGTGTTTTGTTTCCGAGCCGTTTCGCGAACCGTTACTAAATTACAATGGACAAAGTATTTAGTGCCGCTACCCGGCGACAGATGGCATGCGAAGAAAATGGCGGCACCACGCGTGCAGTCAACTATGGTTTATTTGTGAGAATAATGTCATGGAAACTGACCCTCTACTCCCAAAAACGAAATATGTCGGATCTAAAGACGGATAGCAATTTTTAATTACCACAATCGCACCCAATTCATTTATTTCAATTTATTCCCGAACTTTCTATTAATATTTTGATTGCGTTTTTGGCACTAGGCCTAGCAAATGCTACTTGCGTGAAAGAGCAAATCATTGCAACATCAGTTCAACGCAAACTTTCACGTTTAGGTATAACATTATTACATAGATTATCTATTTCATTCTCAAAAGTAATTTGAATAGAAAAAAATTGTAGATGCTAGAAAAATAAAATCATCTTGGAGATGAATAGATTCTGTTCTTTTGGGGCATTTGAAATTTGATTTACGTTGATGCAAATTGTGAGAGAGCTGAATATTCGGCGCAAAGTGCTGACGCCTCCGTCTGCGCCAGTCAGCGGTTTTGTCGAGACACAAAATGCGATTTGACGCGCGACGCTGTTGCGAACACACTCCAGCCGACCGAGAAATTGCCGAAACATTACCACCGCGAATTTCGGCAACATTTTTACGTAGAAAATAGGTGCTTACGTAATTTTTTTCCAGAGAATCCAAACTGAAAATTTGTAGTTTGCATTGATTTTGTAGTTTATCACGTATTAGGTAGATACTACTATGCACTAACAATATTAGGTGTGACATTTAACCAACTTTATTTTAACCATTGCTGAACAATTATCATAATGCCAAATTGTAAGATAGGCAACCGTTACCAACAGTTAATATTAAATTTTTGTGCAACCCACGTTTATTATTTTGTGCCTTTGGTAACTTACTACAAATGCAAATTGATGAAAGTAATTAGATAAAATGCAGCGCAAATTATTATAAAAAAAATAACTAAAAACTATGCAGTATTAGTGGGGGAAATTAGTTTTTTTTTTCAATTTAAACTTTATTTATAATTTTGTTTCTTGAATTTTGTCAATCTTCGTTGTTAAAATTTGAAGTCAAGACTATCTACATATATAATGGTTAGTTTAATTAAACGACGAAGTCCTAAAGGCGGGCTTTATTTTTAACTTATAATTTGTTCTGTAGTTCCGCAACTCGTCGCTGTGGCGCTTACATTATTCCCATACAATATTCTCACTTGTTACGTGAAAAAATAACCTTTTTGGTTCGTACTTAGGGTCCTAAGCGTGTAGTAATTAGTCAACCAAAATCACGATTGCTCCTTAATTAAATTAAACGCGATTTAGATCCAAGGCCGAAGGGTTCATCAAGAAGCGTCACCCTCAAAACTGTGTCCATTTTTTATGCGGTCCAATATTGTTTAGTTACGTGTCGTCACCTCTCACCCCATTTATTGCTGATGTTTAAACAAAGGGAGGGGAGGCTCTACCATTAATTCGAATATTGCACTCTGGGATGTACCTTCTAATTAAAATTTATGTGTACCTACCGAATGATATGACATGTTAATTACTTTGCTCATTTTGTAGTTTATACGTATAAATTATAATTAGATTCTAATGAATGACACAAACATATGGTTCGTTGTTGTGCTTTCACGCGGAGTATAGCATTTTATTAGACGTGTAGATACAACAGTGACCCTAGCTTAAACTTTATGTAGCTCTTATTGGTTATCGAATAGTTTTATATATTACTAGTTTTATATGGCAGCGTCTATGTTTCCGGTCCTGGTAGCGGCGTACCATGTATTTTCTCATTATATAATACTTGCTGTAGCCCGTGAATTTAACGTCTTATTTTGGGATAAAAAGTATTCTATATGTTAATCTAGTATGTCACCTCTATACCTATCACATTTCATTGAAACCCGTTTTGTAGTTTTTGCGTGAAAGACTAACAAACATACATCCTGATACCTATTCTTACAAACTTTCGCATTCATAATATTATTAAGACTACTCTGTAACCGTTTTGTTTGTGCTTAGTATACCGTGTTCGTGAAAATAAGTATTAAAATACCTTATTCTTTCAAGGCGCAGTGGGAAATCGTATTTTTACCGTTTGCTCAACGTTTGTTGATTAAATGTGTTCACGTGTAAAATTAGTTGTCGAGTTTGTGCTCCCACAATATTTATAGTCTAACTTAACGTTACAAAATAAACATTGTAGGTACATGACTCTTCATATGATATTTTATTGTCATTTAATATTATCAATTCTTGTGACATAGTTTTAAATAAATTAAAACCTAGTTTTACTTTCTATTGTTGTCTATTCGTAATAGTTTTTTTAATTTATGTAACACTGTTATTTCACACGATTTAAAATGTTTGTTTCTAGTTTCGAAGAATTTTAGTAAACTGCGTTATGTTTGTGTACGTTAATTTAAATAACTCTCATCATTGTAGTAAAATATATTCAATTTGTAATTCTTGTGTTCAAACAGAATCAACTATGTCTTGCTAAAGTTATAATCAACCAACTTCATCGTGCTAAAGTTATGAATTCTCGCAACTGAAATGAACCGTACAAATATGTGATGTTTAAGCACACATTTATTTGACACTTTGCACCCACGCAGTCTCATATTATTTCAGGTTTCAATTCCTTAAAATGCCCAGCAAAGCTTATCCCAAGGCTGAATGAAAAAAGCCGCATAAAAGATAATCCAGCAGAGATTCGGTGCGGTTGGCTGACGACATCAAAAACTGATTAACCTTAAACTGGTATCGATCTGAAGCCCCCAAGGCTGCACTACAGGTGTTCGGCCCCGGACTGATGGGGCCAAATTGGCTAGAAGAGCCCTGATTGCTTATTTGCACGTTCGGGTTGAGTAATGCCGAAATATATCGAAAATGACGATCGAATCAAGAAATAAGCGACGTAAGGATAACTTTATAAGTTTAGTTGGATAAGATTTTCGAAAACTTATTTCAAATGTTTTTACAATAACCAAAAATTGTACATCATTACATACAACGTCGATTAAAATACTTTAATTATCCATGATAATCATATATGTAGCTCCAATTGGCTATTATAATCAATCCGTCAGTAGAAATTTAATTTTTGTCGACTCTGGGATAACAATTAGTTGATGTGATTTCTGGAAGTCAGAAAGAAACAAACCTTACTTAATAAACAAATTTGACGCATCAATTATGAAATCAGATTTTTTGTTAGGAGTATAAAGTAACATTTATTAAGAGGATTTTTTTTCCGGGCAATAATGTTGATTGAAGATGTGCAGAATAGTTTAAAATGTTCTACAATTGAAATGTTCAAAGGTGACGTTACATATAAATATGTAAAATATAAAGTAATGGTTCTCAAGAGTCACTGACTGAGAGATAACATACTGTTGTTATAACGACCATGAAGATCACAGACCAGTAATAGCAGCTTATGAGTTATTGATGCATCTTCCATACAAGATTGTTAAAGACAAAGAAATCATTAAAATCATAGTTTGAAAATGTATTGTAATGTTGACCAGCATAACATCCTCTCTCGCCAGCGCAAAAGAGTAAAACTTGCTCTTAGGGTTGCCAGCGTAGTGTTAATGAAATAACCGCTAATTTGAAGTTATAAAATAGTATAGAAATGGTGTTTATAGTAATTTTAATAGTTGTCAACTAAAAGAGACAAAAAAGTTAGAAATTGCCGCGGTTGTAGCTGAACGACTTCTGCTGTTTCAGTATAACAGTTCTGGAGTGAAGACTGCACCTCAGAAACGTAGTTTAGGACGCTCTCAGGCTAGGTATATAAAGAAGTGGAACTCGTTGCCGGTTCATGTGTTTCCTCCTTTCTTTTCCTTTGATCAGGAAAGAGTGTGAAAAAACATCTTGCGGGCTAGTATGGCGATGCTAACGGATAGGATGTTACGGTATCAAATCCGTTGTCATCGTGATATGAGTTCCTCTCTTGTTTACAATCAGGCTGGGAAGAGCCAATATACTGCGCTTCTATATAAAAAAAAGGGACGATCAACGCAAGATGGCTGGCAGGGGCTGGATGCGAGAAGCCCTGGATAGATCAAAGCGGCGAACTGTTGGAGAAGGAGGAGGCCCATGCCCAGCAGTGGACTACTAATACTGATGATAATTAAACATTGCTAATTATCATCGAATCCAAAATATTTCGTTTGGTAGGTAGGTACCTACAGTCAACATCATAAGTACATACACCTTGTCGCATTAAACGTCCGCATGTCTGAGAAAGTCAAATAGACAGTTAGCTTGATGTGACAAGGTACTGGGTTGTTCAGCAACTTAAGATGCTGCCTTTACTCCTGCAGTTTAATCCCATTAGCAGCCCTAGTGGGAATTAAATTGAGTCGTCGGATTGGCCGCGGTGCCGGCTGAATCCGCGGCGGAAGATCAATTCAGCGCAATGAAGCGCCGGAATTGGTAAAAAGAGAATTAATCTTGATCGGAGATGTGAGCCGAACATTGTTTTGTTTGTATTTGATTCTTAATGTTGATTGTGTAAACAAATTTTCGTTTTAAAATAATTAACATAGATCAATGTTAATATACTGTTTATACAGAAGATAGGAAACGCAACTAGTTTTATTAAGGTATTAGATAACTTTATAAGTCGTGGTTACATAGCCCTAGTTTGAAAGAAACAGTTAAATATCGTCAGTAATCGTTAATGGCGATTTGATGCAAGTGCCTTTTGTAAGAAATTTACTAAAAATAATGCCCACGTCTGTGATTTTATAAAAGTTAACTGAATATAATTTATAGTACATTCGATTACGTTAAATTATATAATCGTCATTAAATTCCTTTTAAGCTTAGTTAATTCAAAAGCTCATAAAAGCTTCTTGCGTAAGAGCTGGCGCCCCTAGCGGTAAGTAGCTGAACTAGTTGCGTTTAAGTTACGCGAAGTCAGCTAGATGGCGGTAGCATCGTCAAGTTCGTGTAGAAAGCTAAGCTTTATAACTTTTGTTTGATGAAATTATGAACGTTTACTGTCAGACTTTTTAAGAGAAGTACCTACATAATACCTTTAATATGAAGACGGTCACGTGTACTTAAATTTTTTATTTGCAACTTTTAAAATTATTCTTTATAAATTTAAATAAGTTTCTACTGAAACATTACTCCTCATGATTCCTTATTAAGGCATGGTATGATATATGTCGTAGCAACTCAATTCCAATCAAAAAACATCAAAATCATAACAATTAAGGGAGACAAGTCCAGTAACATATTTATTATGCTGTACTTGTGACCCTTAAGCTAGCACCTCATTACCACTTAACATCAGGTAGGATGAGGTTAATCTAGAAGTACAATATAAAAAAAAAATACATAAAAAGTTATCCTTGTGAGACATAAATGCGTTCGAATTTAGTTCCTCTTTTTGAACTCGGTTAAAAATAAAATTTGAGTTCAGGTACAATGAAAATAAATTAACTACCAGTTTTTTTTTTCAATATTGGACTACATCCCATACATTCTGTGTTAAGTAGCTTCAGCACTTGTGTTACAGAAATAACAAACAACGACAATACCACAACACCCAGACCTAAAACAATATAGGAAAGTTCGTTTCCCATATTGACCCGACCGGGAATTGAACCCGGGATCTCAGAGATGGCGCAATGCCAAAGTCCGGCCCTCTCGCCTCTCGGCTACGGAGGTCGTCTTTATACAGAGGTTTATATTCGTCCTACGTCGTTTGAAAATCAAAACTATTCGTTTACCTATTCGAATATGTACCATTCGATACCAATTTTCGTTCGGATAATGCTGGCTAGTATTGTTTTCCCAACGTACAGCGGTCGTGCGTCACTGCGCGCGCAACGTATCCGCCACTTTGCGGACGGAAGCCGCTCAATTCGCTGGATTGGCCGCCACTCGCTGCACTGATTCGTCGGCGACTCTGTTTGAAGGATATATGTCATGCCATGCGCGCAGGCGCTTGCGCACTGGCCGTTAACATTGAGATGCTATATTTCGAATTTAGAAGATCACAGAATGCCATTAGTACCTACCTACCCTCAAACTATTCATGAAGTTTACGTCACGACAGTTTTGTATGGGAATTTCAGTAGTTACGCTATTCAACGCTGCGGTCTACGATTTTCATACTATTTTACACTACGTATAATTATTTATTCGATTACAGTCTTTGTACATACCTACTAAGAGAAGGTATAGATAGTTATAAATAAAAATATTGACAATTTGATTCGACAATTTATAAAATAACACCACGAAAATTATGGGTCAATTAAAAGTTTCGTAGATTCACAGTTCCATGTTTACATGCATTGTATTTAAGACAACAAATTATTGTTCCTAGCGTCAAGCAGTGCTAAATCAACACAATCATAGCAAAAAAGGTCTAAACTGTCATAATATAGTAAAATTTAAATTTGAACCTTATCCGATTAAGATAAGTACGGAAATGGCCACAAAGCGAATGAGAGTGAATGAAGGCTGTTTGAAACCCTGTTTTGCCGGTGCCCTTTTAAAGGTTGCAACTGCGCTTCTACTAAATCTTTGATCTAAGTTATAGAAACATACTAAAATAACGTAACCAAACGCGACTTTGTGTCATAATGTAACAGGCCGGAAAGAGTTCGAGACTCGCGAATTTTATTAAAAAACAATCAGCACGGAAGCGCGCCAGCTTCACGAGCGAAAAAAGAAAAGAAATTCCACGCACAAAGTAACGTCAAGTCAATAACGCGTGGTGTTCGAATAATTTAAATTTGGAATTCGTGCAAAAGCTCGCTCTGATTGGCGGCTGAGTCAGTTACATTGTCCCATCGCCGTGAGTCACTTACATCCGATACAACGTAGTATTTTTATGATTTCGCTTCGAGTGAAACAATAAAATTATCGCCATTATGCAAAGTCTGCGAACAATGCGCGAATTTGGGCGTTCCGTTTTTTATTTACTCAAAAAAATGGGCGATTTTCGAGTTAGAATTTTGAGGTTTATGAATGTGTTGTATATCGCTATGGAAATCATGTTACATTGGTCCTCGGTTGATATTTCTCAATGTCAGTCGTTAACATAACATACAGCTTGCATATTCAAGTAATTACTGGGACGTGTTTTAGTAGGACCAACTATTAAATGACTGCATAACTGTTGGATGTTCAAAAATAGAATTACAAAGTTCTCATATTCAGTACCTACGTCTTCTGTAGCATTGTCATTAAAAATTGAATACCTACTATACTAATATTATATCAGCTGAAGTAGTAGAAACTATTGGTTTGAGTAAAAAACATATTTTTGTGTCGGATAGCCCATTTAGCGAGCAAGGCTATATATTTTTGCGCTGCGACCAATGAGAGCGAAGAGTCAGTAGAAAATGTGGAAAAATGTGAATAATACGCGTGCGAAGTCGCGGCAGACCGCTAGTTAACTATAATTATTATATTGCGTTATTTTCAAATTACTTGATGACGTTCTGAATTCAAATAACTCATACTGGCTCGTTTATTTGTTTTAATCTCTAAAAACCGGCTCTTAGAGTTCGATTTTCTACTACTAAGAATCTTCATGGATCCTCATAAGCGCTGGTAAGCGCATTTTATTCGCACCAAGCCTGGCGTGTGACATTTCACCAAAGCCGTTTTCCTACGTAATATTCGCGTAAATACACCGATGGGCCATAAACTCGGTCTGGCCCAAAGTTCAAGGGTCGGCACTGACCTCGGTCACGCGGCCGGGGTCCCTTCGCGACCCTCGGCCACACCACACGTGAAATAGCCGTAGACGTGATACGCCCTTTGAAGATTTGTAACACCGTACTCACTTTTATTCGTAACTAGCTACCCGCCCCGACTTTGTGCTGGTCCCAGTAAACAATAATAAAGTTTTCGACTTTTCTGTACATGCATATGTTCGGATTATACATATAAACCTTCCTCGTACATCACTTTTTCTATCAAAAAAGTCGCATAAAAATCCGTTGCGTAGTTTTAAAGATCTAAGCATACATAGAGACTCATACACGTTTAGGGCGAATCCTTGTCAAAGGAAGGAGGAAACACATGAGACGGCAACGAGTTACAATTTTGAATGGTACGGCAAAGATAAAATTGGTGGGACTTTTTGTGATAGTCACCTATGTTGAATACGAATTGGATTATGTGGTAAGTAGCTTAAGCAAGTGTGTTATAAAAATCAGAAACAACAACGGTACCACAACACACAGACCCGAGATATTATAAAATGTTCGTTTCCCATACTGAGCTGACCGGGATCGAACCCGGGACCTCAGAGATGGCGCGACTCCAGAGTTCAGCCCGCTGGTTTCTAGGCTACAGAGGTCGTCAAATAAGACAATAATATAAAGTTAATGTACCGTTAAATAAAAGCATGAAATTACGTTTGTCCTACTTTACTTTATAAAAACAATTTACTTTACAGCGAAAGAACAGTGCGCAGTTTCTATATATTTCTGCTATCTCGAGGCGGAGTTACAATTTAATATCAGACTTGTCGTCTTCACAATGGATATAGCATTACATAACTTAGACAATAGGTAAAGTTGACTTGCTAACTCGGATTTGTGGCCTGAATCATAATAAATTTAACAACTTGAGAGTTAATTGTTCAAGTTTACGGCATTTTTTGAACGTAACTCTTGTTAGCGAGATTTAAGTTATTAATGTTGAATTTCAAGTAGTTAGGTTTGTGATGTAAATTGAGGTTAAGTTCGTTATAGCTAAAAGGAGGCTTAGCTAAATCTCGTTTAGTATTCAACTAGGCTTGCCTTGAAATATTTAGAACTAATAAAATGTATATAATTGCCTTAAACATGAACAAAAACGGCCTCATATCATTTTACTGAATCTGATTCGACAGACGCTACGTTTCATCGAATATAATTTCGCCGAATCCTAGAACATTGTATGGTTTGAAATTTCTGGGCTCATTCGGTTAAATGAGCCAACAAAAACGGCCATCTCATTGTGGCGTCGCGTTTTGAGCGTCTTTCATTGGTTCATCAATGACGAAATTATCCGCGAACGCACAAAAATACATAACGCACCTTCAGAATTATAGTGACCTAATGCAAAAAACGATATTTTAGGGAAACAGTCAAAAAAGATTCGTATGTCATCTATAGATGTTACCTAGAAATTGTATACAAAAAGGTATGTTTTGAGAGCTCCCTGCTCACACGGAAATATGCCTACCTTTTAATGAAGGTCCATGAGACTGTTTGTTTAAAGCCTTTCTATGACTAAAAGTTAAAATCCTAAATTTTCTGATTAGGTCTATATAATTCTGAAGGTGCGAAGGTCGAATTGAGTAGGTTTTTTAAGTAGGTTAAAAAACCCTTTTTGGTACGATACGAAACTATCTGCGAAGTTTCGTAACATTGTAACTTATTATCGTTCTCTTATTTATTCCATTAAGTGTACGCAATCAGTAATTAGAGGAAACACTATTTTGTTTAAAACGTAGTTTAAATGATTATAAACGAGGTCGTTAAGTTCGAAAACCACTTATAAGCTTGCCGGGAAATTGATAGCGGAGCCTTGGGAGATATATACTGCTAATAGAAAACTGGTAACTAGATAAGAAAGTACATATACTATAGATAAACTACTCTGTAGCTGTTTTGAGTGCTGTTTTTTTTTCTTTGATTATGAAAACGGTTTTTATCGTTTCTGGTACAGGGATATTGCGGGATAGAAAGAATCCTATATGTTAATTTAGTATGTCATCTCTTGTTTCCAATTATAATCCAAATATGTTTAGTATTTTTTACGTGAAAGAACAAGAAACATATAACATATAGGTATCCAAAGATGTTTACAAACTTTTGCGTTCATAATATTAGGAGGATAATATAAAACAATACCAAAGATTTATGGTATTTAGGTCTAAGCTTAACCATATCTATGGTATTTTGAGTAAGTCAGTTTGTCCTGTGTTCGGTTCCCGGTCAGGTCAATGTTCAAAACGAAGTTTCCTATTTTGTCTCGGGTCTGCGTATTATGGTACTGTCGCTGTTTACGATTGTTATAGCACTTGTGTCCAACATATGTGCTTCAGCTATTTACTACAGATGCAGTGCAATTAATGTGATGGTGTTCAATATTTAAATTTATTTTAAAGCTTTATCTATGCCAAACTTTTGTTTATTATTTTTTAAAATATGATCGTTAAAAAAATCGGTTTTAATTGTAAAAGATAATTTGCAAAAAAACATATGGTCTTTGTAGTATAAAGTACCCGACGCATTGATACACTAACATTATTCTAATTGCTTACCAGTAATTCCAAACCAAAAGTCGAATGTGATCTGATTGATTCTGATTTGCATGCAAATATTGAACGTTTTCCCATAAAGCTCCATTGACTTGTAGCAGTCCTTGAGTTTATAATTTTTTTACTTAAGGAAACTGAATTACCATGCAAGTCAGATTACGTAAGAGAACTCTACCATGCGTCGATACCCAAAATAAAGCCGTAACGTTACACACAGCCCTCGTCTAGACCGCGGGCCATAAAAGATGGCGGACCACCCGCCGGCCCAAGGTCAGCGGTGTCAGCAGGGAAGCCGGAAGACACGCGTCCTCTCGCCCGACCTCGATTACCATAAGACACATCGAGATTTTTGTACCAATCGATTTGAGATTACACCAGTTAGAAGTGAATCAGTTGTCTATGTAGGTAGCATTAGATTTTTGAAAAAAAAAATTAACATGTTTTTTTTTTGTGCGTAGCATTGCCAGCTCTAATTTAAAACTAAAATGGTGGATACTTTTATGCGTGTCATTTCAGAGCAGTGCCGAGTGTTATGGTCAATTCTGTACCTCAAAAAGTTTTAAAGATTTTTCTCATTTTCCATGATTCTTCTATTAGACGCAGCGTGATATTACATAGCCTTAAATCTGCCTCAATAAATGGATTATCCAACACAAACAAATTATTCAATTCGAACCAGTTCTTGAGATGAGCGCGTTCAAATAAACGAACGATCTTTTCAGTTTTGTAAATTACTAAGTATAGATATCTAATAGAACAGTGGATATACAAAACCACGAATGTAACGCGTTCCAATACACGCTTCCCACTAACCTTTCACTACAATCGGAAGTACATTCTTCGCGAATGAAGCGAAAAATCGTCAACGCATACCGAAAATTGTTCTCTGAAAGCCGAGACCCTTCCTTGATTAAAACTCTCGCATTGAAACACCGAATATTTGGAGTGAACCTCAGTTTTAACTTTCCTCTTGTGCACACTCGACTCAAAACTAGAGAAAGTGTATCGTGCTGTGAGTAATAGTTAAAAGCACTCTGTAGAAATGGAAGTAAGGGGGGTGCGGTGAGAAGTTTGCGTTACAAGTAGGATAAATGTTAGCCGCACATTGTTGTAGGAATGTGTTGAATGTATCAAATGCGAATAATAATCTTCAGTGTAAAAGCGTTGTCCGCAATCAAAAAATATTAAAATCCACTGCTCTAAATAATTATTGTATCGGATAGTATCCAGCAAGAGGAGATTCCTTAACTGCCTAAGATATTTTAAGTAAAAAAATGCTTTGGTGCTGCACTCGTTCAAGTTAACGCTCAAAGATAAATATAATTGTTTTCGCAAATGGAATATTTACATCATTCACAAAAAAATTAAGGAACCAATGTCTTAAAAAAATACTTTAACTTACATCGGCCATATTGGTTTTGCAAATTCCTTAGAATTCTATTTTTAAATGATTTAATGTTGTTGCTAATAGTGTTGGTATGCTATCTTTCTATGCAGGAAACTGGCCAGTCAACATCCCTAAAGGCGTGGCTTAAAATTTAGATGTCTTTGTTTTACATGTAAAAAAAAGTTAAACGGCCCAACTCGCACTTCACACTTTTTTCCCCAAGCTTCAGGCGACCGTGTCACTTTCGTCGGCGAAAGGGAAATTTCAATCTCTTGTCGCGAAAACTGCTGTGATTCTGCGTCGCGCGATTGACAGCGGCGCCCGCCGCTCCGGCACCGCGCGACGGTTTACGTCGTAATTCAATGACAGTCCTTTTAGCGTTCTGGAAAATACGTGTTCGTACGAACGGTTTAAAAAACCACGGTAAACACCAGCAGTACTAGTTTGAGCCAAGTATTGAGTTTTTAAAAAGGACTCTGTTGGCATGGTCTAAATAAAATTTCAGTAAGGTCGGACCTATTATACTTAGTTTCTATTTTACAGATACAGCACTAAATTACCATGATTAAACTAAGGTTTCGTTATAATCAAACAGTAATATTCTGTTAATTCGGTAAGGTAATCAAGTAGTTTTGCATAGAGACTGTTTTGTATTCAGTAGATCTGCTATACTCATTTTCTTGCTATTGAAAATCATTCCTTTACTGTTTTTAACGTATGTATTACGATGTTGTACCGATTAAAAATATTTCAACATTTAAATTTAGTGTAGTTTAATTAATGTCAAAAAACCGATGCCCATGTCTATGAAATAGTGAAGTATGGAACTTATGAGATACAATGACTATTTTATTTCTCATTTCTCCTAACATAGGTTCATTATGCCGCTTTCTTGTTGTTTTTTGTCCAAGCACTGGCCAGAAGTTGTCAATGCCATAGACTTTTAAAATACATGATTTGAACTTAAAGCGAAAAATTAATATTCAATTCAAACGACACGACTCGCACTTGACACTTTTTCCATGTCAAGTTCTATCTCTCGTCGGAAGATGCGACGATTTCGTCGCGCGGCCGACTTGACAGGCGCCCGTCGCTCCGGAAAACGGCAACAACCTATGACGCCTCGAGTCGCCTAGCAATTGGGCGGTTTAATTTTAAAGCTGAACATTTTTCTCAACTTTATCTCCTTTCCTTAGAGTTCAAAGTAAGTGGTTTTGAAACGCGTTGCTCCAAAGTAAATTAAAATCTATTGATGGGTGACGTTTAAACGTGTGTATTGGTCGATGATTTTGTATAAACAAATGATTGTCCTCCGCAGCATGACATGATGTACATAGGTCTGTATATGAACACAAGCATTGCAAAAAGCCTAAAGTTCCATATAGTAATTAAATTCAAACCTTACATGACCGAGATAAATATCATATTAGAAGCTTTTGTTTATCAGATATGATACATCAGTGCTTACACAGGCTTTGACAATATGACAGACACTTTCTTGTAGTTAACCAGCCACTGAAGTAGTATGCCCTTATTGTAGATAGATAGATTGCGTAAAACATTTAGAGAATTTGATTTTACACACAAATCGTAGTACAATTTTTGTGGTCATAGCGCTAAAAAGCGAGAGATTCAAGACAACTTTAAGGTAGAGGAAATAGTAGAGGTATTGGATTGAAAACCGTTAATGTCCCTTTTCCTCGTTGCACAAGGTGCTGTCTTGATAATATTATGCGAAGGGCTGACGAAGGGCCCAATCCTCATGGGTTAGGACCTTTTCGGAGTCCGTGGACTTTACGGCGGTCCCGTCTGGCCGCCGTCTCGCCGCCTTATCGGACTAATGCCCAAGGTCGGTTTACCCTTATAGTGTTTACGGAAATAAGGATACGAGTATGCGGCAAAGAGGTTTAGTTCTCAATTTAAACGTATGAGGTTGCCTTTATCCAAACGACGAATGTAAAAAAAGATTTAAATAATTGTTTTACTTTTCTATAGAGGCCACCCAAATGAGTTCCTATTTTGAAACACGAGATTTGTTTTTTTTTGTAATGGTGCACACGCTTCTGTCGATGACGTCAGAATTTTTGAATCCGAACAGCAAGCTGCAGTTTTGTTTGACATTCTTGATGATGTAATGATAGTGACGCGTTGATATCTTTGCTAGTGACAACATGACAAGGTGATTGAATATCCACCTAACTTTTTTTATTTCTGCGTTTTGTCATGTATTTGTTATGATTGATAATTTTACATGTACGATCATTAGAGATCCTTGACCGAAGAAAACATATTATATCGTTGAAGTAATTTTCTAACCGACTTTTAAAGAAAGGAGGTTTTTCAATTTAACTGAATGAATTAATTATGTAAATTAAATGTGCGTTTGATGATAATACGTTGATTATGATTATTTATTTTTGTTGGAAAGGAGATATCTTGACGATGGTACTAATAATACGAAAACTAGGATCTCATGATTGCATCCAGGAGAAGGAAAGTAGGTTTTATTTTTGTTAAAAAATTTTTTTTGTGTATTTCTTTGTTGTGACTGATAATTTGCACGTATAAGATGACTTTAACCTAAGGTAAGATATTCATTTGAACCTGCCAATGAGAACATAATATTTTTTTCTAATTTGGTTTATCATACGCTGATTTTCATCATTCTTAAATGAGCTTTAACAAATCTCACTGGCATGGTGATAAATGAAGCAAAATAAAAAAGAAAATTGAATAATGAAGCTGATTTCAAAACATCAAATTGCAAAGTCTATGTTTTTTCTCTGTCCAATCACATAAAAAAATTGACACAACATTCGAAATTCGAATCCGTTTTCGACGTTTGGTGAATAGGCAGGCGGAAGAGTTCTTCCATATTCAAATACACACAAGTATGTACCTACGGTACGTAGTGAAGTGACCTTCAAGACGGATCCCGGGGCATGGTGGGTCATGGGTCGCCCAGACGGCCGCCAGACAGCTGTAAAGTCCGGGATACGACCCCGCCGGTTTGTTTGGGTCTATCCTCATTCTAAATTCAACGATTGTCCTTTGTGATGCACTAAACGTAGTTTAGATAAAACTGTTATTCAACGGTTAACGTTTCGACATACGAGTGTGGTATTGCTCTTACTGTCGACGGTAGGGAAACACTGAATCGTTTAAATATAATAATGAAATTGTGAAGCACACTGTCCCAATAGTTGAATACAATACGGGTATTGACGGGATAACCAACTGGGACACTATTAAATTATCAAAATATGCTTCCATCATGGATTTTATATGCAGATAGCAATCTGGGACGTCATAATTTTACTTCTCAACACATGACCTAATAGCTTCGAAGCATTTTAATGAAAATTTGCAAAAAAATAATATATCCGATGTTACATAAAGTCCTCTTTTGCGGCACATATACCTTAAATGATGGCGACAATGGTATTAAATTCCACATTGACGTGGTTCATAAACAATCTTTTAAAAGTTCATAAACAATCTTCTAAACCATTTAAATGTCAGCGTGTTGTTACGTAAAATTATGAAGTAACGTCATTGTTTCGTATGTTCATAGAAAATCTATAAAGAAATCTGTTTTGACGGGTATCCCAAGTATCCCAATTGCCTAGATTCGTGTTAATTTCTTATTCTTGATTCTGGAAATAAATTAGAATCATTTATTTCAGTTTCACTTTGGTCTGGAATTTGGAACTACTTAAAAAACGTTAATGAACTTTTTATTGCGACTCAAGTTACAACTTCCTTTTACAAAAAAAAACCAACTTAAGTCGTACTTTGTAATTTAACGCTCCTAAGATTAAGATACCTCATTAAAAACTTCTTAGAGCACTGAAATCTTAACAACTTCTATACTTTTTGATGTGAGTTCTTGTTACAAATAATGAAAACGAACCTAAATCCTAAGTGCCTAAAGCCTAGTGTTGCAAAAAATTAAGAAAATAACGTTTGTTCTTTAATCCAAACTAAGTAGTATACAATTCTAATATTAATATTTCTTTGGCAAATTGTTTTCGGCAAGCTATAGAAGATGCATTTCAAAGTACAAAACGTTTGTATGCTTTTTCATTATGTATAATATGAAAGTACCATTAACCAATACAATTTATTAATCTTAGTTCGTAACGTATTCGCGTTTAACTATGACAGTAATTAACTAAATATATTCCTGGATTCTAGACACTAAGACCTAAATCAAGTTAATATACAACACTAAATATCTACAGCATTAACGCCTAATTTGAAAGTGAGTTTTAGTTTTTATTGCTATACCAAACCATGCCCTAACACTACGCCGTAAGATCTTTTGAAATATATGTTAAATATTTCATATGCCTCTTTATATCAATCGGTTATTATGCGCATTTCCTCGGCAGCTAAATTACTTTAATAGGAGGCTTCGTAGCCGGCGGCTACGCGGTACGAATCGTAGCTAAGTCTACCTAATAGGCGTTTGCTACGACGCTGTATTTACAACGTAGCCGTATTATACAGAGCTATTATGACCACCAACGGTTTTGGGTTTTGATTGGAATAGCTAGATTTTTATTGATCTATTTCTATTGACTTGAAGGTTTTATAGTGTGACCATAAACGTGTTCAGTATTACTTGTTTAAAAACTAGATTGAATAAAAATTACAAAAGGTGGACTTAAAGGCCTATATGTTAATCTAGTACGAGTATGTTATCGCATCAATCTACTTACCAAATTTTATCTCAATCCATTTAGTAGTTTATACATACATCCGGACAGCCATACATTCCTACCATCTTGCGCGTTTTTAATATTAGTTAGTAGAATGTACTTGCTATTAGTGCGATTTTGTTTTCCTTATTCCGGTATAAGTATTTATTAGTTTAATGGTGTAAGAGTAACAAACTAAAATACATCAAAACTTCAAATGCCTAAATCGATTTCCCGAAAAACGTAACGAGAGCAAAAGTACGTCCCCCTGTTACCTAATCTTTGTTTCCGTGAAAAAGGCGTGAGGTGGTATTAAAACCTCCGAATAGATCGCGGAAGGCGTCGGTGGGGGGCGGGATGGCACTTTCGCCCTCGCCCAAGGTCACGCGGACACTGCAGCGCACATGTACGCTATGTACAACACTACGCTTTCGGCGTTCCAAATTCGAATGCGTGGAAATTGGATAGGCGCGCGGGCGTGTTCGATTTTCGAACGTTGGAGATTTTGTTTTTTTTCTGCGTTCAAACAACAAACTTTGACACAGTATGGACAAATTGGCCAGTATTAAAAAAGCAGACTGTGTGAACCTTTGCTTGAAATTTACCTTAAGAAAAATATTGCGCATGAGGATTCGATCATTGTTTTGTAGATTCACAGATCCGTGTAAAATACAAGCAAATTATTGAGCTCGCGTTTTTGTAAAAAAAACATATTGTAAAAAAGGCCATTAAGTGTCATACAGTTTAATCGAAATGAGAGCAAAATAAAGCTGTTTAAAGCCTTGTTTTGCCTGTGCCTGTTATTATTCGCAAATGCGCATGTATAATTTTTATTTTTAAGCAGAGATTAGGCATTAAAGCTTTGAAATTATTCTAATTTCGGAGATTTAAAGTGTACTTTTGATTATTTTACCGTTGTATTTAGAATTGCATAGTCCGGTTATTACAAAAACTATGTTAACATACCTGACTTGCTGGTATTAAACCATAGTAAATAAACAAAAATCAGTAACATCCAAAAATAAACACATAATGTGGTGGATATACTTAATTTCAAGCATAAAACTGAAAGTTTTAAACTATTTACAGTAGAACTGTTGTGAATGCGTTGTCAACGTCGAACCCCATCGTTCTCACATCGTGAGCGCGTTTGTTACAGATTGTAAAATGTTTATAGCCCTACTAGTGAGATCGGTTGGCTTTTCGTGACTTGTAAATAGCGAGAATAGGCTCAAACGATTCACAAGTGGACATTATTCATTTATCAGCGGCCTGTTCTTGCGGGTGTCCCTGTTTTTTCTACATTTCCCACTGAATTTTCGCTCTTATTAGTTGCAGTGTAATGTTATGTAGCTTAAAGCCTCCCTCGGTATATGGACTATCTGATACAAAAATAATATTTCGGTTCGGACCAGGAGTTTCTGAGAATAGCGCCTTTAAACAAACAAAATCTTTAGCTTTTTACGATTAGTGTAGATTTTTTTTTCCATTATAATACTAGTGGTACGTCCCGGCTTTGTTTTGCTTCTGTGGGTGGACACTTTTTACCTCTTCGGTTACATGTTTGGAGTTTTAGTAAGGATCCTTTTTTTTTTAATCGAATACATCCTTTTGTCACCTAGGGTTACCTATAACTTTACCGAATTGTATTTAGCCGACGTTAAGTTTCACCGAAAAACGTCTCTCCGAATCCCAACCGATTCGGCGAAACTTTGTTCGAAATAATCCGACAAACTAATAGGTAATCATGACAACAGTGCAGAAACGATACTGAAAGTATATTGATGTTTTCTTGTTAATCTTAGTCAGTGACCATTTGACAATCTACAGGTTTTGAAGTTTTTTCTAAGGAAGCCAAGCTCTAAAATAGAGGTGCGAACGGCGAGTAATCGACAAGGCTTGTTCCTCGCGGCGAGTGTAAACGTTGACTGCAAATTGCGACACTATTTTTCGAGCTGTTTCTTCTTTTGTGGAACGTGTTAAGACGCGGTTCCGACGGAGAACGATATTTATTTGTTTAGGAACACAAACTACATTGAACATACACTACAATGGAAAGCAAGACAGATTATACTTTGGACTATGCCCTAGCGTTGGCATAAGAACTTATATCAGAGTGCAAGTGTTTACGTTGATTACCGTACAACACTTAAGAAATTAAGTTTTACAAGATTTATACAGTACATACACAAATATACATCAACAGCACTTGCCTTAACATTATATTTGTTTGAAAAATCAACACGGGCAAGAAATATATATAGTTCTCGTTACATTAAAGTTTGAAATATTGTAAAAATACAACTTTTAAGCAAATTAATTTGCACGTATAAAATTATTCGATTTTCTTTTTCGAATATGGGACTTAAAGTTTTGTTTAATACAATAAATATCTCTTAGCATTTATATATTTATATCTATTGTTCTGAGCCACGATAATAAAAATAATACTTTATAAAGAAACAGATAAATTGAATCTCCGTTCGGTGTGATGACTTCAAGTTGGTTAGGCTAATGAAATACGAGGCTCACCTAATGAGGGTCATACACAACGGTTCTGAACTCGAAACAAAGTAAACGTAACAATAAAAGAACAAGATAAATAAGATAACTAAGCTTTGTTGAAACCGCACCTTGCCGTTCAATTCGAGTATTCGCAGTTGCCGAAACAACATTTGTTTTCATGGCAAAAACAAATGAAAGTAATAATAGCTTGCGAACGGAGCTATGCAAAAGAAAGATTTTTCCAAGAGAAACCTGAAATAGTAAATTGAAAAATTCTCCATTATAACTTGAAACATGAACTTATGTTGTAAGCGCTTTAAGCACGCCTTTCCCCAACTTGAACTTTAAACAGGTTGAATAATTATGAGTCTATTCACTGTGTTATCTGATATTACACAACTTACTCTCATCATATACTAGCCTAGTAGTAGTTCTCAACCACTTTCAAGTGATAAGACCGTCTACATTTTACTAGAACAATGTGTCTGTGATATAAATTTCTGTAAAATTTTGTAAAACCAAGCGTAAAATTGTTTGTTTAACTCGTATAATTTAGTTAGAAGGAGCCAAGACGCATTAGATGTAAATGAAAAAAAAAATGGTGCATTAAAACCATGACTATTAATTTTGGATGAGTGCAATTTTACTTTCATACTTTAGATTTTTTTTTGTGGCGCAGTATATTGGCTCCTCCCAGCCTGATGTAAGCAAGAGAGGAACCCACATCGCGATGACAACGGATTTGATATCGAAATATCCTATCCGTAAGCGTCGCCATACCGGCCCGCAAGATGCCTCTTCACGGTAGATATGTATTTATGAATTTAGCTTACGTTAAGAGAAATGAAAGCTCAAAAAAATATTGTTTTTCCAAAAAAAAATGTATATAGTCCTCTATGTAAACCTGGCATTAGTCAATCGATCGATATGTAAGCAAACCGTAGTCAATTTCAAAAGTCTCTATTTTTCCGAACACTGAACCTACGTTGAAAATACCCAAACATTACCTTTTCCAACTAAAACCTTAAACAGTTAAGCGAAAAACGCTCGATTATAGACTAGAAGCTCTCGCAATTTGTCGACTCGCCGTAATTTAGGCGAGAAATTGATTTTTTATGCCATTAAAGCGCGGGGCGCGGGCGAGGCGCGAAACTTATCGGTTTTTCGCGCCTCGGGCTAGCTGCTACACGGCTCTGAAGGTCACAATGGCTTTATTCGAGCCGAGGAAATGCGGAGAATTGCAAGCCGATTAACTTTTTGACTGGAATGATTCGAGGATAACACAAAATCTGTGTTTGCACGGCCACACCAGTTTGTAGTTATCTATTATTTCGTCTTTTTGAAGGTGAGTGTTCTAGAAGCTATCTACCTATTATATCTATTACCGTAGGCTTACGGGTTGATACAGCAGAAAGATTTCATCGCCTAGATAACATGCGGTTAGCTCACTTGGATGAGCATCACGATACGTAAAGATTGTGGGTTCGCTTCCCGCACCGCAAGGGGAGATAAAAAATGTCGTCATCGTCATCTATTATTTCCGTTTCTTAATTTTTTTTCCAAATTAAAATGCTGAGATAATGTTTGTCGTAGATGATTCAATAGAACCTCGGATGAAGCAGTGAAAAATACATATGTTAATAGGAAAGTCATATAAATAATAGAACTTGTATAACAATAGTATTTTACATCTTATATCTTTTTTATCGAAGATTTATCAAGTCGTACTAACGGATACTTAACAATTTCTCATTAAAACTTCTACAAAAACAACTACCAGCATCTCCCAGACCGTCTGAAACGTCTAGAAATCACTAACATCCGAGCAATTTTATAACTCGCTGAAAAGAAACCGTTCGTCTAATAACTTTAATTGTTCAGAATCACGACGCTGAGCGTCTACGAAAGTCGATCGAACGCGGAAGCGGCCAAACGTACCTATATTGCAGCTCTTACAATTCGTCTGACGCACACAGGCGCACAATATTCATCAAAACAAACCCACACAGGGGTACCCCGTCTGCCGAATTACACCCACAGGCCCGAACTTACGAGGAGCGAACTATCCCGCGCGTGTGGGTGTGAGTGAATGAGAGGGAGAGTGTGACGAAATTTCACTTTCCGTTTTGGCAACGTCGCGCGGCGCCCTCCGGCCGTCGACATTGGGGTGCACGACTAGTTTGCTTCGAAATCGAAATTTTTGAGTGTACGCGCGCAGTTGCCGCGTTTTGACTTGTCAAATGTTTGGGCTTTTCTTTTTTTTTTATTTACGATTCTTATATCAAGGACCATGAATCTATTATGCCTAGTTCGTGTATTCGAAATATGATTCATTTTAGATACTTTATTATTTTTACGACTAAGTTGTTTTTAAACGTTGTTAACAACTTGTTACTTACGAAGCTATGATGGATCTATCAAACTTTTGTTTTAAAATAGACTGAATGAAAAACTCAACTGTTTACTTGCCACGTGGAGAATAATTTTAAATTTAAACTGACGGGTACTTAACTATCATGATTTCGTGTTGTATTCGCTTAGCCAAAACAATGTCCTTCGTAAAACACGCAGAAGCTTTAAGTTAACCTTTTTAAAATATTCAAATTCTAAGACGCAACTTCTTATTAGACGAGCTAACAAAATGCTTTATTTTTTTCCGCAATTCGTATTGGTAATCAGAGGGGAGACAGAATAAAAGATACCAGAACGGGGCAAAAAAAAATTTAAAGTGAGTCGTAGTAAACTAACGGTACAGTGTGTGGGGCATTTGAAATACTTCAAAAGCACTGACGATTCTCGGAAGTGTCATCCTCGGGCGTGCGAGTGGGACGGAGAGACAGTGCCGTCTCTTTCTCACGACTATCGACTCACAAAGGGACGCGAGTTGAATACTTTTCGTGCAATTTACAGTTTTATAATTCCGCGCGCGTTGCGTTAAAATTGAAACTTATTTTGTGCGATGACAAATGTAGCGTCATTTGCTTATCGCGGGAACGAGCGGCTTTCGGCGGGGAAAATTGAAATTTCAGTTGCAAGTGACGTCACCGAATATTTGTTTCTTTTGTCTTTATTTGTTTTGGTCTTAAGCTTTTATATTGTAAAAAGTTTAGCATTGGCGTAGGAATATTTTTTTTTCTCTTTTGCGTAGCAATTTAGTATATCTTACATGGCGCCTATACGACTATTTATATATTAGCTATTGCTCGCAATTTCGCTTTCGTTAGTTCGGGATAAAAAGTATCCTATACGTTAATCTAGTATGTTATCTACTCGTCTCAGTTTTATTCGTTTTCATCTCATTAGTTATCAGATCAATAGGGCAGCCAAATAAGTGTTAATTTAAAACGACCAATGATTTTTAACACAAAAGCTCTCCATGAAGCAATTGACATTTATTTGGGTATGAAAATAGTATTGGGTACTTATAAAAAAAAGAAATGTATAAATTACAAGTAGAAATATAGGTAAAAAAATTATCATGTGAAAGTAAATTGGAAACTCAAAATTGCTACTTTTTTCTCACTTTTTGTTGATTACTTCATGCTATATGCTATTAGTGCCTTTAATGGGTTTTTTACGTACTTTAATCTTTAAAGTTGACAAATTTGATGGCAAAAATATGTCATGTTGAGTTGAAGCAATTTACTTTTGAAATATTAAAACAGGTGCCTTAATGTAAAAAATGCACTCATAGTATGTTTTCTGATGCTTCCATGGTGTAGTATTTAGAGCGTAAGGCTCAAAAACTAGAATGTCGTGGGATAAAATCCCGCGGGAAACACTTTCACTTTGTGATCTTTTCCCAGTTTGGGTAGGGCATTGCAAGCTTGAATCATCTGATTGTCTAATAAGAATGATAATTCCGTGCTTTGAAGTCATGTAAAACCGATGGTCCTTGCTTTGATTCAAATATGTGTGGTTAGTTTACATGCATACCTATTTCACTCACCAAAATCTCATTCACAGAAAATTCAACAACAAAAACATATTATTGAGTGACATCGCCAGAGTGATTCAGTGTTTAAATTCTACGGCTGGCAACCGATTGACTAGTCCCGGGCCTCTGCTGAATCCATTAAGATAATGCCAAGGTCTCTCGTTCGCGAAACTATGCCTCACCTCTTTAAGTAATTATAACAACAGCAACAACTAATTTAGCCGTTCTTCCCACAAGACACAGGCCTCAAATCAACTGGTTATACTGCCTTTGTTAGGTTTAGTCTTAACGCAGGCAATAGCATGGATTCTATACAAGCAAAAATTAAATCTAAAACTATTTTTTAATGACAAATAGTATTCGATTTCATTTGACCTAAATTCAATTGGTCTAACTAGTTTTGTGCGCAACAAAAACTCTTGCATCAACAACCAGAATTGGTCTACAATAATCATAGAATCCCGCAATTCCGGGCGTATCCATCCTATTATAATGTTAGAGTTAGATTTCTTAACCAAACATAACACCTATTGTTTTCGCTATTTGTTATAATTATCAGACAACGTCACATACCAGAATTGAACTTATTCCTAAATAAGTGACTTAAGGACTTGTTTTATAAATAAATAAAAAAATAATGTACAATATCACATACATTGCTCTGATTCTGTGGTAAGCAGCTAAAGCACTTGTTACAGAAATCAGAAACAACGACGGTACCACAACACCCAGACCCGAGACAATACAGAAAAGTTCGTTTCCCATATTGACCCGACCGGGGATCGAACCCGGGAACCTCAGAGATGACGCGACGCCAAAGTCTGGCACGGTCGCCTCTCGGCTACGAAGGTTGTCAGGAGGTTTTATGGAAAAGAGAACCAAATAGTTGCACCACAGTTAAAACATATCTTCGTTTCCAAATTGTCTTTTAAAAGCCAGACACAATTAATTGTTTATTGTGTCTGGTTTTCTCCTCAACTTAAACACATTTTACGTAGAGATTGAACCCTAGACTTTTAGTTTATCAGCCGGAAGCTAACCATAGCTCCTAAGATTATGTCAAGTGGTGTTAAGTCTAACTCATTCTCTCTTATCAGTACTGATCTTGACCGGTTCCTTCACACCTGATGCTCCGTCCTAAAGCTTGTAAGTTCACGCTTGTCAAATCGATTGGCCAAGGCTTGCAGGCTGCGCAGGAGTCGGGTTACGCCGGATGCCGCCGCGGAAGTGGCATGGCCGCCGGACGCGCGCCATCTTGCTTTTGCTCTGCGCGTGCGCCGCGATGTGCTTTTGTTTTTTCGTGTGCACCAGTTTGTCGGGAAAATAGAGTAAAACAAAGTGCATTTGTAAGTCGTAAAGTAACAGAATGAAGCTTGTTGAAAAGCGGTATGCAGCAGAGTTTGGGTTGATAAGGTACTAAACAGTTTCTGTGTCCAGAGCAAATGGTTTTGTGACAAGGCACTTAAAAACATGTATCTATCTATTATTTCCATAGTCTGCTGTTCACAATGTTCGTTCTCTGGCGTAGTATTTGAACTTATAGTCTTCAATACAATATAAATCAAAATTAACATGCTGTCCACTTTCAGTTATTTTTTAAAATGAAACGTACTTGCAAGAAAAACAAAAAAGTAGTACCTATTAATGTTAGTATTAATAGCAACTGGAATGCAATTGTTCTCATTGATTTGAAACAGCACTATTTTCTCTAAATGTTGAGATTTAACTTTTCAAGTATCGGAACACGTAGCTCCAAGAAAATCCCTGTATTTAAGTAATAATATACCGAGAACTACTAAAATTTATTGTTCTGTGAGAAAACATCGGTTCATCATGCCCAACTATAAACATGAGAGGTATTAAAGAATTATGTTTGATTCAGTCTGCGAAAATAAAAGTAAGAAAACTCTCTTTCTAAAGCAACAATAAATCGTCGTCTTCACCGCTGCGTTTAATGCGACACGCATCTGCACTCGCGACTTTGACGCGCCGAAAAATGAGCTTTATCGAATTTAAATTAAAGTCTGTTATCACGAGTTTGTCTCTAGCGGTATTCCTGTTGACATTTGACAGCTTGGATAGCTGAATAAAGTCGTATTGTTGTCGGGATTTGGCAAAAAACGTTGTATAGAGTTCAGGTAAAGATTCTTTTGTGCGCGGAATGGTTTCGTCTGGCATTGTGCAAGGTAAGCTGCGATTTCGATGCGCGCCACACAATGTCTGATAAATTATTTGCTAATTTACTGTAAGATTGCACCTGGCGATAGGATAAGTTGTGGTTGGTTTTGCCTTTGTTTTCAGAGAAAAAGTTGCGTTTTTGATCTCTGATTACGTAGTATTGGTTACTTGAAAGTTTTTTGTTTTGATATCGATCGAATAATTTATTTTGGTTTGCTAATGGCTATTCATTTTGTTTGATTATTGTTTTCTCTTGAACTAATAACGGGTTTAAAAACAAAGAATTAGGCATACTTTAAATGTTATCTATAGAATATCATTAATAAGTGATTGATGCAAGTCAAGATAAAGTTTAATTATATACCCTCAGCATAAACAAAACGATAATCGACTAGTGTTACTTAGTTCATTTGTATGGACACTAGTAGATCTGCAACTCACCGCTGCGGCTCTCCTACAATTTCCATACTATCAACTCACTACGTCACACTTTTCGATTACCGTTTTTGTTCTTGCAAACGATACTGTTATGAGAATAATTTTTATATCATTGCGTTAAATTTTTCCTCCGTCAAAGTTCGGAACGCGAACAAAACACGATTAAATACTTACGTACCTACCTAAACGTTGTAAGGTTACGTTCAACATCTAAGCCACAAATCGGACTAATTATACGGAGCGGGAGAAGAAAAATCCAAGCGGTGCCGTAATTAAAGAAATGGCAACAGAGCGTTTTGCGTGGAAACGAGACCGGGAAAAATGCAACGTCGCATTTTCGCCCCCGATCGTTCCCGCCCCGCCCGTGGTGACTCATTCAACCTTTCAACTTGAGCCAGTGATGGCGAAGTACTATGGGAAGGAAACTCGAACGGATCACGCTTGAATAGAACTGGACACGTTGCGTGTGAATCAGATGGTTCCTATTTCCGTGAGATCGAAATTTGAATTTTCCGATTCGACCTACCTATTTACTTTTCAAATACGAAATAGCTTTTGCCATAAAATAACCACCTACTACTTATGTACTTTGTTTTGTTACCTAAACTATTATATCATCGAATATTATTAATTTGAATCTTTTAGTTACTTATTTAAAGTGATTTATTATTTGTCTTTCAAACTTGATTTGTTACGTTTTGGTTTTGTGTTCAGGTACAAAATAAACGTACAAAAATTAAAGAACAAAATTAAAGTTCCACTAACTACTCTGTTACCTTTGAGTTGGTCGCCATCCTGCATGTCTGTTGCTTCTGAAATAGAACCATGGACTCTTACCTGAAACAAAGATTTAAACATTATTTGTAAGTTATTTGGTGGTTAAAAGCACCAATCAAATATTGGCACTTGTAACTAAAAGGTAAATTGTTTGTTTCAATTGTGCTGTTTACTTAAAATGTATTTAATGTGTTAGATATATTTACTTCAAGCAAAGTCAAAGACTTAGAAAATTGATGAGCAGTTTGGAACATCATAGAATAAAATCAGAGTGCACCTATATTTAGTGAATGTCAAAACTACGACTATGCAATGTTTAAGACACGTGTGTTTTTTTTAATTGTGGACCTGACGTGTGGCATTACAAACTGCACTGAAAAGTACTGCGTACTTACTTAACTTTTAAGTTCTAGTTACATTTATGATATTTTACAACATTTTAGTAATAAAAACGGTGCACTTTCAAATAGTAAACGCTTCGCGATGTGTAAAATACATGCAGTTTTTTTTAGTTTTATTTTATGTATTGTAGTTGAGTTGTTTTATGTCTTGAGAGAGGTAGGGCATAGTGATTTATCGTTAGAACTGGAGCAGCCCGACTGGTGAAATACCTCCACCTTACAGAAAACCGCAGCCAAATAACAATCACTTCTGTGTTGTTGTGTTCATGCGTGTGAGTAAGGTTTCAGAGCTCCTGGGGGTGCTATATTAGTAGCAGGGGTCAAGCCTACAAGGTAAGGGCGACAAGTCCAGTAACAGATTTGTTATGCTGTACTTGTTGCCCTTAAGCTAGGTCTTCATTACCACTTAACATCAGGTGGGATGAGGTCAATCTTGAAGTGTAATAAAAAAAAAAGTTGCGAATCCAGTTTGTATTATAAAAAAACCGTTTAAAAACCATGATTTTAAAGGTAAGAGAGTGATGTTACACAAAATAATCATGTCATAATGTTTGTTAATGAACTTAGAGTGCACACTTATTTAGCGAATGTACTCGTAAACGCTGCGACGACACCACGGTGTCTGCGACACGTGCTGTTAACAAGGATCCCCGAACCTGTGTAACCACTGCACCGACTGTACACTGTATGTTAAAAGTCATGCACCGTAATTTAAAGGTGCAGAGAGGGTGTCGGTATAAATATACTACTAAGTATTTGGTTGAGACTTTGTCAAAACCTGTCAAAGTGTGTTTAGATTGAGCAAGCTTTAGCCGGTTGGATTTAAACGAACCAATATTCCAATTCAATCCAACTATTTAATGTCACATATTTACTTATTTGGATCAGGTGTTTCTGTTGTTCACATAATTATTGATTAGAGTATTATTGGACAACTCGTAACCTCTGTGGTGCTTTGCTAGTCAACTCGGCGACGTTACTACAACCCTGACGTTATGACGTAATGTAGCGTGCGATTAATATTTTATTTATACCACAATCGTGGCATACGTGCATAAGGTCGCGGTTATGGTAGACACAGAGGGCCTGTAACACCAGATTAATTACATGGGATAGGATATTTCGGTATCAGATTCGTTGTCATCGCGATGTGGGTTCATCTCTTGCTTACTATCAGGCTGGGACGAGGCAATATACTGCGCTACTATAAAAAAATGCCCTTTATTACTTTAAAACGGGTCAAAATTATTTAAATGTAAAAAAATGTTTGTGACTGATATTGTACAATGCTTTTGGTTTGACTGTACGAAAATTTCTGAAGTATAACTCAAACATTATTTAGTTACAAGTCAGTAATCTTATGCAGGAGCGCTCAAAATATCAATAGATACGAAAGATATTCTAACTTCTAAAGTAACCATACAAAAATACTGCATATGCAGTATTTTTAGGGTGCATTTGGGTCAAACAAGTCGATTATAAATCACGGTTGGTTATTAAGTAGATACTAACGTAATCACTTAATTGAATACGACTTCCGTGGCCGAGAGCTAAGCGTAACTTTGGCGTCGCGCAGTCTTTGAGGTCCCGGGTTCGATCCCCGGTCGGGTCAATATAGGAAACGTACCATTTCGTAATTAAACCTGTTGGCTGGTTCGAAAAGATTTATCTCTCAATAGTTGACAAAGACAATTTCAGCGTTAATGTATGAACCTACCACTACAGCCTCTTTAAAGCCTGAAGATGGAATAACTGCGATTAACCGCGGATAATGGTAGAACGCGATAAATCCGTCTCGCCGCAGCTGACGGCGCATATGGCGCGACTTCCTGACGTTACCTGCGCAGCTGCGGGAGCGCGTGCGCACACACGTGTGGAAAGGTCATGATGCGAACGGTAACTTGGCGTATGATGAAGTTAGGACGAGACTATGACTAGTACACGAGTAACAGACTCATTTTGAGGTCTTACCACTGCAAGGCCAAGTTACACATACCTAAGTCAATGATTATGAAGCAAGTTTTGGCGCAGTTGTAGCAAACTTCAGTTAAAACTTCTTCTATGGATCGAACAGGTTATTTATTTAATAAAGTTAATGGTTTCACAGTCACAGATTTTGCTATCATTATTGAAAATTTGTGAAGAAATTGTGTGTTTTAAAACACCTTAATGCATTACATACTACACAGCAATGTGGACTATGTAATCCACATCCCTATTTTGTGAGAAAAAAATATCAGGATAGTTAAAAAAAGGTGTTAATTGTTTGATTATTTGAATGCCTGGCCAAGCAAACTATGTATGTATATAGATTTTTATATCATATAAATCCTTTGGACCGACGTTGTGAATAGAAACGTGAAAAAACAAAAATTTCTTAGGCCCAATCTTTACCAGAACGTTTTTAAAAAGAAACTGACTGTCAACCCGAGCTCATTTATAAGATTAGGTACCATAAAGGCAACTACCGAAGAGTTTTCCAACGATTATGCTATTAGAAAAGGTCATTGATAACGTATTAATCCAAGTAATGGTTGATAGATTGCCCGACTCACTCACTTTAATGTGCAAGTTGACAGAGCCATCAGACCCTGAAATTTTCTGAATGATTAAGCAGATAATGACATTAGGGGTATTGTGGTGCATCAAAGATGTCTTTGATCAACTTAGGAAATTACCGTAGAGTTGTCAACACTCTGTTTGCTCTGAGTACACGTTTTATAGTAATTGAAGGTTACCTTATGCTATGATAATTGGGTAAAGACAGAATTCATAGAGAAAATGTTGATCATTACATACTTCACAGCAAACTTGACTATGTAATTTCACATCCTATATTTTGTGACAGCATCAAAAATCAGAATGGTTAGTTTTTAGTTGTAAGTTATATGGATAGTAACTAAATATAAAGGTTAAGACTAAATTAGCCTTAATCAACAACGAAAAATTTTCATTTCCTTCATACGAAAATATCTATTGTACCGGTATCCTTACAATGGCGATCGCGAAAAGAAATTGGGTAAGTGAGATAGCGATGAGTAGACAATGTACAACGTGGCATTTGCCATATTCTTCAGGAAGTACCGAGTCGGACGACTGTCAACATATAAGCTGTTAATATAGTACATAGTTGAAAGGAGCTAGTCTCTGAGGTAGGAGCCATTTATCAAGTTGTGACATGCGTTCAACGCGTGTCTTATGTACTAAAGAGTTTGAGTGGGATAAAACTTGCCGGATTAGAAGATAAACTTAGTAGCTTGATCTGATGGAACAGTGGTTACTTAATAGTTAGATCTGACTGTCAAGGGTAGCAGGTTCGGTTGCCACACATGACAATTACTTGTAAATATAATATAAATATATCATTATCGGACCCCAACACATACATCGCTCTGATTCTGTGGTAAGTAGCTTAAGCACTTGTGTTGCAGAAATCAGAAACAACGACGGTACCACAACACTCAGACCCGAGGCAATATAGAAAATTTCGTTTCCCATATTGACCCGACCGGGGATCGCACCCGGAACGACGCCAAAGTCCGGCCCGCTCGACTCTCGGCTACGGAGGTCGTCAAACTTAAATGATGAACAATTGTGTTTGTTATGTGTTTGGGTGATGACACATATTTTTAATTATGTATTGTGATACGTGTTAGTTCCCATAACACCAGTGATGAAGTCACTTAGGTTTTTTAATATCGTATAGTATCATATACATTGCTTTTATTCTGTAATATTGTTGATATGATACTATCCGATATTAAAAAAGCCTACAGGGTCAGAAGCTAGATCACAATACCCAGACCCGAGACAGTTTAGAAAAGATCGTTTTTCTTGACCTGATCGGGTACCGCACCCGGGACTTTAGAGATGGTGCCACGCAAATCTAATTATTATCGAATATTCGAGTATTTTTTTCAATACCTAGTTTGAACTGAACTGATAGATCAGTCAGTAACTATTGGCATTTATTATAAAGATGTATGTTCAGCATATCGTCTGTCATATTAAGCCCTCACGTAGCTAATTATGTCAGTTGGACCTTTAACTTAATGTGACAAGGTACTGAGTTGTTCACAAACTAACGCAGCTGACTATGTATGACTATAGGTCTTTTTGTATCATAATTTTTGTAACTGATCAAGTGTACTTTATTCATATTTACTGAACACGTTTTATTGAATAAGCTCGAAGTTTATGGGTGTTAAACACCAGTTTCGTTGCGTACGTTTTACAACAAGTTATTAACTTCAGACAATGTAGCTATTCCGACAAGCTTGTGATATTTTGTACAGACCGTTGTCTGACCTTTCTTGTACAATTTACTATAGGAATTTGAGAATTCTAAACAATGCCACGAAATGTCAGCGTTGTTACGACTGATAAGAGGAGCTTCCGTCCAAAGTGTTAAATGACTTACATTAACTAAACTTAATTAGCAGTTATAAGAAAGTAACATATTAATTATTAGGCGTGTTCGAAATAGATGGTAAAAAGATCAACTCGTAATTGTATAGCGAGTGGATTTTTTTTTATTTGTAGAAAAATATAACATGTCAGAATATTTAAAGTTCAAGAAGATAGAATTAATAATTTAGTGCCAGCTGAAAATTATTTTGGATTGAAATACATAGTTTGATAATTTGTTTTTAAATAGGCTTCTGACATTACTCCCAGTAGTTATATTAAAGCTATAAAACCAATGTATACATTGAATACTAGCGGTCATCTGCGAGATGTTAGTCTTACCTAGCAACAAATATGACGTATATTAATCAGGCTTTCCCATAGTTAAAGATATTTTGAAATCGGTTCAGTAGTTTTTGAGTTTATTCATTAAAACTCACACACACAAAGATACAAATATTTCCTCTTTATTATATTGGTGTAGATATACTTTAAGCAGTTCTATTTTTAAACCATATCAGTAAAATACCTAAAAAGTATGCGTTCAGCTGTTTCCCAAAGCAGAAATAAGAAAAAAAAAACTTTAAACATGAAGACAAAATTGTGAAGTTTTTATCATCCGTTGTTGCATTTACTGCATTTTACAAACTTGCATCCTATGACAGGATACAAAGCTCCTATGACCGACGCATAGAATGGAGTCTTCTACCTGGGTGTACCATAAAAAACAGGTCAACGACCGCGACAGCTGCTCCAATTCAACATGGCGGACATTTATGTCAAAAATTAATAAATGCAAGCCAGTTTTCATTTGATGGATCGTGTATGGAGCGATTTACTTGGCCCGCCATTATTCTTTTCGTCGACGTACTGAAATGCGTTTTTTATACGTTATTAAAATTTTGGAGGTCTGTTGTTGAGTTTAAATGAAGAGATTAAAAGTTTGAATTTACAAGTTTTTTCAAGTACACAGTATTGCTTGAGTGCGGCTTTATTTCTAAGCGATAGACTTATTTGTTCATTTTAAGTCATATTATTATGCAACCGAGAACATTTTTAAAAGTTAGTCTAAATGATTAAGAGGTAGCTACATATTTAAATATTATACTATAAGCAATTTGGGAACCAAAAGAGTCGTTAAAGTATCGTTAACGTTTTTTGTCGATCTTTTGAATCGTCTCTTGAATTAAGATTGTCATTTAGTAATGTTGTCAAGCCATATTAGGATAACATTTAAAATAAGTTGAATTATACTTTATTCGACTTCGTATCTGAAAATTGCAAAACACGCGTTAACAAACAAATCTACCCACTACGAGTGTTATATATGCCAATGAGCAAGTTTAGTGCTCATATTTGTAACTTGTTCACAACAAGCCTGTTAAACGAGTCTGGATGAATATTAGAAAAAAAGATATATAAATTATAGTTCATCTAAAACTTATTTTCCATATGAAACAAACATATAAATTAGCTTATAAAGTTATTGTGAAATACTCTATACGTACTGTAACCAAAAACAATGTAAACAATAAAATGTCGACATTACAACTAAAACTAAATACTTTTATGTTTGAACACATTTTTCTACAAGTCTCAGGTACATTAAGTGAAACTTGTAACGATAGTAAAAAGTTTGACAGCATGTTACCTATCACGCCATGTTTTATACATTCATTTAACGGAGCTACAAAGGCCGAAGTTAATGATTTTTTAAATTAAAACGTGTTCTCCAATTAAAAGATATATTAGATTCAATAGGTTACCCAAAGCAAATAAGATCTTAGAATGGAATTAAACACGAAGGATAGACAAATTCATCACACGATGACTAAGTTCTAAGTTCCTTATTCAACATTACTTACTTTTATAAGTATTTTCACCTAGAATTTAATCATAATCACAATTTAAAAAGGTTTGTAGTAATTAGAAGTCTGCATACGAGAACGTAACTTAGCAGTAGAGTTACTAAATGCTGGCGGCACAAATGATTTAACAATTTGATGCCACTAATTAGCTCAATAACCCTCAAAGATTTTAATTACAAGTTGTTAAACGCGTGTTCATAATCTCACGAGATCGGATACGATTTAAGATGTTGCAACCGGGTGTCGGACTCACGTAGAATCGATTAAACTCGTCACCTCCGATTCTCGATAATCGTAATTACGTGACAACTGCACGTAACCCGATCCCGGCGGGAACAGTAAAGTGTAATTTATGATTCGGCTCCGGTTTTCGAAAGCTTCCGCTGTAGTGTAGAGGATGGCAGTGAAGTAAAATAACTACATATGTAGTTTGTATCCAATATATCGAACTTACAGATGTAGTCAGGGTCAGGAACATAACTTGAACTAAAATGGCGGTAGTCCGCATAAATTACCGTAATGTTATTTTTAATGCTTAATTTATTGTTGTTAAAAATTTATTTTTTCTTTTTCTTTTCTTCACTATTACCGCACCCATATACAAACTATCTGCATGGCCCAAGGGTTGACTGGTAGAGAATGCCACTAGCATTAAGTCCACCTGTTGTACTTATTTGTGCAATAAAATTTTGAATAAAATAAAAAAGGTCATGTTTTTTTTAATCAAAAAGAAAACAACGTTTTTCTTTTATTATTTACGCATTAAAATAAACGTGTTTTTAATGCGCATGGTTCGAGTGCCGCTACACGGATTAGATTATGAGCAAAACATAAAATTTGAAATCAATCTTTTCACTTTATATTTGCACATTGTGTCATAAAAACTTATTTTGTACAGTGACACACTGTGATGTGCTGTCGTCCGACCACATAGCAGTGCGAAATCAATCGTAATTCCAATGGCCGTAAAACCGAGAAGAACAAAAACTTAACTGATCATGTCGTTAGGTAACAGATACTAACTGAATTGATTAGAATTAATACAAATCCATGGTCTATGTGTCATTTGACTATTTATTAAAAACAAGGATACCGACACCACTCTCGTATATAACTCACTGTCATTTAACACATTGCGCATCCGTCGTTTCAAACTCAAACTCTGTAATGCTACACGGTGGCACCTTTATTTGATTTATGCCTTGTTTTTTTTTCTTTTCCTCCTGTGCCCTGGGAAACACTCGGCACTCTTCGACAGTCGCAACTGGAGTTACTTATCGCTTCATTGAGGCTGTCATGTTGGTAATTTATCAGCAATGGAGGCACTTGTCATAAACGCAGAGGAACTGTCTTGTTGCTTGCAACAAATATGATATGATTATGAAGTAGTTTAGAGCGAATCAGATGTCTATTAACCTAATCTTACGTTGTCAAATCTGAATGTTAGTGTTTTCTAAATTAGTGTCTATTTACGTCAGAATAGGATAATTTCTATTTCATGTTTATTTAAATTTTTTATTAATCGCAATAATAGTTGTTGAAACAAGGTTATAAGAATTACAAAATAACGATGGTCGGTTGGAAGTGTAATAAAATATTTTATTTAATTAAGGGTAGAAAATGATGGCTTATTAAAATGATATCGTAAAAACACAAACATAAGCAAAACCGACTCACTTCTTCTGTTCAATATAAGTAGGTACCTCAAAAAATTATTTAAATTAATTTATTTACTTAGGAATAGCAAACAGTTATATATTGCACATTTAATATGTTAATTAATTAATTCAAATAAAAATGTATAACCAGCTACGCTATTCACAGATTACATATACCTATAGAGTTTACATTTAATCGCTAGAAGTTGAAAAAAAAAATGGTAATGAATACATAGTGCTGCATTTTCATTTAATAGTATCCCTTAATTGTTCTGCTTGTTGCTATCACTCTTTTAATTCGTCTTTATACTCGTCACAACGAATCGTTAACAAAAGCTCTATCTATAAATAATAATAGTACAAACATCACGGTAGTATTTTATTTGGACACAGTTTTTGTTCAGCATTCAGAGAGCATCTGTCATCCCGATCCGGCTCATTATTAAAGTTGCTAACGACTGTTGTACCACACATGCCTTTTTACTTTACCCACACAACTGTTTAGTTTTTCACAGAAAGCTGCAAGTCTATTTTTCTAATAATGAGGTACGTTTGACATTGACTTGGCTATGACATTTTTTAAAAAGAAATAAAAAAGTTTTAAAATTTAGGTTCACACATGTTTTGTACTAGTCTTTACTATTTACGAGTACCTACATTATTATTTTACACAAAAAGTACTGCATGGATTGGTAAATAGTAAATGAAACTTGGTAAAAATACGAAGTACTAATAACATGTGTGATACATTTTACCCTAAAATAACACTAATGAAGTAGCAAATGTTTTATTTAACCCTTATTATTTATAAATCATAAAGTAAATATGAAAGGGATAGATTTTATTGCTTCTAAACTATGTATATCTATGTTACGATTTTTATTGTTTGTGGTATTGTTTTCGGACATCTAAAAATGTCATTTAAATATTTAATTCAAGATACTTCGTACATTTATAGTTTATAATTAAGCCTTTTACTTTGTAAAAAAGGCAACCCTTAATAATGGCAATTGCAATTAAACACTACATCTGGCAACTAAAGTACAAACTGTCTACTTAAAAGCAAATACAAAACGGTTATTCAGCTAGTAAGATGTTGATACATCGCTTTTATTGTGCATAATTGCTGCATAAGCACCCTATCATCCCTTAATCGCCGGCCATCTTTGAAAGAATTCTATTTACCTCAATTACAGGTATGCGCCCCGTATCTCTTACCCTAGTGCATAAAAAACTGCAATTTGCCTATCAGTGCTTGGGTCACACAATAAACTTGGCTTATACCCTCCCCAGATTAACTTGAGCTCCCGCCCGCGTCTTTCACTTGAGGTATTGGGTTTGAGGGAGGGTGTTGTGTGAAGGTAGAGGGATCAAGGTAGGTTGGTGCGAGCTGAAAGGGTATGGAAGGCTTGAAGCTGCGAGGTCGTTAGCCTGCTGTTGATTGTTCGATGAGTGCCGCAATGACTCACTTGTGAATGTAAATATACGGGAAAATATGTGGGGAAACAGGATATGGTATTAAAGAATGGATTTAGATCCAGATTTCATATTTCTCGCTTGGCTGGGTGTAGGGGAGCTGGCTAATCGAGGTAGGAGTTTATAGTCCACTAAACTGGAAGCTTTAGAGTTTATTAGATGCCGATGTTTACTGATGCATGATCCAATTAATTCGAATTCCCTTGACAAATGAATGACAAACGGTTTAATTTTTAAATTATTCTTAAACATAGTCTACGTTAAAACAGTCTAAGTAATTGATTTGCCTAACAAACAATATCTGTTTGAATAAAACATATTAAGATGTGTTCGTAAGAATGAATAGGTCATTCGATGTTCTCGAACGTTTGCAAGGATGGGTGGAAGGATGCTTTTGCTCTTACAAGTAAAATCGATTAAATATATTTGGATGTAATTTGTTAGTTACGCAGAAGAGATTGAGATGTTCAGAAATAAAATATTTCTTTTATCTGCATGAGATTGTGAATCAGCTAGTTTGATTCTAGTGAGGTTTAATACAATTACGCCTCTATTGAAACACAAAGAATAATAACGCAAAAAAAATAAATTGTAATCATATTTTATTAATTGAAAAATGTCAAATTCTTTGCAGGGTTGTAAAAAACCATGAAAAATTCATGATTTATTATTGAAACATATCTCATTTAAAAACGTTACTTATGACTCTTACTTATCCTTTAATTATCACAGCACGTTTTCTGCTTACATCCCATTTTGAGCTCTAATTAGTCTTCGCTCAGGTCGTTATTTGCTTGCGTAGTGAAAAAATAGCAGAATATTTATGTCAAGTCTGTGCGTAGTTCTAGCCTCCCCTCCTAGGCAGTGCGTCAGTAGGTTACCTGTCCCTACCAACGCACATTATGTACAACCAAACCCTTGCTGACTGCCTACTGGGCAGGCGACACCCGTCTTCCTGCCTAGTTAATAATTGGGTCATTTGGCTATAAAAAACGCTGTGAAAGCAGACTTTTAAAATTTAAAACGAACTTCAAAAATACTTGGAAAATGTTGCAAATTTTTGGTCCCTGTTGTTTACTGCGGGCTAACTAGAACCTTTGATCGCTTTGGTTCAGGATAAAAAATATCTTTCGCATTATTCCGGGATAAAAACTACACTATCTAGTAGTAGTAGGTAGAATATTTTGCAAGAAAGGAAAGCAAACATCCATACATCGAACACAGCCAATATATTTGTATGTTACTTAATATCTCGTAATTCTAGAAATAAAATAAAAGAGAAGAATGTTTAAAAGAAAATATTAAAAGTATCGTTAGGAATGAATGGTTTGTTAAATTCTTTATTGTTTTCTAGCGAAGTTAATGTTTTTAAATGGAGATTGTTACATATTTTCTATTATGATATCTTTAATGATATTTTCATGAAAACTGTGTTTTGAGTTAGTGCGAGCCAAACCAAAGCTGTTTTCAATACACAGACTTTATAAACCAATCTCCACCTGTATTTTAATTTAACATTAAAACTTGCAACCATAAAAGAAACAATAATTATTTCAGCAAAGAGGCTATTATGCAACGGCAAAGAGGTCATAACGAGTGCAGATTTGTAGGTTACGGTAACTTACGCGCCCTGCCCTGCGGGGGCGGGGCGTCCATACATAGCGGGTATGTTATGTACCGCACACACGGGAAATGAGGAAAACTGCGTAATTCAGACTCCTTTAACGGTTTCGACGTTGTGGAACTTTTATTTTTAATTTGTTTTTTTTTCGAACGCTTAATTATAGCCAGGATTGTTTTAAATTCTTTATTCGCTTTGGACTCTTGTTTTTTTGTCGAGTATGAATTTTTAAATGTTGAAGCCTTTTAATAGAATTAAAGTTAATCCGACTTTAGCTTACTCAAAAGTAATTCAAAGTCTTTTTCCTTAACGCATTCAAAACTTTGCGAAAAGTTCGTTCTTTCATTTTCAAACATCAAATGAAACTCTTTTTATTTGTTTTGATTTTCCCATGGCACTTGGAGGCTAAGTTTTGTGGAAAAAACACAATCAAGGAAACCAGTGAAGAATTAGAATATATTTTGACCAAAAAAATGGAAGCTTATAATTTGCAGAGTAGCAAAAAATCTAACAAAACTGTTCTAGACAGACCTCAAGTAAAAGGTCCGCGCTATCCAAGATGTAACCATCCTCCTTAAGAAAAAAATAGATTAAAATCTCCATTCCAATCGTCTATTCGAAAGCGTGCAGAATTAGATCTCTGACGTAGAGGGCGGGAAAGGGGGTAGTAAGGGCGGGTGGGGGTGTTCACGCTGCACGGCGCGTGTCAGTGGGGAACTCTAATGAACTGAACCGAACTAGCGCCGGCGCGCGGCGTTGCGTGCGGATAACTACGAGTATACTCTTAATATAGACGAGGCTGTGGGTAATTTGTTTTAGAACTAAAGGAATGACGCATCTTAGCATGAGAGTATTTCAGGTAGATAGATACTTTATTGCACAACATTTATACAAGTTCGTTGTATAGACGATCAAAAGCACGTCAGACTATGCATTTTGGCTTATGCACCATCTTTATGCCGTTGGCGTGACGTGCTGTGGACCGTACAATTTAGCTCACTACTGAACGCTTGAATAATGTACAAACCTAAGTTCGGTAAAGATCAGTTAAAAGGAGACAAAACAAAATTCAACGTAAAAGCATCATATTGATTGTGTGTGTTAGCATTATTCGTTTCAGTACCTTGTCACATTAAACTTCTGCTTGTCTAAGTAAGTCAGATAGACAGGTCACTTAATATGACAAGATATTGAGTTGTTCACAAACTAAAGATGCTGACATACTCAGAATCAGAATTAGACAACAGAAGCGGACTTAATTTCAGCGGAATAGAAGTCTATAACAATACAGTGTAATTTAATCACGAATTTACGATTTGTCAGTGCATTGCCATGTTAAATTAAAAGATTGGAAGGAATTAAATAAGAACACAACGAAATCGCCCTACAAGAAATCTCGAATCTGGCGAACTCGATGTCTTCATATGAAATGGGAAAGCGTTCAATCGAGGATGGAAACTTAGAACACAAAAGTTAGTTTTCTGTCTCTGTGTCTTTTGGCATAACCCTACTAAACACAGTAAAGCTTTTTAATAATCCGATGGTTGAAAAGTTCAAGTTACATCTTAAATAATGAATACTTTTTGGAACTAAGTAAATGCAAATTTTTTCTTGTTTACACTTGGCTATACTTTAAGAAAAAAAGCTAATGACGGCGAAAGTTGAAAGAAGAAATTATCCCTGCTCGCTTTTCCTTGTAAGGCTTTGAGTAATATATTTGTGTAGGCAATTTATAGCCAGTCTTGCTAAATCTTTATTTAGTTTTATCCTTATGGCCATGTGTAAAGAACTTAACTTGAAATGTTAGACTGAATTATTAGTGACATCTGTGTACAGTACGTTATGACACCAAGCCTGATATCATGTTATGTGAGATAAAAACCATATTTGGGTCCTGTACTCTTGACATTAATAATTCGGTAATCGAATAATATTACGAAGTTAGAAAATGCTATGGAAATAATAGTAGCAGTGAGGAGAAGTGAAACATCTGAGATTGTCATAGTAAACTATCACCGCGTAATACTTCTCGATTAGCGTTTTTGTTAGTGCTAAGGGTACAGTTGACCAATATGAAAAAAGTATCACGGTTGAAAATCCTATAGAAGGAGGTAAAATAATGCATGCTTAACTCGGAGTTACATGAGTACTAAAACACCTGGCAGCAACGAATTTACACGATGAACTTTTTAAAAAGTAAACCAGTACGGTTTACTTTTTAAACCTCAGCCCTCGAGGCGGTGTCAGCCCGGGGCGCGGAACTATGCGCGACCACGGTTTAGCGCGACGCCCGCGCCCCACGCACCGTCATTATAGACTTCTAAAGGTTTAGTTTTCGCGTGAGCTGTCATTTGAATAGAGAACGCGTTGGCGCGAATGTTGGGTTTATTTTTTCTTGTAAAAATTTTAGCAAAGGAATTAAAAAAGTAGCTACAAATCGAAAAACGTTTACATTTTGACAACTAAATTTTAAAAAGCGCTTGTCAACATGACAAGCACTTAACCAGACTGGTAATTTATAGGTTGAGACATTTAAAAAAGAACCTACATTTATGATAAATGTAAAAGGACACCTGTTGTATCTGGACACAAAAATACCACTAATTTAAAGATATGTGACATGTGACATTAACAAATTTTTAGACAGACGGATAATACTTTAATTAAAGAATTCCAACTATTCGTGTTTTTCACTGTCTAATGTAAAAAAATAAATCAGTGATAAATTATCAAATATTCAATCAAACTTGCCCGTCTGCATTATTTACATTTACATGCAATAGATAGATATAAATGTAAATTCATTATATAGAATAACCATTTACAAAAGCGACATTTCAAACGAAATAGAATGCAAATAAAACAAGAAAACGAACGCACCAATAAAATTATCCGCCGCAATCTAATAAACGAATTGGATTCATCCACTCTGTAATACGAAATCATCGATAAATTCCATTATTGATGGTAGAAAACGCGCATTTTTCATAAATGTTTATTGCGCAGGAGGTTAGGATCGTAAATTGTAATAAATTACTAGATTTGGGCGTACGGAATCCAATTTTAATAGTAATAATAAAATGCAACGAGTCCAGTTTCGTGTTTAGTGCATGGTAGGGTGCAGCACGCACCCCTCACGCACTTACGCGCACACGCAAACACGTAAACACACACACATAGGCTGTGGAGAAGTAGGGCTGCCAGATGACAGATTTATCGCTTTATGAATACTGCGATTTTGAAAGTGAACTTTTAGCTAGAAATAATATATGTAGTATCATTATTAGGTAGGTACTGATATTGTTGACTAAGGTTTATTTGCGTAAGCTTAATTTTTAACGTTGGCCATTTAAAAAAAATGGTTTGTCACAGACCTAACTGCCGCCAAATTATAAGCCACGAAACGGGACCAATCGATTACCCATCTCTGCTGTTACAACCTAGTGGTGATAGATGGTGGTGGAGTTTTCCTTCAAATTCTAATGACAAAGTAACAGTAGAAAATGTATTTCATTGTAAAAGAAATCTACTGAGTTCTTGCCAGCATCTTCTCGGTAGTTATAAGTTCCGAACCGGAGGTAGCTTCATTTGTTGCATATAGCGACTATTCATAAGTGTTACTAATGTTACCTATATAAATAAAAAATATTTGACTTTGACCTTATTAGGTAACACTTATAAATCGATGTTCCTAAAAATGAAACAAAACAAGATATTTACTAAATTCAGTGGTATTTCTTTCCGAGCTTCAGTTTTTAATACACACATATACTACAAGACAAGAAAAGCTTTTTAAGGGTATTTGATTCGTTAGATTACATCAAGGCTGTCAGCTGCGGTTCTAAAGAGCGTTACGAACAGTTTGTTCTCATTTTTAAGGTTGCATCATTGTTATAATGTTGGCAGCCCTGCGCAAAGTGTGCCACGATTGGTCGGCTGTCCGCGTGTGTGCGTACCTGCTCACTCGTAGAAAGAGGTCGTACGGATGGAGTTATTTATAACGCGCTAGGTTGTATGAATTAGTTGCGTGCATTGGGGTAGTCTCCGCTAGGAAAAGTATTGATTCGTTGCATACGGTACCGCAGAGCTTTCGCGAACAACTTGCTGGGACGGGTCTTAGAAAAGTTACGAACGATTTTGTTTCAACGCATTTGTGACGGAACTGTTGATGTTGACATACAAAACTGTCATTATGTAAATCTATTCGACTACTGTTTTGGTAATCGGACCAGTATTCAAACAAACTAAGTTTAATTTGCAAATTATAAGCTTTTGAGATTTTAAGATACCTAAACTGTGGTTATAAAAGTAACTCGAAAATATAAATGGAATTGAAAATGGAAAAAATATTTATTATTTCAAGGTGACAGCTCACAATTTATAAAAATCGGTTGAAATTAACCGAATCAGTGTAAATTGAGGCGAGTGCACCGGTTCGAACCGGTTCGCATTAGCTGTCTTTTTGCTCCTCAATGAACCAGCTTTAATTCTTTATTTAAATTTTATCATCGACCGACAACAGTCCTTTTATTCTTTAATGTTGGTATGGCATATTCATGGCGGCCATGTCGGGATGTGCTTTGTATAGCGTGAGCGTTACGTTACAATCTGTTTCAAAGACAGCGGTTTGGTTAGTTTGTGATAAACAAGCAACGATGAATTCTTTTGTAAGGTTTTTTAATCCTTCGGCTTTTAAAATGGTGTAGTAGCAATCGTTAGCAGTGTTCAAATGTACTGTTTTCATTTTCTAATTAAAAAATAGTACCCACTACTTTCGAAATATAATATGTAGGTAATTTTTTAATTTCACTTGATTTTTTTTATGAGTTACAATGGGGATATGTATCTGATGAACCAAATAAAAAATTATCTACTTTAATAACATTGTAAATAATGCTTAAGTAGTTAATTTAAAATACAACCATATGCAATTGAAATGTAGTGCCTACTTATTTAATAGTAAAAGTTTTTCTACAATAAACAATTGCGCTTATGTGTTTTAATGTTAGCTTCAGCATAAGCTTGTATTTATTTTTCATAAAAACAGTTTCTAAACAATAACGACGAACAGACGCAGCGCAGCGGTTCATAAAAGGCTGCACGGTGGTTGAAACTACTGTCGTATTACAGAAAAAAGTCTAATTTCTAAATTTTGCCGGCGGCGCAGTCCGCTTTAGAAAATTACACACAATTCACAATGCATTATTTGAACGCGTTGCTTCGTACGGCAGATGTTTTATTTAGAAATTAAAATTCGTTTTTCAATGTTGGTACAGCCTTTTTTAAAAATAGAATTTGCTTTACATTAAATCATGGAAAAAACATTTATGCTGCACATCAAAATTTACGTACAAATAAAATTAACGACTCAATAATCAATCAATTATTATCAGTATAATTAGTTAAAAATAAGATAATTTAATTCTTTCAAAACAATTTTAACGAGTATGTTTTAAAAATTTACTGAAAGATATGTTTGGTAATGATTTTTAGAATTATTGGTTTGGAAGAAATAGAAGCCGATGAAAAATAGAGTGATATTTACAATTTGGAGGTACGGCAAGATGATAAAACGGAAAATTGTCAGAGGCATTATTGTTTTTAGGCTATTATATTAAGCCTGGTACGTTTTGTAAAGCAAAACTGTCAATATTCTCACATAACTCCATGTTTTCGCACACGACATTGTAATTTTTGACGTAAAACGATGTCCGAAACTCGTTATTTCCATTTACCGTTTTAGTTTTTAGTGACACAGTTTTTGACACAAACAAATGTCTGAGCCGCTTCCTGTTTGTTATTAAACACACGCGCTTTTACTGCTGACTAAGTTTAAAGGATATTGAACTTTACTTGCCGTCACATTTAGTCATAATTTACTTAATAAACATGCACTTTGCTCACCGAGTTATCATCGCCTTGTCTTTGGCATAATTAGTAATGAAAGTAGTAGTTTATAAGCACAGAAAGAGAAACAACGGCATGAAAACTGCTTCTGATAGTAAGTATGTATGTAATTTAATCTGGATATAATTTTTTTCAAATATTAAAATCTATAATCATCCTAAACCAAACTCTACTTGTATTTTGAAAAAGCTAATAAGAAGAAGGTTTTAAAGATATGAAAAACGTGAAAACACGATCTTAATGGTACTAATATTATATAAAATAAAAAAGTTTCCTTCCAACAATGATGCATAAATGAATGTAAAAACATCCACTACGAAACAATAACAAAAAAAATCAATTACGCAACGTCGATCCCTGTTACACGTAATAGCTGAGAGCCGTGCATGCAAGATGCATCATTAATAAGTCGATTCGTCCTGCCCGTTACATCAGCTGATATCACAAAAAGCTCGACTTAACATCTGCCGGTTGGCCGAGAGGCCGTGAATCATCGGCCCTTGGCGCGTGCCGCTTCGGAAAAAAGGTAAAAAAAAAATCAAAAGTGTAAACTCCCGCGCGCCGTCCGTTATAATCGCTCGCCCCACTGTGTGCCGTGGGCAGACAACGTGCCGGGCTCGATTTGTGTTCCAAAATCAAATTTGACATTAGCGCAAATCGCGTACAGATAATAAATGTTGAAAAATTAATATTTTATAGTAACATCTTTCATTCATAGTAAAAACTGTTATCAACATTTAAATTGAACTACATAATATTTTTAAACATAACGAGATTTTACTAAGGGTTTTTTGGCTACTTTTTGGTTCTGTCTGACTTTCATAGTAAAAAACTGGCATTAAAAATATTGTTGTAAGCATTTTTAAATCAAAAACGAATTCGTGATCGTGATTAGGACCTAGGAACTAGGAATAGTTCCAATAGAAATAGTATCAACAAATCTACCCGTAGTGTTCGCAATTTATTCACCACGGGCTAGATCCAAACACTGCTGCTAAGCATTTATCTGTTGTTATTCTGTTAATAAAAATAATAGAAAATATCAAATAGCAAGCAGTTTCGCATAAACAATTCTAATTTACGACAAGGTCGTAGACTTTCAATAAATTTCCATTCTTATAGGTTTATCCAAACAATATCCTTTTAGGTACAAATTACAATAAACGCTGAAAAAAGACTAATGTCGTAAGGTCACCGACTGTTTTATAGATTTATAAATCTGTATGAGATTGCGTTAGGTGTAATAAATTGTATTGAATTCCAAGATGGCGGCGTTTCAATTCTATGCTATTAGTTGGAGCCAAGAAATTTCGTCGATTAAAGAGAATAGATGAATATTGCAGAAAACAAAACATGGATGCCATTGAAATGTACGATAACTGTTTTGTATTTTCATGCTTAGGAAGATGAGTTGCTTATGTCAATGTGGCTAAGTTCAATTTTGTTTGCTTTGTGTGCCGCTACAATATACAGACGTACATATACAAGCCTCTTGGTAATTTTCTTCGCTCGATTGTTTGTGGCGAGTCAAAGAAAATACTATTCCTTTTCAGGAACATTTTTTGGCATAGGCTTTTATTGTTTTTGTGTTTATTTCACTTATAATAAAATTTTCTATTTAACGAAAGCAGCTGCGTATTAGGATAACGCTTTTTTTCGAATATAGTGCATTTTGCGGTTTTTATATTTTATCTACAAAAACTGGGACTCGACAAAGGCCAACTACGATACATTATGTGAACATATCTCTTCGTTTTTTAAACAAACCTCCATACTAAAATTTTATATTCAGTATGACTTTTAATTGAATTCAGGATTTAAATGCCCAGAAATATTTTGACTGGCTAAAATTAATCACGACCCTAAGAAAACAGTACTATTTTCATGAGTTGACATGAAAGTATTTAAAATAACGTTTTTAAATAAACTTTAAGCGAAAGATTGTAACGTACCTATTGCTTTTTTGACTGTATATATAAATTAAACACACAAATAAATTTGTGTCTGTACCTAATTGGCGTACAAATTTCGGTGCTCACATAACCCTATGCCCTAAAACGAATTACACGCCCCATTCAATGTATTGCAGCACCAGCCATTGAAACAAAACCGCGCAGGTAGGTAGCCCTTTCAGCGAGCTAGCTACCGATTGATATGCGTGCACTCTCGATGTGGGTCAATAGTATCGGAATAGGGAATCTTGTTTATAGAGTACTGCGCCGCGTCCAAGTGATTTTACTTGATTCGTTTTCTGTCGCAACTTTTTCTTTGTTCTCTTCGATAGTTTGAATTTAATGATTAGGCGTCTAACGGAAGCATGTTTTTATAATATTAGGTCAGTCGCAGAGGTTCAATCACTTTGAGACCCGAATCAATGTACTTTTTGTATATTTCTAAATCTTTGGTTAGGATTGTAAACCAAATTAATAGCATTGAAACACTTATGTGGGTTCATCTTACTAAAATGTGAACATGAAAGTTTGTATGTATTAACTGTTTGTTAATTTGTCACGAATTTGGATATCATTTGGTAGCCGGGCCGATTTAACACTAAAACGATATATACTATACTTTTTGTCCCAAAATAACTATTAAGTTCTACAAAAAGTGAACTTTTTTAGGTAAAAAAATATATAATAATAATATTATATATATCATAATAATAATATATATATTTTTTAGGAAATAGGTATTTCGAAGCTTTAAATACTAATAAAATGTGGTACTTTACAATTTCCACACAAAACTTGACTTAGATTCCTAAACCGATCGAGTTTTGTGTGTTTTCCTTGGCATTTTATCCTTCAATAAGAGATTAGACGACACACGAGAATTCCAAGATCTTAAAAATATTAGCCAGTTTGAGTTGGCGTTTGGCTGGGCACGTATGCTGATATTATAACCGTAGATGGGCTGCCAACATGAACCCTTGATGACGGAAGACGTACTACAAGAACCCTCATGTGAAAACCTAGAATAGGAAGCCGAGAAGTAGACAGATCAGTTGAAAGATGGTCGGTCTAAATCCTTAATGACCTGATAGACAGCACGGCATTTCATTTGCTGCCTCTACCTGGATGGTAGAGGCAGCAAATGAAATGCCGTGTAAGTATAAAATATCCTGCAGTGGAGGAGAGTGTCCTAAGAAGATTAGTTCATAAGTAGTAACTTATGAACTAAAACAAACCCTTATCGAGATGTATATGTTCTTTAGACTGAATATTTCACTTTATAAAAGTATGACAACTTTATATCGCACTAATGGAGTAGAGAACTGGAGAGTTCCCGTACTCGGTCTTCTTTATTAAAATTCCGCTCGTATTTTAGCAGCGCCGAGGAAAAATGTGAGCAAAGCATGCAGGCAATAAACATACTGCATGAATCACATTGTTAATATGCTTACTTACGAATAATTAAGTAGTCTATATTTCTATTAATAAAATATACTCATGAAGGAATTTTGAACCAATGTTTTAAGATATTGTGCATAATATCGTTTGACGACCTTCGTAGCCGAGTGGTGAGTGGAACGGACCACGGCATTGGACCATCTTTGAGGTCCCGGTCGGGTTAATATCGATAATGAGCCTTTCTATACTGTTTCGGATTCAGATGTCGTGGTACCGTCGTTGTTTCTGATTTATGTAACACAAGTGCTTAGCTACTACTACTATAGAATCAGACCGTTGTATGTGATATTATATTGGTTTTAAACTCGCAATAATTTGTTGTGATATAACCAGTTAAATTTTATAGACCCCTAGAACCTTAAAAATGGACTTGTGGTTTTAGTAACGGGTTATGATTTAGAGGTCCTAGGTTCAATGCCCAGGTTAAGCAAAGTATTTTTGTGGCCATTAAGCCACTACCTATGGTTGTAATGATGACTTGAATGGAAGGCATTAGCGCTACAGTGGGACAATAATAATGCTGATACTATGAATTATAGTACACAACATAAACTTCGACCATTTCGGTTTTCAACAGTGAGAATGCGAGTAAGTGCTTATAACATAGCCGTTAATACACTCCACCTTATCATAAGATCTTCGCCCAGTAGCAATAAAGCATGTTACCTAAAGTACATTAGTCAAATAAAACGATAAGACATCAATCACCCGCTAGCTAGCCCCACAATAGCAGATCGCCGATAAATACTAGAGGCGGGCGCGCGCGCTGCGATGCGATTGGAGCGGCGAACAGCTGCCTGCGCGCGCGCCGGTGTGGGCGACATGTGCCTATCGTAGCTAGCGTGGGTTTACGAGATTGATTCTTTTAGTTACCTCATAGTTACGGCTTTTGTGTATAGGTTCTTGTAGGTATAACTTACTTGAGGTAACACGCATGCCGAGCAGTGCACAATTCGTACAAGGATATAATATGCACAATGGTATTTCTTTGCACCTATGTCTTTTATGACATGTTAGTCTTGCAGTTTTGCTTGTCGTATACTAAAACATATTATGACGCGAATGTATGGTTGTTTGAATGTATTTTTGTTACAATTTCACGCAAAAACGCATGAAATTTGTTAGAAAGATAGATCAGATACTAGATTAACATATATGCCCAAATGTCTTTTGCCCTAGTACATCCAGAACAAAAATTATACCCTCTACGATACATATATTTAGGAATAGTCTTACGTTTCAAAAGTAAAATAATGTCTTACGAATGCGAATGGTTAATTCTATTGTAGGTAACTATGTGAGTAACTTGACGCAACATGAATAATATTTTTCCAAAGTCAGATATACATACCTATCGCTAAACAAATATCAAAAATACTGACTTCTCGTGCTTCTTCAGAAAAGTAGTCTAGTTAGTTTTCGACTTGTCAATTAATTACCATCATTGGGCGAAGCAAGAAAGAAAAGAAAAAACTAAATTGGTTAAATCAAAAAAGGTACATAGTAAACTGCTACAAAGTAAGGCAGATGTTACCCGTATCGCAATCTACGGCAACTCCGATTCTATCCCTTGGCTCGTGCCGATAATGTGGACGACATGTGTGATACACTAGCACAATGGTAAAAACGCCAGGGACGGCTGCCTGGATAATGGACGTCTTTGCTGCGCAAACGCAGCTGAGCGTTTGTCGTCACGGCTTTGAAAGGTGTGATAAGGAACACAATTTAGAATAGTTTCAATGAAGATACCAACCGGGCGTGAGCATTTTGTTTTTTAACTTTGTTAATAAATGTGTTGATATAAAAACACACATTTTTAAATTCAGTTTATGCTGAAATATATTTTGTGAACGTGTAAAATATTTTCTTTTTAATATTACTCGACAGATAAAACCTGGATCATTAGATAAACCTACATTTAATAAAAAAAAAACCCTTAGGTTTGATTTCCGTTTTTCTTGTAATTATTTTGTTAAAATTAATAAATCAACACTTAATTGTGAAAGGTCTGTATTGAGGTTTTTAAATGATTTGTTAATGGACTACTTTCTAAACTGTACTATTCGATATTTACACATTGAAAATTATTGTTCCTCATTACTTTACCATACAAATTTCCGCACACTAACAGAAAAAAAAAACATCCGCAGTTATGAACGGAAAACGCTAGTCCAAATCATAATCACAGGTGGTTCGGCACTTGCAAAGTAGACTCTAAATAACGGCAATTCCTGGAGCCGCCCCGAGCCAGCTTTACGGTGCTTGTTTTAAAACTAATTTGCCCAAGTTACTTCGCAGCCGGTAACTTGTAATCGTAAATTAACTCGAGCTACCTCCCGCCCGCACTTTCGCTAGGAAACTTCGGAACGAGCCGACACGAAAAAAATATATTCAGATAATTCCTTAGTTCTTTCGGGCAATTTTCGAGTGTAACGTTTAATGTGTTTCTTTGCCTGTGGGCTTCGGGATTTGAATACGGTTTTGAGTTTTAATGCAAATAAAGTTCGCGAAAATGGTTGCGTAACAGGTACTTGGATCGGAAAATGGTGAGAGCTTTCCTGTTAGTAATCTTACGATTAATATTTTTCAGAATTATATTCTCTGTGTGAATTGTTTTACTGTTCTTTTTAATTATTATCGACCTATTTTCTTTTTGTATAATCAACCTTTAGTTACTTGTAAATTATGTGCTCAAATTATTTTCAACTTTTTTCAATTGCGTAATATTAAAAAAGGCAAATAACAATAAATCTACATAAACAAAAAAAAATATTGCCAAAATAAATGACATGTACATATGTACTACTACTAAAATAAAAACATAGTTACCACACTGTTATTATCTGCTCCTCCATTCTTACCTCCAGGATCGATTATTTCAAGTAAAGGACAATGATGTAACATCAAAATTCTACGAAATTAAAGCTGGAATCCCTCAAGGATCAGTCCTGGGACCTGTTTTATACATTCTGTATACTTCAGATCTACCGAAAATTAATAATGTCACCACTGCTACCTTCGCTGATGATACTGCAATTTAGCTAGCCACAAAGATCCAATAGGTAGCCACAACCACACTACAGAGAGGGCTTGATCTGGTGACAGAATGGCTGCATAAATGGAAAATCAAAGCCAGTGCAAACAAGTCGGTACAAGTCACTTTCACCTTGAAAAAGGGAGACTGCCCACCAGTAAACCTCGATAATGTAACTCTGCTACACAAGAATAGTGTGAAGTACCTTGGTTTACACCTTGATCGTAGATTGACATGGAGCCAACACTTAAAAACAAAAAGAGAGGAAATGAAATTTCGGTATAGAGATTTACACTGGTTAGTGGGGCGAAACAGTAAGCTCTCAACTGACAAAAAGCTCCTAATCTACAACGCAATCCTCAAACCAGTATGGATGTATGGAATTCAGCTCTGGGATAGCACCAGCAATAGCAACATCATGATATTGCAAAGAATGCAAAACATTATACTCAGAACAATCTCTTCAGCCCCATGGCTGGTCACTAATGTCGAGATACATAAACAAATGAACACGGTAAAGGAAGAAATCCAAGCCATTGCCAAAAACTACCAAAACCAGCTCAAAAACCATACCAATGCTCTTGCAGCCGAATTGACCCAACAGAGCTATGTCAAGCGTTTGAAAAGGAAGGACATACTCCAGCTACATTTAAATTAATAGAAAATGAGAAGTAGAAGTCTTCGCTGGAAGACACACTTCACTCGACATAAATCACTCATCAAATCTGCTTATAGTGATTACCTGCTGATTGTGGATTTTATTTAAAAAAATAATGTACATATGTACACGCATGACTTTAAAAATAATGGACCAAATTAAATAATTTCAAGTCTCATATTCGTAATTGTCAGCATACGTATTGTAAAAAATCCGCAAGATTATTAAAAGCAGAGACGTGCCGCTGGTTTTAAATTAATTCAACGTGATTTATTACAGAAAAAAATGTTTCATTTCGTCTACTATCTACTTATGGAGAACATGAACATTGGACATTTGATTCAGCGATTAATTACTAGAGTCAAAGGTCGCATTTTAATTCAAAATAATCTCCTACAAAAATAGTAGGTAAATGAGAGTTAGAAATAAAACAAGGAGACTATACTAACGACCCTTTTACGCGCTATTAATTTTGCCGCTAAATTTTTTATTGCTATTTTATGGTAATGACTCGCATTGTCTTTTGTTTGTGCTTTGAATTTGTGTGGTAAGTGTAAATGTTTCGATGTGTACACGATTTATGAGAAAAAGTTTATTTCGGCTCCAATTCTGATTTTATGGTCATCTGATTCTCGTGAACGACTCGGGTTTCAATCAAATACAAAAGTGTTATTTGCTTTTTCCTTATGGTACAAAGTTTATAGCATTTGGAAGAGCCATTTACGTACAAAATAAGATAAACAAACAATAGTGGGATAATTAAACTAACGCTGATGTGAAGAAAAGATGATCCCTTAAATATTCCCCAGTAACATTATACTAACATATGAGAGACTATCTGTTTCCGACGTCTTTGTTTGCATTATTTCGAAATAAAAAATATATCCTAATAATATGTAAAACTTAGTATCTATTCTATATACCCACTACATTTCAAATGAAAATTCAGTATCCTTTGCGAGAAAGAGTAATTAATAAACATGCATACATTCAACATTCACATAAGTTCGAATATTAGTAACATGGCATTTGAATAGCTTGTTCAATATAATTTATTTTTAGGCACATAGTTACGTAATTTGTGCAATCTTGTAAATACTGCCTTTCTTGGATGCTTAAAAACATGTCTTTACTTAGTAACTAAAAAAGGTAGAATTGAAATATTATTGATATTATTCTAAAATCTAAGACCTGTTACATGTGTTTACACAAGTGCTTAAGCTACTTACCACAGAATCAGAGCAATATATGTGATGCTGTCTAAATAATTATGATAATAATAATAATTTTCCGTACTAATAAATTTCAGAAGTGCGCAAGTGCACTCGCCGGTCATGTGGCGACCTTTGCGTCAATCACACTTGACTGATTAGACTCACGGCTCTAGCTTGAGATTTATTCGTTGACGTCTTAAATCTCTATTAATCCGTATGATGCTTTAACTCTGAAATGAACAGATTTGCTTTATATTCCTTTGACATAGAGCAAATCTGTTAGTTTGATAATAATTACACAGATTAAAAAGGATATTGGACGCCAAACACTTTTTGGATTTTAAATTTGTTGTATCAATGAGAGCGTAAAAAATGTTTCACATGCCAATTTCGTCAATTAGAACCCTTTTAATCTTACTCTATGAATAAAGTTATGTCTAACTCTTAATATATAAATATGTAACTATTAAGGAAAAGCCGCGCCTAATAAAATCAAAAGTATCATCCATAAGTTGGTTCCTTCACGGGCTGTGAACAAAATGGCGGTGCGCAAAATATGCGATTGAATAAATTAATGCAAATGACACATACACAAAAGCAATACGGGGTATTTGCGTCATCCATATATCGATTCGAGATTTTTTCACGAGCATAAATGAATTCGACTGTATGTATTAAACATGATGTGTATGAAAAAGAAAGGAGTTTTTGTTAACACGTGACATTTATACTTGCGATTGTTTCTAGACAAAAGTATACCACTAGTGATTTTAAATCCTAACTAAGCAATACAAGTGTATACAAAGTAATTATTTTTAGAAATAAACACTTCTTTCAAAATTAAAGTCTTTCGAATTTGAACAACGTACCAATTTACTTAGCATGTTTTGCGCAAACTTAATTTTGACCATTCTTGACGGCTTAAAAGATGTCACTTGGCAAAAAGTGTGTAAAATAATAGGTTTGACAACTCTAAACGTGCAGTTTTGTTTAAGGTCGGTGTCTTCTTGGTGTTCAATTTGAGTTTTCTCACCGTACATTGTAGTGCTTTACGATTAATTGTAACTGATTCGAGTCAAAACAGTTAGTCATTGCAGTTACATTATTTTGTAGTAAGCTTTTGTTGTAACAAAAAAAAAGAAGGAAGTGAAAGTAGTTTCCTACATGAAACATATCCTACAATTCAACTTAATGTTAACGCTTTTTTTTGTCGTTCCAAAAAATTCGAAGTTCGGAAAGATTTTTGCTTCACATTGACGTCACACGGCAAGAATTTGTTTATTTTGAAAAAATGCTTACATAAAAGGCACGTAACGCTTTTGTTTTGTTTCCATAATGAATTTATACTTCTTTAAAGTAAATTTTATTTAATATAGGTGGAGTTTCTCACGTTTTAAATTGATTGAGTGCGCGAAACAATTTTATTTATTCAATTTAACATTTCAAAATTGTGTGACTACATACCATAATAAGTTGTCATACAAAGAGTAGATTTTAACGGCTACAAATTTGATTCTGGGTCTACCATTTGCAATCAAGGTATAAAGATAGGTTGTAAACTCACACATTATAAAGCTTCTCTCAAGACCGCTTGCGACTGGTTTAAAACATCTTCTATTAGTGCTTATCTGCGACAAAACCAACAAAAACGCAATACCTTAGTTCACTTCGAGAATATGGTTCGCGGAGTGAATTAATACATCGGTATTGTACTTTCATCGACCTCTCTAGCATCCATTCGTTTCGCCCTTAACGGGGTTATCACTCTGAGTTAAGAAACCAGGGTGCCTTTATCTGTTTTACACATATTGGTAATTGTAAAGGGCTAAATTTAGATGACGTACCTTCTTCTCGGTGAGCTTCTCGCACCGGCGCTGTTTGCAGATCTGATGCGATTTGTCGTTGCGACAGGGCGCGCAGTCGCCGCAGTTGTCCTTCCGCTGGCAGCCTATGCATTCGCCGCATCGTTTCCGCTTCTTCTTCGTCTGTGGAACCGATTAAGTGTTGATAAAATGCCTTGAAGTACGGTCGACAGGACTTAAAGGTAAACACTTGCAGTTAGAAATTAGTTCCTATGCGCACGGCATAAGGGTGGCGCGGGAGTGAATTAAGAATCAAGGTTCTTAACGCGAGATAAAGATCATAATAATATTAGTTACTCGTATTACGTTCTTTCAGCTCAACTTCGCTTTGGACATAAATTGTTTTCAGTTAGTTATAATTCTAAAAGTTACAAAAACCTAAAGGTATAACATTCGATGATGTTGTTTTTTTTATCTTGTTACTCATAGTTGAGTTATGTCATGATTATGGCATTCATCATTTTTAATACTAAAAGCACTTAATGTTTTTATTCGGATTGAAATGTAACTAACTACAAATTACTACAATCAAGTAAAAACAACTCAAATAACCAATTTCAGTAGGTAACTCATTCCTTTTTTGTATTCCAAAATGATAAAAGTTATTTTAAATAAACTGTTATTTAGTTATTTACATAGTAATTATAATGTTTTTCTTTTAACATAATTATAACCCAAGATATACAATTTAACAATTGACTCGAAAAACGTGAACGGCTAACAGTTACAATTGGTATATCGGTCGATCTCATCGCGTGTCCCGGTATTAGTTACGTCGTTATTGTAAAACGATTCCCAAATATAAGTGATTTTATTGCCTCAGTTATAAGGGTGAATATTGCAAGCGGTACGGTCGGTAATGCAAAAAGGGTCGCAATTATTCGCCAGACAACAATTTGGGTGCATTCTGCACTCGTTTTAATGGCTCGTCTCGGTATGCGCGGGCGCACTCGATCGAAGCGGTGCATTTCGCCCGACGCCATTGCCATTTGACCCATTTTTGTTTTGGAAAGTAAAAAATTGCGCGCAAAACTAACACTTGTTGATATTATCAGGCATTTTATTGGATATTGTTAAAACTGACACGCTTTTGCAAATGCTAAATTTTTGAAGTAATAAAAATTGAGCAGCGTGTTACACAGAAGAACATTTTATGTGAAAGTTTTTTTAAATTAACAACTTTATAAAGTGAAATATTTGTCTTTATTCGTGTAAGATGGGTTACTCGGATAACCAAACGGTTAATCTTTGTGCACGTAATTAAAGTTATAAAACACGTTTATGTTCAACTTTGAAAATTATTGAAAAACATTTATTTAAGGACTTTGTCATGGTTAACGTTAAACATTTATTGTCATGTTTTTCATTTAAATATTTCAAATAATTTATTTATTATAAACCAAAGGAATTATTATTTATTATCAACACGCGACGGAAGCCGGAAGTAAAGCACATTATTACTTGAAAACATCGGTTTATTAATCAAAATTTAAATTCCATGACAACACAGGTTAATACTAAGATGCTGTATATTTTTTTACAAGTTGTACAAGAAATGTATTTAAATCAATACAAATCTCGATAATACATTACATTTTTAATCAGCGGCAATCTAATCCAAGAAAAAGTGTTAGCCATTATAATTTTGAAAATATAACAGCTGTAACACGGCGAGAAATCAGGCGCCATTTTGTACGCGCTCGCGAAAGCTCGACTATCATCGGCGAGATCGGAACACGTCGGGCCCAACGATTGTTCCTCGGTGAACAGCTGACGGATTCTGTTCTCTTTTCAAAACGTTTTATTATGTTTTTATTAAGCCAACTGAAATGGAATCATTCCGACGTGATGAGAAAAAAGTTGGTAGCCCGATGTTCGTATGCGTTTTAAAATGTTTTTTCATTGGGGCATGAACACAAAAGTGAATATTTATTTTTTGAAACTAAACGCCAAAAATTTGTGTTCAAATTTAATATCTGATCATATATCGCGTGGTTATACCATCAAAATCAGGTCAAATTTACTTTGAAACAGATTATTTAAGGATATTTTTAATAAGTAAAATAAAATAAAAATACTTGCATCCAATGTGAAACCATAGAGCCTATTAATATAACCAATAACAGGTATTATAAAAATAACTTTTATTAAAAGGGATCTTAATTTCTTGCTTCTGTGTTCCATAAAACATACTTAGCCTAAGTTCAGACTAATTAAAACGTATGCACTCACAATTGCTAGGTGTTATTTGCAGTAATCGATTCCACTAATATGGTTACTTATGAAACGCACATATTAATTGAATACAAATATGCCGGTTCGCTTCGTCCTAATCGCATAGATATCCGGTCAAGCAGATGCTAGTTTTTTGCTTCTAATGAAATATCATGAAATGCCATTAAACTTAGATGGATATAAATGTAGAGTTTGATAAGAAGTTAAGCTGGATCTAACATCGTTTGTAAAAGCTTTTGTAAAGTAATAAACGAACCTATTGTTTTTTAAACGACGGTAATGCTTTAAAGTATTAGTTCAATAACAATGTTCTAGACTCAAGTAAACATGGTATCAAACGCACTTGATACTAAAAAAAATGAGTAAATTTTTTTTGGCAGTTTCTATGTACCTGCCGATACCAATGATATATTTTCGTCTTCAGTAGTATGGAATAAAATATTCCACATTACGCATTTTCAGTTCAGCTCAAAGTAATCAAATAAATAATAGGTAAATAAATGCGCCAGACAATCACACGAATCACCTGGTCTCAAACTAAGGTTTTCCTTTGTACTATGAGCACCAGACGACGGATACTAACTGGGAGCGTCATCACAGCACACCCAGACTCAAGTCAATTTAGAAAAGTTCGTTTTCCAAATTGACCCGACCGGGAATCAAACTCGGTACCTTTCGCGCTTTGGCCGCCTACCTTAGCCATTGCGCTACCGAGGTCGTCAACTATGACAACGTCAACAAAATCTTTCTACAAATATGGAATATTTTCCACATTACGCATTTTTAGTTCAGCTCATTATGTTTTGCGGGATATTGGTTTGTGTAACAGTAAATGACTCAATCTTCCCAAATATGCGAGAACTTTTACCTTATACGTATTTCAGTTTGTTTTCTAGGAAAGCACAATGGATTTCCCGCCTTTGACTCACCGTAATGAGTAATTGTCAAGAGATCGAGTTGATAGAGTAAAATGTAGTCCAACGTTATCGGAATAAAGTTTGCTTTTGCCTGTACTTCAACCTTATAACAAGTCTGAAGTGAACGAACCTATTATTTGGCTAGAAGTGATCTATGATTATTTTGTTCGTTTCATTAGAATCGTATAATATTTTTATCTAAAGGGTAATATGGTTCTGATGATATACTTAAGGTCCTTGTTTAACTAAACTGTTTTGTTGACAATTATATGTATATATTTTTTTTAATGTTTGACAACATCACATACATTGCTCCGATACTGTGGTAAGTAGCTTAAGCACTTGTGTTACTGAATTTCATTCATTTCCCATATTGACCCGACCGGGGATCGAATCCTGGACCTCAGAGATGGCGTCACGCCAAAGTCTGGCGCGCTTACCTCTCGGCTACGGAAGTCGTCAATGTCAATATGTTTAATAAATGCAATGAGAGTTATTTACAAACTTCTTTTGCTCATATCATTTTATCCATATTTTTTGGCAGCACATAATTCCAGAATTAGAATACGAATAATGAAATTTTCGTAGAATCGCATCGCATGCCTCTTACAATTTGGCAAACTCTTGTTTTGTCGGAAAATGCACTTTTTTGTATTCGCGTGTGTGTAATGAGTGCATCGATGTAATCTGAACTTTGTATGCCTCTCAGGCGACCAACGGGAACGGCTATTAAATGCATATTCAAAAAGTTAGTTAATATTTCATGGTAATTGATTAAAATTGAATGGATGGCGCAAGAAAGACCTTGCTCGACAATTTCTTATCTTCCTATCGGAATCTTTTAATTCAGTCAATATATAAATTTAATGCGAAAATAGATCTCATCAATACTAATTTCAAAACTGTTTAAGAGTCTTGGAACACAAGATTTGACTTTGATTTATGTGCACGTATAAAATCAAAGTCAAATCTTGTGTTCTATAAAATGCATGGACCTAATGTTTATTATACTAAGTCCATGATAAAATGTTAATAAAACGTGAGTTGCTCTAACTTAACTATAGATGGCGGTTTGACAGCTGTCAAATGTGTCAAATGACTTCCAGTTTTTGATAATCGTCGAACCGGCAGTTTAGTACATTTCATTTAATTTGGCACAATTATGAAGTTGGCACTGTTATCAGACAAATAATTTTAAGATGTCAATGCCATGAAAGACGGCTTAATGTTAAAACAGCCATATAATTTTTTAGTAAAATATATTCAAAGGGCAATTTTCAAATGCTGAAACTATGTAATAGTCAGTGTAATGATAAATAATATCTATTAATAATCTACTACTCTTTTCTAAAATTATTTGGTAAGATGGAGATTTCAGTGCAAAATATAGCCGTCGTCATAAAAGTACACTCCAAAATGTCGCCGAGCTTCAAACTACAATACGCAATACGCCTCGTCTCTTTTAAAGAACACTTCTTTAAACACAGTTTAAAGAAGTTACAGAGTACTCTCTTCATCTTCATAGAAAATCTATGAAGGAATCGTAATTTGACGGATATTTAAAATTATCTCCGTTGACTAGCCACTCCACATTTCCATTAAGCAAAAACTTTTTGCCTAACTTAATTAATACTCTGTCGGCTGCAACTTTGAAACAGCCATGACCTCAGTTGAACTATTCCACGAATACGAGAGCCACAATTTCCAGGTAATATAAATACTTAAGTTCTTGAAATCAGGACAAAGCTACTATTATTTCACTGAATATTTCATAAGTGTTCTCTTTCTTCATATAGAAATGCTACGATTATTCATTTACTGATAAATTAATTCGTGGCACATGTTAATTTGAAATACTAGCTAGTATGTGTAATTTATATTGCATAAAACCTTCACAGGAATGATTTTAAATATAAATTAAGGTTTCATTTAGAATTCAGACGGCGTTATCGCTAGAAAGCGATCTCCTCCAGTCAACCTTTTCAGGTAGAGGCAATAGTATATAATAAGAATGGTGATGTGACCACTGTTATCAAAATTAATAATGTCTTCTAACTCATAAAAACTTTATTGCACAAAAAAGTACAGCAGGTGGACTTAATGCTAGGAGAATTTTCTACTAGACAACCTTGGCACCATGCGGAGAAATTGCTTGCAAATGCGGTAGCATTAACTGTTACTATGATTTGGATTGACTAAAGTTCAGCTTTAACAATTTTCAGCTTAAAATATTACGAATATAAATTAACTTAACCTTATTGATACAATTTTAGTCTACGTCCCCAAAAATACATAACATACCTACTTTTACTATTTACAAAAATTACTTCCTTAAAATACGCAAAATGATCTAAGATTAAGCCACCTCGCGGTATCATTAAGCAACTGGAATGGATCAGATATGCGCACGCGTCGGAGTCTACACCGGCTAGTTCGCGCTGATCCATCACAGATAGAGATCTCTAGTCAGCGCACCTGCTGCCCGAAGGTCAATCGTAGACAGGTAGTACGCCGGTGTGATCGGAATATCAGTGTAAAGGAAATGAACTGTCAAAATGTTAAGGTTGTTAAGTTGGAAAGACGTCAGGGTTTATGTAGGTAGCCAATAGCCTAAGTTTTTGAAGGCAACTCAGTATGAGAACGGTCAATTGTAATGCAATTTCAGCCTTACAGTCTGTATTCGTTTGTTGGGATGTCGTGATTTAGGAAGACGTCATTATGGCCCAGATTCAAAACAAATTACTAATAGGGATGTTGACCAGTCAGTTGAAAACTTTTAATACCTGTTAAAATACGACTTCCTCATAGATTTTCTATGAAAATATTAAATGATGACGTCAAGTATTTCACTTATCAACAAACGGACTATACGGAAATAGTAACGGTGGGTTGTAAAGTCGCTTTTGTAAGATAAATTGCGAAAAAAGACTTGCATTTCTTTATAAAGTACCTACTGTTTCACGGCATTTATATATTTGTGTGGCGAATAACCTTTTTGACTAGTGACTTTAAACATAAAATTAAATAGACGAAAGTAACGCTGAAGAAAAATTTAATTACTGATACTATGCACTCTTTTTAACCGCTATTTTTATATCTCATTTTTATGAAGCCGCTAAAATATAAATGTGATGTTACTCGAACAATAATTCCGATCTTGACATAAAGATATCATCGCAGTAGGTAAACGTTCGAATCAGACTTTATTTTATGAACAGCTTTAATCAAATAAACACGTTAATTTTTAACTGGAAATTAAGTCAATTTGATAAGGATCTCATTTAATTGCCTTATACCATTATACGACAAGTAAAGGCGCGCAAAGATGTCAACTATGTACTTACCTATTTAATTGGTCAACGATTTTTTCGGTCTCGATAATATATACATATATCGAGTTGTTACGCAAGGCAATGGCTTTGAATGACAGTAGTTCAGCTGCTACTCAGCGATGCAGTGCCACTACTATTTCTAATAATACTACTTTAACCCCCAACGAAAACGATGAATTGACATGGCTGTCTGTTTGTGTGTTTGTCTATAACATCTTAGCTCCTAGAGTATTAATTTATATTTTTTTACAAGTGAATTAGGGTTTTAGCTATGTTTTGATGGACAAATATCGGTCCAAGATGGCCGCCACTACAAAATGTCGGATTCATATTTTTAAATCAAATAAAACGGCTCGTGTGTGTATAGGTTAACATTATGACAAATTTGAAATTTCAAATCCAACATAAGCTTATGTAGAAGTATCAGGAGTTTATATATTTTTTTAAATTAGGTACTCTCGCTCACAGTTACTCGTCAACTTAAGATTTTGTGTTAGTAGGGTCTATGAGAAGTCTATGAAAAATACAATTTATGTAAAACTCAAAGGTGGCCTACGTTCAGATCGGTCAAGCATCGTTGACCTTACTACCATGGAAGCGATAAATACATATTTCTCGTAGCTTCTGAATGAGCTACGATAAATAAAGGTGACGGATGATCTATTAAAAGCAAATGACACGTGTCACCAGCGCATACCATGCAAGGACCGGTTACGTGGTAATTACCAAGTACCTTCTTCGTGAACTTGAATGAACTGTTCGCTAATGTCGAGAAAAAATATCATTTGAGCTCTTTGATAGTTGGGTACTATGTGCTTTAATACGAAATGCTGGCTCTAAATGTCTTCATGTTAGTTGTTAGCTTACCATATTAGGAAGTTTAATTTAGATGGGTATAGCTACAATAAACCTAGATATATCTATCGACATGGTACAATGGTTAGTCATGAGTATTTAAAACACTTTTTAATATATTTAACGACATCTCCACTGTTTCTGTTTTCCATATAAAAATGCTGGTTGCATTGGGATAAAGTAAATGTGTGTAATGTTGTCCAATATTTATTTTCCATCGTTACCTACTAGACACATTTCATTCAGTAACGACTATGTAATTAGAACTTTATATCTTTATTCAAAAAGGTAGTAGACTAAAATTTAATATTTGGTCCATCAAATAAATTGTCATAAAAATTAGGCATTTGTTTTCCTTTTTGAATGTAAACGAAATTTAACGTCACCCCTTCACAAGCCCTCTGCTGCCTCTGTTTGATTCGTTGTAGTATCATCATCAATTTTATTTATTTTAGATGACACTTAAAACGATTTTCCTTTTTTTTAATGTAACTGACGGATTAAACAGAACCAACGTTTTTTTGACTGAGGCATCTTATGTGAACTAATAAAAAAAAAACTAAAACCGTAGGTTTAAAAAAAAATACTCCCAATAATTAGACGCAAAGAAATTAATTTTAAGTAACACTTGCCTCCTCCGCAACATACCTTAACAAGTGTTGCCAATTTGACTAAATAAGTTATAAATTGTTTATTTAGCGTCCCCGCTCAACATAGCACGATTTCTTTTAACTAGTCATAATTGCTTGCAGGAGTGTTGTAAAAAACGTATCTAACTCGTAGAAAAGGTCCAACAAGCCAGCCAGAGCGACATTCTTGCGCAATAAATGTCAACGACTGGTCTAATGAAAGAAGCACCTTTTTAGCACCTGCCACCATTATCTATGCGAGCGGTAATTATCATTGCTGAACACTAATTTGCCAATTGTTTAGATGTTAGTCGAAATACGCATAAACCTGTCGTCTGAAATGTTTCTGACACAAGAATGCTTGTAGATATCTGTAAATTTCACGTGGACTATACCATACTACAAGGAAAATTCATATGTTCACTTTGCACACAAAGGAGTTTTAAAATAACGTAAACAATGTTTCGTTCTAGGCTGTTATTAATAATATTTTAAAAAAGCAAAAAAAATCGTCCCTTGCCGTGTAGGACCCGAACCTACGACCTTCACGTATCGCGAGTGCTGCCCTTCCAACTGAGCTTACCGGAAGTTATCGTAGGCGATTAACTTTTATCTTGTATTAACCTTTAGTCTTTGGTTAACTGTACTTTGTACAAGAACATAAAACGATAGCAAACATGGTGGTCTTTGCTTTCACACCTGTATATCAAAACATAATTGAAGTTACATAATTATACTGATAAATTGAAGGAAGTTTTATGAGATATTTTAAATTAAAATGCCCTATAATTATTCGTTATAAATTGAATTAGTTATATGGTAAGATCCCTATTAGAATTAATTGTAAGTTATAAAATATACCTTATACTCTACCGCGCTGGTCTTAATGTTATTACTACTCAGTTAGGTCGTAGCTTCCTAACCCAAAGGCTGATTCAGATAATTCCATAAAAGTGAAAACCCTATTTAAGTATTATGAAATATATAGGGGCTGAGATAAACTACAATACCCAGATCTGTCAGGAGACTACCGTCATATAACATTTAGAAACACGAACATACACAGCGAAAATGTTATCACTACTTAAAAGAAAGATATAAAAGCTCCCTTCAACGTCCGCATTAGGTACAATTAAATCGTCAAAGTTCGTAATACTGGCCGGAGCGGCGCCTAATTGCATTCGCTCTCAAATTTGAATGAAACTCATAAAATTTTCTAAGCAGGACACGCGTAAATCGCCCGACTTTAATTTGTGTTTTAAACGGGAGGAGAAGTTAATTTATTGGTGGAGCAGAGAATCGGCTAACTATTAAATTTATAGCCGCGAAGACACAGACTTGGGCCATTCCGAAACTCGGGCCCGGGAATAAAAACTCCCCGAATAATAAAAGGTGGAATTACGGGGAAAGTTTCTCTTTTTCGGGATAGCTCTCGAATATCCACTTTCTAGAGCGTGTAGTCGGATGAAATTCCGAGAATTCTCATATCTTTCGACGAATATTCAGTCGGCTTTTCGCAATTCCCGTGTGCCTTGTTTACGCAATTCGACGATTCGCGGGCGAGATTAGTTGTCGTTCCCGATTTTATTGTTGCGTTCAGCCGGAGCTGGCATTAGCGTACCTAACTTTGTTTGGGACTACAATTGCTGGACTGGTACAAAAAAAGTTAGCTAGAAGACGCTTAATGGTACGGTACATACAAGTTGGAAAGTTAAATGAATAGAAGTCTGATGTCTTACGTATGTGTATAATCTTACTTTATTAGGGTAATCAGTTTGGTTACCCTAATGGGGTATTTAAGTAAAATAACAGGATAAACAGACACGCCCTATTCTTAATACGGTTAAGATTAACCTACCTAGGCATGGTATATACATGTCTTTAATAATATCAGGGTACATCAGATTGTAATTTTAAAAGTTAATAAACTGTAGAAGAATACCGTTGGACTTCATAACAGAAACTTGAAGACCATTTTTAAACCTATACCTAAAACCGAGTCAAATTAATTGTGCAAAAATGTAACAATTAATTCAATTAAACAATCAAATTAAAGACGTGTTTCGAGTTAAAAATTCTGCCGACATATTCTTACTATGTAATTACTTTAAGAGTCCAGGTGCGCATTTAATTGACCTTCAGAGTAGTTTTGTGTATTCAAATAAAATGACAAATATTCATATCTATTCACGTATTTTGAACGGCATTTGTTTTATAATCTCTGTCAGCTAGCACTTAGCATTTATTCATCCCGCAAATCTCCTGAATGTAATATCATCGGACTGAAGACAATCAGAAGTAGGTCCTTTCAGCGAAGTCGAGACGAATTAATAAAAAGTTAAGGCATCGCCGTTCGGATCTTATCAACTCAATTTATCTACTCGCAAAATTACATTTTCATGCGATAAAATCCGCGACGTTTGTCTTCAAAATAAGGCCGTTCACACACGATATTAGCACGCGTAGGTCTACTTGTGGAATTTGGAAACAGAATGATTCATTTCAGCGATCACCTATCTTTCAAAGAAGGGAACTAAACAATTAGCTTAGCACATTCAAAAACGAAAATCTTGAAAACCTTGAATGGTGAAAATATGCACCGCAGGACCTTTGATGATTTTTATGAAGTCAATGTTGCATTTCTAATCGATTCGATTGGATGTCGGTTTCCTTCTTGATTCTCGATTTTGAATGTTAAGCCCCAGTAATGTTTGAGAGTGCTCACCTGCTTTTCACTGGAGATGTCATCCAGCTCCATAGGTCCGGTATTCATGGGCGGCGCCCCGTGCATCGGCGACTTAAACCCTGCCGTCGAAGACACGGCGGCCACCTGCCCGCTGCTCTCCGACCCCACCTCCATGTTCGACCCGTCAGACTCCGAGCTGTTCGCACGCATTTTCCGCCTCTCTTTCTTCCGGAAATCCGACCTCGTCGGCGACGAACCACTCCCGAAACCGTTCGTCTTCTTATCGTACCCGTTGTCAATTAACATCGGATTCTGGAAATTGCTGTGGTGCAACCCGTTCGGCGTGTACTTGTCTTGGAGCGATTTCACGTCAAACGGCTCGTTCTTCAACACGTGAACGACTGTGGGGCTCTGGATGTTTTGTATTAGGCTTCCGTTTTGGTGGAGTATTGTCCCGTTTTGGTGCAGGATTCCATTTTGCGCTGGGAAAGCGTTTATGGTTGCGATATTCGGTTGGTACAATTGTATATGCCGGTCGTCGATGTAGGTCTGACCGGCTGGGGTCAGCTCTCTCGCTTGGAGTGGGGCTGGGACGATCGGGTAGCTTCTAGCGTTGACTGCGGTTAGCGTGTGGAATGTTGTGGCGTTGACCGGTGACAGCGTTGTCAGGGTCGTCGACAAAGGCGTGACCTGGGCCAGGGTGGTGAGGTGTGCTGGAGACGAGGGCGTCGTGAGCTGCGTGAGTTGTGTTAACTGACTAGGACTCGCGCTCGGCGTGGGACTGGTCGTGACCGGCACTGGAGTGACGCTCGGCAACCCAGTCTCGGGTATGACGGTCGTCTCTGGGAAGGTTTGGAACTGGCTCTGGAAGGACGGCAGCTTGTTTGCGATCGGCTGCAGCGTGACGGACTGATAGTCTAAGGGGGTGGAGAAGCCGGCGCGCAGGATGGCGTCTTTGGAGTTGACGGTGATGGGCATGGACTCCCAGGGGCGGTACTGCGGCTGGCTGGAGATGACGGAGACGGTGTCGCCGTGCCGCTCGTAGTACTCCCAGCCGGGCTCGAGCAGGCGCGCGTCGGCGGTGAGGATGCGCTGCTCCTCCGCCATGTCGCCAAACGAGGAGAAGGGCGGTAGGTGCGAGCTGTCCGCGCCCCCCTCGCTCCGCAGCGCTTCGCTCATGACGCTCGCCCTCCGCGCTCTTCCATCGCTTCTTTCGCTCACACACACTTACAAAAATATCCTCTACTAAGTCTAAGTCGTGAACACCGACTAAACTGGAACTTATTAATTTGTACTCTGAGACCTGAGTTAATTTGTTAAAGTCCGGTATCCTAAATAGCACTTAAATTATGGTTATACGGCACACTGGTTTACACTACACTAATCACAAATTTTCGTTTTCCACTAAGAAATAAATATTGTAAAAAATCCTTAACAACAGGCAGTTTAACTTACACAAGTCTTAATTCTAAAGGTTTATAAAAATCTTTGGCTGACTTTTAGAAAATGCTCGAGGAATTGGTTCGTTATTAACTTTTTAACGATCGATAAATTATTTTGTGCACTCGTTTAACGATATCTATTATTTTGGAACGTTTAAATACTGGTCGTTGATAGATTATTCTCTTTCGCTCGTTCGAAGGCTTCTTTTTATTGTAAATACCGATCAATTCAGACTTAAATTAATTTGTACTGTTTGGGAGTAGCGTATACTATTTACGATTTTGTTTTATCGTTAAAAGGTTAAAAAAATAGTGCTTATATATTTAGATTTTCGAAACGAAAGATATGACTGGAGGCTTTGGTTTGATGATTCGCGGCGTTTGGTTGTTGTTTATTTGTTTCTGTTGTTGGCCGGTGCTATCCATGCGGCCGGCCTCGATCTGTGGACAACAAAAAATAAATATTAGTTAATTGGACACCTGAACGAGTATAAAGTTGCTAGAATAATTCATTCGCATTGAAAAGTATTCAAGATATTAAACTAGCATTACAGAAGACCGCAGCCAAATAACAATCACTTCTGTGTTGTTGTGTTTCTGCGTGTGAGTTAGGTTTCCAGAGCTCCTGGTGTGTGCTACATTAGAAGCAGAGGTCAAGCCTTCAAGGTAAGGGCAGATTTATTATGCTGTACTTGTCACCCTTAAGTTGGGACCTTATTACCACTTAACATCAGGTGGCATAAAAAAAAAGAAGAAAAAATCATTTATTTATCATTTATCTACGAAACTTCATCAAAATTCAAAATTCTTTGATTCATGTATTTTACATCAGTAATACTTATGAAACGTCTACGTAATGCTAATAATGCAACCTCCAGTTCGGAACCTATGACTTACAGAAAAGATCCCGTTAAGAACTCTGTAGTTCACGTTACAAATAAAGCTTTTAAGACATACATTGTGGTGATCCAAAACCAAATAGAACTTTTGTATGAAAGAGTAAAAGAAATGCATCCATCCATTTGAAGGTTTACTGTGTTGAAAGTCTCAGAACCGGTGTTAAAATAAGTGCACTCATCGAATAAAAATTATTTTATACCTAATTGCTATGACAGTGTAAGGTCAGGTAAGGTTGCCTACCAAAATGTATTAAAGTTATCTAGTTACGATTTTAAGAATGAAACATTGGTATTCATCATCGAATCGGACATTTCATTTTTGGTACTACGAGTAGGCCTCTTGTTCGGATATTTACCGCGTTTGACGGCGCATGCGTACGCCGTGTTTTTTTACCGCGAATCAATGGCGCGAACCGCGGACAAGAGATGGGCTTTCGATTGTTTTTTTTTTGACAATTTGTTATTACCATCTCTGGTTATGGTAAAACAACTTCGCGTCTCCCTTGTTTCCTTTAATGCTTTAAAATAGGCTTGTAATTAACAGCGGTAATATTAGGTACATAATAGTCAACTTTGACAGTTTAAAATTTTGTTGTCTATGGCCGTTTATCAGATTATCAAGGGTATAATATGTAATCATATTTATAAATGTTCGGCTTTTTTATACTATAATAATATGTATGTATTATGCGTGTACACTTTCTGCTTGAATCATTCCATCTAATTCTTTTGATGTACAAATAAAATTCGATGCACAAAATCCGTTGCGTTATTTTAAAGTTATAAGAACAAACAGCAGAAAGCGACTTTATTTTAGACTTTGCAGTGATTCAAGGAATACCCATCAATATATTCCTGCATTGATTAGTTTTTGCTGATATCGCAACGTTAGCTTTAGAACTTCTAGCAATATAAAAAGTTTAAATTAGTCCACGTAAAAATATCCTTATCTAACTTGAACGACACAGTTTAGAATCGAGCCGGCCAAAATAGTTCCCTCAAAATAGTGGAACCGAAATAGATCATTACTATTTGCCCTTCTAATAATAGCGTATACGCTTGCTGAGCCGGAACTAGAATAGTTCGTAATTTAAATCTGCAATTTTTTTTAAATTTTTATTTGGCTTTTTTCTTCTATCTAAACTTCGACAATTTGTATTTGTAGACTCACATTCCATGAAAAAAAATCAATATTCACCGCGCATAGTTACGTAATAACACATCTACGTTAACACTCACAGTTCGATAATAGTTCTTATGCTGAAGATATAAGGGCGGTGCAAGGTCCAACGTGTACAGTCTAACGTGCTTTTGATCGCACGTGCTACAAAAAAGGCCTTAAATACAATACAGTTTAATCTATTTCAAAATTCGAACGAGAGCGTAACTCAATATTTTAAGCGCGAAATTTTTGTAAGAATTGTATGGATGTATGGATGTTGGATGTATGTTTTACTCTGTCACGCAAAAACTGCAAAATGGATTTAGATGATATCTGGTAGAAGAGAGATGGGATGCTAGATTAATCAATGGGACGATGTTTACACTAAAATAACGCAAGTGAAGTACAATTTCTAGATACATTACGGCAGTATTAACTGTTTCATAAAGTAGAAAACTAAAACGAAGCTGTTTAGACCAAACTCGATGACCCGATGGAACAGCAAATATAGGAGACACCGAAATTGGGAGAGGTCCGGGTTACATTCTTGGTCAGGTTGATTTGGGATTGTCGGTTCTCAAATCTATGCATATTGCTAAAAGTCGTTAATCCTGGTTGATATAGAAAAAAGGAAATGCTGAGCATGCTAATATAAGTATACCAAGAATCGACAGAATTTACCATTGAGGAAATGTGACGCCGCTATATTGTATTGTAACATTCGCCGCTTTATGAGCTAATGATAAGGCCCTAGGTAGGTACCAAGTACCTATTTGTAATTAAAAACAATTGAGAAGCGCTTCTAAAATGGAACGAGCTTTCAGTAAGACATACAAAAATCTAAATCATAAACAAATCCCTTCGTCGAATCCCGCGCAAAAACACGCATTTGTTTGTTTACGAAGCGCTGGCATGAATTCCATAACGAACACGCATTGAAAAAATCACGTAACAAAAATAAAGAAAATTTAAAAAAGGAACATTTCTAAATTTAAATTTCATTATCAATCGCACGCGTATTCTAAATTTAAAATTACGATACCATTCATTCATACTGAAATTGTTCCGTATCGATCAGGGGGATAGTCACGTTCCATTCTGAAATTAAAGGAAAGAAGATTGCTATGTTGACAGTTCTTATTTAGTATCGGCTTGTCGACGCATTTCATCTGCAGGAGCTGTGACGTCAGACTATTGGAAATGGAACATGATTTCTTTTCAGAGCTATGTTTTAAACTTTTTCGTTGTGCACTGGTACCTAGATAGTTTTTTACAGGTTAATTTTTAGTATGGATTCCTAATTTTTTTAAACTATAACAGCCTATGCCACCTGAGGAAGCATAATTTCCGAATAGTAAAATATTTTTTTAAATGTACGCAGTAATAATTACTTTCTGAGCATAATAGCGAAAAGTAGCGTGATTAAGTACTCAATAGTTATAGAAGCAACTTTTTATGTTTTTCCTTTTTTAGGTATCTAATAGGTAAAAAACATGAAATTCAAACTTTTATTTGCACAAAAATTGTATACCCTAATATGTGTATAAAAACCCCATATTACATTAGTCTCACCATATTTGGCATAAAAGGTTAACATAGTTTTAAATTATGCTGCCCTTGGTTCCAATCCATATAATTTTTCTAAGCTGCGTTCTGATTTTTCATTAATTATTCCCGAACAAAAAAGTACAGGAAAAGAGAAAATAAGTTGCGACAAAAGAAGTCGCTAATTCCTCAGAGCTAAATTGCTCCAAATAGACTTGATTGATATCTGGAGGCTACCAAAGGCTGAATATCAAAGCAACTCTTTTGTTTGGTCTATAAAGCGGGACTAAATTGCAACACGCCCGTTTCGACTTTTCGCTTCCCCTCGAGTACCTTCGCGGATTTTCCTGAGGGAGAAAATAAAAAAGTTTTCATCTACACTCTATTCAGAGCGGCTGAGTGCTTCAGATGTCTAACAAAACCTAAGTCGTTTAATCAAAACAAAAACGTCACTATTCAGTTCCTTTTCAATTTATTTGAAAAAAAAAAATACTTCTGACTTCATTGTTAATTGAACAGTGTTGTTAATACGATTCGTTAGAAATATTTCTGATCTCAGAATTCGATTGTCTTTGTTGCGGAGTAACGCAATCATTTAGACTGGATGACTAATTCTTTTCACATCGCCATCCAGTTTCGAATCCAAATTCAAATCTGCCTGACGTCATCATACAAATGACGATCAAAAAGTCTAGTAATCACAGCGCAAAACTCTTTGTACGGAGCACAAAGCGCGTTCTTAAAAAAAAACTAAAAAGCTTTTAAACGGAACGCTCGTCCTCGTGTGTCGGTTTCTTGTCCGTGCGGTGCAAGGATCCGTGTACATGTGTGTGTTCAGCGGCCGTGTGTGCGTGGAACGCGATAGTATCTGGGTCTCGGTTGTCAAGGGCAACCGTACAACCAGGCTTGCAGCGAAAGCATTGCGCTTTCAGCTTTGGGCTGTAATTACACGGCTTATTTTTAGCGTCGGATGTTGTCGCTTTTTTGTGCACAACGCGCGGCGGCGCGCTTGTTTAGATGACGCTCAGAAATCCTTGAATCGAGTAAACTTTGATTCAACTTGCTTGTCTTTGAATAACTTGTAATTCACCGAATGCGAGAATGGGCTCTGTTAGTCACGCATCCTCTTGCAGTCGTATCATTCAAGATTTTATAGAACGGAGCAATCATTTCAACATTAGAATAGGTACTTGTGGATGTATACTTATTACTAGGTATTAAATATTTTCAGATAATGCCTCTCCCATTTTTCATTATTAGGCTCTAGATAAAGGTACGTAAATATTTTTAAAGAAACAGATTTTTCTTCCTTTGGTTATAAGTTCACCAGTACCTACTTCGCTAACTGTTTGTATTTTATAAAATTAGAATTAACGAAATGGATCTCATGCTTTGACTTAAGAAAAAGAAAGATTGCAGTGTGACTAAATACTCAAGACTTTTCATTTGTTTTTTTAAGAAACCAATAAAGCCACGTCTCAAGTCTGAGAATTGCCAATTTGAGTCTGACCCACATAAATCAAAGACACTCTGCATAACTCTTCGATATTACTAACTTTTTAAATGTGTTCCACAACACAGTCGTCTTACTCGAGCCGAGTAATAACTCGATGCCGATCCTTCGCCAGCTGTGCCGGCATCCGGCCCTATACCTGCCGGATACGATAGCTGTGATCATCGGCTGATAACGATCTGATAAGCATTGCGACCGACATCATTACTCTGATACATACAGCCAATATCACGTCACTACACGCTTGGGACTTTGCAATCGTTAAGTCTAGGGCATAAGGACTAATATAGAAATGCTAGTTGTCGTGATGTGGTACCGATTGGTCTGTTCAACATGTTGGTGCAGGAATGGACAATTTGCAGTTCCTTTTAGTGTAGTGGTAGAGGTAAGGGATGGTGACTCAGTTGAAAAACAATGGTTCTATTAAAAATGCAATGATTTTTTTTTTGTTTCAATACATTGATAAAATGGATTTTGATACATCGTTCAGAGGAGGTTTACATCACTAATTCGTAAAAGCTATGCGAAGAGGTGACGTCGATATAATACTAAATTTAAAATTGTATCTTAGTAAATATTTGATTAAATGATAAAAAATAGGTGTCTTATATTTTTTGGTGATCCAACAATGTTTCACCAATGTTTATTCTACTTTGTTATTCTAAAAATTCAATTTAATATTTGGACCTAAAATATACTAGATTGTTTCGTTAATCTTCTACCATTTTTTCCTAATAAGTTCAGTGCCTGTTATTTTATTTAATTATAAATATGGTAATAATTTTAATATTTTAAGACTTTCTTTTCACTTTCAAGTCAATAAAATTACACCTTGCAATCCAAAAATTCACATGTTTCTATCTTAATCCTTTCAACACATAACGGTGAACAATTCTTATTTTAAACATCCCATTCAAATTCTTCCTCAAAACACATCGTTACAATGTTCATCACAACGATAATCTGGTTCACGATCAACGATCGGTGCCATGCAGCTGCATAAAGCAAATCCAAGTTCTCACACGATGCCGACTAAATGACTATGATATGCCAATGATTGGCCGACCTTAGCAGGATGCGTGCATCAGCGTGATTGCCGGTACGACAGACCCGATCCTGCCATTATTTTATATCTAGCTCCGTGTAAATATGTTCCAGAATATTCACTGAGACAGTAGAGTAAGGAAATATCCCTCCAATATTCGTATACGACTATGAAAGTCGGCGATCAGTGGTGTTATTGAATAAATATTGGACAACATCACAAACATTGCTCTGATCCTATGGTAAGAAGCTTAAGCACTTACGTTACAGAAATCGGAAATAACGACGGTATCACAACACGCAGACCCGAGACAATATAAAAAAGTTCCTTTCTCATTTTGACCTGACCAGGGTCGAACCCGGTACCTCAGAGATGGCTGAAAAATTTAATGTTACTTTTCTTTAACTAGCTCGTTCATTCCTCGGTCGTATCATTCGTATAGATAAGAATCAAGGAAGGAGGTTTTAATCATCTATTCCTTTAAGTTTAGTGTCTTCTCTAAACACTATATTTTGTTATTCCCTACCTAATCATTATAATAGTTATTAACATTATTGAGCGAGATATAAATATTATATTTAATCAATTTAAACACACTAAGCTTGAATTGCCTTATTTGTACTGACGATCTTAAAACGTTCTTTGTAAAGTTTATTTTGATTTCTATGTTATTTGCCAGTATGTAAGATAAGTTTTCAAAAATCGATTGTTCTTCTACAGCAGACTGTTATTCCTGTTTCATGTACTTGAAAGCGTGTACTCAACTCGCTCGGACAAACGATAAAGTAATAAAACTTGTATTAAGCTTTATCTCGGAAACAAAAGAAGTCTGGCTTGGTGTGAGGTTTGATAAAGTTCACAGTATTATTTATTTTAGTAGCGGATTTGATACTAAGCTTTTTATTTCCTATGATCAGGCCAGTGTTATCCAAGAGGTTATTACTTTTAACAACAAGTACTAATTTGTTTTTCTACGGAGTCATGTGTTGAATCTGGTTTTAGATTAATTGAAATGTTTTTTATTACCTACATTTCTTCCTTGATATGTTACGAACAAAAATTGTTCACGTATATTCTAAATTACCCAAAACAAAATACCTATTAATCTTGAATTCTTTTGCGTTTGAAACATAAAAATGTTATTTATAATGTAAATTTTACGCAGAGAAACATTTGACATCGCGAAATATAATCAAGTTAAGTTCAACATGAAATGAAATAAAAGCTTTGTGCGGAGGATAAAGAAATTGTATTTTAAATAAAATGAGAATATGATTCGATTTGAGGGTATCAAGTAGAATTTATCATTTTTAAACCGAACGATAAAATGTGCGTAGGCTTATCCCAAACTAAATAGGTTATTATAAGTCATAGTGAAATAAATAGGTTAAATAAACTATTTATCTAATATAATAATTATTTATTTCAAATACTATCCAAAACCTGTACACTCACAAACTATATTTAAACTGACAAAATTGTTTGGAACAATAATAAGGACAAACGCAAAAAAGTACTAAGCTAAAGTTGAAAGTGCTACATTTATGACGTCACGCAGTAAATGTTCCTAAATAAATGACGTATCAACTAACATAGAACAATACGAAATCAAGATGAAATCTCGATTACGTCACATTAGAATGATAAGGCCTCGCATCTCCAATATAGAGTTACGTCCCATCCCATTGAACCACTCCGGGATGAATAGAGGCGCAGATGTGGACTTTTTTATAACAATCTTTCCCACACTACCACTTTTTCTGATGCCTTAATACCCCGACAAACTTAACCACCACTCTCCCATCAACGCTTAACGCGCAATTGTGAACCCTATTGCGTACATATAGCTTAGTCTATATTACGATTTCGTCTTTTGAAAATGCAAAGCTGCGTGGTCGATACAGTTTTGTAAAGATTTTTTTGTGCGCGCGTCTGTCTTTGCTATCGGATGCGACATCGGAAATTGAGCAGTTTTTATACTTACACCTATGAAATGAAATTGTTTAGAGGAAGTCACATGTGTATGACAATGTATGATTTAGTATTGTTTCCATTTTAGAAATCTAGTCTCTTCACTTTTTTTTATGGAACGAGTTTTTAGGATCTCCCAAAAAAAGGTGGACTTATATTTTTTAACATGCCAGAGTATCAGAACACTTTATGCTTGAAACTTTTAACATAAAACCTATTAGTAAAACCAGCCAACAAGAATGAAAAATATGAAGTGAAAACAAATTTCTACAAGAACCTTTGCCAACTTAAAAACTGAACGGTAGACATTGGAAGCGAGCGTTCACCGTCGAGACGCTCTCCCTAAATAAAATATTCTCCACAATTACATTTCCCTCAAAACTTTATCTATTATATATACATTGATGTTTAAACTTCAACTGAGACGAAAACGGCGTATCAAAACGCAGCCATGTACCTTAAGAAAACCGAAAGGGTCTTTGGTTTGCTCTGAAGCAATAAGGACCGGATTATCCTTCAGAGAAAGTATGAATCAACTTAAGATATTACTTGTGGCAATAATCGGGATATTGAGGAGTAGGTAGGCGAACGTTTGATCTCACGTTCAGACTTTGAAGCAACATTTGCTATTCTAAAGAATATACGTAAGCTTTCCATTGCACCCTGGGATCAATGGGTTCTCCCTTCGAATGTATTCTACGTTATTAACAATATTTTGGGATATTTATAAGATTTAAAAATAAATCGCTTTGAGGTTACAAACCAGTTTCTATTGATGTTGAGTATCCATGACAATCGAAATGGAATTATAACATCTTACCTCATTTAGTTTTGTTAAAAAATGAGCGTCCTCTCTCTAATTGCAGCGCCCTTACAGGGTATTTAGTGATCTAATTTTAAGTTACCTTATAAACACTAAAGATGCAATAAAAATATTGAGTATTGAGTAGTTACTCCACTAGATATGTACATATATACCACATAAATTTGATTCTTAGCGGTATTTTGCTAAACCAAAGTGAGTAAAGGCAATAGAGTTCACTCTTTGGTTTTGCTTAACAATCTTGAAGCGATTTCGTACAAGTAGTTGTCGTATGAATTAATAATTGAAGCAAAGTTTTCTTCTGATGATTTTACGGAGATTTTTAGTCACTTGAAGTATTACAAAACAGTCAGGAAGCGACGTCAATTGTCAGCAATCACCGCCATCAAAAATCTACCGAAACTAGAATGGCAGAGGAAACATAACTCGCCCGTCCAACTAAAAAGGAAGCATGTAGCATTGCACAATCCGTAGCGATGCTCTCGTTATGTACCAACAGTTAGCTCCGGCGAAATTGGCCAATTTGTTTATTTGTTTTCATTGGCCTCAGTGAACTTGACTCCCCATTATCGCATTCACGGGAGGAAGGCGTATTATTTATTCGATTAATCCGTGGGACCGGCCCAGATCGGCTTCTCTACAACTTGGTAAGTATTCTTGACATATTCTGACTACTACTCTGTGATTTAGTTCTAGTGGAAACTATTGTCTGATTTTTATGTTGAATTTAAAGCGCAAAATTTCGCATTCTACTATTTTATTCATATTGTTGAATTGGGCTAGTTCTTAAATAACGATTTGAGGAATGAGTACATTTACATAGTCATACATTTTAATGGTATTGATATGTTTAATTAAAAGAATAGAATTTCATTAATTTCTTACAGGACTCTAAGAATTTGAGTAACTACTTGAAGGCAGATTATAAACTTAATCACGGATTCAGGAAAGTTTCTCCTTTTTAATCTGATACAAGAATCAAATTCGTTTCTTTGTCTTACTTTGGGATAATGTTTTAGTTATGTGATTACTTAACTTCAAATGTTAGTGTTATTTAAAGTGATCTTCAATTTATTGATCATATCAATCAATTCTTCAAATGTTATTTTACTAATTAGCAAAATAGATTTATTAACAATAATAATATAACCTTCAAATTCAAAATCTACTGAACTTTTAGACTTATAGTTCTCAGTTCGTATTTTACAATTGCTGGCCTAATAGTGTAAAAAAAATGCGCAATATTACGAAGAAATAAGATCATTTAAATTTTACGACACGCATTTTTACCAGAAGCATTCTTACATTAAAAAAGACGAAGTGCCTGCATAGGACGTTTTAAATGACCACAGAATGCCCATCAACATTGCAAACATAAGATTGAAAACAAATTGCTATACAAATTGTCTTCTAAACTTAGCTTCGGAATGTATATATGCGGACAACGATCCGCGGTAAAACAAAAATGGCGCAACTATTCATTCCTTATGTTCCTTTTGACGTCTCATCTCATTTCTGTCCTCTCCTGCTTCGCTAAGCAGGCAAGTTGGGATGTTATTTATATCTGGATTATTCTTTCAATTAAATTTCATGCAGGATTCAGAGCTTCTGTTTTAGGAAGGAATTTTGCCATCTTTAGGCCGGATTTCACAATCCAGAAATAATGTTCGTAAACATCATTACGTTCATTAAAAAATTGTATAACACGGCTAGCTTCTAGGGCTTTCTTTGAATGCAAATACATATTTAGTTTTTTTTCATCTGCGCAAATTTATGAGACCTCTTTTCATAGTTAAATTACTTCAACTAATTTAAAGAAGAAGTTTTTAAGAAGACTTTGATATTCAAAATAGTTAGAAATACAAGTAGATGTACCTTACTAACGAATCATCAATTTGTAAAGAGCTTTTAAAGAAGTTCTGTTTAAACGAGAAAGATTTAAACAGGAAAAAGTCCAATGCTTGCGTTTGTTTGATATCCACATTCCTGCCAATTTAGTATTGACTGTCGCAATTAAGGGTTAAATTACGTGACATCAGCTTCACTGGCAGTCTGATGCGTCATTGCAACATGCCACTGCTTTGATGATAGATGCGCATTATCCTGACTAAGTTGCTAAGCATGTAAGGTACACTTGAAATGGTCCCTTTCCAAGTCAATGCAAACTACGCAGCTTTTAGGAACACGTCATTAAAATGATACGTTTTTACTTCATTTGATGGTCTTAACATTGAATAACTTGTTCATCCACGTTATCGGTAAACTACAACTTCGCCACGAACGCAACCAAAAGTTAGTTCAAAACTTTTGAATTCCCGGCACCGCACGAGCTCTCGTCAACATCAAACTCTCAAACGGTTCGAAAGAAATGCGAATCGATTCGCAAAAGCTGCACACAGCGAAAGCTCTGGCGGAAGCTCGCGAACGCACCGGACCTCGCTCCACGCTCTGCTGCTCCTACGAAATCTAACCAAACAAATCCACGAAACCGAAAGCTCCACAACAGCACTTGCACAAAACTTGGGCCCGACCTTCTCCGGCGGCTTGATCCATCCGCGCCTCTTTTTTTTCTTCGTCTCGCTGCTCGGAAACACAAAACGGTCCGAAGGACGCAAGCGAAAAACAAACAAAAAGGGATTCGGAGTTCGCGATCGCGCGCGTGTGCTATGTTGGTGCGCGCGTGTAGTCGCGGCGGCGGTCGGCGGTCGACTGGCGCGCGCGTCGCCGAGTCGCATCTGCCGCGCCGGCCAATGGCGGCGGGTCACGTGACGCGGCCCGCACGCTTGTTTACAAATAATAATAATAGTGCCGTGCTCGCCTGTGGCGCCGCCTCTGCTACGTGCGTAGCGCGTAGCACAGCTGTCGCTGCATTTGGCGGGATTCGATTCGGCATTCGGCCCGCTTCGATCTGTTTTCGGCTTTCGCGGCTATCGATCGGAGCTTTGCACCCGTTATGCGTACAACTTTTTCCTCAAATCGCCTTTATGGGGAACGGTTGTTTCGATGTTCTACGATGATTTCTATCGTGAGCAATCATTTTATATTATAAACAGTAGATATTTCTAAGGAAAATTAATTAAGTATTTATGGGTTTACCTACTAAGCCAAGCCGAAATATAATTTTGAGAAAGAAATTTACTAAAGTTTTTAACTTTTGCCTATTGTATAAATATAATAGTGTAGTGTAGCGTCATTTTTCTAACTAAGAGTGTCTATATTCTGCGTAAAGAAAATATGATCTTTAATCAGAATTTGCATTATTATAAAAAAATATATTTATAAGGGTACAATCCTCACCTAATTTACTTTGCTTTTGACATTGCCTCACATTAGAATCTCAAAGCAAAAAAGCTCTTTAAGTGAGCATTAACAATTTTAAATAAATCCTTATTATCACTAAAAAAAAGACATGGAAGTATGTATTTACCCCATATGTATTTACCCCTTGCGCATATTTTAGCTTCTATACCTACTTTGATACGAGTACAATAATCCCAGTCATCAAATGTTCAATTAGATATGCAAGATTTTTTTCTTTTACGTGAGAATCAAGGCAAAATGTTTTTTTTTTCTCGTTAAAAATAAAGTATTTAATTGAAAGATGCTTAATCAAAGTCAGAATTGGGCATTTATTTCCATAATTTTAGGTTAAAACCTATATAAAAATTAAAGAGCAAGCTTTTTAAAATTTTCCACAATGCTAATAGTAGTTTCAAGCAGTTGTAAACAGTTTTAAAAGATTTAGAAATATGAAACACAAAGTTATTCAAGTGCGTCATAAAAAGTTAATATTTAAATACGAGCTTTTTTGATACTTTTAATCATCTCATTTAAAATGCCGTTGATTATATTTTGAAATATCACACAACAAAGTAAGTAAATGCTGATTCCTTCAAATATCGTAATTTTGTCTCTAAATTGTATTAATATATTATATAAGTATAATAGAAATTCTTTATTACAGACGTTCGCCTTAGAGAATTCTTCCCGCTTTTCTGTTGAAATTTTTAAAATTTTACCAAGGATCCCTAATTTAGTAGCCTATGTCAAATTGGAAGTATATAGCATTCTATTGGTGAAGATTTTTTTAAATCGGCCCAGTACTTTTTGAGCCTATTCATTACAAACATACCAACATTTGTAGACATTTAAAATAATTTAACGGGTCAAAACGCGACACCATTTTTATTTAGTAGTTAATACGAACTACTTACTGCCCGACGTTTCGGTTAGGTTGCACCAACCGTGGTCACGAGCTGACTGGTCTTGCTCGCCTTCGTCTGTTCGGGGGAGCTTGCAAATCTTCATCCACCCGCACTTTGCACATAACAAAATATTATTGAAGTCACTTCGACACACTACACTGACAGTATCCGGAATTGTTTTTGATCGTTCTAATCGCGGTAAACATTTATTAATCACTGGATTCCATGCTGATGATAACTTAAATCCGTCTTCTCTATTGAAATTTTTGTACTTTTTGATTTCAATAGCTTCACGTACTATCCTAGTATGGTAGTGGCGATCGGTCGAGAGGATTTTAGGGTCGTGCAACTCCATCCAATGATTAACTCCCATTTCTAACAGATGTTCTGCTACCGCGGATTTATTAGTCTGACGATTTTTGACCGCCGTGATATGTTCTTTCACTCGTTCAGCTATTGTCCGCTTAGTTTGTCCAATGTAAGAACTACCACAACTGCAATCAATTTTATAAACTCCCGGCGTTTGAAAAGGAATAACATCCTTCGGCGTTCGCAGTAATCTTGACATTTTGCATAACGGTGTATATACAGTCTTGATGGAGTTTTTTCTTAGTACTGTTCCAATTTTATCCGTTACGCCTTTTATGTACGGCAAAAACGCTGCTTGTCGACTGACTTCAGGACACTTTCCTTTTGATTTCCACCTTCTTGGTTTCCTCGACACTTCATACCCGTTTCGTTTGAGTACCTCCTGAACATGCGTGAGCTCCGCCTGTAAATGTTCAGGGTCACAAAGGTTATGCGCTCTGTTAGTAAGAGACGTCACAACAGATTGAAGATGTCGTGGGTGATGATGCGAAGAAGCGTGCAAATATCTGTCAGTGTTCGTATTAACTACTAAATAAAAATGGTGTCGCGTTTTGACCCGTTAAATTATTTTAAATGTTTAAAATGGAACGCGAAAGTCTTAAAATTTATACAACATTTGTAGGTTGGTAAATAGGTACAAATCTTTCCTCTTTATAATATTAGTATAGAATTAATTATTTTTATGTTTTGAAATTTAAATACACGATGTTATGAGCAAAGTTAATATTATGTTGTAGATTCAAAAGTAATTTAATAATTAAATTAATATTTAATTATTATTAATTTAATTTTAATATTTTATTATAATTATTAATTATTAATATTTAATTTAATTTAGTAATTTAATGCGTTCTTCAATTCGAGTGGAACTGAGAGTACAAATACCGTCAAATGTTTGACAGAAAGTAAGTGGTTAACTTTTATATGGGAAAATGGAATTGTCGTCTTACTCTATCTTACTCGCAATTTTTCCTTATTTGCTCACCGTTTAGAATTACCCTGGACTACGACAAACATTTTAAAACCAAAATCAGCTCAATCGGCCCAGCCGTTCTCGAGTTTTAATCAGACTAACGAACAACAATTCATTTTTATTTATATAGATAGATAGATAGTTAAGATACTGTAAATATGGTACGATGTTGATATATAAATACTCTTACCAGGGTGGTACACCAAAAATTTTTGAGACACAAAACTTTGCTGTAAACTCAAGTTAAGTAGCGCCTACTAACACGACGAGAATTGGTTAAGTGGGGTACATTACTGATTACATAACATTTAACTGATTTCTTTCCTTATTTTTCAATTGCTTCATGTCAACAAGACTAATTTAGGAGTTCATATCGTATGAAAAAATGTAAAACAATTTTACAATAAAACATGAATATTCGGTGATCTACTCGGACATGTTTTAAGTATGTAGGGCATTCATCTAGTATTCTCGTTTTCATATTGTAATGCTTTATTTATATAAAATCCGAAGCCTTTTTATTACAGGTTTGAATATACTTTTTGCGGAAAGTCTTTTTCACCCAGTAAAGCCCTTTTTTAGAGCAAATTATTTTATTAAAATAAAATCACAAGGGTACAATATGAATGCATCCAATTCGGAACAATAATATGCAAGTATTTACTTGACTTGACACAGTCAAAATGCCTACCGTTGAGTTAACTCGTTAATGGCTAGGATGACGTCATAATACAACAGGATAGTGAAAAATTGGTTTTAGTCCGTCTGTTAGGTAATCAAAAAATATGAGACACGTATTTTTGCATTTTCCACCTAATGAAAAAATAACGGCGATACATTTAATTTAATTGTCGCGTGACGTCACACGTGGGTACATTTTTTATCCACTAACACACACAAGCCCCCACCGCTCTACCTGGAATCGTTTAATCTCAGTATTTTTTATTAATTTATTTATAAATAACTATTTAACGCCTAGAGATAGGGTATAGCGATTTATCGCTCGAACTGGAGCAGCCCGACTGGTGAAATACCTCTACCTTACAGAAGACCGCAGCCAAATAACAATCACTTCTGTGTTGTTGTGTTCCTACGTGTGAGCAAGGTTTTCAGATCTCCTGGGAGGTGCTACATTAGTAGCAGGGGTCAAGCCTTCAAGTTAAGGGCAACAAGTCCAGCAACAGATTTATTATGCTGTACTTGTCGCCCTTAAGCTAGGAACCTCATTACCACTTAACATCAGGTGGGATGAGGTCAATCTTGGATGGTCATATAAAAAAAAGCTAACTGAAAACAATAAATTATAATATTGATCCAGTACGCTTCCCTATCATGGAACAATAATATGCATGCACTTGACTTCAGCTAAAAGACCTACCGTTGAGCTAACTCGCTAATCTCCGGCAAGGGTGACGTCATAATACAATTATTACGCAATTTTTGAGGGTGCCGTTCAGCGACAGGTCCTGTTGCTGATTGTTTTGGGTAAGGTGCGAGAGGGATGGACCCTACTACCTATGGCACACTTCCCCTCAGTCTAAATCTGGCTGAGGTATTCTGTGTTATGGTTGGTAGGGACATTCATTACATCAATGCCGATCCTTGCGGTTTTTTTCATTATCTTCTTAGTAGATTACTGGTTTGTGTATATATATATATATATATATATATATATATATACATACATACATATATGTAGGGAACATATATATATAGATTCGTGAAAGGTTTTACCCCTTACCCCTATCTGCCCTATTATTCAAAACAAATCCAAGTTTCAAGCTATATTTGTGCCAAATTTCATATCTCTAACGTACAAAATAAATATTTTCCTTTACAGACTTTCAAGGGCGATATTATCCCCATCCTTTATTATTTTCAAAACATAAAGTAGCCTATGTCCTTCTGTTGTAAAATATAGTTTGTGGCGATGATAACTTTGACATCGCGATATATGTAAGATTCATGTATTAATCGGCTAATCGTGCATTACGTATGGAACGTCGTTTACTACGCCAATTCTGCTGACGCTGTATTTGTATCGACTTGTAGGTAATGTCGTAGGTCGGCCCACTCCCATCTTATTAGCTGTCTTCCTCTGTTCCCATTACCATATATAGTATACCAGTGGATTGTACCACATTTACAGTATTTTAAGTGAGGTAGGGCATAGCGATTTATCGCTCGAACTGGAGCAGCCCAACTGGTGAAATACTTCCACCTTTGACAGAAGACCGCAGCCAAATAACAATCACTTCGGTGTTGTTGTGTTCCTGCGTGTGAGTAAGGTTTTCAGAGCTCCTGAGGGGTGCTACATTAGTAGCAGGGGTCAAGCCTTCAAGGTAAGGGTCCAGTAACAGATTTATTATGCTGTACTTGTCGCCATTAAGCTAGGACCTCATTACCACTTAACATTAGATGGGATGAGGTCAATCTTGAAGTGCAATATAAAAAAAAAGTATATTTATTCCACTTTACAAATTTTACGTAACAATGCTGAATATCGATTTATTTTAGTTATATTTCTTTCCACCCCTGTCGGATCGCGACATCTTCCCAAACTCACCTTGGGGAAACCTTTCTCGACAGGTGACTTCCACGGAGTACTGTTGCAGCAAGGTGCAGGAGGGTATGAACCCCAAGTATAGTTTGTGCTGGCACGTTCCAACTCCCCTCGCCCAAATCTGGGCTAAGATGGAAGTTATGTGACGGAGTTATTGTCAATGGCCCTTGATCAACACCTTTGCTGAGGGTGATGTTTATAGGGAGGCTAATGAGTAAGTGGGTGATAAAAAGCAAAAGGAAGCGGGCAAAAATATGAAATACTAGCTGTAGCCGGCGACTCTGAGCGTGTATTTCTGGACATTCCGTATCCTATATGTTTATCTAGTATCACACCTTGCTACAAAATTTCAGCAGAATCCTTTCCGTAGCTTTTACGTGGAAGAGTAAAAACACACATGAATTTTTTTTTTGCAACCTTTTGTTTCATAATATCAGTACGATTAGTATTATAGTACGGGTGCCATTACTAGTGTTATTTTGGCTTTTTTGTCTATTATAGTCAGACAACTTTCTCTTAATTCACTTTATACGAAAAAAAAAACAGGATCAAAATCTGGTGCGCAGTTTCAAAGATCGAAGCATACAGATAGACAGCGTCAAACCTCTTTGTTTTATACTATACAGTTTGTCGCGAAACAATTTTGAAAACGAAACATACATTGAAAATAATTTAACAGTAAAATAGTTTAACTTCATACATGTACTGTACATACCTACCTTGACATTTTAAATTAATTACAAAAATATAATTATAATTCACAGGAATATTTAAAACTATGAAATGACACTCTATGGTATTGCAAATAGGGTTTATGACTCGCTTCCTTCTGCCCTAATATTTTTTTAATAGTTTGAATGGTCGATATTATGCTCTGTAATTACTAAAACCTCATTACGTTGTAAGGTGTAGGTACAGTAGGGATCGGGCCCCACACACACATATTATGAGGTAGCACGCTCCGGCACTCCCCTCGGTCTATATCTGAGATGAGGTGGACTGTGATGTATGAGACACTTGACGGAGTCGCTTTTAATTGATCCCCTTGTGCGATCAAAAGCAGACTATGCACTTTGGGCTTTCACCGGCCTTATGTTGTGCGAATAAGAACTAATATCGAACTGCAAGTTATTACCTTGACGTGCTGGTGACTGTATAACACCTTGCCTCTGAGAAAAATATGGGGCGGTGGTACTAGGAGCGCATAGTGCGACGAGAGTTCAGTTATTATAGTACCCAAAATATATATACGAGCAAACTGCTCCTTAGCAAACCTCAACAAATGCTTATGAATGACTATTACTTGCGACTCTGTTCGCGGTATTCAGGGTTTAAATCCTTTATGAAATCTAGTATCTCATCTACCAAATGTCTGCCAAGTACATTCATGTCCGGTTGCAATATTTTACGATTTGTAATGTGTCAAAATTGATCAGTTAAGTTAAGAGAGGTAGGGCATAGCGATTTATCGCTCGAACTGGAGTAGCCCGACTGGTGAAACACCTCCACCTTACAGAAAACCGCAGCCAAATAACAATCACTTCTGTGTTGTTGTGTTCCTGCATGTGAGTAAGGTTTCCAGAGCTCTTGGGGGGGCTACATTAGTAGCAGGGGTCAAGCCTTCAAGGTAAGAGCGACAAGTCCAGTAACAGATTTATTATGCTGTACTTGTCACCCTTAAGCTAGGATCTTATTACCACTTAACATCAGGTGGGATGAGGTCAATCTTGAAGTGCAATAAAAAAAAAGTATTTTAAGGCTCGTTAATTCTAATTTCAAATTAACTTTCTATACCAGCTGTCATAAGACGTCCGTCAGTTGTTTTTAGCTTACGCTTCTATAATTTATTACTTAGTTTTTTTAAATATTGAAACCGGGCATCGGTAGTCTTAGCCTGAAAGTGTAACAAATAAACGTCCAGATATCCAGACATTATTTTAACTTTCATGGATAAAACATTAGTAGGATAAGATATAGATTTTCCGAATTGGAATCGTTTGTGAATCAGCAAGGCTTGACTCATATCTCGGTTTTAGTCGCGAAGCTTAGTCAAAGGCATTTGACTGCTTGTCAACGAACACATCCTTCCACCAAGCCGCAGTGGGTATCTTATAATGGCACGTTCCTGTTGATTTTAGTTCAAGGCATCTACTCCCAAAAACGAAATAGGTCGGATCCGATGACGGACGGCAATTTTTAATTATCTTATGCCGGGTTCCAATAGTTGAAAAACGATTCGTTCTAGTAACTGATAGTAATATATACTAATATTATAAAGCTGAAGAGTTTGTTTGTTTGTTTGACCGCGCTAATCTCAGGAACGACTAGTACGAATTGAAAAATGCTTTTTGTGTTGAATAGACCATTTATCGAGAAAGGCTTTAGGCTATATAACATCACGCTGCAAGTATTAGGAGCGAAGAAATAATGAAAAATGTGAAAAAAACGGGGAAAATTATTCATCCTTTAGGGCTTCCGTTGCGTGCGCTGCGAAAACGGTTCAAGATACCAAAAATATATGTATGAAAGAATTATTCCTATTGAAATGATCTAAAAAAATGTCTACGCGGACGAAGTCGCGGGCGGCCGCTATAAATTATACGAGGCGTAATCTAAAAACGACTGACGGACGACTGATGACAGCTGATATGGAAAATAAACTATGAAACGGTATTAACGACTCGTAGTCGGTTGGAGAAAAACGAATAGTAATTTTGTGACACATTACGAATCGTAACATATTGGAATGGGGCATTTCTGTGTCGTATCTAGGTAAAAATACTGGTTACAAATATTTGGTTTCTTTAAATAGTATTAGTTGGTGAAGCAGGGTAAATTAGCACATTAATTACTCAAAAAAAAATTAATTCGTCTCTAACGACGTCCTCGCTAGGGCAGTGGCTAAGATAGTCTTTAAGAAGGTCCCGGAAACTTTATTAAAATGACTTAAAACTGGGCGTTGTCAGTGCCCCCAGTTAGTTTCTATATTTTGGTACATAGGAAAGTATTTTTTTCATTTAATTTATTTACTATTTTGCAATAAATATGGAATACAGGTGCCACGAGAGCATGTTTTATAGTTTTGACGTTAGAGGAGGCAGGGGAAGACACATCCAGATGATTTATATTGATTAAGACAATAGACGAATTAAAGTATACAAAAATGTTTGGTTTTGTTTTACAGTACTTTGATTTATAGAAAAGACACCAAAAAAAAAACAAAAATATAAAATCGATTACTTTTTTAGATAATACATTCAAAAATAGAATTTATCGAATTAAATGCCGAATAGCTTTTTTCAATTCTCATAATCGGAACCAACTCACTTCGAATGGCAATAAAGGGATTACAAAATATAAAATAATATTAAAGTAAACAACCACGTTTTAATTCCCGAGTTATAGATTAATCTATAAAATGAAAGTAATATTACTGAAATATTCAATCATTGCAGTTCACCGAATATGTGATGAAAACGAATAAAATGGATCAAACATGCTTTTACTATAAACTACTTCTCTTTCTTTTCTCTAACATTTAAGTAGGTAAATAATGTAACGAATTACAGTCGCGATTTGAAGAAAATATTTAACGAAACCGGTGTATTATCGAGCTAAACCCAGAAACAGCAGAAAAGAGTTAACAAATACAAAAACATGGGATGGTACGTTTTCCGAAATGACGAACGGAGGGATGGAAATGATAAACAGTTCTTCGAAATAGAAACGTTCCTGTTCTAAGAAAGCCGTGTATTTTCGCGGGCTACCCACTCCAGCGCCCCCTACCACAGTGACTCATCAGAAATTCACCACTCACACAAACAAATTACTCATTTCACGATCAAAAGTCATCATTACTTATCATATTTCTATCGAAATGCAACATCTGGCCGTTGGCGTTTCATTAATTATCTATATTTTAAAATCATTTTACGAACGCATCTTTATTATTCGTGTTTATTTTTAATTATTAAAATTACTTAAGTGAGAGTAATGTGTCGAAATACTAGTTCAAAATGTTAGTTGGCCAAGTAAACTTTGTAAAACCGTAAGGAGATTGCAACGCGTGCAAAATTGTTCTTGCATCGTGCCGCGCCAATTTCATTGCTACAAAAGTGCGTAATATCGATTACTGGCTCCCTTACCCTATCTTCCGTCTCGCTCTCGCAACGCACAGGATTGTCCGGGAACAAAAAAGCCGCATAATGGAACGCGGAGACTTTACGCGCGGAGCATAGACGCCATTTTGTTATTTCCTACTTTGACATAAGCCCTTTTGAGATGGCGGGCGCGTCCCCCGCCGTGGTCGCTATGGCAACCGATCTGTCACACGCATAGAACATAAAACGCAAGCATTGATTTTTTCCCCGCTTCCTCTTTTACTTTTACGCGCGTTGCGCGACTTTTTGCTTGAATTTTTATTTTTAAAGCGCGAGTTTTGGCGCTGCTATAAACGCCTGTTGTATTTGCATGTCGGCGGTTTGCGGCAGGCGATTGAAATGTGTAATGGGTACCGAAGTGAAAATGCATTTTAGGCGAGTTTAGAACATTTTCAATAACTACGGATTATGTTTTTTTTAATAAAAATTCTGTTATGTCTTGTCTAGTTAAGACTGCGAAAATAAAAAAAAATCTGTTTTTTTTTTGTTTTAAATGACAATGCTTGTTAGTGCTTTCAACATTTTGTTGATTAAGAAATATCAGCGTAAACGTATTATTATTTAGTGCCTTAATTAAAATTAATATTTCATTATCTATCGAGCGATCGCTTTAATATTTTTTGTATTTTAAATAAAAAAGAATATAGCTTTTTCCAACAATATTAATAAACAAATCAATCTTAACACAAAGATAACTCCTGAAAACACCGTGTTGGTAAATAAGCATCAAGTTTACAGGATAAGGGAAAATTTGTTAAGGTAGGCCCTGTAACCCCAAGGGTGCGTCCAAGGGTCGTTCCCTAGCATCTATCCCTTCCAGATGGGCCGATTTTCCGCCCTCGGTTCCCGTTAACTGGATTGGAGGAAAATATGCTACCTTGAATTTAGACAGCAAATAGGCCATGAGGATTTGGTTTACACGAATTTGCATAGACACGTGGTTTAAGCGTCTAGCTTGAACCTTTGACATCTTTACTGTAACTACAGTGAGTCATTTGTGACTCAGAATCATTTTCCAACGGCTTTAGATGAGCCTAAACCAAATTTTGTCGAGCCCTTTTCAATTGAATAGTCTGTCATTTGCTGATTGGGTGAACATAGGAGTGTGGTATGTCATCAGCCAATAATGTTGACATCTATGTCATCTTAATGATAGGTATCCATTAATTTTTATTTCAACAACACAAGTGCTTGGGCTTTCTTCAGGATGGGAGGGCTTCGCAGGCAAAAACAGGAGACCTGCTACCAAAAATGAATGGTACGGATTGACAGCAATTTTTATTTTTTATAATCGTAACCAAGTCACTGTAAATACGAATAAAACGACAATGTTATTTAAAATAACAATGTTATTTATGCAGATCCACTTTTTACTTCCCGAAATTTTTCTTTATAAACGAAACCATTCGTTTGCTCGTTTCGTTTTTGGTTGTGGACTTACATATAGTACTACTACCTGCAGCAGGAACAAAACAATACAGTTATATGTTTTAGATGGCTTATTTTAAATGTCCAACTACTCACCGGTGCGACGCTTTTTCCAATTCCACACTATTTTCTCCACAATTTGTTCTTCTCCAAATGGCGTTTCGTCCACGACGCCGACAATGAGCTGATGCAGTGGACTGTCGGTCTCCCATTCACAATTTTAGTAGATCTTGCTGTGTAATGTCTAAAATTTTCGCAACTAATAACACTACGTTACTACTATTTGATTATCATTTCCGTTCATGCTGAGGGCACAGTAAATGCATAGTGACAGTTAAGCATAGCAATTTCAATATTCAAGCACTCTACTTGCCACTGCTGCTTTCCTACAACTGCCATACTATTTTACACTCCCTAAAACTAAGTACGTAATGAGGTAAAATTTACTATTCATTTTCTAGGAGTCGTTAATTCTAATTTTAAATTTACTTTCCATCAGGCCTAGTATACGCAACGCGACTAAATTTTATCGCGGTCTTAACAAACGTCAAAATCGATTGAAGTCAGTGCGTCAGCTGTTGATTGGCTGAAAATACGAGTGCAATGTGCTATTAGCCAATCAACAGTATCGAAACTTTTGTCGTCTCATGCTATAAACATATTGTGTATGCTAGGCCTGCATATCAGCGATCATCAGTCGTCCGTCGTTTTTAGCTTACGCCTCGTATAATTTATTACTATCCGTATCTATAACGTTTAATTTTTCAAATATTGGAACCGGGCATAAGCCAATCACAGCTACGGTTTGACAAGAAGTTCTTTTACGTCGCTTCAATTATATTTTCTACGTGTTAATGGATTACTAATTTTAACGTGTGAAGCTCAAGTCTCGATTACGATTTGGGACGAGCAACGGTAAATAGACTTATTTGTCATTTCACTTGTTGATTCTCTTCGGCACGTCGAAACTCAGTCTAGACTAGTTTCGTCTAGATTCTTGTTTTTTTGTCGGACATAGATAAGTAGTGACCTTTGATTTAGTAGCTTCAATTGAACGATAGCTATCTACAACGACTGTCGTGTTTTAAAGATAGGAAATTTGGCCAAGGCTTAATTCTCCCATAAGAAATAAACAGATTCCTACTAAAGTTAATTTATAATTTTGGGCATTTGTAGGTGGTGCTACTACTATTTCTAAACTATTTAATAACTATATAAAACGCGTTATCTACAGTAATTAAACGTCTATCCTTTTCTATTTTTTAATAAAATTATTAAAATTTATTATTTTCGGTACTACTTACCACTTCCGTATGGAATATATTTTATAAATGGCTAATGAAGACCGGATCTTCTTATACAGGCTACACATTTTTAAAGGAGCCTTCACACATTGTCAGATATATGTAAAGTAAGAGGGTAGTTGAAATATTTTGTATTTGTATTTTTTATCTCAAGGACTCTACGAATCAAGATAAAATTAAAATGTATTTAAATATGTACGACTACAATATAATATATTTTTACTACATAAAAAGGTATTATTAATACGCATATTCCTCTAAGGTCATTGGTTCGATCCCCGGTCGTGTCAATATGGGAAACAAACTATCCTATATTGTCTTGGGTCTAAGTGTTGTCGTACTCTCGCTGTTTTGGATGTCTGTAACACAAGTGCTTAAGCTACTTACCACAGAATCAGAGCAATGTATGTAATGGTGTCCAATATTTATTTATTACTGACCCGACTGACGTTGTTCTGTGTTAATGACGACTATGTAATTGGAATTGGTTTTCACCCACGAATTTTCTGAATTTTCGCGCAATTTTAACAAAAAAACCCTTCTGACAACAACAAACACAACATCAAAAAAAGCGAAATTGGTTGAGCCGTTCACGCGTGATGGCGTAACCAAGGAAAATAGAGAATAATTTTTATAGATACATATTTACTTGTCTTAAAAGTAGCTAAAACACAATTGCATACACGTTACACGAGTTACTAACGTTAACGTTACATCGCCAACGCGCAGCTCTGATTTTGCGACTTAAAACGATCTGCATACAAAACTAATGAGGCTGATTGCACATGCATACAGGTGTTCATTTCATACATGTACACACGGGTATATGCACCGCAATCCTTGTTGCATTCGTGTTGTATTTGTATTAGTCCATATCAACAGTGTGACCAACAGGTGGGCGTGTTGGCCGAAATCGCAGCACAACCTATCTAGTAGTTGATTACTTCGGTCAGTAATACAAAATGGTAATCGAGTACTTTTATATGTTAACAGTTTTGTTAGCAACTTTGGTAGTTTCTCTAGTGAAATTTCCATAGTTTTTTCTCAAATTCAAATTCAAGTAGGTTACATATAATAACACTTTCGAATCGTCATTGTATATAATGCAAAGTGATTCTACTTCCGGTTCGGAACCTATATCTACCGAGAAGACACCGGTAAGAAACTCAGCAGATTAGTTCCAGTGGCAGTATCTAACTTATAGCTATGTGTAGAACACTTTGGACCAAGTCATATAGTTTTATTTTGATGAGTGAGTCTCACTATGTACCTCGATACTTAATACTGAAATTACCGTACCTAACCTTTGGGGGGTTAAAAATGGGACCCTTTTACTAAAACTTCGTTGTCTTTCGGACGTCCGTCTACCTGTCACTCGGCTGTACTTATGTTAAGATCCTCAATAGGTAGACAGTAGAAATTGTAACAAATTATGTATTCTGTTGCCATTATAACAGCAAGCACTAAAAAATAAATAAAATAAATATTTAAGGGGGCACACATACAATAGACGCATGGTCTATATAAATAATGGCAACAGGAAGGCACTAGAAATGTTCACAAGATAGTCGGTTATATTTAAACTTAATGATACAATTAAAATAAACTGCTCGATATCAGAAATAAGAAGTATTTTTATCAATAAATACGAGTAGTAACAATAAGGTTCTTGAAATGTTAAACAACAATGTTCTTAGTCAAACGTAGTGAATCTTTCGTACCCAAGTTCGGCTCACTCTTGGCCGGGTTACCTTACTATTTGAACGAATAGAAGAGAAGAAATAAAGCAACACATACGATAAATAAAAATTGCATTTACTAAAGTCAAAAGCCTCTTAGACATTAATAACATCTACAACGCAATTTAATATTAGGTACTATCCTATAATTAAATAACTAGAAAATAACCAGATTTTACACAATTACATCTATATGTACACTTTATTTATCTAATATATTAATACTTGGTTATAAGCTTAAAATTAAGGCTATTAAAAATATAATACTATGCCTTTAGGATAACTGTAACTACAAAATTTCCAAATAACCAGTTTTTAAAAACCAAAGGAACTGTAAAAATCAATTTATTTCCGACTTGATCATTTTTGAACTATTTGATAAATGCTGAAAAGCTTATAAATAACAGACGGTTAGAGATTAAGTTGCAGTTAAGAACAATGAAAGGTTTAAGCAAGCGTTTCAACTAACGAATTTATAAAATTTAAGTTCAAGTCGGTCAAATGTTAATACCTACGCATATTTTTGGTTACAATTAAAATATCTACAATTTAGAAGGTAATAATTACTCTGTCATGATAGGATTTACAACTTTCACATTCCATTTCAAATAAGTACTTACCTACTTAGGGGGCCTACTACCAAAAACGAAATATGCCGGATCCGACGAAAGTAGACAATTTTTAATTCTCCTAAATCGTAACCAGTTCACTTTGAATGCTAATAAAGTGTTTTAAAAAAAAAACAAAATAGTAGGTATTTACACAAATCACAAACTACGTCATAACTCCCGAACTTTCGATTAATCATCAAAAACGAAATCGTTCGTTCTTCATTTCAGTTTTAATAGTAGGCCCTCTGGACACTTTTACAAAAGTGTAAACGCTATGTTGCTAACGGATTACGTTGTTAGTCACTTTACAATCACGGTCAATGAATTTCAACCGAAACTGCTTCTGTTTTTATCAAGTAATCTGTCATGATAACGCATTTACATCATCACTAACTTAATACAATAACTAGTTATTACAAAAGGCAGTGGTTTTAAGGAAAATGGCAACTTTTGCTATTTGTTAAGAAGACGTTGAGCGCCATCTAGCGTCGAGTAGAAGAACTTAACATGTAAAAGTTGAATTAATGTAGCTAATTAAATTGAAATCACAAACAAATCTAGGTGCTAAGGTCTAATTCACTGTTAATTTGGCACGATTGTGCACTGACAACAGCTAGGTATCCAAAACAAGTCCGTGTAAAGAACTTGCGCAGTTGGTTGTAGCGCTACAAGACGCTTTTGTATGTACTTTTGTTCGCAGCGTGAAGTGTATCCCGGCGGCACTGTACACAAACCACTGCATTGATTTGACCTGTGAGATTGAGAAGAAAAATGAAACAATCAAAAAAAGGAATTGTTAAAATATTTCTCTTCTGTTGAATTAAAAGTTTAAAATATGTTACAACGCCATCTGTTGGGGAATAGCAACACTTCCAAACGAAAAGCATCTGTAAATGATGATTCAACAAGACGCCGTTAGATGGCGTTGACACCAAATCAGTAATAAAATGTACAAGTACCTCAGTTTTTCAACAAATGGTAGGTATTAAAAAAAGAAAACATTATCCACCTATTGTGAATTTTTGATACCGTTGATGGGCTACTAGCACAATGATCGTACATTCAGCCAATAAGCATCTGATGCGCTGAGTTTTATCGATTTTGACTTTTTAAAGCATATTGCCAGTCCTTTTACTCTAGCAGCCTATGGATTCATTACACTCAGAGATCATACAATGGACTCCCCGCTTTTGCGACACTGGGTGGGATTGCTAAATTAAGTGTTGGCAATCACAACCAGTGGTTAAAATTTTACACAATTTAAAAAAAAATAATAATAACATAGAACATAAGTTACTTTGTTACTAACAAATTTGGATCATGTTGTCTGAATAAACAAAATTTATTATTATTATTATTATTATTTGACGTTTGTTAAGAGCGCGATAAAATTAAGTCGCGTGGCGCATACTAGGCCTGTAAGAGCATCATAAGCGCCGCTAGGTAAAATAAGGTACTTACGCGCATATCTCGGCGCGCACCAGCTGCGTCATGTTCTCGGGCATGTTGACGACATACCGCCAGGAGCCCTTGTTGTTGAGAGCTGCGCGTGGCGTCACGAACTCGGTCCTCACTTGGCACAACTCCTGCGCATTCGGGTTGGTCTGCCGCCGCGACCTCTCCGCTGAAGTCTCCGCGCTGGGGAACCACGTATCGTATTGTTACCATTTGGACAGGCCCGGTGGAAAGGCTGTCGAACCAAAGGTTCGATTCCCACCCAGGACAAATATTCATGTGATGAATTTCGGTTAAGATATTTGTCAAACGTTGTCTTTTGAAAAAATACTACTACAAAGTAAAAGAGTATATGAATGACAAGAACGTGTGGATCACTAACTAGTCTGCTGACTTACCTATTTCTATTTATACAAATTCTGCAAGAGGTACCTATTTCTTTACATTAGGAAATATTCGTAAGTTGACAAAATTCTTATTAAGCGCAATGCGCATTAGAACCTACAGTTTGTTTATTTCTTAGTCTTAAATATATAATAATATATTTAAAAAAAAATCTTATTACTTTAAATCAATTAATTATTTTTTACAATTTACACACCACACTGTATGTCTTAGTGCAAAACTAGTTATAAGTTCGGCTATATTTGTAATACGAACGACAGTGTCTTGCCGGTATCTTCTCTTTAGTTATAGGTTCCGAACCGGAGGTAGCGTCATTTGCATTATATAGGCGTTTCACAAATATTACTGGTGTAATTTAAATGATTTTTGTTGGTGTACCTGGCTAATCCCAGCGCTATCTGGAGCGCCTCAGCCCCAGTGAGGGTACGTTTGGCCGACTCCTTGACCAGCTCGGCGTTCCGGCGGCGGCGCGTGCGCTGCACGCTAGTGCGAGTGGGAAACGTGACAGATCGCTCCACTGTCACGTCAGACCGCGACGGTGATATGTATCTGAAATTAGTATTATAGTGGGGCATCGATTATTATCCGAACTAAATAGAGTACGTGGTGGGTACAGGAGGTTTAAGAAATCATTTTCGGTTATCATCTGAATTTAACAGTGTGATTAACCGAAAAAATGGTTTCTTGAACACTAGGGACAATTAGGACACAATAGGGACAATGACTTAGTAAAAAACTCCATAATGATTCTATTTAATAACTATTGATGATGATACTCAAATGTTCAGTGGAGGGAAGTGTTAACGTCACTATTTCGTAAAACTTGTACGAAGAAGTAACGTCGCGCTAAATATTAATGCAATGTGTTTCACTATTATAATTTCAATATACGTATAGTACCTATTTTTAAATTGATAAATGAAGTGTCTTATTTTTTTTAATCATTTTTGATACATGCAGGCATGCAAAGGATATTGGTAGAAAAAATTAAAACCTAGGTTTAATCGTCGATATTTTTCCTCTTCATCATATTCGTGGTCGTCAAGATTTTTTAGGAAATCTCAGCCATATCCTAGGGCTTAGTATTTCGGATAAGATCTTTCGATTAATCATTATTCGGATGATTGATGTTCCACTAGATAAAATTGGCAACAAGGTATGTTTATTTGGGTAATTGAAGTAAAACAATGACGAATAAATTTCGAATACTTACTTCCACCACTCATTAGGGTTATAATGCGTCACCCCGCTCGCCACTTGTCTGAACCAATCCGGAGTCTCGTAGTTGTACCCCACGTTCCCCATGTTCCCTACATTCCCAACGTTTCCCCCATTATACACGTTCGTACTCGGCGTAAACCCCCCCAGGGGGTTCAAACTGTTCTGCCGGTAGAGTTTCTTATAGTCTTCATCGTACTGGTTCAGGGAAGGGTTCCAGTATCCTGGGCCGGACTGTTGGTATCCGTGGTAGCCGAACTTGGTGAAGTTTGACGTTTGGTACGTATTGATGTTGTATGGTGATGGATCCACGGGCGATGGTGGCTGAAGGGGAGTCTTCTGCGTGAAGATATCTGGAAGACGTTTATGTTGACCATAGTGAGTGTAAACAAGGAACTGCTGGAGCAGTGGGATTAACACGCTAAAAACCGATACTAGAGTAGTTTTACATAGGGACAAAGAAGTATGAAAGTAATTTAAAGGAAATTGTAACGACGCTGCGCAGTGGGTAACTGATATAACGAAATTTTCATAGATTGGTTTATTGTTATTCATACAAAACTGTCGCTCGATTTTTGCTTTGAGACTATTGCTATTGTAAAAATGCCAAACACTACATTTTACATTAATTTTTTTGATGCATCCGGCCTTTTCTGTGCGCTCCTACGTAGGTGCTATTATTTTATTTTAATTGATAAGTTCATTGTACTTTTGTATAAAATTGATTCTTTGTACACAAAGGTTAAAAACAAGCAGGTGAGATATTAATGAGTGTTTGAGACTGCAGCAATGGAAACAGCAGAACTACTAACATTACCATACAAAGTAGCACTAACTTATTTAGTACTAGCCGAACCGACAGACTTCGTCCTGTCAAAAAGATTTGGAATGTGGCTTGACTCTAAATTTTAGTTTGAAAACGTTTGTATGTGAAAAAGAAAAGGGCTGTTTTTAGGGATTTCCCGGCAATTATTCGATTTTTTCTCGCCGTAAGAACCGTCCTTGGACTTCAACGAACATTTAAAAAAAATAATTAGCCAAATTGGTCCAAGCGTTGTTGAGTTATGCGCTTACCAACACATTTTGCGATTTATTTTTATATAATAGATTATTTGTACATTTTAGTACTTACCATGATTGTACCTCGTGTGAAACTTGGTGTTGTAGTCCTTGGGGTACAAAGGGTCGTTGACCAGCGATATTTGGTCCACGTGCGGGAGGGAGTTAGGTCCGTACCCGTAGGGGTACTCCGGCTTCTTGTTCACGGAGAAGTCGTCGCGGCTCTCGTCCGAGAGGAGGGTCCGGATGTCATACTGGCCCGCTTCTATGAGCTGCCGGATTATGAGTCTGGAAACAGGGAAAATCCAATTAGGATTTTTTTTTATTTATACCTAATTAATCGATAGGTACACTTATGACCTCTGTTGCCGAGAGGCGAGCGGGCCGGACTTTAGTATCGCGCTATCTCTGAGGTCCGATCCTCGGTTGGGTCAATATGGGAAACGAACTTTTCTATATTATCTCGGGTCTGGGTGTTGTGGTATAGTCGTTGTTTCTGATTTCTGTAACACAAGTGGTTAAGCTATTTACCACAGAATCAGAGCAATATATTCCGTGGTAAGTAGCTTAAGCACTTGTGTTACAGAAATCAGAAACAACAACTATACCACAACACCCAGGCTTGAGATAAAATGGATATAAATATTTTCAAGAGACAGAAAAATTTGATATCCTCTTGCGGTGTGGGATTTGAACCCACGATTTTCACGTACCACTTGTTGCACTATATATTTGTTAACCTATATAAAAGTTCGTTTTCGATATTGACCCGACCGGGAATCGAATTCGGAACCTCAGAGATGGCGCGCCAGAGTCCGGTCCGCTTGCCTCTCAGCTATGAAGGTCGTCAAATTTGGTTAATCATAGGAGTATTTTATTCCAAAATAGCGTAAGACCCCCATGGGGATAAAATAAGGGATGATGGACGTATAAAATCTTACTCGGGGTAAGGATCCGGGTGTACGCAGTACGTCAGTCCGGGCTGCGCGCAGGACGGCGCCCTGCCGGGGGGCGCAGGCTCCAGGTTGCAGTTCTGGCCGTAGGGGCAGCTGTAGCCGTCGCCGCCGCGAGCTATACTCCAGATCAGCTGCAGACAAGAAAACACGTCATTATTATTTCTTGCCTATTTTTTTCTAATTCAAAACTTATTTGAATCATTTCGTGTTTGTTTATGTATATTTAATAGTTTCCGTAAGTACTTTTATAACGCTTATTAGTTACTATTGTTGTTTATTATTATTTTTTTAGATCACTTATGCACTTTTTCACTATTACCGCATCCATAAAGTAACTCTCCGCATGACCCAAAGGTTCACTGGTAAAGAATGCGCCTAACATTAAGTCCGCCTGTTGTACTTTTTTTGTGCAATATAGTTTTTAAATAAATAATTAGGTTTATTTCACTGTGCGACGTCGCTGGCGTCTGTGGCAAATCACTCGGCATGGTCCACTGTGCACCAGCGTCATGGCCTGCGAGGTGGGCTATGACTTATGATGAGGCCCTTTTATTGTAGACATCATGACTTGCCATAGTCTGCATCGCCTGGTTGACGAGGAAAACGCTCATTTTTGCATTTTATTGTATATATGTTTTCTGTTGTTTTCTTTTTCTGTCTCCATACATATATTGTATTTTGTACTTATACAGATGTGTTGGGATGTTTTAAAGTAATCAATGTTTATTTTTTCTTTTTTTTTTCTCTTTTATCAAAAGCCATAAACGCTAGGAATGACGTCGAAGGAAACTGTGGGGCGGTGCGTCACTAGACGTGATGGGGTCGTCAACGACATTGCATTATTGATTACTGGCTGTTACCCGCTACTTCTCCCGTGTTATTTTAGGGTAAAAATATTGTATATTATAATCTAGTATTTTATCTTTCTCTCTGCCAAATTTCATCTAAATCCATTAAGTTGTTTTTGCGCGAGAGAGCAACAAACACACATCTATGAATTCATACATTCTTACAAACTTTCGCTTATAATATTAATAGGATTAACTTTTTCCCTGTTGCGTCTAAATTGCATCTTAAAAAGTAAGTTAATATTTAAAAAAACATTATTCTTCTAACAAACAAAATAAATAATAAATAAATATTGAACAACATCACATATATTACTCTCATTCTGTGGTAAGTAGCTTAAGTACTTTTGTTACAGAAATCAGAAACAACGACGGTACCACAACACCCAGACCCGAGACAATATAGAAAAGTTTGTTTCCCATATTGACCCGATCGGGGATCTCTCTCGGCTACTTATCAAACGATAGTCATTCATTCATGATGAATATTTCGTTGCTGACATTCACAACTTACAAAACAATTGATACTGCCTCGCCCAGACATTTAAAACGTACATTGACTCAGTTGGTTCACCAAACTGTCAAACGAGTTGTACCAGTGACAGCTGACGATGACATTGGCATTTAGGCCGACAACAGCTGTAGGCGGCTTCCGACAGCCCACTTCCGGTGATAAGAATGAGCACTATTTCGCCTTGGCCAGTCTAGAATGTAGACCACAATAAAAACCGGCCAAGTGCGAGCCAGACTCGCTCATGAAGGGTTCCGTAGCAGCAAGTAACATAATTTAAAAGTTTATATTGGAGTTGATTGAATTAAAGGTAAATTGTGGTTTACGATTCACAACGTATCAAATTTTCGGTGGAAGATTGTATGTTAGTTTCATCATTTAAAATTTTATTTTAAAAGTTACAGGGGGGGGGTACACATTTTACCACATTGTAAGACGATTGTAAGTGTCTCTCGCGCAAACTACATTCCATTTAGAAAAAAAAATGATATTAAACACCTCAATATCATTTTTATAGACCTATCCATAGATACCCCAACCGTATTAGTTTAAAAAAAAATTGAGTTTCAGTTTTAAGGATGGTGAGCCCCTAAAATTGACTGTTTCTTTTTGTGAAAAAACTCAATGCGGTTCACACAACATCTACATAGTATACGAAGCTTCAACAGCATATGTCTCATAGTTTCGGAAAAAAGTAGCTGTGACAGACAGACAGACATAATACACACATGACAAATCCATAAGAGTTCCGTTTTCGCCACTTGTCTACAGAACCCTAAAATGTATCTTTTTAACCAATGTCACTGTTTTTTACCGACTACAATTAAAGAGAAGGTTATCCATGATCCATGATCCGGTAAAGTGAAAGGAAAAGCAAATCCGTTTGCTTTTCTTTGAAAAGTAACGTTACTAGAATTTTATCAAAAGTTTTGTACTTTTTTTAGCACGTGCATTAAATCATAAATAAATAAGAAAGTGTAGGTAGGTGCCAAAAGCTATCGTTTTTATCACAGCTGTTCTGCATGATTGTATAACTCAAGCAAGCCGCTTTAAACAAAGTCCCTTGAGAACAAAACTCTTGGATATCTGATTGATCTCAGCGATACGAATGGGAACCACAAATTTTTAATTCAAACAGTTACATTATATCATATTGGTATAGACTTAAAGTGAAGAAAGAAATTATAGAAAAAAAACATCCCTTTGCTGGGTTAAATTTGAGATAGCAAATTTTCAAAACAAATCGGCCACGGAGTCAAAACTTAAAATTCGCAGAACCATCTGTTGAACAGAAAATCCGCGCTTGATCATTCATTGGATGCGCAGGAGTATTCTGCGCAGGCGCAGGATTAAAGCACGCTTTCCATTACGTGCGGCGCCTGCCAACGCGCTCGTTTAAAACTACGGTTTCACACGTGTTGGTATCATTGGTTGCCAGTTTCTGCGTAGCTTGGGTAAAGTATTATGCTCATTTGAACGGATAATATCAAAGTATTTATATTGAAAATTGTGCCTTATGCCCGGTTCGTAATGAATGTGTCAAAAATGACAATTCGTTTTCCAACTGACTACGAGTCAGAAATGATTTTAGCTTACGCCTTGTATAGTTTATTACTAGCTGTAGTTAAAACGGATCGTTTTTCAAGTATACCGAAACCGGGCAATAGTCGAGTGGACCTGAGTACGACTTGGAAACCCGTTTCTGAAAAAATTGTGCCGGCTAAAGACTTACTGGATGTACATTTTGGACTGGAGTCAAACTGCACATTTTGGACTTTGAGCACTTTTAACCGCTCCTTTGTCGTGGCCATAAGAAATAATATGGAACTGCAAATGTTTACTTTGAACTACCTGCTTTGGACGGTACCTTTACAAGTAGACCGCAGCCAAATAACAATCACTTCTGTGTTGTTGTGTTCCTGCGTGTGAGTAAGGTTTACAGAGCTCCTGGTGGGGTGCTACATTAGTAGCAGGGGTCAAGCCTTCAAGGTAAGGGCGACAAGTCCAGTAACAGCTTTATTATGCTGTACTTGTCGCTCTTAAGCTAGGACCTCGTTACCACTTAACATCAGGTGGGATGAGGTCAATCTTGAAGTGCAATAAAAAAAATACATTTACACAAACAATATTTTTATGATAGCAAGGATGACGAGCTTTCATCGCAAGCGGCAATACCGTTATAACAGTTAATGATTTATATATTCTATCTAATCGCATATCTCGCGAGTTTTATATGCAATTGTTATGCAATACTTATTATCTGGTCATAAACTAGAACGCCAAAAATATCCCAAGCTCACAGTGAACTCTCTTCATTGTTACGACACAACAAGATATTAAATTAGGAGATCTAGATTAGGTTAGTACTCAAACAAGTGATTACCTAATCTAGAATTCTAGATCATCTTTTGTCATCTTTTGTTTGTACAAAAGGAGAGAAATTACGTCAGTTAATTATTAAAACTGATAGTGTACTTTTCGTTAATAGTTTATTTTCTAATGGTTCGTATTTACTGGACTTGTTTGAAAAGTCGTTTCTGTAGTCAGGTCGTATGTAGTTGTACCTGGACAAATCTCCTGGACTTAAAGATTGTTATATTTGTTTTGTCACGCCATTTGTTCTCGTGAGCAACTCGCTTCAAACCCGTTTGTGCCTTGAAACGAGCTCAAACTGTATATTGGCCTCAACATTGTAGAATACCTACTGAACATCCATGCTCAATAGTGATATAATATCATCTCACCTCTGACCCTGCTACAGGAAGTATCCGCAAAAGAAGCTTATTTAATATTTCTTATATTACACTATGACGAAGAAGTAAATATGTATGACTTTGACATTTCAATATCGCGTGACTTTCCAAGTAAATTCTCAATCCCATAAATTTTATACAATTGTCGAAACGCTAATGATGATTGACAGATGCCAGTTGCCAAGACCCGCTGGTTTTGGTATATTTGATACATTTATGCATGCATGGTACTTATATCATATTAATCATATATTACAAATATTTAATAAGATACCTAGTGAACTAAAAGTACTGCCTAATAGATTATTTAAACATAAACTATCAATGTGGCTTAGAGAAAATAATTTCTATACAATGAGTGAATTTTTTAACTATTTAAAAAATAGGTTAGATCTTTAATTTTATTTTGTATACAGTAAGTAGGTAAGTGATCTAAATATCACCAAGGGATTTGCATGCCAATGTTGGTAAAATATGTTTGTGCTTTTATTTTATTTTTAACATCTTTTGTACCATATTTTATGCAAATAAATATATTTCTATTTCTATTTCTACAACTGAAGAAATAGTTTGTTTATTTGAACGCGCTCATCTCAGAAACTACTAGATTTTTTTATGTTGGAACTATCCATTTTATCGAAGTAAAGTTTTGGCCGTATAAAATTACTCTGCAACCAATAGGAGCCAAGAATCAGTTGAGAAATACGAGGATATTACGCATGAGAAGCCGCAAGGCGCTAGTAAATTAATACAATACCAGCCAATGGTAAGTCAGAAATTTTATTGACCTATTTTTATATTTTGACGACCTCCGTAGCCGAGAGGCGAGCGTGCCGGACTTTGGCTTCGCGCCATCTCTGAGTTTCCGGGTTCGATCCCCGGTCGGGTCAATATGGGAAACGAACTTTTCTGTATTGTCTCGGGTCTGGGTGTTGTGGTGCCGTCGTTGTTTCTGATTTCTGTAACACAAGTGCTTTAGCTACTTACCACAGAATCAGAGCAATGTAATGTATGTGATGTTGTCCAATATTTATTTATTATATTTATATTATTATCAAACATAAAAGCCAAACATGAATCAGGCTTTAATTAATTTAACTGCGTACGAACTATGTTCAGTTAATTCAAATAATCGCCCAACTTAAGGCTAGATGAATTGAGTTGAATTCTAATGATGCCTGTCACGTTACTTTAAGATAGCAAGGTTGTACATTATAGGCAACCAACGATGACAATTGCTGACACCTCCAGTTGACACCGACCTGCTAACTTTGATACGGAGATGATTATAGGACAATGTCTACTAATGACTTTCATTATGCGATTCCGTGTCAAGACCGTGTCGTGAGGTTACTTGAGAGGTGTTTTATTTGATAAATGGATCATGCATTCAGTGTAAATAAAATTATCTACGTTCATTGTCTAATTGGGGGCATGATCTAAATGTTTCATAATTATTGCATGTCTATCATATTGCAAGTCATGTTTTAAATTATTAGAGACTAGACTCTAATAATTTAAAACATGACTTTTTGTTTTATATCTGTAATTTTATATTTGTTTGACATAATATCAGCATATACACATAAATGCAATGAGTGAGTTGTGTCACAACAATTATAACTGTTACTGATAACTGACTGCGGTTACATTTTATTTATTTATTTATTTATATAGGACAACCAACAAATCTTACACTAAAAAATAACATTACATACAAACTTGAAATAAAGTTTAAGTGCAGATTCATTTACAGGCTGCCACGACTTGCAAATGTGAGGTAATTAATTTTGTTATAATATAAGTGTGTATGCAGGTATTACTGTGTTTAGAAAGGTAGGTAAAGATATCAATTAACGAACTAAATATAAAAAAATAGGTTACAGTTACTGAGCAGACAAAGTTAATTACCTTTTAAAATAATCTAGTAAATATTTTTTAAATTTATAAAGGCTATCTGAAAAGATGTCAACACCGCTTCTTTTCTGGTACTCATTATATTGTCGTTGCAATCTGTTTATTATTGAGTGGTGACCGAGCTTGCTTCTGGATCCGCTAATATTAAATGGCAAATATTTACCTGGCCTTGGTAATTTAAATGGGACGTTTATTTGTAGTTTTTCCAAAAGACCAGGGAAATCCAGCCCTTTTTATTTACATATTTATCTTTATAACTTGACAGTTGTCTAATTACCTATATTTTTATTATATTTATACACAAGACGTACAGCCATCATACATTCTAAAGTTGTACAGTTCAGAGGTGTTGGAGGATTTTATTTTGGTAACATTATATAATCTTATTTTGTTCACATAATTTACTGTACCTACCTTGATATTAGTGACTTAAATTGCAGACATAAAAGCAATTTAAATGCTTGAATTTCTATTGATATTAAATAAAAATTAATTAAGCTTTACGATTCAGATCAAAAAAATGGAATCATTCAAAAGTTGATGTTAAATTATGTGATTTATTAGACATATGACATTTATAAACTTATGCCATAGTTACACGAAAGATTCGAACAAATTAAATTTCAACATACTGTTTGATAAAATGCCAGAATTTTGAAAGAATGTGACCCGGTATTCAGTTGAACCGGACCAATTATTATCGTAAACGATAAATAATATAAATATTAAACGATGTAAAATAATGTTTGATTGAAAATATATTACACTACCGTCCTACCTGCTGTCCGGTTTTACAGGTGTGAAATATATGTATGTACATATATATATATATATATATATATATATATATATATATATATATATATATATATATATATATAATAATTTTACGTTGTTTCTATACCTCATTATACAAGTATTATATCTTGGGTTCTGATCAATTTATGTATTTTAGATAGAAGCGTGAAACATCTTTATTCTATGATATCTTGGGAAAGTCTTAGTGATTACCTATTTATTATTAGTAACGTTTTAAAACACATCTTCATTTTTGAACTCTTTAAGTGGATGGGCCTACTGATACATTTAAATATTTTGGTTCATTTGTCTGACTATTCGATGATGTATCTTTACACTGAATAGTATTTCTCAATGTTATGCAAACTAAATGAGTCGGTAACAATAAGAGTGCACATTGGACGGAATAACAATTAAAAGTATAATCCCTACTAATATTATAAATGCGAAAGTAACTCTGTCTGTCTGTCTGTCTGTCTGTCTGTGTGTCTGTTACGCTTTCCTGCTTAAACCTCTCAACCGAATTTGATGAAATTTGGTATAGGTATACGTTGAATCTCATGAACGGACATAGGCTACTTTTTATTAGAAAATATGGGGGGAGGGGGGTAATACCACCTTTGGAAGTTTATATGGAAAAATGTTTATTTTTGAAGTTAGAGATATGAAATTTGGCACAAATATAGCTCGAAACTTGGATTAAAATAAAGACTACTTTTTGTTTCGAATATTAGGGGAGAAAGGTGTAAAACCGACCATAAAAGGATGTACTCCACGCGAACGAAGTCGCGGGCACAGCTAGTTTAAATATAAAATTTAAATTAATATTTTTCTAAACTTTATTATTATTAAAAAAGGAATATTGCCAAACAATTGCATACTGTACTATTCGCAAGTATTGCGATTATGTTATCTATTAGTAGTAATGTGCATAAATTGTTTTTGACTCTTGGTAGTTGTAAGAAAAGAAGATTCGGAAAACACTATTAAAAGCATTCTTAAATTATACGAAGGTACATATACAGGATAGCTTACGTAAGTTATGTTATCTACACGGCAAAACTTAATATTTGTCAAGGCTAAATCCATTACTTTTACCTAACATCCCTTATTTGTATTAGAGTTATCGAAATCTACTATATAAAAATAAGTCGGGGTTTCCTTCCTGACGCTATAACTCCAGAACGCACGAACCGATTTCCACGGTTTTGCATTCGTTGGAAAGGTTCTTGCTCCATGAGGTTTATAGCAAAGAAAATTCAGGAAACATTTCAACAGAAAAGCGGGAAAATCCTCTAAGGCGAAGCGAAGTTCGCCGGGACCGCTAGTACTATTATAGAAATAGTCTCGTTAGCTATGTATGTTTCAACTCGTTGATGTCTTTTCCACGACTGTACTACACAGCGCAGAATAGGCAACCATAATATGTTGTCGTATCTGAAATGTATCGTACCGTATATTCGTGAGTCGGAGAGAAAAAGTTACACGTGTAAAAAGTGCTCAAAATAAACCCGTTTATACGATAGAATACAATCATTTTTATTATACGAAGTTTTATATTTTTCGTAAAATTTTTCTAAGGCTCAAATACCTTGCACACCTTTTGCTATGGGTTCCCTACTTCAGTTCGAAAGTCGATGCTTCGATGCTTCGATTTTTGTTATATCGAACACGAAAAGTCGATAATTCATTTGTCCGATGTTTTATTCCGCCGATGCTTTATTAGTGCGATGTTACGTTTGTGCGAAAAAACTTGGTGCGAATAACGTTATAGCGATTGCTCATTAGTTCGATAATTTGTTACTTCTTTGGTATGTTGCTTTGAAATAATAATAACCAAATAGTTACTAATTTAAGATGTTGTTTTATATTTCAAGAAAAAATATCCACCAGAACAAAACAAAATCAAGTGACGTTGTTACGTTTTTATATAAATATCGAGAATTTTAGTTTAAAATTCTATTTTACTTTAAAATAACAACTCATTGTTGAAAGAAATGTGCAAAAAATAAAGACATTTATATTTGAATATGATAGGTAATTAGATACTTTATCTACAAGAAGACTTTGTCTATTGAATAAGAAGTTATTTCCACATAATTATTTTTTTCCAATAGACATTATATTGGGAAAAAAATAATTATGTGTCTATGTTAGAACTAAAATAAAAAAAAAAACAAAACATATACAAACACAATACTCGTAAATGTTAATAAAATAATCTTGATTACGTTTTAAATCATGTGACAGTATTAATGGAAACATTAAATAATTATTTTATAATAATATAACTGAAAGTAAATATCCCGATATTTATATTAAAAACGTAACACTTGATTTTGCTTTGTTCTGGTGGATATTTTTTCTTGAAATATAAAACAACATCTTAAATTAGTAACTATTTGGTTATTATTATTTCAAAGCAACATACCAAAGAAGTAATAAATTATCGAACTAATGAGCAATCGCTATAACGTTATTCGCACCAAGTTTTTTCGCACAAACGTAACATCGCACTAATAAAGCATCGGCGGAATAAAACATCGGACAAATGAATTATCGACTTTTCGTGTTCGATATAACAAAAATCGAAGCATCGACTTTCGAACTGAAGTAGGGAACCCTTGCTATACTCCAACAGGCCTAGCATGTGCAATATGTCAAAATCGCATGAGACGACAAAAGTTTCGATACTGTTGATTGGCTAATAGCACACCGCACTCGTATTTTCAGTCAATCAGCAGCTGACGCACTGACTTCAATCGATTTTGACGTTTGTTAAGAGCGCGATAAAATTTAGTCGCGTTGCGTATGCCAGGCCTGCAAGTCTCCAACCCATAACCTGCTCTAAATGAGATGACATTGTTAAATAATAAATAAATAGCTATTTTACAATATCATACATATTGCTTTTGTGCATAAATGCTGAGGTTGAAACCCAAATTGGCCTCACAAAGACTTTTAGTTTTGTGTAAATGTATTTTCTCTCTTTCTTTCAAATGTTTTTCTATTGTGAGGATCGAACCCACGACCCTTAGATTAATAGATGAGAGTGCTAACCATAATTCCACCTGGCCAGCTTTTAAGATAGTAGAGAATTCTTGGAATATTTTGTTAGCAGTCAACAAAAACACACAATATTGCGGCAAAGCTCACTTAAGAAAGTGGAATACATCCAAACGTCCAAGTTAGGTAACAGTTTGGTCCAAAACACGCCATCTGGCGAATGGGGCGTGCCTTCCGCGCAAACAATGCGCCTTGTTATGAGAAACAGCAATAACCGTCAAACTGGAGCGAAAGAGGATGTTACGTCACTGACCTTGAACTGAAGAGGCTCCTCAAACAATGGCATTTCACAATGGCGCCTGAAATCTAATGAGTTGTGACGTAGAACTGTCTATGGAAAATTTTGTATTTTCATGCTTGGTTAAGTCTTTTGTGTTTCTAGATAGACGACTTTGATATGATTGTGATTTATATAGCTTTAAGAAATTAAAATTTTAAAAATTCTGTCTTTTCTTTTATTTTACTGTTTGATATCACATACATTGTTCTGATTCTGAAGTAACTTAAGCACTTGTGTTACAGAAATCGGAAACAACGAAGGTACCAGATCACCCAGACCCGAGACAATATAGAAAAGTTCGTTTCCCATATTGACCCAACCGGGGATCGAACCCGGGACCTCAGAGATGGCGCTCGCCAAAGTCAGTCTCGCTCGCCTCTCGGCTCTCGGTGTTATGGTACCGTCGTTGTTCCTGATTTTTGTAACACAAGTGCTTAAGCTACTTACTACGGAATCAGAGCAATGTATGTGATGTTATCCAATATTTATTTATTTACGTTGGGTATAAAAAAGCTTTGTTTCTAATGTAAATAAATTGTATGTAAAACAGTAAAAGTGATGACTATAATTTACTCATTACCCATTACAAATTTTTAAATACGCTAAGTAACGTGTGGAGGAAAACGCAAACGATTACATACAAATTCTCAAGAACAATTTCACAACGGACTACAAAGTTAGAGTTCTTAGAAAAACGAACTTTGTACAGAGAGCATGCGAAAACAAGAGTGTCACGCATTGTCCATACACATCTGGTGATATTTTACCGCAACAGCAAAGGTGTGGTTCGAAATTAGTCCTTATTCCCATAACTCAAGAAAGTATAAAGACCTGAGTGTGTCTGACGTGCTTTTGACTGTACAAACAGATAGCTATTGTCGACTAATGATATGCAATTAGAGCGAGGAATAACCAAACATATGGATGAATGACAATGGCAATAGTTTTATCTCCGATTCCCATTTGACCCCCTTTTTAAATATTGTTTTTTAATATCAGACAACATCAAAAATGTTGGCCTTTGGTGTTGAATATCCTAAAGCATCGTCTTTCTTATTGCTGGTTTGATAAATGACTGACTTTTGTTGTAGTTTTGGTTTAGTTCTAGTACTTTTGATTGAATGTTGATTATTTCTTGAATCTTGTTACTCTGTCTCATGTGGCTTAATCCACTTATTAGGTAAATAATACTCTAGCCTTTGTCTCAAACATATATGTTATATATTGTTCAATCTAACTATTGGACCCTTAGATAAAATTAAATAAATATAAATATTGGATAACATCACATACATTACTCTGATTCTGTGGTAAGTAGCTAAAACACTTGCGTTATAGAAATCAGAAAGAACGACAGTATCACAATACCCAGACCAGAGATAATATAGAAAAGTTTCCCATATTGACCCAACCGGGGTTCGAACCCTAAATCACAGAGATGGCACAACGCTAAAGTCCGGCTCGCTCGCCTCTCAGCTTTAGAGGTCGTCAAAGTAATATAATAGATACATCCTTAAAAATGTAATTATACTTCTGTCAGATTAAAACGTTCGCCTAGCACTTTTCCACGCGTCTGTCTTTAATAACTTTATTACTAACTACTTGCAAATGCACCGCTAGTTTTGGGTGCACGCGTGACTCACTCTTGTGTTAAATACGTATTAATATTAAATTATGATCAGCATAACTTATGCGTAGTTAAACAAGGCCTATATAGACTTAGAAGTTCTTGTAACTTACTTAAGTTGCGTAATAAATTATCAACCCGCGTGTTATATTTACATATAATTCAATGCTATTAGATTTTCTACTAGTTTCTGGAATGCAGGTAATAAACTAGAAAGATTTATGTAATGAACGCGTGTTTATGACATATCCTTGTTACTGCTTAACAGGCCTAGCATACCCAACGCGACAAAATGTCAAAATCAATTTAAAGTCATCAACGATGTCATCGCTTCACCGTGAAAAATATTCCATCACGAAAACAAAAAAATGGTAACTCATATCTTTGCCGGGCCATAAAGAAGTGGAACTCGTTGCCGGCTCATGTGTTTCCTCCTTCCTTTGATATGGATTCCTTCAAAAGGAGCGTGAAGAAAACATCTTGCGGGCCAGTATGGCGAAGCTAACGGATAGGATATTTTGATATCAAATCCGTTGTCGTCGCGGTGTGGGTCCCTCTCTTGCTTACCATCAGGCTGGAAGGAGCCAATATACTGCGCTACTATAAAAAAAAGTCAGTGCGTCAGCTGTTGATTGGCTGAAAATATGAGAGCGGTGTGATATAAGCCAATAAACAGTATCGAAACTTTTGTCGTCTCATGCGATAAATTTGACGTATTGCGCATGCTAGGCCTGTAAGTCTAGAACTAGTGTTTATCCGTGGTTTAACTGCGTACAACTACTTGATTACTGTTTTTTCTGTACTAAGGGCACAAAAGATTAACAAACACAATTTAAAAGCAAAGAAATGAACAAAGCTTACCTTTTAGTTTGTTTTATTATCATTTTTAAATGCCCATAAACTTTGAAAACTTAAGAAGAAATCCTTAGCAGCAAGTGAAATAAATTTCGTGTAACGATTTATGACGTATTGAAGAAAAACTACTTACTAGGTCTCATTCAAACCAATTTCTGGTGGAAATGTGCATTGTAATGTAAATCATATATTAACAGTTGAAATATAAATTTTATCTGTATTTTGCTGGTTTCAATTAATGAAAATATTTGCAAAAATAATAAATGAATCTTCAGCATTTTTTAAAAATATGAGTACATAAAAAAGGTTCTATTTTTGTTTTATTACATTTTCTTTTTTATGGGACAAAACTTTCTTGCCACATTTATATCAAACATAAATTATAATGAAACGTATCGTAGACCAAAAGCCGCTAAATTAATTGGTCAGTAATTTGTCAAGGTCGTGAAACCACTATTCATTCAAATATATACATTATTTTTGAGGTAAGTAGGAAGTGTTGACTATGTAAGCCCTCAACTACCTTGAAAAATTATCGAAGCTTTCTTCCTTTGTCAATAACAATAAAAACAGTTACAGTTATCATAAAAATATAAACGAAATATAAATTAATTGTCAACCAGTCAGATTTATTAAAAAGTGCAACTATTGCAATATTATGAAGTAAGATTTAAAAAAACATACTTAAATTAATAATAAATCTTTATTTTCCTCATCACAATTCACATGTATACAATTATTTAGGTGACAAATAGAGTGAGCATGTATATAATGACAAAAGTATATAAATTAGTTTACCGCGAAAATATTTAAACGGTTTATAATTATTACGTTCATGTTTTATTGTACGTGTGAATAAGAGCCAACTAAAAATTACAAAATTACATATGAAAGGAATCATAAATTTTGTTTGGACCAACAATTAAATTACCGAAAGATATGTGACACTTTTTTTATTTTAAAATATAAACAAACAATTTCTTATATTTATTGCGTTAAAACATGACGTCACTTCTGTGCACAGTTTTTACAAAATTGTGACGCAAATACGGGGTGTATTTCCTTTGAACTTTGACAAGTTGCATCATCAATTTTAACAATTTTTATTTATTTGTTAAAGAAAAAAATACTTTTTCATTGTATTTTGGAAAGCTAACTGACGGACTAAATTTAATCATTATTTTCTTACCGAGTCACCCTTATGAAGAAGCTATATTAAATAGGCTAATAATATTATACTTATGTGATTTTAAATATGATTATTATGCTGACCATACAGAGTATAGAAAAAATAAATAAAACATGTAATTAATAATTGGTACAGTCTAAAACACGTCAGACTACACACTTTGGACATGTCACCGCTCTTTTGTGTCGTACGCATAAGGACCACTATCCATCTACCTTGACGTGCCGCCGACTGTACAAGGGTGTGGCAATTTGTCAACTTGTCAACATCCGCATGATACAATAATAACGATAAGAATCAGATTAAAACATATTTCATGATTGCATTTATGTAGCACGAGTCGCGACTATTTGTATAACAAATTTCGTGACTACCTTTACATTCGTAGCATTCCTTCTGACTAGTCCCATGGAACAATGATTTCAAAGTCAAAGTCAATTCATTTGACATTTGGTTTATTCACAAACCAAAATTGAAGCTACTGCCGGTTCGAGACCTAATTCTACCGAGAAAAATCCGGCAAGATTAGTGATCCTAGCTCTTAAACCAAAAGTTGTGGGTTCATTTCTAAGAAACCCATTATGATGCACATTTTTTCGGTGTCTGGGTGTTCATGAATGGTATTTATTGTGCTTGTTTTGTACTTGACTCGGTATTTCATAACTCTTCTATTATGAAGCATTTCGTGCATTTACTGAAGCCTGCTGCTTAAATTGGTGCATTTATCAACGTAAAGGCTGGGAAAATGGCGCGAAGTGGCTTTGTTCTGTACTTTTTAGGTTCTATTTTGTTTCTACTAACCTTATCTTAAGTTACACTAACACAAATGGATCTCTGTAATCTTGATTTAAATAAATAAATTAATAATAAATTAATAACAGGTTTTCAAGCTACTTACCGCAGAATCAGAGTAATGTTTGTGTTTTGATTTTGATATATATAAAGTACTAGCTGTGCCCGCGACTTCGTTCGCGTGGACTACATCCTTTCATGGTCGGTTTTACCCCTTTCTCCCCTAATATTCGAAACAAAAAGTAGTCTATATTTTAATCCAACTTGCGAGCTATATTTGTGCCAAATTTCATATCTCTAACTTCAAAAATAAACATTTTTCCATTTAAACTTTCAAAGGTGGTATTACCCCCCTCCTCCCTTATATTCTAATAAAAAGTAGCCTATGTCCGTTCTTGAGATGCAACGTATACCTATACCAAATTTCATCAAAATCGGTTGAGAGGTTTAAGCAGGAAACCGTAACAGACATACAGACATACAGACAGACAGACAGACAGACAGACAGACAGAGTTACTTTCGCATTTATAATATTAGTAGGGATTTTGTTTTTACATACCTACCTTAATTATGCATTTAAATATGAAACTTTTATCGAAGACAATGTTTTACAAATATAATAATTTTAAGCAAAATTAAACCGATCCCTTAATTTCTCTGATGGGCCATCAGATCCTGGTTTCTGTATAACCTGCAGCTCCATTGTTGGCGACTAGCAAAGCCTTCTTCTTATTAAACCTTTTTATACAGATTTTTATTGTAAATACTTCTGCTAAGTTGATCTATCGATATATTTTTACTTGACACAAAACCGACTATGATTTTACATCTCTTACATCGATATTAGTTCTTATGCCTTCGGCATAAGGGCGGTGCAAAGTCCAGAGAATATTTAGTCTGACTTGCTTTTAAACGTACCACAGTGAAAATATCTTCTGTCCCTCAAAAGGGAGACCTTTTCGTTTTTTAAATGACAAAGTTGCTTAATTTATTGTTGTTTAAAATGATTTCTTTTTTTTTCTCCCCTGTTACCGCACCCATATACAAACTATCTGCATGACCCAAGGGTTGACTGGTAGAGAATGCCCCTAGCATTAAGTCCACCTGTTGTACTTATTTGTACAATAAAGTTTTTTAAATAAATAAAAGCTATCTGCGAACACTCGTAAAAAATACAAAAGGTAGAATTGAGAAATCTCCTATTTTGCAAGTCAGTTATAAGTGAGTTTTACCCACATGTAATGTTGACCAGTCATGTCGTCATTAAATAAAAATGAAACCACAATTATTGCCGACTATACCTTGTTATATGTCATCTCCGCGACAAGGAACACGTGTTACCTCACACCGGCAGAACACCGGTTTTTTATCGATGCTTCCGATTATTTCCGATAACAATCGTGTTCCACGTAACCGGTATTGTCGGCAAACTAGACCATATTGTGTCGGAGCAATAAAGATGAGCTGTGAGAGCGATTGTATAATCGACCGCTATCCGAGTTGAAATTGTTCCACGGCTTGTTTTTACTACAATTATGGCATTGTTGTAACAGACGCATAACATTATTTGTAAAGCTTACTGGATCAACCAACTAGGTTTATGACACTTAAAACAACTTATTGCTGGTTACTCGCGCAAATGTACCGTAAAACTGTTGCAGTTTAGGAGGCCTAGAGCCAGTGCGGTGGTTAGAGCCCTAACTGGACGCTGGAAATTAAAAAGCACATGGAATCTATAAAATGGAAGTTCGTGAATACTCTCTCTTACTCTTCTCTCCCGCTAATACATAAATTGTAGTCATGAATTTGTCAATCGACGAATCCATTGACTTACTTTATCTACTAAGTTTAAATATACATGCGTATATATGTATACATTCTGTAAATAAATTTACCTTCATATTTTATATAATTTATTTAATCATGTTTGTTTATGTCTAGTTACCGTAATGTTATTTATAATGCTTTGTTGATTGATTTTTTTTGTTTTTTACTACTTACATACTACTTACTACTTTCCGCTATTACCGCACCCATACCCAAGCTCTCTGCATGACCCAAGGGTTTACTTGTAGATAATGCCCTAACATTAAGTCCACCTGTTGTACTTTTTGTGCAATTAAGTTTTTAAATAAATAAAGGTCGACAATCGTTATTCAGATACTTTCTTGTGATTTTTACATAGTAATTAGACATCTTTTTATTTCTGTAAAATTCTAAAGTATTACTTTGCCATTAACAATGGAAAAACTTCTAAAAATAAGCAGGTATCCCAAATAATAGATTACTCAATACACGTGTACGCCGCCCAATTACATGATTTGATTTTAGACACAAAAAATTTGATAGATAATATCGGTGCTGTGTCATTCAACCTCCTGTTTGCATTACTGTATCCGGCTGTCATAATTATATCGCGAACAAGATATGTTTATTAAGTATTTTTATCTATAGATTTCAATTCTTTATTATTATTTTTTTATAGTAGCGCAGTATATTGGCTTCTCCCAGCCTGATGGTAAGCAAGAGAGGAACCCACATCGCGATGACAACGGATTTGATATCGAAATATCCTACCCGTTAGCATCGCCATACTGGCCCGCAATTCGATATAATAACAAAAAACAGTCCCATATAAGTACCTCGAGAATTCTAAAATACAGGGTTTGTGTTAAATGTCCGTTATTTTTTTAAATTTCGCAAACCAAACATTTTATGTAGGAATAATTGAGGGGAATCATTTTTTGTGCAGCAAATATGCTTAACTATAATTGATTTGTGTAACATGACTGTCCCACGCGAGTACCTAAGTTTTATTGTGTTCCCTGCAAATAAGAAAATTGATAATATTCAGAACGTCACATTTTAATGCTGATTGGTAGGTGTGTTCTATTAGCCAATAAATATTTGATTCCCGCACCGCAAGGGGAGATATAATTATTGCGTTTCTTTAAAATAGCCAATAAATAGCTTTGAAACTTTGCCATTTATTTGTTGTTGCTCGCGCATGCCAAGCGTCGTAGCCGTTAGAAAGAACCTCGCAACTAAATTTTATCGCGCCCATAGAAAATGTTAAAATCCATTCAATTTAGAGCGTCAGCTGCGGATTTGTTGAAAGTACGAGTGCGTATCAGCAAAACCACAGTATCGTAACTTAATTTGTCGTCTTATGCGATCAATTTGACGTATACTGGTAGTTTAAGTTTCATTTTTATTTCCTGTATGGTATTTGGTACGAGGCTGGGTGTCGTGGTACCGTCGTTGTTTTTGATTTCTTTAACACAAGTGCTCTAGCTACTTACCACTGAATCAGAGCAATGTATATTGTCCAATATAAATGTATATACATATTTGAATGGCCTACGTAAACCGTATTAATGTTAGTGAACTGATTATCTTGGATAAATATCATCAATATTTAGTACGTTTAAGTAGATTAATAAATTGAAGTATGATTAAGGCATTTGTATCGCCACAAAGCAATGTATTCTATAGATTCTTTATGTAGAAGATACCGATAGTGTGCGCCATTCGTAGATTGATCGCTGAAAAGTCTTCAGTCAGTCAGGACTAGTCGGAACATCCTTAGGAATTGCTAATCAGTCCTATATTACCTCATTGAATAAATTTTGACCCTTTGCGTACATAAAGTCCGGTTCAACGACCTCTGATTGTCGAGCTTTCAAACAGGTTTCGCATGCGAAATAATTTATTGGACTGTGTACGGTGAATTACCGATTTAAATTGATTAATCTGCATTTGCTATTGATAAAATATATTTTTGTTGTCTTCATCCAAATTTCTTCTATACAATCCAAAACCGAAAAATGATAAACTAATACATTTTTATATAAAAATCATTTGAAATATAAACATAAGCCTCGATTGTAAAATGGCTATAAGTGAAAATGGGAATTCTCTAGAAAAAATAGAAATTGAACTTCTTTAAAAGGTAATTTATTTCTAATAAAAATTTTGTAAGGTCATCGGCCAGACAAAAAAAAAATTTCAGATCATAGTTTTAATATATTTTTTGATGCGAATGATAGTTTCTTCACCTGCAGCTGTAATCTGTATCAGCATTTGTTTGTAACAACATTATCCACGTTTTCGGGACGTTTCAATGTTCTAGTAAATATCAGGCTCCATGAGTTTAGTAGCCTTTTTACAATACATATTTTTCTGTAAATTGTTATGACAAAAACTAACCACCATTAACCCCTAATAATATTTATTAGACACAAGCGAAAATAAAGTGTTTTTTAAAAAACTATTTTAGTTTTGAACTCCTTACTACACGCAAGGAGAGATATTTCGAGTTTTAAAGACCCCAGATATTTTTTAAGACAAACAGCCATTTACGTTTATGAAACATGTTTTCGTACCTGTATACCTCGTTGATTAAGCCAAAAATATATTCATATTATAATAATTAACAAAATTCGGAATAGGTCCTTCGAGCCAGATACCTGTTCAGTTTAAGCAAATAAAATAGTTACAGAAAGCGGAAAAGATCAAGATCTACTCGATTCAAAGACTAAGTAATAAGTATCTACTAGTAAAAATAAATTAAAATGTACACGACAAATTAATAGAAACACATAACAGCAATTGTCACGGTCCGCACACGGATTTCCTAGTGGTGACCACGCTAAAAATACCATATACAAACGATCGATCAGATAAATGGATCAAGCGGAGGCGTATCATGTCGGATTTGATATGCGCGTTTAATTGTTACGCCAATTATTCGGATTCGAGTGTTTGTTTTTTTGCTGTCGCTACCCGAATTGTTTGTTCGCAGATTTGTTGATTCTATTATAACGAGTTTTTGTAGCTTTACGTTATTGCTGAGTCGTAGTCCAATCGCTTTGATTGATTAAATAATAAACATATTACATACATTGACCGCAATTGTATTATGGAAACCAACGATAATGTATAGTCAGCAAAAAAAAGTTAATGACGTTAAGGCTATTTAAGTAATTAGATGCAACCAAAAAGTCAAACATATCATGAGGTTGAAGCATTGAAAGTTTCATGTATGTAGTTTCAGTTAATCCACAATAAATATGGTTCCAGTAGTCCCTGTAGTAGTTTCTATCCTTGACGACTGTAACCATTTTTTTGGTGTTATTTATATATATTGAAGTGAAATATATTATATATATATATTGACTTCATCCCATCTGATGTTAAGTGGAAATGAGGTCCTAGCTTAAGGGCGACAAGTACAGCATAGTAATTCTGTTACTGGACTTGTAGCTCTTACCTTGAAGGCTTGACCCCTGCTACTAATGTAGCACCCCCCAGGAGCTCTGGCAACCATACTCACACACAGGAACACAACAACACCGATGTGATTGTTATTTGGCTGCGGTCTTCTGTAAGATGGAGGTATTTCACCAGTCGGGCTGCTCCAGTTCGAGCGATAAATCGTTATGCCCTACCTCTGTTAAAATAAATATATTATAAATGTCTTGACTTTTGGACCGATCATATTAATAAGAAAACTTTATTTGTACCAACATTATTCAGTTTTTGGTTGCGTTTATATATTTGAAAACCCCGATTTTCACTATTTACGCTGACTATACAACAATACATTTAAAAAACACTCACAGAACAAACACAATGTTTCATAATTTATTTAGATAAAAAAAATATTGTACAAAAAAGTACAACAGGCACACTTAATGCTAGGCGCATTTATACCAGTCAACTCTTGGTTTATGCAGAAAGTTTGTTTATGGGTTTTATCATAACATTAATGGTTGTCCTGGGTGTCAAACTAACTGAACAGGCAGGAGCTTGCCATTGTTATTAGCCTTGGATGAAATTTGCTAAAAAGATAGATAAGATACTAAATTAACATCACATACATTGCTCTGATTCTGTGGTAAGTAGCTTAAGCACTTGTGTTACAGTAATTAGAAGCAACGACGGTACCACAACACCCAGACCCGAGACAATATAGAAAAGTTCAACATATAGGATACTTTTATCTCAAAATAACGAGAACGAAGTCGCGGGCAACAGTTAATAGTCTATAAATAGGCATATAGGTGTTCAAAATATGTATGTGTGAAATTCTGTTTAGCAGAACAGCGACGCAACTATTTATGGAATTTTGATGAAGCCATGCCCGTGACCTTGTGAGCTAGCTTTCTTTTTAGCGGGTAACGCGACACACAGACACCTGTTAACACTAGTGATGCTAAACTATCGACATTTTTGCTATCGATAGATCTGGAAGTGGTTAGGAAATGCTATGAACGATTAGAACGATTATACAGGACGAAACAAATTAATATTAAAAACTATATATTATACTAGGGTCTCGCTCTAAACATTTATTACAATAAATGTGATAAAGAAGAAGCGCTCGACTGATTTTGTGCAAACTTCACATAAACCATCTACTTAATGTAAAGAACAATGGCTGTGTCAAATTATGTATTTAAAACGTTAAATATTTTTCTTATTGGTTTGGTAATATATTGTTGGAACAACTCAAGACAGATGGTACCTTAACTAGGAACTGAATACATGAAAAACCGACTCGGTACTACATAGGTCTCATAACTTTTTACGGTAAAACAACTGAGTTGCGAGACGTGATTTTTTTTACGAGTTTGTTGTTTTTATAGGGTTTCCCTTGTCAAGCAATTTGTCGATTTATGAACGCATTCATTACGATCTTAGTTAAGCCAAGTCCTAAGTGAAATTTACCTTGCTATCGATATAATAACTAGACGCACTATAGTTCATAGTACAGGCCGGTTAAAGTAGCTTATCATTCAGCATGGCCAGTTATTAGTTACCACTCCGACGCGTGCTTGTCGCCGCGACGCCATATTTCTTCGTTATGCAATGCCGCACGATTTGCATGCACGTCTGAATTCCTGGTATTCAATGGCTGATATTATTGATGGGATTTGTGCCCTGCTAACCTCTGTCTCCCCGACAGGTAATAGTCTAGGATATTTGTCGCCATGGTTGACCTAGATATACATAATTAAAGTTTGGATTCCGTTTCAGAAAGGTTGTATGAGAGGACTATTTTTATCTACTAGAAGGCGGGTTGCCTTGGCTTTGCACGAGTGCAATGTACGGTCGCACGTCAATATTAGAATATATTAGGTAAATACTTGCAGTTTGAAATAAGTTCTTTTGCGCACGAAATAAGAGCAGTGCAAAGTCCAAAGTGTGACGTGCTTTTGACTGTTCATACTAATGAATATGTTTGCTTTTCTGTACTACTTTTAAATATTACTATATTGCACATAAACACCTCTCTTGAATTAATCTATCTTTTAAAAAATCGCATCAAAATTCGTCTCTAATTTTAAAGATCTAAGCATATGTAGATACAGACAGACTGCAGCAAGCGGGTTTGTTTTATACTGTGTGGTGATAATAAATCAATCATACAGATAGTATGGCCAGTATTTTCATGAGTTAGATATATGTGATTAGTACTAGCTGCTCAGTTAAAACATGGTTCATGAAAGTTATCTCCAATATATAAAAAACTATACGTATGTATAAATATTAATTCGAAAACAATAAAACATTACTTACATTGATCTGCTTTCAAAGTAAGAAGCATTTTTTAAACATCAACTTGAGTTATGAAAACCTGAATGAATGGTGACACCACAGTAAACTTAATCCAAAAAACAAGATATACCTAGATAAATCAGAAATGTTCATGACATAAATCTTAGTGCTTGATCGAACCTAAACGAATATTATTAGGCTGAAGAGTTAATTTGAACGTGATCATCCCAGGAAATAGCCTGTTTTTTGAGGAAGGCTCTAAACCTTTTTAACATCAAGCTGCAACCAATAGCTGCGAAAAATTAGTGGAAAATGTGGATAAAACTATGATAGGATGGATAGCTATGAGCAGAAACAATATCAAAATTCAGACAGACATATTAAAATAAAAAAAGTTACTTACGGCCCTTCAATGACCGCTAAAGGTCTTTAAAAATGACCCCGCAGTGATTTTTTTAATTTATATTTAGAACTCTATAAGAATGCTAAAATTTTACCAAAAGATTAAGTCAACCGGACATTTCTCTAGCCAGCGAGGAAGAATCAGTTTCCGCTTGATTACCATGATCAATATTAATCTCACGCGCATCTGCTAGCCTGCGTTAAATATGCGCGGCGAGTCACCTGTGCGCAGGCGCCGATTAGCCAGGGTTCCCTAGTTAGGAGTTTTTTCCCATAATGTAAGGTAAAATCTAGTTTTAAGGGCCTTTTAGACATCACCTAAATCAAATTATATGGCTCGAATGCACACATGTGAGATTTGATATACACTAATTTATTTGCTTGTGAATAGGTACATTTGGGGGCTCATCTGCTTACTATAGCTGATCCTAAAATTGTATACCTACTTACAAATAGTGACTATACTCATCAAACCTAAGCTGCATGATTTAGTTCAATGTAGTTTGCGCTTAGTTATAAGTTCAGCTTTTTTTGTAATAATAACTAAGTTTAGTGCCAGTATCTTCTCTGAACTTATATACTAGATTCAGAATAAATATTACTGATATAATATTTAATAAAAATATTTCTGATTTCTTACTAACTTGAATATAGGAGCATTAGTTTTGATATGACATCACTTATTAACTAAGCAATTGAGGACTAAATGGAAAGATTATTAGCACATTTACATTTGCTACGTTCAAAGAGTATTTTAATCTTGAACATGTCTATTTACTTAATTACTCATATTGTTACGCCATAATTTACTAACGAATGGAAAAAGTAAACTATGAAATTTAGATTTAGTACATAATTTCGTTAAAATATATTTCAGTAAAAAAAACTTAAATATAACGAAAAAATAATTTGAGACTAGGTAACACTGTCATTTGCGGTTACATGAATAACTTAATCAATCAACGCGCCTAATTATACAACTTTTACGCTGAGCCCATTAATAGTAAGAGCCGAAATGGCTGGCGCGAATTTTTCCTTGCAATCTAATAAACGCACATTTTTTGTTTATCACAACATAGTATAAAACAAAGTCGCTTTTTCTGTCCCTATTTCCCTACGTACGCTTAAATCTTTTAAACTACGCAACGTATTTTAGATACATATTCATATTATTTATTGTACTCCATAAGTAAGTAATGATGTTACATGTAGTTTCTTAAAAACTAAAAGTACAAGTTATGGACCCTGGTGGGTACGGCAAAGATAAGAGAGGGGAAGATTGAGTTTTATGTTATAGAACAATTTGTGAAAAAATAAATAAATTAAAAATATTTTTTGTAATAAGTAATTTTGTTGGTACATATATAATAATTATTTAATTATAATTTGTCCTGTAGGTAGTATTTAATTGTGTAATAATGTTTCTTAATTAAAAGTTCTTTAGGATGTTTAATAAATAAGTGTTCTTGAGTGATATATTCTTTATTGATTCGGGTAGTTTATTATAGATTTTAATGTACATTACTAGGGGACCTGATGAGTGTAAATTTAAACGGGATATTGGTATAGTTAATTTTTTTTTATTTTTTAGGGTGTATTTTAAATTTAGGTCTTCATTTTTTTTTGTAGAATTCAGGGTGTTTTTTAACAAATTTACGAAATTATATATATATATATATATATATATTTATATACTTGGCAAGGTGAGTATTTTAAATTAAGAAAACATAACAAAACATTGATTCAAGAGGAAGGTTTTGCAATAAAGAATAGAAAGCCAATATTTACAAGTATTACATTACATCCGTGCGAAGCCGGGGCGAGTCGCTAGTGAAATATAAAGTTTTAAATGAGAACTAACAATGCCCGGATCGAATATTTTACGATTCCGTTTTTCTCCAACCGTTTTTCAAATGGACTGAAAAACGTCCGAAAATCGTTTTAAAAATGAAAATTAAACAAGCATCAACCTACAATCAGAGTTGGGAAAATTTAGTTAACTAATGATTGATGACTAATGATTGAATGTGTTAGTTATGATTGAAGACTAATGATTATTTAGTTTAATCATGAGGTGATGACTAACGATTGATTAATTTTAATCTTAATCAAATAATCATGATGATTATTTATTTATGATTGATATTTTTTACTACCGGGTAAAGTAAAATATTTTTCGGCATCTTAAAAAAATACTGAATTGCACACAAAACGTACAGTAATGTAGGTTAGGTTAGACTTTAGTGTTTTAGTGTAAAAGTCAGTATTTTTTGGTGGTCGGATAACATGCCCCGGTAAAATACTCGTAAGGCACTAAGAGAAAATCCATCGTTTGATACAGGGTGTAAGGTACAGCCCCTGAAAACTGAAACCATGGACTCAGACAATCCTCCTAAGCAAAGTCCACAAAGAAATTGTTCGCAAGTCCAAAAAGAATTTTTGACATCTCCATACAAAATTGGCTGCCAAGTCGCATATTTTGTAGAATTTTTTTTTCATTTCCGAACCTAATTCCTTTAGTACTTTACTCACGATGATGGTCTAAGACTACGGTTAGCTGATCCTTACACCCTGTACCAACACCTGTGCATCGAGCTTAGTCATACATCCATGATTAAAACTAATGATTGATGATTTGCGATTAACGAATTTAGTCATGACTAGATTGATCTCGTTAGTTATGATTAAATTACTCATGACTATATTCATCATGATTAGATCAATCATGATTGATCAATTGATTGAATAAATTAGTTGATTTGCCTAACACTGCCTACAATAAGAATCTGCTTGCTCAATCAGAAGCTAATCTTATTAACACTTTCGCTTCTCCCTACAAGAATAGAAAAAAAATACAAGATATAGTTATTTGGTATTTTAAATATCTATTAATGAAAAAATACGATAAAAAACCTCCAGACTCCTTCACCATTCAAAAAGTCTCAAACTTAAGGATTCCCTTGTATTATGAGAACCATTCGATTGACATTTTCTAAATGTATCAATCTAGCACACTCAGACCAAAGTAATTTCAAAAAGTTTGTTTTCCAAACCGACCTGACCGAGAATTAAACCGTAGCCACTGAACCACCGTAGTCATTATGGTCAGTGTTACTGACTTTAAGTTGTGAAATATGCGTTAATCATAACTTTAACTGTTACCGAAATATTTTGGTCGATAATCAAACGTCAATTAACGATGCTAGACGCACAGCTATAACTATTTGACTTTAGAAATATGTGGCTATCGGTTTCCTTGTTCGGTCTAATCGCTGGTTATATTTTTAGCAGCGCCTTTATGTAATACCGTTTGCACTTTCCTCGTAGTTTGAATGCTAGTTCACGCATTCCTCGATGAGAAGTCACGCCGAGGTCACGGTTCTATCCCCAATTCGACAGTGCGTGCCCGCGTTATAGCCATTGACATTTACGGCGAATGCCCGGGCGAGATTACAAAATGGCCACTGTCTACATTACAGGTCGGACTGTAATCGTAGGGTTTTGTAATTCGCGAATTGCTTGTACTTTCAAAATGCGGAATATATCGCGGACGGAATAGGTCCCGCGGTATTTGTCGTGACCATGGAGCTTAGGATGCGCCAAGCGAGTAAATTTTATCGCGTTCTTCACAAATGCCAAAACCGATGCGTCAGCTGCTGATTGGCTGAAATTACGAAGTACTATTAGCCAATCTACGATAAGGATACTTATTGACGTTCCACGCTAGAAATTTGAAGTGTTACGCTCCTAGGGCAGCCGCTTGGGATGCGCCAGTAAATTGTATTGCTCTTTTAACCTAAGCCAAAATGATTGGGATAGAGAAGCTTCAAAGAGAAGAGCTGGGTCAAAAATACTGGTAGTTTATTTATTTTCCGAAATTCACAGGTCATAAAACATTTTGAGATGTAAGATTATGGATAAAAAAATTATAAGACAAAATAGAGAACCAAAAATACTACGTATAATGTTTCTAATTCTAGGGTTGCCAATCGTACTCTAAAATAAATATTTTAATTTACTTTGAATCAGCGTACTATATACCGTTGAAAAAATATATATAGCAAGCAAATATACGAAATTTTTCGATCTCGATATCTAAGGGCGTTTACACAAGAATTTATGATGTGTAGAATTTCAGTTCAAGAACAAAGATTTGTTGTTAAAACCGCCGAAACGAAGAAGGTCTCATACAAGTGCCACTTATGATTCACAGCGTCTTGAGCAACTAGCCACATCCGTACTTGTAGTTTGCTTTCGATATTTTGTCTCAAGGTCTTAAACCGATTGATCCGAACAAATGACAATTTAAAAAAGGTAATTTGTGTAATATAACAAACATTATAGCGGCGCGTCGTGCATGCTGCGCTTGCGCAACTGATAGGGTTGATAGTGTTGTTACTATTTTAAGTTTCTCTATCGAGTGGCTAACGGATATCTCCAACTTAATCTGAAGACCACGGGAATGGTTCGGAGCCTGTGGAAATTATGTAAATAGCAACAAAAACATAAATTAAACAAATAAATGTGGTTTTAATTCGGACCTAGGAAAATATTTTGTATCTCTAAATTCAAATTCGCTCAAGAAGTTTCGTCAAAAATGTCGAAAAAATATAGTAAAAATAAATAGCACAGTTATTAAGAGTGTAGTGAGACACTCTTAAGAATAACGTTATGCCATCGTGATGAATTAATCTAAGTGTACTTATTCGAAAATGCGATATATTTTTCTTCTACGGTGGGTAATTATGAATTTAAACTGGCATATATTGTGGTACCACCGTCAGTTCCGGATTTCATAAGACAGGGGTTGAAACTACCTACTTTTGGATCAGGCCAATGTATTTTATGTCGTCGGGTATTTATCAAGTTATTACATATTAGTAGTAATTTGCAGTAAGCATATCAATTAATTCAGTAGTAAACACATAGATAAATTTTTTTGGCAAGTACCAAGCTGATATGAGTCAACGAGAGCAAGTATGTTCAGGCTAACAAAAAATATTTTTAGTGCTACTAACGAATTTCAAAAACCAAAAACCTATGCTACTTAATCTCTAAAAATAATGGAATTGAATCGAAGTAAATCTGAGAAACTTTGACCCAACAAACAAAAAGTTTAGTAAAGAGGTTCGTGAAGTAGAATAAAATCATAAATTAATTAATAGTCGCATTTAGTACGTACATTATATTTTGACAAGTTAGCAAAATCAACAATCAAAGCCGTGGTGACTGTACTATTTTATAGTTTTGACATCCCTTTGATGTAAGAGTAGTAGAGTTTATACTACAGTTCGATCATACAAACTTCAAAACAAGAATAGATCAATACACAAAATGATTGGCTAATACTACCACGAGCGTCAAAATGTTAAGGAAAAATGTCGATGATGTAAGTTAACACTTACGATTATTTATCGACAAATAATACTTTTATTGCACACCTCTAGTAAGTGACGTTCAATGAGCCTATGGCCCGCATTCGGATATGCGAAGTATTTGATTTTGAAACAACATTTGTGTGTTAGAAAATTAGCCGCCATCTTATTTGTTACTCGAAAATATTGTGTTTATGCCTAGCTTGCGAAACACGTTAAATTTCTCGCATAAGATGACAAACATGTTTGAACTGTCGATTGGCTGATATCACACCACCTTTAGATTTCAGTCAATGATAAATTGACTTGGTTTGTTACATAGCTTTTAGCCTTCCTCGTTAAATAGATTATCCAACACAAAAATATTTTTCAATTCGAACCAGTAGTTTATGATATCAGCGCATTTGAACAAACAAACTCCTCTGCTTTATAATCCTTACTAATACTATAAATCGGAAAGTGAGTTTGTTTGTTTGTTTGTTTGTTCCGCTTTCACTACTAAACCGATTGCTTTGAAATTTTTCAGACCTAAAGTTAGAAGTCCGGATTAAATAATAGGGTACTTTTTATCCCGGAAAAATTGACATTCCCATTGGATGGATTAGAGATGGTGCTGTGTGTCGTTTAAAATATTGCAAACAAATATAAACGTGTAAATTTAGAAGCTAAATTATACGATAATTAATCCCCGAAAATGAGGAATTCCCGAGGGATGACGTACAATTTGTTTTATCGTGTAAACTGTTATTTCACGCTTTTTAGATTTTTCCGTGGAAATGAGAAGTTTTATTTTAGTTGTGCTTTATACCGCAATATAACCAAAATCCACGCGGGCAAAGCCGCGGGCGTAAAGCTAGTATTAGTATAAATCGGTGTCGATAAAGTGATAGTTAGTGAACTTCGATATCGTTTCGACAAGTTTAAACTTTGTAAATTTTTTAAGATCACTTGACTTTTTTAGCAAAATGTCACGTGATTTAAATATTATTGGCGTAGGTACTGATCGTCATTAATAAGACATATAACTGACTTATACTCATTTTATGTCATTACAAGGTAGGCGCTGTTATGGAAGATTTTATTCACCGATGTAATTGTTCGAATCTGTAACGTTACATTACACGAAAATTTCAGTGAAGGTGCTTCCACCCCGGGAGCGTTTTTTTTATTTTTTTTTAATATAACACTTCAAGATTGACCTCCTCCCACCTGATGTTAAGTGGAAATGAGTTTGTTAGTATTATTTAGTTTCTTTAAGTGGGCGATGTCCCAGGTACATTTCCGACGAACGAAATGCACTTTACTCGTGACGCAACGCATACAATGCCGGGTCGCGTCGGCAAGGGCGGTGGTTGTCACCGTTTCCGTAATACTCCGGTCAAGGTCACACGAGTCAGGGGTCGCAGGTTTCTTCAGACGCACTATATGGAAATTCTGTGGATTTTTCTTAGTTAGGATTTAGTTTTGAACGGATAAAGTTAAAGTCAGCAGATGAATTTCTAGCGAAGTGGTTATTGCTCAGCACCATTCAAATTCACAGGTTTAGGTCGGCAATAACTTAGACCCCTCCAGGAAATAGGCCTAGGCATGCACCTAGACCCCGAAGAAGACATCACTGTCGCCATGTCGATGACCGCTCGAGTCGCAGTCTATCATGATACGCCGTCCGATCTTCGCCCGCATGGCATCATCCCATAGCAGTTGAATTCTTATCACGTTACCGGGGTTTTCTCTCCAAACATATTTTAGTTTACTACATTCTATTATCAGCCCAAGACGAGGTTGGAGCTCTGTTACGAGGCGTCCATTGGGCCAATGCTGGTGCTCAAATAGGGGCAAAAGCCTTTTCCGAATGTACGGTGACAATAATACAACTTAGCAGTCACTATTGAACAGGTTCAAAAATAAAACTATCATATTGGTTCTAGATCAACGGTCTGTGGACCGCCAGTAATCCTTAAGATCTAAAATATTGTCGGAGCTAGTTCAAACTGTGAATGATGTGCCGTTAGCTTTAAGCAAATTTAAAAACTTCTACAGATGATGCGAGCACAAAATTGCAGAGTATACTAATTATCTAAAAAATATATCAAAAATTAGTATCCTATTAATTAATTTATGGCATCAATTTTGACTTTTTTACACATCTCTTAAAAACCTTTGATTTTTTTTAGAACCTTGTAATTTCTACTCAAAATAAAACAATCAAATGTTCAAAAAACGATTGGGAAGTATTACTCTTGTGGACAAAATTATTGATCGATCATATTATTTGTATTTCTACCATCTCCTGTAATGGTGGGCATCTCAATCCTGAAAAAAAAATAGAGAAAATCGCTCAAACTAGTGCGATTTCTACTATTTAAAATGGAAACAAACTCATGCAGAGTAAGCAAAAAGTAAGTATTACTTTCTTTTAGCCGAAATTAAGTATTAGACTGCACGCAAATTATGGCTACAGGAGTAATTATGAGCGTTATAGCGTGCATTCAAAATAGGCATGTTACGAATGTACTGACATTAAACAAATATAATAAACAACATCAAATACAGTGTACCAGTAGGTACACAAATCAACGAACAAAAAAGGAAAACGACTAATTCTAAAGAAAAATAACCACAGAAGTGAATCTTACGAGAAAAATACTATAGTAGGATTTTTATCGGTGGGCTGAGGATCAGCGGTGTCCAGCCGAAGTCAGATATATTTAAAATGTTGTTGTTTCTAAAAGGAAGTAATTCTCTGATAGTTACATAGATACTATCATTCAGACATAAATGTAAATAATGATAACCAGCAAGTTTTTTAAATCTATTTACTTTTAATTGAAGGTGAATATTACTGGCGACTACCTTCTACTTCCTGCAATTATGATCACAACACTCGAATTGACATTTAGTGCATAAACTAAAGTAAATAGTACTGTCAAGTGTGACCTTTACATTTAAAATTATTTAATTTGAATTCCTTACTATGGATAAATGTTTACTTCTGATCAATTTGTTAGGTAAGTCTGTGGTTTATGTTTTGATTATGAGTTATTAATGTCCTGTTTCTAATATTAAAAAATATTGGGTTTCTTTTAAATTGGAAGTCGAAATTAGTATTTTTTTGATGCTCGATTAAATAGAACCTATTTAAATAAAATATTGCTCGTTTACGAGATGGCATTCAAAAACCGCTTAGGTAATGATAAAGTCGGATATTATTTTTATTAAAGACTATATATCTAGGTAGATGTGTAGGCAACTGATGTATGTATTATCATCACGAATCCATCAACTCGATCGAAAACCGAGTTGACTTACTAAATACTTAGTAAGCAAACCCTATAGGTCTCGAAATATTTTAAACGCAAACGTTTGAATGCATCTACAATATCAATTTGTTTGAAATCCGATTTTAAACAAATGAACATTACGTCCGTTGAAAACTTAATAACTAATGATTTTAAAAGGTATAGTGATCTCGCATCTGAACATATAAATAAACAGTTTATCTTTGAAATGCTTGGTAAAAGTGTTACTTTTTACACTCAAACGTACCCAAGGTCGCCGCAAATGTTTACGACCATTACCACCTCGGCTATTCTTTTAAAATTACCATATTCATTACTTCGCGGTAACACAATACCTGTTCAGGAGATAGATGCCAAACGATTTGGTTTGTTTCAAGACGATTTACAGCATAATAGTCAATGTGCGTTAATATTGTGCGTGCCTCTCAGGTTGGTTAGACATAATTGGGCTCCTGTACTGTACCGCGAGCGGCCAGCGGAATAACTGTTTCTACGGGTCTCCCTGGCGGACGGATCAGCTCACTCCTCCCGACAATGGATAGACGGAAACCTTCACTGTTCCCCTTGTACCGCGGCAACCATCACCCGAAGGTCACCGGCACTCTCACTCACCAATCGAAACACAACAGTAGTAAAACCGTTATTTCACGTTGGTATTCTGTGAGAGGGTGGTACTAACCCGGACGAGCTACCCATTCATGCTACCGCCATAATTGACGGCAGTGTGGCTTTACCACTCAAAAACAACTCACAATTCACAATTCAAAAATAACTCAAAGACATATTAGTAACGTAGCATTTGATATTAATGCCTTTCCATTCCAGATTGGCTGGGGAAATAAAAAATTGAATTTATGAATTGCCGTTTTAACGACTAGTCCAGCTTATTTAATTAATAAGTATCCCCACACATGATAAAGAAATGTTCGTTTCCCATATTGACCCGACCGGCTATCGACCCCCAGAGATGGCGCGACGCCTAAGTCCAGCCCGCTCGCCTCTCAACTACAGTGAACGGTATAAGGTTTTTGACAACCCACTAGGCCGAATAGGCATTAAAATAGGAACTAAAATTCCATGAACCGATGACAAAAGAATGCCAAAGCTATGCACTACCGCAGGGAAGCGAGACGCGTCCGCTGCATGCGTAGGCGCAGGCGTTACACAATCCGCCTGCACGGTCAGACGGCTGTTATGTGCACCGGCTTTATTAATTGTGCCGCCTCTTAGCCGGATCTGAACTAAGCCCGGAATGTGTATTATTTGCTTCGATATGCTAATCCGTGAAATTCCTTGGCGATCTTCTAGTTTTTAAGTAGAACGATCTCATTCCTAATTGTCTATTGCCTAGTTCGCGTTCTTTGGGTATTTATTTATTTAAAAACTTGATTGCACAAAAAAAAGTACAAAAGGTGGACTTAATGCTTGGAGCATTCTCTACCAGTCAGCCGTTAGGTCATGCAGATAGTTCGTTTATGGGTGCGGTAACAGTTAAAATGTGAGTATGGATTACAAAATGAATAATAATATATAGCAATAAATTAATAAAACAAAATAATATAATTAAACAAGTGAATAACTAAAGCAAATCAAATTAAGCAAACGGAATTCTATGTACAGAGGGAAGGAGAGAAGAATTTATGACATCTCATTTTAAAAATCCCTTAGTCAGAAAGGTTTCGGTAAGGTAACCTTAAACCTTAAAAGGTAACCTTAGGGTATAAAAAGAATCATTTGCGTTAATTTAGTATCACAAAACTATATTTGAATAAAATTTCATCGAAATTTATTTGGTCGTTTTTGCGTGAAAAGGAAACAAGTATACCTACACCCACAATAATACAAACTTTCACGATTATAATTGCAGTAGATTGGTAGCAATAAAATTTTATCTTACTGATTGTTATGATACTAAAATAGTTTTAATATTTGACCTATTGTGTGCCACTTTCGTAGATCTAGGTTTCCTAACTTCATTATCTAATTGGCGCCAGGTAGTCCGCTACCATGTTGTGATGCGCAAGAGTTTACCAATTGGAAATGAAGTTAAACCACGTTTAAACACTAGGTATAATCCAACTACGTCACATATATTAACCAGCCCTCTTGTTCACAAAGGTCATAATCGATTTCCATACGGACTGTTTATGTTTTATCTCTGTCCAATCATTTAATATAAGAAAAGACAGAATATATCGAATACGAACCCGTTCCGACATTTTGTGAATACCCCCCTAATAAATATTAGAAACAGAAAATTTTTATCTCCCCCTGCGGTGCGGGAATTGAACCCACGACCTTCACGTATCGCGCGTGCTGCTCTTACCAACTGATAAGTATGTAGTTCTAAACATATTCGGCAGAGGGCACTAACCGAAAGGCTAACGGTTGATACAGCAGAAAAATTTCATCGCCTACAATAACTTGCGGTTAGCTCAGTTGGTAAGAGCAGCACGCGTAATACGTGTAGGTCGTGGGTTCAATTCAATTCACCGCAGGGGGAGATAAAAAATTTCTGTTTCTAATATTTAAAGTTCGCTAGTACGGCGTAGAGTACTATAAAAATAATAAAACTCCCCTAATAAGTAGGTACATGCGTTAAGGAAGCTAGGACCAACGGTGGTAGCACAATACATACCTGCCCAAATGTATAAACAAATAAATATTGTGCGACATCACGTACATTGCTCTGCGTCCGTGGTAAGTAGCGTGAGTAATTGTCTAACAGAAATCAAAAGCAACGACGGTACCACAACACCCAGCCCCAAAACGAAACTAAGAAACCGGAAACGAAGTTTTCCATATTGTCTTATAGACCGAGAATCGAGCCTGGAAACTCAGAGATGCCGCGACATCAAAGTATCAAAAAATTAGGGGCACGACGGAATTCTCATTTCACGCCCAGCTCACGCTTGACCATTTTTCCCACACTAGACAAACACTTTCAGTTTCGACTGCACTCAAGCTACTAAGTGGATGCTCTCGAAGCGAAATGACTCTACGGCGACCTTCGAACAGTGCGTCGCGTTGCGTCACTAGACCGCACTTGACACGACCATTCTATTGACACATATTACTCTGCAAATACGTCGAGTAACAGTAAAGCACACGGACTCTTCGGCTTTAGTACCGCCTTTATGTAGAGGGCATAAGATCTAATATCGAGCTTCAACCTTGATGTGGTTTGGTTGCTGCGGCAAGGCGGCGCGATAAGTCGCTCGACTCTTTGGTTCAGGCAAAACGTACTGGACTTTGTATAGTCATTATGCCGTGGGCATAAGAACTAATATTGGACTGCAAGTGTTTAACGTGATGATTGTATTGATCGTACACTTATACTTGACAATCCCAGGCCAAGGGGATATGGTATTTTATTTGGTTTCAAAAATGTTTATTTCTCAGCCGATTTTGGGTTGATGACCTCGTACCCAACAGGTCAGGCGTTGGCATCGCGCCATCTTTGACCTCTCTGATTCGGTTCCCGATCCGGTTAATATAGAAAAAATATATGTATTGTCTCAGGTCTGGGTGTTATGGTACCGTCGTTGTTTCTGACTTCTGTAACACAAGTACTTTACCTACTTATCACATAATCAGAGCAATGTATGTGATGTTCTCCAATTTTTGTATTTATTTAGGTATATTGGCAAGAAACATTCGTATTTCCACAAAATTTTAACTAAAATTCAAAAATAGTTGGCGAAACTTTTTCGTATAGAATTATTGCAAAGTTGTAGAACATTGTTTTGTTGTTTAAAAATCGTTTTTTTTGTGTATTTTTTCCACTTTGGGTTTAATTATTGGACTTTTAGTAAGGGTCCCATGTAATGTTTTATATGCCTTCCTCCATAAATTGACTATCCAATACTGAAAGGTTCCTAAGATAAGTGCTTTCAAACACTTGCAACTCAACTCAACTCAAATATTTCTTTATTCAAGTAGGTTACATATAACACTTTTGAATCGTCATTGAATACAATGCAAAGTGATTCTACTTCCGGTTCGGAACCTATATCTACCGAGAAGACACCGGTAAGAAACTCAGCAGATCATTTACAGTATCAGTATCTAACTTATTGCTATGTGTAGCTCACTTTGGACCAAGTCATATAGTTTTGGTTTTGATGAGTGATGAAAAAATGCAAACCTCATCTTTATAATATGAATATCTACAGATGAGTTGCGATCATACATTTTATTTTATTTTATCGTTTATTCAAAATCCACAGCTTATATTAATATTAATTAACAAAAGAAAATAAACTTAAATATCTAATTTATATTGTATTTATTTCTTATTTTGTATAGTTGCAACCTAAATGTTTAATTCATTTAAACTGTATGACGCTTTAGGCCTTTTTTGACATACGTACGAGATGGTCAATAATTTGTTTGTTTTTTTTGCATGAATGTGTGGTAATCCGAAATATTGTGATCGAAACTGCTCTTAATATTTTTAAGTTTATAATCTTGGTTGGGCTTTATACATTTTTTCATTTATTGACTCCTAGTTGATACCAAATGGTAGATTAATGACCTATGACAAATAAAACAGATGGCCCCTTAATCTGCGCGATCGGTCACCATTAAAAGTTACAAACGGAATTTGGTTTCGAATTAATGATTTGCGTTTTAAAATCGTCCAATTGCAATGAAGTGAAGCACATACCTTTCCATAGAAAACAAATTAAAGAGATTAGTTGATAATAAGCGAGGAATGATATGGACCATTTAAAAAGTAAGTAAAGAGGTGCAAACAGTAAACGATTAATGATTTTTATACTAAGTTCGTAATGTTTACTTCTACTCTTAATGTTATTATTATTAAGGTACTTGGGGCTGTGCAGTTCTAGTGAACATTAGATCTATTGTGACTCGCGATCAATTTAAAGTTACTCCTTTAGCCGGGTCGATTCTAGAAAGTCTAGTATTTTCCTGGATTTTTGAGTTCTTGAAGTTAACCCTTAACCAGGCGTGAAGTATCAATATTTTTCATTGGTTTTCGCCGGTAAATCAAAGTCATAAGAGTCAATTTGAGATGGAACCTGTTGCGGTGCCTGAGCTTGGGGATGGTTGTTTTTAAATGATAGAGTTTATGTTTAAGACAAATACTGTATTCGAATTTCTACAAATGTTATAATGTTATGTTAATCCTAAAATGTTAATGTAAATGAGCGCGCACCCTATACGAAGGCTAAATATGCACTAAAGTTAAAAGTTTAAGTTGATAGCAATACGCGGCCGATGGCCTAATTACAACGTCGCGCACACGCGTCATGATAAGTTTTGCAAATTAATTACTTTACAATAAAACATAAGTGTTCGTACCGAACAGAACCTATTTACTCACAGCCCGTTAAAGGACCAATAAAGCAACACGAGTTGAAACTGAAAAACCCTTCTAAAAGGTTTTATAAGTCAGAGCGATGCATTAAGTACTGTCAAGAGCACATTAAGATGAACATTTGTAGTTCAGTATTCGTTTTTATGCGTACGACATAATGGCGGTGCAAAGACGAAAGTGTATTTTGAGGTGCTTTGTAGGGTGCTTGAGGTGTGGTGTTTGTAACACGGTAGATATCATGTTCATGGAACCAGTGCATAAAACCTTCTCCCGCGAGATAATAATAACTTAAGCTTTTAGTTTACCGGCTTAAAAAGAGCAGCGATGACGTTATTGAAGAGTTAAAAAGTTATGCTATATGGCTTCTTATTACCTATTTCTTTGTGTTTTTTTATAATAATTTCATCTTTTTTGTAAATAACTGTTTTATATTGTTTGATTTTGGTCCGCCGCGGCTTCCCACGTATACTAATCTGTTACGAAAATATGATCAATGAAGAACCGCTCGACCGATTTTTTCCAAACTTCAACCATCTAATAAATAGTCCTAATTTATAAGCTTTACTCCTCAACATTTTTTATTGAAAATTGTGCGGGTTCCGTGAGTTATAAAAGTAAGTATAATAAAAAGTGGCATAGTTTTTACTTATATCGAATAATAATTGTTTAAAAGGAACAATGTAACAACCACTATCCAAAAAAAAAAATTCCATTTCCCCCAGACCCAAGATTTTATAGAAAAGTGCGTTTTCTAGGTATATCGACCCGACAGGGACTCGAACCCGGGACCTCAGACCTCAGAGATGGCTTGACGCCAATGTTCGGCTCGCTTGCCTCTCGGCTACTGAGATGGTCGAATATAATCTCAGAACCATAAAACATGCTAAATCGACATCTGCTTTCTTCCATGACATTTTTATAAAATAATAATTATGGAAACACATTTGTAATAATAGGGTACTAAATATTTTTAGGATATATTATATTATATTTTTGTACACTCACCAACAAAAATGTTCGTAAATGCAGGCCGATCCTTTTTACTTTGGCAGCCATTGTCGAGTCGTTTCAATTCACACCTGTAACAAAAATTACACTTGCTGATATGGATAATTAAGTAATAGTATACATTGTGGAGACGCGTTTTGCCTTTCTCGAATGCAAATAAAATCGTGAAAATAAGTAATAACAAGGCATTTTTCAGTGACTCTTTAGTTAATTTATGTCAAGCTTATGTTTATTTAAATATTTAATAGGTATATAGCTGTGCCGGCGACTACGTTCGCGTTCTATCCTTTCATGGTTGGGTTTACCCCTATCTCCCCTAATATTCAAAACAAAATCTAGTCTATATTTATATCTAAGTTTGGAGCTATATATGTGCCAAATTTCATATCTCCTACTTTAAAAAAATACATTTCCTCATATAAACTTTCAAAGGTAGTATTACCCCATTCCCCCATTATTTTCTAACAAAAAGTAGCCTATGTCCGTTCTTGAGGTTCAACGTATATCTGTACCAAATTTCATCAAAATCGGTTAAGAGGTTTAAGCGGGAAAGCGTAACAGACAGACAGACAGACAGAGTTACTTTCGCATTTATAATATTACTCGTAGTAGGGATTGATTTTGTTGTGATGATTTTCAAATAATTTTAAATGTATTTGTCATCCCTTCCAGTTCAATATAAGATCTTATGAGCTGGTCATGAGGGCGATGCAAAGACCAAAATGTTTTTTCTGTACATGCAGTAATAGCCAAATTAGCGGAATACCCGCTGCTTAACTGAGATTACGATCAGCTCACGAGTGACCCTGACCTGGCCGGGGAGTCTCCAAAACTTGGATTCCCACGCAGGTTACTGTCGAGATGCAACCCGGAACTTTGACCTTTCAGTACTAAAGGACATTCGTAAGCAAGCGATCAGAGGGCTGAGCCACACACACACGTCATAAACTGGTCTAATTCGGGATGTTTATTTTTTGTCTCTGTCCAGTAGTTGGTATATATTACGAAATTTTAGACGAAATCATTGCTCTCATTCTGTGGTAAGTAGCTTAAGCACTTGTGTTACCGAAATCAGAAACAACGACGGTACCACAACGCTCAGACTCGAGACATTATAGAAAAGTTCGTTTCCCATAATGACCATATGAGCATCGAACCCTGGACCTCAGAGGTGGCGCGACGCCAAAGTGCGGACCGCTGACCTCTCAGCTACGGAGTTAAAAAGTGATGTTTGATTTGAAAAAAATGTATATATTTTTAGAAAATCCTTTTTTTGCATTCCTATAAGTCCTCAAGCATAAGGTGATGACGCCGAAGGTTAAAAGTTCCACATGTTACTTAATTTTTTACACTTATTGAAAGATATTTTTGTAACTACTATCCTTATAAACAAATTCGTTTTTACATTATCTTAATATATGTATATGATAGGAAAATAATTATGGGACAATCAGTTAGAAAAATGTGATGCCAGAATGACCTATAGGAGTATATTTATTCCCAAACAGCGTACAGCATGGTTGTACCGGTCAACAGTTACCGTAATATAAGTTTATAAACAGTCCTATGTAGGTACATTTTAGTTTATATACATTTACAACCAAAACGTAGTATTAAATAGAAAAGATACACTTACGGCGTAGTTTCTAATATTAATCTTCAAACTGATAAGGCTTTACCTAAATTTGGTATCGCCAATGATGAAACATAAACTTTCTTCCATTGTGTTCATGCTGAGATTGGAAAACCCAAAATGGATGCGGCTATTCAACGACCTTTTAAACCACCTATTATTTAGCGCATAGTTTTTATGTTGAACTATTATCAGTTTCGAACAAGGACTTTACAACCACAGGACTCAAAATGGTTTAGATAATTATTTACATTATCTACAAACATGTTTTTAGGCAGAATATTAATAAAAAAATATGAAATATTGACAAAATTTGAAATAAGTTTTCTGGAGCGGTACTCTCAAAAACGAAACGAACAAACGAAAGGTTTCGTTTTTGAAGATTATTCAAAAGTTTAGGAATGAAGACGTGGTTTTTGATTTGCATAAATAACATTTTGTTTTTTGAAAACGCTTAATTTGCATTCGAAGTGATTTCTTTATGATTATGAGGATTAAAAATTGCCATCCGTTGTCGGATCCGACATATTTCGTTTATGGGAGTAGGCCCCCCTTTTTTTTTTTTTTTGTTGACGGGGGGAAATGCTTGATGCACCGTACCGTCACCCCGAGGGAGGGTGACGGCGTGTGTGGGACTCCCACCTACCTACCTACCTCGGACTACCCACTAAAACCCCCCGGTTGAACCTTCATCGCCTTAATGGCGGCGCCATGGGAGATCGGCTCAGCCTTTACTTCCACGACGCCGCCGGCGGAACAGCCGCTTACGCGGCTCCGTCAACTCCCCCCATGTGTTAGGGGGGAGTCTGGGGATGGCCAGTCCAACGGAACCATCCCCACCTCGCAGTGGAGACCGGTGCAATGCCAGCTGAGGTGCCCTCACACCATCAGCCGGCCGGTCTCCACGCGGTAGCTGGGCGCGGTCATATCGCCGCCGCGCCCTCAGCCGCCTTCTTCGGCGGCAGGCGGGAGCGGAGGGGTCGTCCTCCCGCTCCCGCTCTGCGGCCTCCTTCTGCGACATGACGTCTTCGCAGAAGGAGGCCATCCCATCCCATGCCGTCTCACTCCCGAGCATAGCCTCGACTATGCTGGGGAGTGAGAGATTCGGCCCCACTACCGCACGCAAAGAAGCGCGCTGCGCATCCCAGGCGGGGCACACTGACAGTGTGTGCCCCGCCGTGTCCTCCGCCGCGCCGCAATGATGGCATGACGGAGTCTGCTCCCGACCTATACGGTGCAGGTACTGCCCAAAACAGCCGTGGCCGGACAGCACCTGCACCAAACGGAACGTCAAAAATCCCGACTTGCGCTCGAGCCAGCGAATTATTGCTGGCCCGAGCGCATCAAGGGTCCAGCGGCTCACCGGACATTCTCCTAGACTGTGGGCCCAGGCCCGGATCATTTCGTCCTGGGCCTCCCGTCGAACGCTTGCCAGGTCCTCCGGGTAATAGCGCTCCCCGGAGGCCTTCTTGGCGGCCTGCCATCTGTAGGCCGCTGCCAGCACCTGGGCTTCCAACTCCCAGGGCGACGTCCCGGCCATGGCACACGCGGCTGCGAAGCCGACGGTGCGGTAAGCGCGCCCGACCCTTTGGGCGATTGCCCTTTGGGGGCGGCGCAGACTCCTTGCGTTCTCCGCCCTCTGCAGAGACTCGGCCCAGATGGGGGAGCCATACAGGGCCATACTGCGGAGAATGCCGGCGTAAAGCCGCCGGCATTTGGCCCTTGGCCCCCCAAGATTTGGCATGAGCCACGAGAGGGCGTCAGCAGCCCGAAGGAGGCGAAGTGACAGGGCCTGGAAATGTGGGCCAAACTGCCACTTCGCATCGAGGACGAGGCCCAGATATTTGATCTGGGCCCCAACCGAGACCTGCACGCCCCCAACCACAATATGGGCGTCAGGAGGGCAGCGCTGCCGAGGCCCAGGGAAAAAGATGGCCTCGGTCTTTTCCAGCGCCACCCGAAGCCCAAGTAGCCTTATGCGCCGAACAAGCAGGGTTCCCCCCACAGCCGCAAGGCGAGCCGCCGAACCAAAGTCCCTACCCCGGGCAATCAGCAGGGTGTCATCTGCGTAGCATATGACACCCGTGCCCGGGAAGAGAGCGCCCCGCAGGACCCAATCATAACCGAGGTTCCACAGGAGTGGACCCAACACCGACCCCTGTGGAACCCCGGCCTGCACACTATATCGGCGCACCTCACCGTCCTTGCCAACGCAGGCCACAGAACGGCCCACAAGATAGTCCCCTATCAAGATGTGCAAATAGGGGGGGACACGGTGGTGGCGGAGCGCTTCCATAATGGTTGAGTGGGGGATGGTGTTAAAGGCGTTGGCGATATCAAAAGACACCGCCAGAACACCCTCCCCCCTCTCCCGCGACTCTGCGACGAAGGACTTCAACCTGGACAGGGCATCAATGGTGGATCGCCCTGTCCGGAACCCAAATTGCGCGTCCGAAAGGTCTGGCCCGATCTCTCGGAGATGGTCGTTGAGCCTCTGCGCGATGATTTTCTCGAAAAGCTTACCGGCCTCATCAAGAAGAACGATGGGCCGGTAAGCAGAGGGGGAGTCTTGCGGACGCCCCTCCTTTCGCAGGAGACACAAGACTCCTTCTTTCCAAATTTTTGGGAACTTCCCGACTCGAAAACAAGAGTCGAGGAGTTCCCTCATTTTGGCTTCCATGGCCACAGCGGCCAAGGCCACAATTTTGGCCGGGACCCCATCCGGTCCCGGCGCCGTCTTCTTAGCACGGAGGCAGAGTGCCACCGTGCTAAATTCCTCCTCTGTGATAAGAGGGCAGTCCCCTTCTGTGGGCCCAAAATTGCCCGAAAGGCCCATAACAGGCGGCACGAAGCCGGGGTCACTGTTCGGGAACAGAGCCCGGACGATGTTGTTGAGTAACCCCGGCTCGAGGGTCTCGGTCAGTGGGGGACCTATTGGACGCAGCTGGTTTCGTGCAGCCCGGTACGGTCTCCCCCATGGATCTCGATCGAGACCCTCTAACATCTCGGCCCGAGCTCGATCCTTGGCCGCTCCTATCTCGGCCTTGAACAGCCTTTTGACTTCGAGATAGGACTCATAAAGTCGTGCCTCATTCTCGAGGTCACGACGGGCTCGACGGCGACAGCGAGTATAGGCCCTTCGGGCCGCGATGGTGTTGGCCCGAAGATTAGCAAGCTCCCCCGACCACCAGAAACAAGCGCGACGGGGGGGCGGACGACGGGACCGAGGCATGCACGAATTGCACACCTCGGTCAGGGAGTCGCGGAGGAATTCCGCCGACTCATCTATGTTGGGACCAGCCAAGGGAGGCGAGAACCAGTCCTGAAGTAGGACCGTCTCCCTGGCTACCGCCTTGTCCAGGCGGGAGAGAGCCCACCTGGGAAAGTGGGGCAAAGACGACGGGCGACTGGAACGCCCCAAAGAGACGGCCGAGACCTCGAACCGGATGTAAACATGATCGGAAAGAGTCTCGGCCGGATCGACCCGCCAATTACAGACACGTGCGGCGAGAGCAGGGGTGGCGAACGAAATGTCCACCACGGACCCCCCCTGCTGTCGCACACACGTGTGTGCGGAGCCCCGATTTAAAAGGGACAGCCCAGAAGCCGCTGCCCACAGTTCGACCAGCTGCCCCCGTCGATTGCAAGAGGCAGCCGGATTACCCCATGTCGTGGCCTTGGCATTAAAGTCGCCAAGAACCACGACCTGCCTTCCGGAAATAGCCGAGCGGGCAACGGCCCCCTGTAGGTCTCCCAGAAACACTTCAAATTCTTGGAGTGTACGATTCGGAGAAAAGTACACTCCAAAAACGACGATGTCCCCCCACGAAGCCCCAACAAAACCCGCACCCCTCTCAAAAAGGGAGAGAGGGGGAGAAGAGGACGACGACCGTCTGAAAATGGCAACTGTGCCGTCTCGATCCCCCAACCACCCACTGGGAACTGAGTACGGCTCGGCGACTACTACGACATCTACCAACCACTCCGCTACAGCTTGGAACAGCAGGTCCTGCGCCGAGCGGCAGTGATTGGCGTTTGTCTGGAGGAAGTTGAGTTGGGCCATTATGATTGGGTCATCTCAACTTCCTCCACAGCTTGACTTGCTGGGGCGACTGGCTGGGTCCGCGCCATCACCCTTCCTTTTTTGGGGGGAGGTCTACAGCTCTTGCCCCCCATAACGTGACCGGCCGGTCGCCCACTCTCGGCGCACACTCTGCAGTGTACCTTCTTTTCGCTGCAGGCAGGCGACTTATGACCGGTCTGCCCGCAGCGGAAGCACATATCACTTCGGTTTTTAGCGGAGGGGCACATGGGGCGGGTATGCCCAGTGCCCAGGCACTTGAAACACCGGAGGGGCTGCTCCTCCAGCGCACGGACCGACGCAGAACTGAATCCTATTAAGAATCGGCCCCCCTCCACTACCGCCTTCGCTGCAGCCACCGGGCATTGCAGCCGAATGGTGCCCATCCCCATGCGGCCGGGACGGATTTCCCCGGCTTTTATTTGGTCCACCGGGCATTTTCCGATCCCGGCGACCTTTTCTACTATCTCAGATTTGGAGACTGAGTCGTCTAAGTCTGAAATGACGAGTCCGGCATATTTGACGGGCCTCACTATTTTTGCAAGGCCCTCATCCACGATTTGCCGCATTTTGTCGGCAAAGACATCCGCGGTTTTAACCGAATCCGCGCCCGGGAACTCGAATAATCGCGCCCCCGTTTGAGTGGGGCGCATCCGGATTGCAGACGCGGTTGTAATGCCGATCTCCTTTAAGTCCATGCCGCCACGGGCCTTGGACAGCACGGACTCGTACGTCTCCCCCTTTTCCGCGGCCTCTGCGGTGAGGGTGACAATTACCGCCGCGGTCTTTGGAGGGACCAACTTTGGCTTGGAAGCCGAAGCCATCTTCCCGGACGATGAAGGGGGAGAGGCAGCCACTCTTTTGTTCCTGGTTGATGGTGCCGGACGAGGTGCAGACTGAGGGGGATTTCCAGGGGACTTGTTTCCCTTGCCTTTTCCCTTCTTAACTACCGTAGACCATCCCTCATTGGCTGGGGTGGTCGAGGGAAGAAGAGGGTCTTCTACTACCTCAGGAGCCGGACGAGAAACGGCTCGGGGGACAACGACAGGTCCCGCCACTTTGGAGGGCCCAGGCAAGGAGGCAGGAGCAGGAGCAGACGCAGTAGCCCCAGACGCTCTAGATCTTGTAGCCCTCTGGGGCTTCGGCGGCTCAGGGACCCGGAAAGTCTCCGACAGTCGCTCGGGAGCCACCACAGGCTCCTTCCTACGGTCCGCTGTCAATGGCGGACGAAGCCGCTTCTCCGGGAGGAGACGGTCTTCTAAGCCCTCTATGCGGGCGTTGAGTCGGGCATTTAGGTGAGCCCGCTCCTCCATCATTACTTTCCGGACCACGGCTTCGATGTTTGCCGCGTCCAATGTCGATGATCCCGCTGATGACGGGGACATCTCCACCACCTCCATCGCCGTCTGGACGGGGGCAGGGACCGGGGCAAGAATAGGAGATGCCCGACCAGACTTGGTCAGCCTGGCAACTGCGGCCTCTAGCTCGGCCACACGCTTGACTTGACCAGCCAGTTCATTCTGCAGGCGATCCACTGTCACCTGCAGCCGCTCCGTCTCCTCTGAGGAGGTTCTCTTGAGGGCCTCTTCACAGATGGCCCTCATATTTATGGCACTCTCTTTGAGTGCCTTTTGGAAGGTCCCCTTTAAATTGGAGGACTTTCCAATCATAGAGACGGAACTCTCCGCCTCCGTGACCACCAAACGCTGCAATTCCGCAACCGACTTCCCTTCCAGCGACGCGGTAAGGGACACCCCGTACCCGGCTGCATTACGGGCCTTGCGAAGACGTCTTTCGGTCTCTGCCGCTTGAGCTTCGAGCTCTAACTGTATGGCAGCCCTCTTGGCAGCGTTTAACTCCCGCTGCGCTTCCGCCCGGCCAACATACTCGCCGGTGGTAGCGGGTCTTCCACGCCCCTTTTTCGATCGGCTTTTGGGTTCAGGGGCATCAGATGCCGACCCCTTCTCCCTATCAGGCAACGGGCGCTTCCGCACTCCCCTCCGAAGATACTTCCCTCGTTCGGACGTAATGGACATGTCCGACACATTCGTCAATGTATCGGACTCTTCATCCGACGCAAACTCACTCGGCCTAGCGAAGAAAGTGCCGCTATTTGCCGACGCCAGCGACGCCACAGAGGACGCGCGGCTCCTGTTAGCAACGATGTTGCTTATCCCCGACGCACCAGGACAAACGGCGTCATATTCTGCGTCCAAGGACGCACCATATAATTTTGGCGCGATCGCACAAACGGCGCCAGACTCCGCACCCAAAGGTGCCACTTCAGCAGTCTCCACGAACTCATCAGTTTGTTTTTTGTTTAGTAAAGAATCCATTTTTATTCCCACGAACATAACGGTAATGAAGGACCACCGGGGGCAGAGCCGAGTACCCCCAGCTACCCTCATACTGCACGGGGGCGGGCGATCCCGTGCAGGGAGGCCGATGCCACCGACCACGACCGGGTTTAACCCACCCGGTCACCATCCCTCCGAAGAGAGATGGCCCCGACGCCTCGAGCACTCACAGCGTCGAGATTAGGGGTTTTTTATTGTGGTATGCTCCACTTGGGCCAGCCAATTAAGGCAAGCCCCCTGGTCTGATCGAGCCGATAGACATGATCACCAGACACTCGACCAGGAAACAGGTTGCCCGACGGGGACTGAAGTCTGCTGCGACCAACTGCTATTACGCAGTTGGCCGAGCCCGCCGCGCCACGGAGATACCCCGCCATACTGCGCTCCGAAGAGCAACAACGTCAAAAGGCCAACTTGGCCAGGCCAATAAACAAAGGCCCCGACATGGTGAAGCCGACGAAGCAGACATCAACTTGCACGACAGATATCCCCCCCTCCCCAAGTCCCCCCCCCCCGGGTGTTTGGTCCGCGGGAGCTACGCTCCGACCCCCGGCTGCCGCCCGCAAGGCATCCCTGTAAGCGGGAATACCTTCCGCGCGGCAGCCGCGGGCTTCCCCTATCCGCCACCTGAGGACGCGCCACGTAGGGGTATCACCTCCCCTCCCGCTACGTCACAGCAGCGGGTACGTGGGGAGTAGGCCCCCCTGGTCTGGTAATATATCTGGCAAATTGTGAAACTGCCAAGTTTTCTTATTTTTAGTACAAAAATTAAAAGGTTGATTTTTTATTTTTACATTATTTTGATCAAGTTTTTGTTTGATCAATCAAAAAATGAAATGGGAATTGCCCATATAGCCTAATTTTAAGACTGTACAGACAAAAGTACAGGACGGTAAACACTTTCAGCTGGTATTTAACCAGTCTTTAAGTCCTCGCACAAGTGTGAAAATCCCAGAGCCTGCAGTGCTTTTCACGGTTTTATATTTATAAAGAGACTTTTAATATCATGCTTTATTAAAAAAAAGTACTCTGTATGTATGGCCCCGCCATAAAATATGACAATTTAATTTAAAAAAGCACAACGATTCTCTTGTCTAGTTTCCAGTGGATATAACTTCCTTGGTTACAAAATATTGACGTCAAATGAACAAAAAATATTTTTCCCACGATGCTTTATTTGAGTTGAGACAATATTCTTGTTTTGTTTGTTTGTAGATTGCGTAGACATTTAAAGCTCTATTGTTCATTTTATAAGATCTAGATTGTAACAATCAGCACTGGCATTTTAATCATTTTGAACCAATTTTTTTAGCTTAAAACTACAATATTTGTTTGGCAATACAACTCATGTTGGTGAACATTAAATTTCACCAAAATTTAATCCCTACTAATCCCTACTAATATTATAAATGCGAAAGTAACTCTTGTCTGTCTGTTACGCTTTCCCGCTTAAACCTCTCAACCGATTTTGATGAAATTTGCTATAGGTATACGTTGAACCTCAAGAACGGACATTGGCTACTTTTTTTTAGAAAATGGGGGGAGTAATACCACCTTTGAAGTTTATATGATTTTTTTTAAAGTAACAGATATGTAATTTGGCACAAATATAGCTCGAAACTTGGATTAAAATATATATTACTTTTTGTTTCAAATACTAGAGGAGATAGGGGTAAAACCGACCATGAAAGAATGTAGTCCACGCGAACGAAGTCGCGGACACCTTATCATAAACTCATAATCATTTCATGTGAGAAGTTAATTAACTGTCGCAAATGATGAATTTTGCATTTTCAAAAGACTAATATACCAAGTACAGTCACCGTCAGATATATCGGAGTAGACAAAGTAACCAAATACTTCTGAACAGTTAAAAATGTCAATAAGTTCCATACACTACAAGTTAGCAATATCTGAACATTAATTACCTCAGTAATATCTGAGCAGATGCTAGTCAATAATTTCTATACTCACAACTAACCAATAATATGTGACCACATATGTATACACATGTTGTCTAATATTTATTTATTTATTCACCTTGAATACCTAACATAGGCTGTATTTATTACTGGAAACGACTATCGGTGGCTGCTAGTAGAGTCAAAAGAACTTCAGACTACAATAAACATATTTTGGACTGTGTACTGACCTTAATTCGTGCGCATAAGTGCTAATATCGAACAGTAAGTGTTTACGTTAATGTGTTCTCGAGTGTACATCATATTTTTCTTACCGGATTCTTTTCGGTAGGATTAGGTTCCGAACCAGCTGTAGCTTTAATTTTGGTTATATTCATTTTGACGATGCATAAGTGTTACTTGTAACCAACATGACTACATGATTTGACGACCTTGGTGGCACACTGGCTAAGGTCCCGGGTTCGATTCCCGGTCAGGTCAATTTGGAAAACGGACTTTTTTTAATTGGCTTGGGATGTGCTGGGATGACACCCCCAGTTAGTATCCGTCGTCTGGTACTCATAGTAGAAGAGAAAACCTTAGTTTGAAACCAGGTGATTGGTGTGATTGTCTGGCGCATTTTTTTTTTAATTATGATTACGATTATCGATATCAGTTTACTCCACATTAGCTTATACCGAATAGAAGTCGATACAATGAAGCATTTCTCACCGCCATCAGTGTCCACGATTTATTGCGCGTTACGTAACGCGTTAGATTTAATATGACATAACTGTTCATTTGGGTGGCTCTCTTTACGTGCGCGGTGACTTCATCCATCCAACATTCAAAACAGAAGTAAATAATAAATAATAATAATAATAACCATGACAGTGAGATGGCGCCATGACAGTAAGATGGCGAGTCACCACCTGCCCATTTTATTCGTGTTTTTAAACATAGATCGGGCAGGTGCCATAGTCCTTCCCATAGGATCCAATTTAGGCCCACTGCTTTTTTCAATTTTTATAAATGATTTGTTGGACGCATTCAGTAGTGAGTGTCTGGCATTTGCAGATGACATAAAACTGTTTAGAAAAATAACATCACTAGAGGACTGCATGGCACTCCAGGCCGATATTAATACCCTTACTGATTGGTGCGTTAGTAATAATATGTCCTTGAATATAACAAAATGCAAAGTCATTAAATTTACTAAAAAAAGAAATATTTTAACTTTCCCTTATAAAATTCATGAAGTCCCGTTAGAACATGTAAGCGTAATACGTGACCTGGGTGTCTGGTTTGACTCTAAACTCTCTTTTAGAACACATTAGTTAGAGTAGTTCGTATTAACTACTAAATAAAAATGGTGTCGCGTTTTGACCCGTTAAATTATTTTAAATGTTTAACATCACATACATTGCTCTGATTCTGTGGTAAGTAGCTAAGGCACTTGTGTTACAGAAATCGGAAACAACAACGGTACCACAACTTCCAGACCCGAGACAATACATAATAGTTCGTTTCCCATATTGACCCGACCGGGGATCGAACCCGGAACCTCAGAGATGGCGCGACGCCAAAGTCCGGTACGCTCGCCTCTCAGCTACGGAGAAGTAAAACAATACTTTAAGTGTTGGATGTAATATTATCCTTTATCCACGCCTAGGGGGTCTACTCCCGACAACGAACGCACAAACGAAAGGTTTCGTTTTTGAAGATTTATCAAAACTTCGAAAGAAAAAACGTAGTTTTTGGTTTGCATAAATATAATTTAGTTTAATAACGCTTAATTTGTAATTTAAGTGAATTAGACGTGACTAAATTTAATTTGTGATTACGAAAGGGTAGCGATAGGTCGCGATTTATCACTCGACTGGTGCAGCCCGACTGGTGAAATACCTCCACCTTACAGAAGACCGCAGCCAAATAACAATCACTTCTGTGTTGTTGTATTTCTGCGTGTGAGTAAGGTTTCCAGAGCTCTTGGGAGGTGCTACATTAGTAGCAATTATTTGTATATTAAGGTAACAATATTTTATCTAATATTGAATGTATAATAAATACTAGAAGGTTCCCCTTTGTGCGGGAGTTCAACTCGCACTTGGCTGGTTTTTAAACGGTGTTAAAGTTCGACAACCGCCACTTTGTTAAGCTGATTTGTTGTTTTATTCGTCAACGAACAGCAGTTATTCGTAAAACAAACAGATATAATGTGCGGAAATGTTGATAGTTCAAGGGGCGAGCGTGAAAGGTGGGGTTCGTGCCTCGTTACCTTGGGACAGGGTTACCAGGTCAACTACTACGCTCCTGGGGGTAGCTATAGTGTTACATACAACACGACTTTTTAATACATCACTCAGTACTAAATATGATATATGGCATTACAAAGTCAAATCGACGACCTCCGTAGCCGAGAGGCGAGCGTGCCGGACTTTGGCGTCGCGTCATCTCCGAGGTTCAGGGTTCGATCCCCGGTCGGATCAATATGGGAAACGCACTTTTCTGTATAGTTTCGGATCTGGGTGTTGTGTTACCGTCGTTGTTTTTGATTTCTGTAACACAACTGCTTAGCTACTTACCATAGAATCAGAGTAATGTATGAAATGTTACCCAAAATTTAAAAAAAATAATTTTAAACGTCATCTCACAAAATCTGTACTTTTAAATAAAATCGGATTGTCTGTTTGTGAAATTGAGATAAAAACTTTTTACCAGAATTATATGCATTATGGCGCATACACCAAAATAACTTTTTTTTTTAATTTTCGTCTGCCTGTTTGTTCCGGCTAATCGCTGAAATGACTGGGCCGATGTGTCGGGACATTTAGTGGGAGATAGCTGATGTAATAGAAAGTTACTTAGGCTACTTTTAAAATAACTCCGCAACAAAATAGGTCTGTCATGTTTACGATCACGTGACTCACAAACAAGTAGCAGGTCGGGTTTGAAATAATCAACGTGAATGAAATCACTAGCACAGCATATACAATAAAATCTTTTGAACGTCAAACATTATAATAATTGTTGAAAAATTTTTAAATTTTGAAAATAATTTTGGTGACCTTAAATAAAGTTAATTACAACACTATACAATGTTTGAAAATATGTATACAAGACACGTTACTTTAAACGATTATAAAGAAATTATCGAGTTTTAAATTAATTTGATTTACTGGTGACGCGTTGATGTCTCTTGCACTAGGTACAGTCTACAGCAAGTCAAGGTAAACATATTCAGTTCGATATTTCTTCTTATGTCACCGACATAAAGCCGGTGCATAGTCCAATGTCTGAGGCGTTTTTTTTTATATTGCACTTCAAGATTGACCTCATTCCACCTGATGTTAAATGGTAATGAGTTCCTAGCTTAGGGGTGACAAGTACAGCATAATAAATCTGTTACTGGACTTGTCGCCCTTACCTTGAAGGCTTGACCCCTGCTACTAATGTAGCACCCCCCAGGAGCTATGGAAACCTTACTCACACGCAGAAACACAACAACACAAAAGTGATTGTTATTTGGCTGCGGTCTTCTGTAAGATGGAGGTATTTCACCAGTCGGGCTGTTCCAGTTCGAGCGATAAATCACTGTACTCTACCTCTCTTAGAAATCGTACAAAAACTTCAGTTTATTGGCATTGCGTGAATTATGTGTTTTTTTCTATTGGTTCTGGAGGCCTACTTCCAGAACGAAATAGGTCGGATCCGATGACAAAATGGGCTGTATTGTGTCACCACCGTAGGCGTACCCAGAGGAGAGCAGCACTCCGCCTCCCTTTTGGATATCTTGCAGAAGTGTAGTGTAATTTTTGAATTAACGAACATTGAACCTAATGTTTCATGTAGGAGTCTTCGTGTAGTGTGTATTTTAAATGTTTACTAAATATTGACAGGATTGTATCTGTGCCAATCACGCATACTGGCCATTGATAAAATAATAATAATAAATATTAGACAACATCACATACATTGCTCCGATCCTGTGGTACGTAGCTCAAGCACTTGTGTTACAGAAATCAGAAACAACAAAGGTACCACAAAACTTAGACCCGAGACAATATAGAAAAGTTCGTTTCCCACATTGACCCGACCGGGGCTCGAACCCGAAACTCAGACATAGCGCGACGCCAAAGTCCAGCCCGCTCGCCTCTCGGCTACGGAGGTCGTTAGATAATTGATTTGCATTGAATATCTGACCTTGCTCTTTTTACAAATAACAAAAACACAAAATGCTGATTACACTACTCAACACTAAAAAAATATCTGATTTGGCTCATATTGTTTCATATAGATGTTGACTAATAATAAATATATGTACGCATTTTATTTCGATATCACGTCTAGAAACTGAGAAATATGAATTTTAACTTTTTGACGTATTTTTGATTTTTATATTGCGGGTATTTCGAAAATACGATTGTTTTACAAGCAAAACTTACTTTAAACGTTAGTTTAATTGGTAAACTAGAAAATGTCACGCGTATGTGTTAACAGTCCTAACGTATTTTGTTATATTTGTGGCGAATTTACGCCAAAATCGAAAAAAAAACTTCTTTCTGACCTAATTAAACAGTGTTACTTAGCCTATTTTGACCGTGATGTGAAAAATCAAGATAAGACGTGGGTTCCTAAAGTGTGCTGTCTAAGGTGTTATATGAATTTGAACGGTTGGTACAATGGAAGAGTTAAAAAAATGCCATTTGCTACGCCGATGGTATGGACTGAACCAACAAATCATGCCGTGGATTGTTACTTCTGTTTAACACATTTAAAGGGGTTTTCTGGGAAATCTAAACGAAGTATTAAGTATGCCGATGTGTCATCCGTAAAGAAACCTCAGCCATATTCTGACCAGCTACTTGTACCCATAAAAAATTTCGTAAAACGCTTAAACAGAGATGGTCCTGCATTACAATTTCTTAAGCAAAAGTTTCCAAAGCTTAGTGAGGCAAAAATCAAAGAGGGATTATTCGTAGGTCCGGACATAAAAACGCTGATTGAAGATTCGTCTTTTACATCTACTCTGAACTATACTGAAAAACAAGCATGGGATGCTTTTATTGATGTGACAAAGAATTTTCTTGGTAACAACAAATCCGCTGACTTTCGCCAAAAAATTAAACTGATGTTGGACTGTTATCACAAAATGGGATGTAATATGTCATTAAAACTACATTTCCATTCGCACTTGGATTTTTTCCCCGAAAATATGGGATCAGTCAGCGATGAACATGGGGAACGCTTTCATCAAGATGTGGCTGCAATCAAAAAACGTTTCCAAGGAAGATGGGAGCCTACTATGCTCGCAGATTACTGTTGGAGCCTTGTTAGAGAAACTCCAGAATCTCACTACAAGAGGAAAGCCAGCGGCACCAAGAAAACTTCGCCTTTTCAATCAAAGCATCAATAAAACCTAACGGGTTAGCTTTATTTTGTAAGAAAATCGTATTTTTGACTAATTTAATTTATCTTGAAAATAAGATGTGATGTAAAAATCTTATTTACATATTTGTATTAGGTCAGTAACAAGCAATTATAATCACATAGTCGGAGCTCAGATAAAAAAAAAAGTTTGTTATTTGTTGAGTAGTGTTATTATTTATAGTAACGAATACTTTTTTGGTATCTAAAGAGTTTACGTTCTTTTTATTTTTCGTTTATTTTTTATTACTTTTAGGACTTTTAACAGTTTCATAAATTTATTCAACGGTTCCCTTTGAGGTAAAACAACTCGGATATCTAATATCAAAGTTAGGTTCAATGTCCAAATATAACAAAATACCTACTTAATTTTGGGTTTTCCATCTATGTTGCTTAGCGCCAATGAACGTGTAATATTACTCTCGTGTAACACCAAATAATGGCACTTCCATTATTGTATCCGTTAGATGTTTTTGTTGCTCGGTGTCAATGGAAGAACTTTTAACTCTTACTTGTGAAATAATTTTATCCCAACTTTTGCCAGTGGCTAAGCTAGTGGATTTTGATAAAAAGTAAAAACTCTTACTTGTGAAATGAATTTATCCCAACTTTTGCTAGTGGAGTTTTTTTTTTTGATACGAAGTAAAACAATAAATGCACTACGAACATCAAAATACACCCAATTTTAAAATAAAGTATTAAATAACCTTCAATTTTTTATTTATTTTGGGATTACTTTTATTTTGCACCCTGTATTTCTCTCTATCTGCCACTAACGAATACATATTTTAATCGGCTTGAATGGTTATATGTTCATATTTAACTCCTATTTTCTTTCTTTAATTACTATATATATTTCACTGAGTCATCGTGAAGTTAAAAGAATACCATCTACTTGATAACACCAGCATTATAAAATATTAATTAACCGCATGTAAAACCGGTAGCAAACGTGGAGCGTCTTATGTTGCCGAGATTAAACAAAATTAACTGCGCGTGACCCGAAATTGGCCAATTAGGTTAAGTTTATGACACAGTGCGGTTGATTTAAGTACCTGCAGTGGCACAGTTCATATGAAAACAGTGAAGTACACAGAGACTTACCCTTCTTTATTTAAACTACTAGTTTGGTACAAAAACAGTTACATTTATTTTAAAATTGTTTATTTGTTTTGTTAAAGCATATTTTTTTTAAATGCGATTTTATTTTTTTGGAGTGCAGTTGAGACACGATTGAAACAAATTTAATGAGGAATGTTTTTTGCTCTTAAATATTGAACCATCATTGAATATATTATATCATCGTAAATCTTATTATGACCAGTAAATTGAAGCGAGATGAAACTTGATTTCATAGTTCTGTATTTAGAGATTAAGTGGAGCATTAGTCTCTGGAGAGTTAGCCCAGCGGCGTGCGTACTAAGTGGACGTGTTGTCATTTTGTAATAAAAAATTGTGTTTTTGCATCATACAAATTCAACCTCTAACAAGAAAGACTTTAAAGTAACCTTTTAATTAATGAGCTGAAAGTCGATTGCAACGTTTGACTCCTGTGCCAAATATCTACGAGTGAGTCAAGTCGCCGTTACCGCTCTTCACCACTTCGGGGAAACGAGACGTCCTCTGATTTTGTATCCCGCTTGCTTCGTTGATTACCTACTCCACAACACACGTGAGTAACCATAACAAGGATCTAAAATGATACGCTCACCGAGTGGATATGGCACTTGCACTAAACTTGGCGGCTCGCAACCGAATTTAGCGAGATCGGCATTGGATGACGAACTTGAGACCTCTCCCTACATAACGCGCAGAAATAAGCGTAAACAAACGGATGATAATTTGTGTATCAGTAATGAGTTAACGGAAATCAGAAAGCAAATGACTGAAATGATGGCCCTTATTACTTCCTCTAGCAATGCACAGAATGAAAATATTAAACAACTCTGTCAAACTGTAACCACAATGAAGGACGATCTGAAAACTATCAGTGGTACTATGGCACAAATTTCTTCGGACCAGATACAACTTAGGAATGAATTAGAGGACCTAAAAGCAAATACTGAAAATACAAAGAAAAATATTCAAGCACTGGAATCTGAAATCGCCACACTTAAAAAAACCAGCCTGCCACCTCCTGTTAATGAAACGAACCTAGATTATGAGAACCTTATCTCTGAAATGCAAGAACGAAATCTACGAGCCAAAAATATAATAATTGTAGGGATTGAGGAAAGCAGTTTGAGTAATTCTACTGAACGACGCGAATCAGATAAAAAAGAGGTTCTTAAAATAACCAAATCCATACAGTCAAATTGTCCCGAACCTGAGAAAATTATCCGTCTTGGAAAGTTTAAGTCAGAAAAAAATCGTCCCATAAAAGTAATCTATAAATCTGAAGATTCAGCTATAACACTACTGCGTGCTAAGAACAATAAAGAATGTAACATAAAGATATATTCCGATCAAACGGTTCATCAACGAAAATACTTAAACAACTTAAAAAGCAAGCTTGCAGCTCGTACAGAAAAAGGCGAAACGAACCTACAGATCAAATACATAAAAGGGCTCCCAAAAATAGTTCAGTCTTACGAACCAAATCCAATTCATGATATTGTGGACAACCAACGAGAACCTACAACCCTAAATACTTCATCAACTTTTTTGTAAGAAAAGATACGACATACCAGCTAGCTGACACATATACGAATATAAAACAGACAAAGAAATCTCTTCGTTGTTTCTACGCCAATGCACGAAGTATAGTCAAACCTGGTAAATTGGACGAACTGAGATGTATAATGAGCTCTTTTAAAGAAACTATACACATCGTCGTCTTATCAGAAACATGGATTAAAAGTACAGATGAAGCAACATCAATCCAAATACCTTGTTATACGCACTATTTTAATTACAGACCACACAGTAGAGGTGGTGGTGTCTCTATCTTCGTTCACAATAATCTTAAGCATAACCTCATTGAAGAACTTTGTGAAGATGACAACCATTACCTATGGGTCCATGTATCCAAATTTTCGCTTAATATTGGTGCAATATATAAGCCAGAAAGATCAAACTCAGACAATTTTCTAGAAACCTACTCCCTTCAATTACAGAAAATGAATAGAGCAGTTATATTCGGAGACTTTAACATTGATTTATTAAAATCCACATCTACCAAAAGAAAATATACGAATATGTATAAGGAAAAAGGTTACAAAATACTAAATAACGTTGAACAAGAATACTGTACCCGAGAAACTGCAACAACTAAAACAATACTGGACCATGTTTGCACTAACTTAAAGAATAATAACTACCACCTGGCTATAACCGACTCATCTATGTCAGATCATAAAAATATTTACTTCGAGATAAAGCAGTACGAACCCCCACCTATAATAAAAGTCAGATACACTTCAACAGATTATAATAAATTACACCAACATATCAAGAATACGGACTTCCAAGAAGTTAACTCTTATGATGAAATTTACTCTAAGCTGAGATCTGCTATAGAAATAAGTAAAACTGTTAAAAATAAAATTCTTAATCCTCCTAAACAGGATTGGATTAAAAAGGAAATCATACAAGGCCTAGAACAAAGAAACAGACTATGGCAAGTATATAAAAAGGACCCTTCGAATAAAGAATCGGAAGAAACATTTAAAGAAGAAAAAACAAAGATTGCTAAAACTATACAAAAAACAAAATCCACATACTACAATAAATTATTCACAGAAACGGTTAATAAACCACGCAAAATGTGGAAATTGATAAGTGAACTATCTTGTAACAAAAAAAAGAATACAACTTTTCCAGAAAAACTCGTCATAGATTCGAAGACCATAATAGAAAAGAATGAAATTTGTGAAAAATTCAATACCTACTTTTCTACCATCGGAAATATGTTAGCTAATGAAATACCAGAAAGGTACCACAGACATAACAATACTACGGATTTACGAGCAGATCAAGAAAACAAATTGGATGGAATAGCGCCTACCACAACGGATGAAGTAATCAAAATTATAGATAGTCTTGACCCCAATACTAGTTGCGGCATAGATGAAATCAGTACAAAGTCCCTTAAATGTATGAAAAATGTAATCGCAAGTACGCTTACGAAGTGTATCAACAAGTGTTTTGAACTAGATACTTTTCCCGATGATCTAAAAATTGCTAAGGTTATTCCTATTTACAAGTCTGGACCCAAATGGGACCCCTGTAATTATCGACCGATATCAGTACTTCCAATAATATCAAAAATATTTGAGAAAATTCTTCATTCGCGCCTCGAAAATTACCTAAACTCAATCAAATTCTTCTATAAACAACAATACGGATTCCGACAAAAATCAAATACTCTTGCAGCAACCATTGATTTGATTACAAAAATAAAACAAAAAATTGATCAAAAACATATTGTCCTAGGCATCTTTATCGATCTGAAAAAAGCGTTCGATACTGTCAGCCACAAAATATTATTAGATAAGCTATACCACATTGGTGTTCAAGGAAAGGCACATAGAATTTTTGACTCCTATTTGAAGAATCGAATGCAATTAGTTAAAATAGACGAAACACAAAGTAGTCCACAGCTAATTAGATGTGGAGTCCCTCAGGGCTCCATCTTAGGGCCACTTTTGTTTCTTATTTACGTCAACGACATTCATAAAATCAATCTTGCTGGAGATATTACTCTATATGCTGATGACACAAGTATTTTCTACTATGGGCATTCCGTTGATTTGATTATGTCTCAAGCTCAATCAGATTTAAATACTCTAAATGACTGGTTCCAATACAACTTGCTAACTATTAACGGATCTAAAACAAATTATGTTATCTTTTCTGCCAAAAATAAAAATACTGATACCACTATGGAACTTAAAATCAATGATCAGATAATAACAAAAAAAACAAAAGAAAAGTACCTCGGGCTAGTATTAGACAGCCACCTTACCTGGAAGCCACACATAGAAAATATCAGGTCTAAATTAGTACAATTAACTGGCATGCTACATAGAAATGTAAAATGTTTTCCTAAAAACGTACGTTATCTAATCTATAACTCGCTTGTAAAACCACACATTGATTATTTAGTTGAAATTTGGGGTACAGCTGCAAAAAACAATATAAGCTTAATACAATCAAAACAAAATAAATTAATCAAAACTCTATTTAATTATAAATTCCGAACACCAACAAACAAATTATATAACGAAACACAAATTATGGACATAAGACAAACATATGTATATTCCACATGCATACTTATAAGAAAAATACTAAATAAAGAAATAAACACCAATATTAGCTTCACAAAAAAATTTCAAATACAAAAAATCAAACTACGTAGTTCTAATAACTTAGTACTTCCAAAACATAGAACAAATTTTGGCAAAAAAAACATTGAATACGAGGGTGCCCAATTGTATAATAAGCTCCCAAGTTATGTAAAAAATGCTAAAACGCTGACCAGTTTCAAAAAATTACTTAAATCACATATCAAAACGAATAAATTCTCATCTTACTAAAAACTAAATAAAAACTTAATTACACATATTTTAACATCAAATAATGTCGACATAAGTAAATTACACATCAAAAACAATAAACAATCTAATATATAAAATATTTTCACATAGCAATAACAAACTTAAAATATATTTAATATTACTACTTTTAATTTAAATATAAAATTATGTATAAAGCGGAAGTCTTAAATGTAAAAATATAATAACAATAACCAAACTTCTATCATATTTTGAGCATACTATCAAAATAGGTGAATATAACATTTTTGGTTTTTATTGTATATCAGAACATAATTACAAACACATAATGGATAGAAACACCTATATTATTAAAGCAATACAAATAAAAAATAATCACAAAACTAAATTAAATATTACATATAAATAAAGCACCATTCGCTTACTTATCAATAAAATAAAAAATTAACCATAAAATCCACTTATTATCCAGTATACCTTTGAATAAACCAAACTAATTTATGCCGCATCTGGGAACGGGACGTTTCTTTATGCATCCATGTTTTCGACGATACCGCCGAATGCAGAAACAAATTGTTAACGGAAGGCAGTACGTAAATTACAAAGACAATGTTTATAAAATTACCCTTCATTCTTCTAATATTATCCGCTCGTTACGCTGATTGTAAACTAGTTATAAGTTGTCAATACTGTTTCTCAGTAAGTGAATACCTTGTAATTCTCATGAGAAATAAAGTTCTTCTTTAACCATAGAGTTAGTGGCTTACATTGGAGAGTTAGTGGGTATTCCGAAGGGTAATCACATCGTAATCATACTTAAATATCAAGTTAAAATTTTGCAAGAAAATGATACATATGTCGCTTTTTCACTAATATTCAATAATAATTGATTTTAGTGTTTGCTCAAATGACTAGCGCTTTTACAACATAAGACACTGCCGTATCTACTCCTCAAACCTCGGTGTGTTTTAAATAGCTTTTTTTTTAAATAACAAGTCTAAACGCGCAAAAATAATTTTGTTTTAATAAATAAGTAAAGTCAAGTGGCCAGCCCTAACTTTTTTCTAGCAGACGTAGATCGGGGCTCAACTTCGGAACAGATCAGCGAATTTCCACTGTTGTTATCATATACTATGTCAATACTGACATATCGCGAATAGGATGCGCCAGATCCGGCCAGATCTGTATCTGTCGAGAACAGCCGGGGAACAATGCGATGCCTTTGAACTCGACTAAGTAATTACAATTAATTTGGAATTTTAATCTCATTGACATTTCAGGCTAGACTTCTCGACTTAGTTTTAAAGATAATCGTTAATGATTCTCTCACCAGCTATCCTGCCTAACCAATCATATTCAGATCAAGCCCCGTAGTGAGATGCTATCACTGAAAGTAGTCAAGCCAAGTCGAGTATTTCTTTATTCAAAAGGCTAGGCATATGTAACACTTTTGAATCGTCTTTTACTCTTGTCGGTTCGAAGCCTATATCTAACGAGAAGACACAGGTAAAAACTCAGCAAATTGGTTACAGTAGTAGGTTACAGTATCTAACTTATTGCTATGTGGAGACCACTTTGAACCAAGTGATATTGTTTTGTTTTTATATGTGAAGAAACATAGAGTACATATTTTGAGAGATAAGCTGGAGCAGACCGCAGACTCGGGCCTAATACAGATTATGACACCTATCATGCGGGCTTTGTTGGGATATCTTCTTCTGTTAAGAGAGGTAGGGCATAGTAGTACAGGATCCGTGGCCTATTTTTTCACTTGATTACTATCAAGCTAATTTTCCGTGAGTAGCTTCATTTTCATAAGACGCCCAACAATTTCCTGTGCAAAAATTTTTGATTGTGGTAGCTAACAGAGGTAGCAATGATAAAATATGTCGGCTTGATGATTCTTCAATATTTATTACTAACTGAATTGTTTTTATGATAAATATCTAAATTATTTGAAAAAATATTTGTCCTACAAAATCTATGGTTTCATCAAAGAGTCCTCCCCCTCCAACTTGTATTGATAACGAGATCACCAAAAATGATTACTAACCAGCTGATTTTTTTTTTTACTTAGTTAATATATATGTAATGTAACGGTCATATTGTCCTACAAATTCCGTGGTATGTTATCCCGGTCCTACGCTCAGAAATTGTTAATACCATAAGACCATTTTTCTCATTACTAACTGTAGGACAAAAATATTACATAATAGGTTAGTGTGTTCAGTGCCCAAATAAAACAATGTCCTACAAAAAAACAGGTATGTATCACTAGTCCGACAAGAATTGTCATTTTTTCGTTTTCCTATTTCTAACATAAGATACAGTGAAAAAATCTTTTTAAAAATTTTTTTTCAGATTTCGGCTAATAAAGGCCTATTAAGCACCACTTTTCACGTATAGTAATTAAAGCTTAGGGTCTTGCGAAGATTTTAAAATGACTAAGAAGTCATGATTTTTTTTTTTAATTTAAAGATTTAAATTAAACTCTTGACTCACTCTAACCTAAATTATTTATTTTCTATCAACATTTTTATAAGTTTTATAAGTTTTTTTTTAGTTTTTTATTAATAGTTAGAAGCTGAGTATTTTATGTATGAAAGTACAACTCATGAGGATTATGCTACAAAAAAAAATTTAAAAAAAGTTGCAGAATTTGCAAAAAAAAATGTTTAAATCGGTTCGGTCGAAAATTCTTAAAAAAATAAATCATTACTCGAAAACTACAAAAAATCGCGGAACATACATGGGGTATTTCCAGGTACCCACAGATGTCAGGAATCCAAAAAAAAAATTTTGAACGTCACCTTTTGGACCACCCTGTATATTCAATTGGAGCACCGCAATAGCGTACCACGCTATTTTTACATCAAGGATCTGTACTACTACTTTTGACCGTAGGACCGGGACAACATACCACGGAATTTGTAGGTCAATATGACCGTTACATTATATAAATATTAACTAAGTAAAAAAAAATCAGCTGGTTAGTAATCATTTTTGGTGATCTCGTTATCAATACATGTTGGAGGGGGAGGACTCTTTGATGAAACCGTAGATTTTGTAGGACAAATATTTTTTCAAATAATTTAGATAATTATCTTAAGATTTAATGAAACACAATCCAGTTAGTAATTAATATTTGAGAATCATCAAATCGACATATTTTATTATTGCTACCTCTGTTAGCTACCAATATCGAGAATTTTCGCACAGGAAATTGTTGGGCGTCTCATCAAAACGATACTATTCACGAAGATTCAGCTTGATAGTAATTATTTTTACATCAATGATCTGTACTACTACTTTTAAGCGTAGGAACCGGGATAACATACCACGAAATTTGTAGGACAATATGGCTGTTAAATTATATATATATTAACTTAGTAATAAAAAAAAATCAGCTGGTTAGTAATCATTTTTGGTGATCTCGTTATCAATACATGTTGGAGGGGGAGGACTCTTTGATGAAACCATAGATTTTGTAGGACAAATATTTTTTCAAATAATTTAGATAATTATCTTAAGATTTAATGAAACACAATCCAGCTAGTAATTAATATTGAAGAATCATCAAATCGACATATTTTATCATTGCTACCTCTGTTAGCTACCACAATCAAAAATTTTCGCACAGGAAATTGTTGGGCGCCTTATCAAAATGAAGCTACTCACGGAAAATTAGCTTGATAGTAATCAAGTGAAAAAATAGGCCACGGATCCTGTACTATAGCGATTTATTGCTCGAACTGGAGCAGCCCGACTGGTGAAAAACCTCCGCCTTACAGAAGATCGCAGCCAAATAACAATCACTTCTGTGTTGTTGTGTTCCTGCGTGTGAGTAAGGTTTCCAGAGCTCCTTGGGGGTGCTACATCAGTAGCAGGGGTCAAGCCTTCAAGGTAGGGGCGACAAGTCCAGTAACAGATTTATTATGCTGTACTTGTCACACTTAAGCTAGGACCTCATTACCACTTAACATCAGGTGGGATGAGATCAATCTTGAAATGCAATACAAAAAAAAAAAAACCTGTCCCAATTATTTGGGGTCGACCCTTCGTATCATGTTTCTCCAGGCAGCACGGTCCTATGTTAAGGTTGGGCAATATATTGGCGCACTATAGCTTTACCTCGGGAACAGCAGCAGTGGGACACCCCAATAAAACTTCGTCGCGACTCCTCATCGCCCAATGGTGACATGAGTATATAAATTATTTAAAGAAGCTATGGTGCATTTGTATAACTTTATTAATGTTACTGTTGTACTCAAACATGACTATGAAAAACGATATGGATGAAATTTGCTAACTAAAGAGATAATGTACTCGAATAACATATGGGATACTTACATATAATCTCAAAACAACGTGAACGAAGTTGCGGGCAATAACTAGTTAATCTTAATCTTTAAATTTAGAACAAGAATCTTTGTTAATCACTTCATTACAACAATGACTAGATGGTTTGTAAAGACAATTTTTGTTCTAAATTTTCATCACACTAAAAAGTTAAAACATAAACGATTGACCAGGGCCGGCGTTAGGATGGCGCGAGGTAAGGCAACAGCCCAGGGCGCTCGGACTTGAACGGGCGCTAGAAAGCTGACCCAGATGTATTTCCCTAAATACTATTCTACTGACAAATTGTACGCAGAGTGTCAACTCCTCAGTGTTCGCAAATTGTACATATCTGCGACAGTCACGCTCTTTCACAGACAAGCAAAACAGCAAGCTTACACTTCCCACAGAACACTGAAATGGAACAAACCTAAAACTAGAACAGACTTTGCACGCAGATCAAGCTCATTCATGGGTCCTTATCTTTACGACAAAATATATAAAGCCAACAAAGGCATCATAGACCAAACCAGAGCAGGGTGTAAAATCACTGTGTTCCAATGGCGAATAGATGTTAGCTATAACAGCACAGAAAACCTATTACAAACTTTAAAATAGTTAAATTAAATACAAATACTGAAATGATTAAAATTGCCCAACAGATTTTAATTAAATAATATAATTTGTAGAAATTGTAGAAATAACACACCTACTATTAAATACCACCTAAATTCAAAATCTTATCCAGATATTTAATATACACGCACTACCACATGCACACACATACACATACACGCGCGCATACACACACACTCACACACACACACACAACCAAAAATCGCGTAAGTGCACGCACGCATTCCTTCTTTCTTTTTATAATTAGTATTTTTACTGTCTTTTTCTTTTTCTTTTTTTTTTCCTCCTATTTATAATACAAATGGGAAGACTGGTCTTCACGACACAGGGAATCCTAGTGTGAAGTCCAGCGCCACTGTTGAATGTAATAGTATATAAGTAAAAAAAACATTGTATTTTGTCCAACAGTGCTCTTATTTTGAACCTGTACTTAATATCAAATAAACTTATCTTTATCTTTATATTATCTTTAAATCGATGTATTGGTATACGCTTTTACAGGGGCGCTGGTGGAAATTCGTCCAGGGCGCCAGTAATGCTAGAACCGTCACTGCGATTGACGTAAGTAACTCAGTTATTGTTTTGTAGAATACGCGGATGCGAACTTCTCAAACCGAGATCAGTATCATATGAGAAACAGACGAAGCCGGGAAACAATGAACTTATCATAAATTGACATTCCAAATGTAACTGATATTACTATGCGAAAGTTTGTTGTTTTGTATCTTTTAGTTACCGCGACATTCACTCTGATAATATTAGGATTGAATCGACACAAATTAGTGAACTATACTTTTACATCACGTATAGTGAATAGCATGTCGAGGTATTATTTATTTATTAAACAAAACAAGTAAGTGTATAAAAATAGGAGACCCACAAAACTGTTCACACAGTTTGTTTGCAGGATCAGGTTTTAACGTAAAAGTAAACATAATTGTAAGAACGAAAGGGTACAAGGCACTTTCTTTATAAAAAAAAAATCTCTGTAAAACATTACTTTAATTTCCTCCTGTCTGATATTCAAGGGCAAATGATTTAAAAGGAATGGGACTATGGTAAACACCTACACTAGTTTTTATGTCACAAATTGGTAAAAACTGTGCGAATTGGTGACGTAGTTAAAACTCAACGTAATGTATCTTAGTAAATATTTGTCTACACGATGAAAGAAAATATACACGTCTATTTTTTTTTTTTTTGAACTAAACAGAGATTTTTAATAATCTACTTTAAGGACCTCGACGGTTCCACTAAAGATGAGCTCGATTACACATTCCGCGAGTGTGTGACGGTTGCACAAGCGATGTGGAAGTCGTGTGCAAACGATATAATTATTGTACTTTCTCTGTCACTTGCTAACTATCGGGTATCCGTTTGATCATCTGTAACAGTTAAGTAAACGGGAGAGAATTACGTGATTTGAGTAAACCTAGGTATTTATTATTATTAGAGAGCGCTAGTTAGAGCCTTGACTGGACACTGCAAACTAAAAAGACACCAGTTTCATATGAAGCTGAGTGACTTTGATGAATGCAGATTCTGCAAGGAGGAAAAGGAAACACCTCTTCACCTCCTGTGTGACTGTGAATCTCTGATCCACAAACGAAGCATCCACCTGGGACGACATATAGCCCAACCGGATGAATTAAAAACCCTGAAAGCTAGGAAAATACTAGACTTCCTAGAATCGACCCGGCTAAAGGAGTTACTCTAACTGGTGGCGAGTCACAATAGATCTAACAGGTCGCAGTGACCACAGTTCACTAGAACTGCATAGCCCCAAGTACCCTAATAATAATAATAAGCCTAGGTATACATTTCGAACCTTTTTTTGACGCACCGTTCCGGCAGGTACCTACACCCACTAAAACTCAGCGGTAGACCTCATTACCTAATGCCCAGTTCCAATTATTTTACGACTCGTAATGTGCCAAAAATGACTATCCGTTTTCCTCCAACCGACTACGAGTCGTTAATACCATTCCATAATTTACTTCCCATATCATATGTAACTAGAACAGATCGTTTTTCAAATATTGGAACGGGGTATTCATGGTGATGAGTGGGAATAAAAGACCTACAGCAATGAAAATCGAACCTTAGACGTTGCTCGGGCGCCTTCCTTAGCCACTGGCCTGTCCAGGTCGTCACAAATAGGTAAAAATGTTGGTTTAAATGATGTCAAAACACGATTTCATCGTAAATTTTCTATGAATTTAGCAAACTTCATGTAACAATTTTTCTTATCAGCACACCGGCTATTAAATTGATTGGGAGCATTTTAAATTGTATTTTAAAAAAAAATTGAATAAAATAAATATGACAGATGTAAAAACTTGAAATCTATATAATTATTTGTGAATAGTGTCAAAACTGACGTCAAAAATGTATTTATCTATCAATAATATGCCTGAAGACGGTGGAAGATAAAGACTAAGGGAATATAAAGTTGTAGAATTTAAATTATCAATTATAAAGTTTACCGTTAACGGTGACGTTCAATGTGACAGCTGTCAAAACTATCATATCCAATACATTTTATTGCGATTTGACAACCATCAAATCGCCCACGACCACCAAAGTTAAGTTGGTGCAACTGACCATTAATAATTAAACTAAAAGTATGAGTTCGCGTGTAAAATTTGGCAACACAGTGGCAATGATGTCGTGTGCGCCGCGTACTGTTTCAGCCACACGCGTCGCTCAAACTGTGCAATTGAGTAATTAGACGGCTCGTTAACATAACAATGCCTCAGGTATCTCGTCTCGGAGTCACCGTCAATGCTCGTTCTATTCTTTAATAAAACACTGTTCTTATCATTCTTCTAACCAATCATTATGGATTATTTGTCTTAACATGTAATGCAACATTGTGAATAAGTACTTCATTACGACTGGGCTGACCAATACAATCGCTTAGCGATATGTTAAAAATACACAGGGGTGCATTCCTAAGATTTTCAGAGGCAGGATGGGAGGTGTTTTTTTCGGGGGGAAATGACGGCGTACCTAGGATAGAACGAAGAAAAGAAAATCCGTTAGTAAGATTTTCAAAAAACATTGAAAACGTATTCGTTATTGCTTAAATCTATATTAATAAAAATTAATCGTGGTTTGTTAGTCTTGCTAAAATTCAAGAACACTCAGACCGATTTTGTTCATTTTTGTTTTGATGTAGGTAATCGTGGAGGTTCAAAGTAGGTTTAAAAGGTTAGATATTTAAAAAAAAAGGTGCCACAACGTTCGCCGAGATATCAAGTACCAAATAGTGCTCTGCTAATATAAAATACGGAAAAGTTTCTTTATTTGGAAACACTCAAAATTAATAAATGAAACTAATAGACAAAAAGTTATTTATTATAAGACATATGAAACAAATATTGTAATCTTTGATATGGCATAGGTCAGACCTTCGAGGCTTCGACTAGCCTTTTCCGAAAGATCACAGTACCTTATAGGAAATCACCCAAAATAAGTGTTGCTTAGTCAGATTTTTTTGTTGAGTAAGACTAAATGAAGTTAGTTTAAGTTTAATATTGTAACTAAAACAACAAGTCAAGTACAATACATTTTACTACGTTGTTTCTTGAACAAAATAGCACTAATTTAATTTTATCTACTTGTGGCCAGTTGTATTTTTTTAATTAGTTTTGTCTTTTATGTTTAGAAAGTTGAAAATTCCATTTTATAATTATTTTGCTTTCTGAATTTTTGAAACTTTATAAAGCTTAAATTTAATTATTAACACAGTAGCTTAAATAAATTAGTATTTCACAATACTTATTTGACCTTTCATTAATTTCGTAGACAAACCCTGAATAACTTCCTATTTTTGTATTAACTTATTAATTAAAAACGAAACCTTATTCTCACACAAAAAAGGAAGACCAAAAACTTTAAAAAACAAAAACCCACCAAAGAGTTCACACACAACTTTAGAAAAAAACAACTCCAAATTCGAATTCGGAACACAAGTAGTCGTTTGTCGCGCGCGGGCGTCACTGCGGCGCAGTCGTGGGCGCATGGCGCGGTCCGGCGTGCGTGCGCGCGCTCGCTGCACTGCCGCCGCCGGGCCCGGGTGTGCTCATCGCGCCGCACTGCGCGCGCACACATAGAGCAGATACTACCGCTTTCTAAAGTTCTCAATGAAAAACTTGTAAAAATATATCTTTGTTATTCTGTCAATATATGGGTTATATTAAGTGGCAAGCAAGCTTAATTTTAAATATATATTTAATTTGATACACGTTTTCTATATTCAGTCCGCTAATCTTATTTATCGCTTATATACAGCTCAATTTAGTACATATATATTTTTATTACAACGTACGTGAGATTTTTTAAAATATCACATACAATGGTCTGATTTTATAGTACGAGTAAGTAGTAAAATCACTTGTTACTATAAATCACAAACACCATAAGTAACGACGGTACCACCTCACCTAGACTCGGGACAATAGATTAAACTCGTTTTCCACATTTACTCGATCGACCCCGGGACCTCGGAGATAGCGCAATACTAAAGCCCAACCCGCTCGTCTCTTAGCTACGGGAGGTCATCTATTCACACCACTGGAGGCGGTTGTAGATTATTGCATGATCCTGAAAAATATTTCGCAAAAATCGTAACAGGGCCAAAACAATTTAAATTTGTAAAAACATTAGTCTGAGCTTTTTCACCATACAAATAACAAGCGCTGTATTCGCAGAACCCAAATACAATAAATTAAACCATCACCATAGAGACTGGCTTTTCTCACATAAAACAAGCTTGTCACACCGAAAACACGCTTGTCACACCAAAACAACTCTAACAACTTATCCAACTGACATAACCGAACCATCCTACTTACCCACTAGTCAAAGAAAGCCATTCTAAATGGATTTATTGTTATCCACAGGAAATTTTAGCAATCCATATACGGGTTTATGTCAAATGGCAACTAGGTGCTCGTAGCGCGATAGCGACAGTTCGAAAACGATACCGAAGGTTAAGTTATATATGCGGTGGTCCGTGATTGGATGGGTGACCATTCCGAATTTATTGACATATATCACGAGCATCTTCGGAAGGCACGTTTTTTATTGCACTTCAAGATTGATCTCATCCCATCTGATGTTAAGTGGTAATGAGGTCCTAGCTCAAGGGCGACATGTACAGCATAATAAAGCTACTGGACTTGTCGCCCTTACCTTGAAGGCTTGACCCCTGCTACTAATGGAGCCTCCCCCAGCTCTGGAATCCTTACTCACACGCAGAAACACAACAACACTGAAATGATTGTTATTTGACTGCGGTCTTCTGTAAGGTGGTGGAGTTTCACCAGTTGGGCACGTTAAGCTGTTAACTGATATCAAATTATAAGTCGTTAAGCCAAGTCAGAAGACAATTTGCGGCTCGAGAACATCATATTGTGAGGTAGATACTAAGGGTCATACAACAGGGCCGGGATGCGGTAGGCCGCCAAGGGCCAGACATCAAGGAAACTCTCTGTAACAGGGAGACCCCCAATCCAAAATCACGATCAGACACTGAATGAAATTAACCCAGGGCGCCGATTATGCTACTCATAAACCACTACTAGTTACACTTCCCCACCAATATGACGACTTTCATAGCCAAAATGTAATCGGACCGGACTTTGGCGTCGAGCCATTTCTGTGGTCCAGGGTACGATTCCCAGTCGGGTCAATATGAAGAACGGACTTTTCTGCATTATCTTGGATCTGGATGTTGTAGTAGGTACCATCGGAATCTCTGCAACAGAACTGCTTTAGCTTCTAACCACAAAACTAGAGTCTATCTTAATGACTGCTGTCTGATCCCACCAGTCCCACCATTTTCATGATTTTAGCTCAGTTTTTTAAACTAATTTGGCAAAAAAATTATACTATTTTTTTTAATAACTATTTATCGAACTAAAAACTTGAAATTAAATGATTAAAGAAATTATTTATTTCTGCAAGTGGATTGCACGTCAATTACTTTTTCCTACCAGCGTGTAGCGCCTCGACGTTGGTTCTGTTGAGAAGGCGCTGCGACAAACTCATCCAGATATCATAGTATTTCACCCAGTCCGCTAACCTGAATGAATGGCACCTTGATTTCTTCAGTGAAGTTCGTTACTGGCAATGTCAGCTCAGTTCCATTTTAGTTCTTATAACAACGACTTAAGATAGGCCCTAACCTAACTTTCCTTTGACTCACAGTACTTGCTTCTAACTATTTTGTGAAACCTTACTTAGTAATATACAAAAGTAGCTTCTAAAGATGTTGTTAAAGTTTTCAAATGGTAAGGAAATGGCCTCACCAAGGAACAAGATAAAACTCTATAATGGAAAACGAAACAAGTCAACTTACACGTCACTTTAAAGTGCTTGCTAAACACTAATTAGGTTTGACAAGCTTTTTGGTCCATCTGTCTGAAAAAGGTCAAGTACATTTTCTACTATGGACTCCATTGAAAGCAATAATTGAATAGAATAGAAAAGTATTTATTAACATTTACAAAATAACTTAAAAACCACAATTAGTACAAATTTTTTTTTTACATTGCAAACAAAAAATTGTATTACTCGTAAAAATAGATAGATTTAACGTAGTTTGATTCAACGTAATTCTTGTTTAAACAGAAGGTTTTAATTACTAGGGTTCTTCCGTATTTAGTTATGTGTGATTGCCACAAGTAATGGCACCTACATTTGAATTATGGCAATACCAATGTTAAACTCCACACAATATGAACAAATATATATCCATCGATCTGCTTCTACTCAAATAAATTAGCTTTAATCCATGAAATGTTGATAAAAATAATATTTAGGCTTGTCAGCTTGTGACCATGGTTGGTGCAATCCAACCTAAACGTCGGGCAATAAGAAGTAAGCATTAACTACTAATTGTCGGGTTTGGTTGTCCCGTTAACTTATTTGAAATTTTATCATTTGTTAGGTTTGCCAATTTTTATGGTGTATAAATTTAAAATTATCTGATTTCTGAACGTAGCATAAAATGTTTTAAATATCGTTTCGGAACGGAAATTCTCGACGGTTGAATCGAGCGTTTAAAATGAAAAGAGGCGAATCGAGTCATTCTGGTCGGAGCGCCGAAGGAGAACGGACGTCTCTGGAGTTTGTACAATGCTGTCTGAGGAAATAGAAGCTTTTGGAAACTGTGTAAGTGTTTTTCTGTGTTCCTATTCCTTGTGGCCTTTATTTAAGGAGTGAATTTTACTATATCTCAGAAGTGGTATGATACCCTGCTAAATGTCGCTATACCCTCAGTATGTATGTGCGTGACCCAAATCCGCAGGGTCATGTGGCGGTCACCACACGTGTGACTAAAATGTTGGTGGGATAAAAATTTGCAAACTTAGTCTACCCCTTGTGTAAGTGGTAAAAGATTATGCAAAGTCAGTGTGCGGTCACAACACATGTGGTCAAACTTTATGTCGGTGCACGCCCTGGGTCTACGGGGGCCAAAATTTTCTTATTTTTGAGCTACGACGCACCGTTTTCGAGACATTTGAAAAACAAAGTTACAAAATTTGAGTTCACTTTACAAAGTACCTAGAGGTTATTAATTCATAAATAGTTTACGCCTGGGTATACTTTTGAAGGCCGACGAATGTGTCGTGTAAAATATTACTGGTTTGGTACTAGAGTTCAAATATTTTTCAGATATCGAATCGCAATCTTTCAGGAGCCGGTTGTTAAATTGTTTTAGAACAAAATACACAGTTTTGTTTTCGAGTTTCAGAAAAGCTGTGGTTACCGTAGCCGCTGCAGGCTAAGGAGTGTAAATCGCGACCAAGGGCGTGTGGTCAAGCCTACACGAACAAGAAATTGCTTTTGACAACGAGCGTCAACGGCTACGCATCATGGAGGACGACCTCAGGCGTGAACGTGATTCACTTCACCACATGGCGTAAGGACAGGAGCAACACGGACGCAGCAACCGGGAATATCGAGAACGTAGCAACCGGGAAGACTGTCGCTACGCTAGGGCGGAGTTACGAAGATTACGCACCAGTCAAGGCATCACCAACGGTGCACCAGCACATCAGGATACACGGTCAGAAAGTCTTACTTTTATGGCTAGGGATATTAGGCATCTAATTAATTCGCTAGGTCATTTAAAACCTCAACCCCAGCCGACAGCAGTGACTACACAAGTGCCCTCGAACAGTATGATAAAAAAAAAATATATATATATTTTACCAGACTTAACCCTTCATCGAAAAGCCAGCGTATAGACGTTTGGCCTAAAAAGATGAACGAGTGTGCCACTGTTTTCGGCTGGACTACGATTCACTTTGCAATGCAGAGGCTCCAAGGATTGGCTAAAACTTGGTATAAAAGTCTAAATTCAATATTATTTAGTTGGTCTGAGTGGCAACAAAAACTTTTAGGAGCTTTTCCGTACGAACAAAATTATGGCCAATCCTTGGAGGATATGTTGAAAAGACGTAGCCGATATAATGAACCTTTTGAAGTATATTACTACGAGAAATAAGCCTTGTTGAACCAATGCGACAAAGAGTGCGCGCGTGCGGTGGATTGTATTATTTATGGATTGAACGATAAGACAATGCAATCTAGTGCCAATGCGTTACGCTGTTTCTGTCTCGATCAGCTATTACAGTTTTTATGTCTAATAAAGAAGTTTCGCAACCATTTTACCGTGGAAATTATAAAGGAAGATCCAATGATTTTACGATTAACTCAGTTAGCCATCAGTTGAGATTAAAGGCTAGTACAAGTAGTAATTCTTATATATTTTGTTATAATTGTAAGGAAAAGGGGCAACCATTAAGTGTCCTAAGTCATTAATGCAATGTGGAAAATTTCGTAGATTTGGACATAAAACAGACGATTGTAATATAAAGTCAGGGAATCTTTCAAATAATTATAATGCACCAGTAACTAAAACTATGCGCATACTACGTTCAAATGCGAATGCAAAATTTATCAAAGAATGTAGGGTAAACGGTATATCAATGAAATCTTTTATAGATTTTGGTAGCTATGTCACACTACTTACTCGTTCAGCGGCATCATCATTAGGTTTTACGTACAGTGTTAGCTCCGTTCCAATTCAAGGCTTTGGCAATGGAATAGTTTACTCTCTCGGGTCGTTGAACATTAATTTGAATATAGATGGTGTTAATGCAGGACTAGCGTGTCACGTTGTAGATGACAAACTGTTAGACGTACTGTTACTAGTGAGACAAACCTTCACTGAACAGGCGCACATTGTAGTACATAAAGATGCGGAGAACTTAAGATTTTTCAATTTTAGTGATGAATTACCATTCTCGATATCTGACAACGCTGGGGACATAGCCATCGTGGTCCAATCAAAGGAAAATATCACGGTTCATGGACCAGGCTCGATTAGAGTTTGCGTGAATATCGAAAACGGAGATATCTTGTTGCATAGTAAAGTTATTGGAAAACCAAATAGACAGACTTGTATCAATGGGGGAGTGTATAGCGTTAAAGAGGGGCAGTTTTTCGTCTCTATTACACCGTTATGTAATCCCTGAAAGTTTTGAGCAATCCTTAATTGGGAGAGGTACTAGGGTACAATTTGTTTATTGCGTGAATAAGCTTTCGACGAAATAAACGTGACGTTAGCATCGACATTGATAAAATTCATGTAGGTGACTCTGTAAGCGATTTACAAAAGAAAAACTTAGTGTCGTTACTTAACCGATGTAAACACTGTTTTGCATAATCCTTGGGGGAGCTGAGATGCACTAACGTAACTGATATGCACATAGGGCTGAATAGCAAGCAACCAGTGGTATATCGTCCTTACCGGTTGTCGCATAGGGAACGTCGGCAAGTTAGAGGAATGGTAGGTGACATGTTGGAATTGGGGGTCATAAGAGAATCTGTTTTGGAATATGCAAGTCCGATAGTCCTTATGCGGAAGAAGTATGGAAAGCCTAGACTATAGACTTCTTAATTCCCTGACAGTAAAAGAACGATACCGGAAGCTCGTGGTCGAAGACGAGTTCGCGCGATTATCAGGACAGGTATAATTTGTAACGTTAGATATGTCATCGGGCTAATTATCAGGTACCATTATTAGAAGAATCTAAGCATCTTACCTCCTTTCGTTACCCCGGACGGTCAATACGAATTTAACCGTATGCCGATTGGACTTGCCAATGTTGGCTGTAGTATGTTTGCTGAGAAAATTTCGTGTTTATTTGCCTGAGTTAAAATTCAAATTGTGACTGACTGTAGTGCCTTACGCACAACGTTTTTCAAGCGAGATCTGATCCCTCGAGTAGTGGCTCCTATTACGGGAATTTGACTAAAATATAGAGCGGGGACTAAGATGGCGCACGTTGATGCATTGTCTAAGAATCCTAGTAGAGAAGAAGATAGCACGGTTTACTGTGATGGTTTCCCCAATGTGATGTCCATTAACCAGTTAGATTGGCTACACACCTTACAGTTAGAAGACTCGGAACTTTGTAGGATTCGTGATATTTTAAGTTCAGACTTAGACGCTTATGGACTGGCAAATATTAGGGAAAACTATTTGATCAAAGATCACAAACTGTATAAGTGTGTAGACGGAGATAAAAGTAATCTGAGATGGGTAGTACCAAAAGGGGCACGATGGCAGTTCTGTCTGATGAAGCATGATGAAATTGGACATTTTAGGTGGAAAAGACTCTTGAACGTATCAGGAAATCCTACTGATTCCCCGGAATGTCCAAGTTTGTCAAGAAATATGTTCAAGTTTGTATCGAGTATGCCTATGCCAAAAGGTTAGTTCAAACTAAGGGCTCCTACACACAATGATGAAAGTAGATGTGCCTTTTCATACAATCCATTTAGATCACCTTGGGCCTTTTGTGCGATCTAAGCGAGGGAATTCATATCTTTTAGTTATAGTGGACGCATTTACAAAATTTATTTTTACTACGCCGGTACGCAAAACCAAATCACAAACTGCAATTAAAGTTCACTTCTCGTGCATTCAAGCGTTTTTATGCAGACAAAGATATAAGGCATGTTTTGAATGCCGTTGTAAGCCCACGTTCAAGTGGAGCGATGCAATCGCACAATTTTGAGTTCATTAACTGCACATAACTTAAACTTTGACGAGAGAGATTGGGATGACAAAGCGGGTAAGGGTCAATGGGGTATGAATAATACCTGTCAGAAAACCACAGGTAAAGCACCAACCGACATCATGTTTGGAGTGTGTATGAACGCAAAAGTTGATCCCAGATTGAATGACGTAGTTAAAGAAGCTCATGAAAAGACAGATTTGGTGACTATCAGAGAATCAGTTAAGGATAGGATTGAAATAGAGCAAGAAAAACAAACATACAAAAAAAAATAGCTTCATTTGCAAATGACGGAAACAGCAAAAAGCTTAGGACACCTTATCAAGGCCCTTACAGAGTCGTTGCGGTATTGGGTAATGATCGCTATAGGGTAGTTTCTATTCCGGGACTTAGTGGCTCTTGAAATAAGTGCAAAACCGCCGTCGCTGCGTATAGAATGTTGCCTTGGGTCCACGTGGCCGCTCTAGGAGTTAACAAAGGTAATGAGAATAACTGTACGGAGGAAAGTGAAATAGAAATCTAATTTATGTAGCTAATAAGCATACAACCAGTGATTTAAACTATGATCTGTGACACTGTTTTTACTTTTTGTTTATTATGTAAGAAGGAAATACGTAATGATAAATTATGGAATCTAATTATTTGTTAAGCTTATATTATCTTATATGGTGATAATTAGTTCCTTGCTCTCATGTCTACTAGACAACGAAACTTATTGCCCGAAATCGGTGTTAGCTTTCACTCGTATAATTTCTTTGTATATTGATTGTAACAGTTCCTGGGTAAATTGTGTTAAGAGTTAATTAATATTGATTTAATTGTTAGTTATAATAGTACAGAGGCCAGCGAAGTTCACATATTGTAATTAGAATACCACATTTATTCATTATTTTTATGGAGTATTGGTAAAATATGATTATGAGCTAGGAACGTAAATGAGTTAATGAAACTTATCTAATATCTGTAACTAAGAGCGAATGTAATTATTTTAGTTGGATACATTGATATCGTTATGGATGTTTACTATTTATTATTATGGTGTTTATTATTTATTTACATGACTGTAAGAAGAAGGGTTTACAGTTCATTATGGATGTTTACTATTTATTATTATAATGTTTATTATTTATTTACATGACTGTAAGAAGGAGGGTTTACAGTTCATTATGGATGTTTATTATTTATTATTATGATGTTTATTATTTATTTACATGACTGTAAGAAGGAGGGTTTACAGTTCATTGTGGATGTTTACTATTTATTATTATGATGTTTATTATTTATTTACATGACTGTAAGAAGGAGGGTTTACAGTTCATTATGGATGTTTACTATTTATTATTATGATGTTTATTATTTATTTACATGACTGTAAGAAGGAGGGTTTACAGTTCATTATGGATGTTTACTATTTATTATTATTATGTTTATTATTTATTTACATGACTGTAAGAAGGAGGGTTTACAGTTCATAGTGGATGTTTACTTTTTATTATTATGATGTTTATTATTAATTTACATGACTGTAAGAAGGAGGGTTTACAGTTCATTGTGGATGTTTACTATTTATTATTATTATGTTTATTATTCATTTACATGACTGTAAGAAGGAGGGTTTACAGTTCATTGTGGATGTTTACTATTTATTATTATGATGTTTATTATTTATTTAGATGACTGTAAGAAGGAGGGTTTACAGTTCATTATGAATGTTTACTATTTATTATTATTATGTTTATTATTTATTTACATGACTGTAAGAAGGAGGGTTTACAGTTCATTATGGATGTTTACTATTTATTATTATGATGTTTATTATTTATTTACATGACTGTAAGAAGGAGGGTTTACAGTTCATTATGGATATTTACCATTTATTATTATGATGTTTATTATTTATTTACATGACTGTAAGAAGGAGGGTTTACAGTTCATTATGGATGTTTACTATTTATTATTATGATGTTTATTATTTATTTACATGACTGTAAGAAGGAAGGTTTACAGTTCATTATGGATGTTTACTATTTATTATTATTATGTTTATTATTTATTTACATGACTGTAAGAAGGAAGGTTTACAGTTCATTATGGATGTTTACTATTTATTATTATGATGTTTATTATTTATTTACATGACTGTAAGTAGGAGGGTTTACAGTTCATTATGGATGTTTACTATTTATTATTTTGATGTTTATTGTTTATTTACATGACTGTAAGAAGGTGGGTTTACAGTTTTAAGATTAGAATGGTTTTTGTAAAATGACTCGATTGGCCGAATGTTAGGTGTGCATGAGGACATGCACAATGTCAGGATGGTCGAATGTTAGGTTTGCCAATTTTTATGGTGTATAAATTTAAAATTATCTGATTTCTGAACGTAGCATAAAATGTTTTAAATATCGTTTCGGAACGGAAATTCTCGACGGTTGAATCGAGCGTTTAAAATGAAAAGAGGCGAATCGAGTCATTCTGGTCGGAGCGCCGAAGGAGAACGGACGTCTCTGGAGTTTGTACAATGCTGTCTGAGGAAATAGAAGCTTTTGGAAACTGTGTAAGTGTTTTTCTGTGTTCCTATTCCTTGTGGCCTTTATTTAAGGAGTGAATTTTACTATACATTGGACCCTGTGTAAATATTTTTTAGAATTATGATATTATGATGGCACTTAATTTTAGTGATGTAAGTGTTTACATTTCTTTCATTCATTCTTCATCAAGGCTAAATGAAGGATTATAAAAAAATATACCCATTGCTATGATGATGAATAAAATGCTTAGGGTCAGTTTTACCAACTGACGGTAACGGACGTTCGACAGCTGTCACATCTGTCATATCCCATACATTTTGAGAACAATCACATCGGTTTTTGGTTTCGAAGCCAGTGTTAACCATTCGAACCAAAAACCAGTCATGATGAATGCAAACATCTCAACGACTCGATTGTCAAATCGATACTAAAACATGACAGATCAATTTCGAAATCAGATTCCTCGTAGGGTATCGAATTGCTTGCCAAGAAACATTATCTTGTCTCACCGTAGGTATAATGAGTTAGTTGTGTAACGCTTTAGTCGGCCATTTGTTATTTTGTCAACATCAAGCAACAAACCAGAGCGTGCGCCATAGGTCCTCGTGGATGCAATGGCAAATCATGTTAATTGTTCAGCAAACGACCACAGGTTAGGGCAACACTTCCCAAACTGTGCATCGCGTAACCCTGAAACATCTCAGCACTATCCCAAGAATGACGCGAACCACACGGTCCAGTTTCTTTCCATGTCAGTTATTTTGATATTTACTAGAAAGTTGGTACTGGGTGGGCGACTAGCGGTAGGCTTTGGCTGTCGCAAACAAAACTGCGAAACCCCAAGGGTTTCACAGTACAAATAAGTTTGAGAAGCTCTGGATTAGGCTTTAAGTCGACTACTAGAACTGTCAATAGTGTAGCAACCAGCCAAATAGTATGCTACCTATCCAAAATAGTACTAACAAGCCTTGACCGGACTAAAGGCCTGCGCAGACGAGGAACAAACCCGTATGCATTTTCTCTCCATAGAAAAGAGTGCGCTCTATTGCCACCTTAAACAAAAATAAGAAATTACAAGAATTTTGTGTTTTTATACGGAGCGATGAAAAAGGATAAGGAACTCGGAATAGGACGATCAAACATATATTTCAAATTTAAGTTCATGGAAAAATACAGCTCGAATGGAAGATAAAAGAAAAAGAAGCATTAAGTCAAATGACGCAAAAGAGTAAAAATACATTACATAAGACTTTCAATAAAAAAGTCCGTTACATCCTGGCCACTTTCATACTTAGGGTGCGTAAATGATAGCACCTCTTATTCTTTGAGTATGCCGCAAGTTCTCAGTGAACTTTTTAACAAATTAAAAAAAAAATCCTTTGGAAGCGTCCTTGTGAACGTGTAACCACTCATACGCTACAAATAACTTAAAATATCATTAAATTGTATCGTTCCAATACCACCACTTCCACCCACGGCTAATTACATGTACTTACACGAGTAGGTAACTAAAGGTGCGAATCGGTAATAGCAGGTATAGTAAAGTAGGTAACTAAAGGTGCGAATCGGTAATAGCAGGTATAGTAAAGTAGGTAACTAAAGGTGCGAATCGATTATAGCAGGTATAGTAAAGTAGGTAACTAAAGGTGCGAATCGGTAATAGCAGGTATAGTAAAGTAGGTAACTAAAGGTGCGAATCAATTATAGCAGGTATAGTAAAGTAGGTAACTAAAGGTGCGAATCGGTAATAGCAGGTATAGTAAAGTAGGTAACTAAAGGTGCGAATCGGTAATAGTAGGTAGGTATAGTAAAGTTAAAATAGTATTGAAATTGTAGTAGCGCCGAAGCGGTGAGTAGCGGAACTACTGGAATTACTATATTCAACTATTTGATTACGGTTTCCCTTACCTATACTAAAGATGGGTTCCTTACATTTAGCATTAAAAAATGATAATTGACTTTCAAATTCGGCATAGTGGTCAAACACGCTCTATTCCAGACAAAGACTGCAGGTTTAAGTCCTTGGGGCGAATGCATGAAGTAGTAGAAAAAATTAATGTCTATTGCACTTATTTTTTATTTTATCCGGCCTCTTAGTAACTAGGTATGTCTCAAGTCGTTTGGCACTAGGAAATTGGAGCACTTTATTTATTTATTCATAATTTTTTATCTAAAGACAAGGGGATAATTGCGCATTTAGTTGCTAGTTAGTGTTATTATTATTAAGTACCTACTTATTCTATTCATTAATAATTTTATTACTTTTCAATGGTAATGAGCAAATACTTTTTTGTTATCGAATATAATGAACGATCAAACAAAGAGCCAATTATTTGCTATCAAACTTTTAATCAGTATACAAACGTCGTTAAGTACGTCTAAGTACGAAACGGTCACAAGCATTTAGTAGTTCATTCAACTTTTAAAAGATAAATATACCTACATATCATGTACTTTTTGATAGATACTACCTAGTTCTTATGTTAAACGAAATAAGGGCAGTGTAATGTCTGAAGAGTGGAGTCTGGTTCTGGGTCTGGTGTCGCATCAACTGATCTCAAGTTTTCCTTTGTATTATGAGTACCTACCAGACGGTGGACGCTAACTGGACTAAAGAGTCTAGTATACCCGGACCAAAGCCAGTTCGGAAAAGGTCTATTACTTTCGCGCTTACGGCATCTTGCTTAGCCAGCGGGTATCTCTTGTAATCGGTTCCTAGACGAGGGTGTAGCAGCACTACAGTCAAGCCATTGAGTAAGTTTACATTGTCAAATCGGTAATAACTCAGCGGCGTAACCTAGTTACTTTGACATTACCATTAAAGATCAACGGCTTAAATATAGTTCTTTACAATCGAGACACGCCCTAGGGGGACCCCTAGCTCGGAAAAAAGATTACCCCTTTGCACCCACAGTTTTGTGCTCATTTGAAATGGTTCTCATTATCTTATAAAAAATAAGATTTAATTACCAGTCATTAACTTTAAAATGAGTTTACTGTTTAACAATATGGAACTTACTTTACCGTGTTCGTCGTACACCATTCTTATTAACGAAACTCAGATTCATTCGTCTAACACAAAATTGCATCACACTCGTTGAATCTAGAAAGCGCTATCGAATGACTCAGAAGATCTATTTCAGCATACTGGCGACGGATTAGAATTCAACCGGTGCACATAGCACCGTATTAGCATACATCACCGATGGTTTCCTTTTATCTCTAATAAAAGTCTTTGTGCGACGAATTATATTGCTTTCCCTTTTAATTCAGAATGCGGGTGACGCGCCGTGAATTACAAACGTCATCTTTGCAATACTGTTGAGAGTGCGTGTCTCCATTCCTTCTTCTTTTTTTATATTCCAAATCAACTTGTTTTTCAAAAGTTCAAAATTATTTTACCCCTGTAAATTACATCAATAATATTTATGAATCGTATATATAATACAGAGAAGGAACCTATAACTTACAGAGAAGAGGGTCTTCTGCCAAAAACGAAATATGTCGGATCCGACGACGGATAACAATTTGTTATCCTCATAATCGTAACCAACTCACAACGAACGAGACTAAAGCGTTTAAAAAAAAATATATGCAAATCAAAAACAACGTTTTAATTCCTAAACTTTTGATTAACCTTCAAAAACGAAACCTTTCGTTTCCGGCAAGAAACTTATTTTTTTGTAAATATACCTCTGCCAATGTCAAATTATTACAATTCGACGATAGAACACGGGTAATCGCACAAAAGAATCAAATTAATGTTACAGAAATGCGTCAGACAACTACTTTTTCTATTTCTATGAAATAGTAGTATTACTATTTCATAGAAATAGAAAACTACTACTACTATTATTATACTACTACTACTATTATATATAGTAATAATAGCATAAACTGCAATTGTGCCCTTGTTCTGCCAAAGGTGCGGTATGTATTTTGTATTCTTTAGAATAACTATTTTATCCACATGCCTTACATTTTAATTCCTAAGCAGGTATGTAGTCAATTCCTGCGAAATTGTTGAATACACCTACAATTACAACTATTCCGTTTGTTAAATATTCCAGTAAGACAATTAGATCCAAGAAAAAATAATAACAATTAAATATTGGTTCAATATTGCTGTGATTCTATGGCAAGCAACATATAGGCTATTTAATGCTCGGTTCAATATTGTACTATTCGTAATGTGTCAAATTCGTTTTTCCCTAACCGTTTTACGAGTCGATAATATCGTTCCATACAGTTGCCATCAGTCGCCCGTCAGTCGTTCTTAGCTTACGCCTCGTACAATTTACTACCTGTTACTAGAACGGATCGTTTTTTTTTCAAATATTGGAACCAAGCATAAATCTCGTGCCGGCCCGCAATGTGCCCACGCGCTACGCATCAAGATCTCCGAGCGGCTTGCGCAAGCGCGTGGGAACGCGTCCCCGCTAGTATGTATGCAAAAACTGTCCGGAACACTCTTCCGACACGTCTGATTGTGTGGTCGCATAAAATGTGGAGTACCTTGTACATGAGACGCCTTCCCTTTAAAAGGAATTGGCCGAGCTGTATGATTCTACTAAATTGCAGATTGCAGCATTTAGGGATCTAGACTGCATGATATTCCATTATCTAATGTACCTAACTACCAAAAATCACGAAATTTATTCAAAACCTTAATTAAATCTAAATTTATGGATTTTATTTTTTATTTATTTATAAGTAAGTATAATGTAATGTACCTATCTGTTACTTACATAACTGCGGAAACTTTGCTGATTCGAGTGTTAAATTAAGTGTATTATTTAACTCTGATACTATAAAAATTGTTTGTTTCCCAAATGTCAATAAAATAAATAAATAACATATTTTGTGTGAAGCAGTAACAAACATACCTACGAAGGTTCATGTGTTTCCTCCTCAGATCATAATGTTCTGTGGTTTCCTCCTTCCTTGGAAATGGGTTCCTTCAAAAAGAGCGTGAAGCAACATCTTGCGGGTCAGTATGGCGATGCTTACTGATAGGATATTACGGTATCATCGCGATGTGGGTTCCTCTCTTGATTACCATCGGGCTGGGAGGAGCTAATATACTGTGCTTATATAAAAAAATATTCTTTAATCTCATCAGACAACGGTTTTACGACGACAGAAGCAAAGCAATTGGAGGCTTCCTTCCATAGAGAATTCCAGCGGATGTAGTTTACAAGCAGTTAATTAAATTAGCTAACGAAAGCCGTCGATTGTTCTTCAAGTCTTTTGTTCGGAACCCTTAGTTCCTTATGACAAGTCGAGGTTGAGAATGTACGGAGGCAAGGCCACTTAAGAACAGCAAAACGCACTATGTTTATAGTTTAAGTACAATGACGGTCAATACAATTTTAAAAATTGAAGTCTATCACGTTACTTTAAGGTTTGGTATTTAATGAGGTTATCGTATATAATAGTGCTCGTAATTTTACATTTAAAAACTAGCTAGAATTAATAAGTTTATAGCTTCTTCGAATACATGGCGCCAATTAGGCAAAGCAACTAATACAAAGGATATACAGGCCTCGCATACGCAATATGTCAAATTTATCGCATGAGTCGACGAAAGATTCGATACTGTTGATTGGCTAATAGCACACCGCACTCGTATTTTCAGCCAATCAACAGCTGACGCACTGACTTCAATGGATTTTGACGTTTGTTAAGACCGCGATAAAATTTAGTCGCGTTACGTATGCTAGGCCTGATAGTCAATTAAAAAATCATAAATTACACAAGGATTCCATTTATTTACCTCAATACAAGTCACATAACCAATAAATAATTTAAACACATACAACTACAGTACGTACACATATATTATTTATTAGGTACACCGATTAATACCTACTTTACCGCAAGTACCCTTTCACAAACTTAATTTAGTAGGTAGCCGATTGTGAATTCTACTCAAAATAAACTATGACTCGATTACAATTTAAAAATATTTCCGTCAATATTTATTCTAAAAAATCTGATAAAAATTTGCTATATGCGGAACAGACATTTAGACGTCCTATAAATGTATAAATGACGACATTCAAAATCAGATAGCTACTAAATACATACATCGTACAACATAACTCTCTATAACATTGACAATACTATAAGATCTTTAAGCAAAGGCTCGGGATCCCATTCAAATCCAGTTCAATTTCCAGACAAATTTAACCCATTTACGGGCTACTAGAGAATACATCTGGCTCGATTACTTTCCCAAGTGTGGCGAATCGACAATATAGAATCGAATTACAATAATTTATGATGTTTATGATGATAAAATTGATCCTTTAATGAATTTTGTATCATATTTCAAGTAGAATTAAATCAAAATATGTTTTCGTTATCACATGAAATTAATTATGCGGTTTTAAATATTAGGTAATACAAACAAAATACCTAACTGCAATAGCCTATTTATGAGAGAAGCGATCTTGACTATCATATGTTCGTTTCGTCATAGTTCATAAAGGATATAAATAATTAAATTAACTTCCGCACTTTAGGTTCATAATCAACTTTATAAACTTAGTTAAATAGCATAACTATTATTGAACAAGAAAAGTCTTTGAACATTTATATTTACCAATGAATTAACGTCAATTAGACAATCTATATAATTAATGCATTCATAAATTTTACGTATATTCACTTTGACCTACGGCAAATAAACTTTTCTAATATTTGAATTTATTAACAATAAGTATGACAATACGTTTGGTCTTAACAATGTCATCTTTATCAATAGATACTCGTTTAACGTTAAGTGTTGGGGCATTTACTTCGATCAAATATGTTACTATATTTACGTTAAGAACATTCTAATAAGAATTTTCGACTTTTGCTTAATATGAAGATTTTGAGTTAACACTTAATTTATAAATGTTTGATACTTTGTATACTAAAATAGTACACCACATACGTTTTTTTAATGATGTCACAATGTATGGACATTTGTGTAAGACTACGATTTTAGAGATGAGTCAAAGGAATATTAAGCCAAATAATTAACGGACAATATTCATATCCGCCTAGTCCATGTAGAGTCGTCATAACACGTGTCTTGTGGTATGCGGTAGACCCACCACAATTTCTCATTGATTTTGGAAGAATGTAAGGTTCAAATAATGGTGGTCACATAGTCACGTCCACTAGGACAAAGCCTTTTGAGGTTTAACGAAATTAAGTTAATATTTTACCTTTATAGTTAAAAAGATAACGTACTGCGTCTCATAAGTCCAAAACCACGTAACTGAAAAAAACTGGTTAAGGACGTTTAAACCACATATAAACATTTTTTTTTTCCTTCTTGAATTAGTAACACTACAAGAAAAACTCCACATATCTTCATAGGTACTTAAAATTGGTAACTTATTCAATATATTAATACCACCTATTTCTGCAATCAGTACCCACACTTTTCGACTTTCTTAAATGCCATAGCCATCTTGTAATGGTTGCGAATATCAGTATTTAATTCCCAAACGCAAGTGTAATGACTGATTGCTATTTAAAAAAAATATGCGGTGCATTCAATATAAATAAACTATAAGAACCCGTTTTCAATTATATATAATTAATGCATAGATAGGAAACCTGCGAAGAAAAAAATAAAACTACATGTTTTTTACCTGTAGAAAAAAAAACAGAAAAAAAATTAACCTCCTAATACTCGCAGGATATTTATACCATTAATTCCATTAAGTCATACAAAATGAAACTACACAAACGTAGTCTACTTAAAACTATAATTATAAACTAAATAGCTAGCGAACGAGCCAAAAATTAACAAGCAAAAAAAAAATACGTGAGATACAACGTAATTTAAAATCACAAAAAATCATCACCAAACTTAACAATTTCTAAGTTAAGGCGAAAAGCTCCTATTATAAAATCTATGTAATATTATAATAACAAATAATTAAATTTACTTATTTTTCTACATTAAGTTTACAATACAATATTATACGTATGTATTCTGAAATATGTTCTAGTAGGGTTTTACATATCACGGGAAATACAGACTTTGTATTTGAATGCTACTGTATTATTAATAATGTTTTGACAAAGTCCGCGGACTTAGTCTTTGGTCCTAATTCTAAATTTGCGTTTGTAACAGACTTTCCAATTGAAAGGGATATTATTCAAGGAATGAACATACAAATTATTCAAAAAAATTAATATTAGAGGCGTAAAATTCTTACATTGATAAGATCTCATAATTATAAAATAAATTAAATCAATCCTATAATTACAAAATTACTTCAAATATTATATGAGATTCAAGACCCCTGTTCGGTCACTAGTTAATGCATTAAGAAAACATCAGAGGTTGGATATTATACATGGAACTATTCATTACAATACAAATTTTTAGAGACAAACTTCTTGTCCATAGACTAAATCCCCGCACGAGGTCGAGTATTTCAACATGTAAAGGCTATTAAGTATGTACATTTCAAAAAGATATCGAGCAAATTAAATAAATAAAATATAATAAATAAATATTGGACAACATCACATACATTGCTCTGATTCTGTGGTAAGTAGCTAAAGCACTTGTGTTACAGAAATCAGAAACAACGACGGTACCACAACGCCCAGACCCGAGACAATACAGAAAATATCGTTTTCCATATTGACCCGACCGGGGATCGAACCCGGGACCTCAGAGATGGCGCAACACCAAAGTCCGGCCCGCTCGCCTCTCGGCTACGGTGGTCGTCAAATTGTAACCCTGACTTTTATCAGTTCAAATTTGCTTGCTTAAGTTGAACCGCAAGAAATATTTCAGAATACCTACATAAGGTTTTATATTAACAGGGAAGGCAAGTTCGAGTAATAATAAGTGGTGATACTAATTTTAGCATTTCATCTCTCCAAAGCAGGATAATTATTATGCATGGAAAATGCCTTGAAATACATATGTAGTGTATAACGATTTCACAAAGCAGATTGAACCAATCGTTCCTAACATTTAAATTGTAAACTTCCAAAAAAATTTAGCACATCAAACAGTCGTTTAGTTGCTCAGTCTAACAAAAGCATTGAAACAAAATGCATTATTTTAATTCTAGTCTTCTATAATATTATTATTTACGTATCCTGAATGAAATGTATTCGTAAGAATTTTTAATTGTGGTCCAGTGTACCCTGTCACGTTTCCTATTGATGGCAACACTCATTTTTGACATGCCTTTACAGATATATCAAAAATCACCAATGGCGTGACAGTTGGACCTTACGCTGAAAGTGCTGCCATCAAGCGGATTTTTCAGTAAACTTTTGGGTTTTGGTAGAACTATTGACAATTGGGATGCTGATTTCAATCACAAAAAATTTTGAATTAATTTTTTTTTTTCAATTATTGGATTCGGACCACAGTTTAAAACATTAATGATGTAAATATGTTGATGATAATGACATTAATTATGGAGAACTGTGTAATCTCGACACAAAAAGTTTTTATAAGACTATATCGGATACAAATCTACTGTCAATGCAAACATAAAACTAACTTTCAAGGATACATACACAGTAGTAGAAATTTATAACTATAGCAAGCTGTGACCACATAGACTTAATGATATTTGACAAAGTAATTTTAATGTGGAAGATTTAGAAATTATTAATCTGTCCAAAAATCTATACAAGTTTTGTGACATTTCTATTTGATTTTTTTAAATAATTTTAGGACTTTATTATGTGAAATATTGCACAAATATTTTCGTTTAAATTATTATTTTTCAAGAAAATACGGCACTATACATAGTTAGTGCCGTATTTAAAATAATACATACGGTCGGCCAAGAAAGTTTCAACAAAACTTTCGTTTTTCCCAAATAAACAATAATGTTGGACCTTTCAAACAATGAAAGAGATTACAAGAGAATATCAACTTTATTATTTTATGACGTGAAGCTAAAGGTTTAACTTTAAGAAGATAGACCACATTTTCGACCAACCATACGTAAATAAGTCTAATATAGTAAATTATTATAAAGGAACTTATATTTAAAATGACATTCGATAATAACAGTAATTAAAAATAATAGTAAATAGGTACCTTTACACCGCAACCTCAATAACTAATATTATAAATAATATAATAATTCGAGAAATATTCTGGCGCTAAGGAGCACGCTTATCTTCAATACAATCGTATTGACTTTATTATCATAATAATAAACTTATATTATCTTAACCATTCATATTTAGCTCATAGTATTACTATTTTTTTATTTTACCTCATTAAAGGACAATTGCCACAGACTAAATTTACAAAAAACTTTTTGAAACAAAAAAAGTTTGATGACATATGGTGTTTTTTTTTGTAACTTCAGACTGTGAACTTGTTATCGATTAATTAGTACATATCACTATAATGATCTATATTATTTGTTAAGTTAACCACTTTTTATCAACCAACCATATTTATTTTGTATCATATATTATGGGAGATAAATAAATTATATTTTCTATTACATTGTTCTCGTCATTCACTTTGATGCGTCTTTGGTGAGTATTTTAATGAAATATTTATAGAATTTGTTCCATGAACCAATAACATCAGTAAAGTCTAAATGGGTATTTCTCGCTTTACCGAATTAATTTTGACCGAGTAGGATCGGTGGTACACCCAATGTAAAGTAGAATACAAGTTTATCTTTTCTTGCTTAGTTATTGAAACTATGTTAATTATATAGACGTAAAACAATAAAGAAGTACAATAAAACTAAGGATCATAGAAGTGACGAATATTATAATTTATAGTCAAGCCGTTAAGTAATTACGAACTTGACATATGTCAAATCGGTATTAACTCAGCGGCTTCTAGGTTACGCGAAACGATTTGACATATGTCATATTGGTAATCATCAACGGTTTGACTAAAGTCAATAAACCTGCGGGATGCGCCAGTTCAAAACAATTCAAACTGCTCACTAATTCTTCGTACACTTTGCAAATGTTCAACATCATAGTAAATGATTTCGGACAAAAACGGACTAGAATATATTTTTTTCTCATTTCAAGGTACATCAAGATATGTTTTACCTTAAAGCACCGTCGCACTGGACGCGCAAAATGTCAGAATCAGTATTCAACACACTTTCATGTCAGAAACTTATTCAATTCTGACATAAGAATCGCATAAAGTTCAATTTGGTATTGTATAAACGGGAACTATTAGCGCATGAAAATTCCGCTAGATGGCAATATGTGGGCGTGAAGTCCAACTGCTACATGATTGGATATTTTTGACATGAAATTGACAGACATGTCACCATGTCAGTAACCAATCACGTAGCAGCCGGGCCTCTGACCTAGGTGTTGCCATCTAGCGGATTTTTATATACCTACGCAAAAGTCTACATTCTAAAAATTTGAATAGAACAAAAATCTAAGAGCTTGTATTTCCTTGCATTTTGCGCGTCAAGCCTCAAGTCCCACTAACAATTTGAATAATGAATACGCGTTTGTTTATGATAACAAATAGATGAGATACCTTGATTGATCTAGGACGTCTAGGGCACCAGGTTTAGTATATTCCTGTGCTCCAACGACTCCTTGAGGGCGTAGAACAGTTGGAGTTGCTGCTCCGGCTTGAGGTTGTATACCTGGATACAAATACAAAGGTAGTCATCATAACAATAGAAAATTATGTGCTTTAAACAAAGAAATAAAAAATATCTGCAACGTTCACATAAAGCGTGTCATTCTCTTCCAACTGATTTGACAGTAAGTTGTTATGAGGTGTGAATCTAAAAATCAAAGACTTAAAAACTTGTTTTGTGAATCTAACAGGGACACGATTGTATGCGACTTCAATCCTACTTGATAAGTAAGATAAAGGCTCTGCCGAGACTTAAATGGCTAGCATGCGCAGACGTCCAATTTGTCGCATAACACGAAAAAAGTTTATATACTGTTGATTAGGTGACCGCACCGCACTCGTATTTTCAGCCAATCAGCAGTAAACGCATTAATTTTGACATGTCATACGAGCGTGATAAAATTTACTCGCGTGGCGCATGTTAGGCCTATTAGTGTTCTTATGGCCAATAGAATTTATTTTTTTTAACACTTAGTTAGTACTTAACTAAATCCCTACTAATATTATAAATGTGAAAGTAACTCTGTCTGTCTGTCTGTTACACTTTCCCGCTTAAACCTCTCAACCGATTTTGATGAAATTTGGTATAGGTATACGTTGAACCTCAAGAACGGACATAGGCTACTTTTTGTTAGAAAGTAAGAGAGGGGGGGTAATGCCACCTTTGAAAGTTTATATAGGAAAATGTATATTTTTTAAGTTAGAGATATGAAAGTTGGCACAAATATAGCTCTATTAAAATATAGACTACTTTTTGTTTCGAATATTAGGGAGATAGGGGTAAAACCGACCATGAAAGGATGTAGTCCACGCGAACGAAGTCGCGGGCACAGCTAGTAAATTATAATAATGAAAATCATCATCATACCTGTTGCAGCAGCTTCTGTGGCGTGGCGGTGCGGATGAAGCTGGTGATGTAGACGTTAACGAAGGTGGCCATCAGGAACTGGCAGTCGAACCGGTCCATTATGCCGCCGTGCCCGGGGATCACGTCACCGAAGTCCTGGAAGAGAATCGAAAAATCTGTTTGGTAACTACATTGCTGACATACGGCGCATAAATGTTTAAAAGTAAACAGGAAAAATCCTCTCTAAATTTTCAGGGACTCAAGTCCGGCACGATGCACTAGAAACATTTTTAAAAGTCTATACAAAGTCATAACATATTATCAACGAGGATCATCTCGCCAAATTAACAAAAGAATAAAGTTTTTAGCGAAAATATTCTATAGACTAATATGCAAGGGTTCATATTGTATATCAGTATCGTACCTTGATCTTGAACGCACGTTTGAAGCCAGACGCGAAGAATCCGCCGAAGGGTCCAATGACAGAGCTGAATATACTGAGCGCCAACGAGTGGATCATAAAGGGATACATGTTAAACTTCTCCATGCCAAACTGAAAGCGAAAAAAATAACATTAAAAAAACCGACGAAGAGCAAGTCTAACACGCCCACTGAAGTTAATTCTTTTTCCTTGATGAATATATCTATCAAAATCCATTTTACAGTTTTAGGTCACCAAGAAGTACCCCGTAGGTACTTTTGATATGCTTCTATTTTAATTATGGTTTGAAATTCGACGTTTTTCATATTATTTTTGTTTACATTTCGTTCTGCCTTTCTCTTCTTTCTTGCTGTCCAGCATACACTTACTTATAACACAACTTTTCCATCTTTTTAATATTTTCCTTCCCTGATCCCTCATAAGAGCAAACAAATTGTTTGCAGTGAACGAACAAAACATAGAAGCATTTCTAACGCTTGAAAATGGCACCACGAAAAGCAAGGCAAGGTGGGCGTGGCTTAAAAAAGTTAGCTAGCGCCGATACGATTACCGTTTCCACGGACGCCGCTAGTCATAGGCGCGGACAAATCACAGCGTGTGTTACATCCCATTCTATCCTACTACTATTATAAAGGCGAAAGTTTTTAAGTATGGATGTATGGATGTTTGTTACTCTTTCACGCAAAAACTACTGAACGGATTTGGATACAATTTGGTAGGAAGACAGATGACATACTAGATTAACATATAGGATACTTTTTATCCCGAAATAACGCGGGCGAAGTCGCGGGCAACAGCTAGTGACATGATATAACTAACGACCCCTTTATTAACGAACGTCTTTTTGTCGACCTGGCATTCGCCTTTAAGTTTTGTTTCAAATGTCGATACTTTATTACTATATTGCGTATCTATTGCTTGTGTGCTTTACATTTGTATGTATTTTGGTGCCAATATTCGATTGAAGTTATTATGACGCGAATTCTTCCATGTTTATTGCGTTCACTGACCTATAAATTACTGATTAAATACTATTCGTATCAAAGTCTCCTCACCACTTTCATGAGCGGCTGCACGCATTGGGCGGGCGTGTACTCCTGAAGGCGGAACAGCTGTGAGGGCTCGCAGTCCATCGTCATGCGGCCCAGCGACTCCGAGTATTCGATGGGGCACACAAGGTACGGGTATTGGGACATCATGTAAGAGATCTGGAACAGACGCCGAAATATATTTGATCGATTGATCATTTTTAAGGAATAGGCTCCGAAAGTATTAAACAGGTAAAGTACACTATCCCCGGGTGGCAAAGGCTATAATATCATATTACAAAAAATAGTAATCCTTACTAAAACTTAAATAATGTAACGCAAAGCTTAATAAACTATACTGCGCATTAAAAAAACCCCAACAGTTCTATGTTAGCGCAGAGCATTGCATAGCGCATCTAGAATTTAAAATTTATCATAGTGTATATTTGAAACCTATAGGGAGGTGTATTAAATTATAATTGTGTGGCGTAGGGCATTTTAGCCCGATTTTTATTAAATTGTGACACTCGGCGTATTCAAACACTGAGGGTATTTGAACGCAACAAAAAAAGTCAATAACATCACTACATATTAAAACATTTTGAAAATTTCGTGCTTGCAATTTTTCTACACAGTTAAAATAATATTTTTTTCCATATTCAACAGTTGGCGATAGACTTGTTTGGAAATTTATGTAAATGCAGACACACCTGAATAACAAACTGTTTTCGAAAAAATATCCCTACACCGTCATCATATACTTTGGCCAACGTATAAACGAATGATTGTAAATATTTTATTCTTCAAATGGCCACTGTTACCAACTATCTATTGATTCTATGGATTGTCCTAATATTTGGCATACAAGTGCCTTAGGTATGGTACGGAGATACGTAAATAAAAAATGGCGAGTATCCTTACAATGTATTCTTTTACAAAACTGATCGCCTAAGTTTTTGTATGCTTGTTACATTTTCACGCAAAATCTACTGACTGAATTTGAAATTTTGGTAAGTAGAGAGACAAGGTTCAAGAACGACATATAAAAGAGTTTTAATCGCGAAACAAAGCGATGTCGCAGGCAACAACTTGTATTATAAATGATAATTTTAGTTTGCGTGGATTCTTGTTATTGTTCACTTCGATGGGTTGATGTTCTACTGAATGGGTTTCGATAAAACAATTTATCGAGACAGATTAACTTTTATTTTTAGCCCATAATAACCGGAACGTAGTTACGGACAAGTAAATAGAATAGATAAAATATAATAACTGACCACAAGTCCAAAGATGACAGTGGAGAATCCTCCACCGATGAACCCTTCCCAGGTCTTCTTGGGGCTGAGCTTGATGAGCGGCGTCTTGCCGAAGAAGAAGCCGAAAACGTACGCCATCACATCGTTGCAGATTATCATAGAGACCGGCACTATGAACCAGATCAGCCCTGGAACAACAAGTGATTGATTTAGTAACAGAATCAAATTTAAAATACTAGCGGCCTGCCGCGGCTTCGCATACGGTCCCGGTAAATTTTCAACATTTTGTTACGAAACTTATTCTAACAATTATATACATACTAAGGCAGAATTATTTAATATGTTTCAGTATGTCTGAATTAGTCCGGTAAGTACGCTTTAATATAATACATTTTGGCGATTCACTTTTTATATGTAGTTATCATAGGTACAACATCACATACTGATTTGATACCAAAGTAAATAGCTTAAGCACTTGTAAGTATTATGGAAACTAGAAAACAGGTACCACAAATATACTTAAATACATTCATGGATACCGAATTGTAGAACACAAATGTTGATCATACGAATGTTTGTCCTGGGTGAGTACCAAACCAACAACCCTTGGTTCGATCAGGAACCAATATTTCATTGGGTTCGAATAAAACTTACAAGCTTAATCGTTGCGTATAATTATAAGGGTTTGAGAAGTGTTTCTTCCCGCAAGTGCTCCGGATGTGATATGAGTTACCAGCGTTATGAATCAACATAACTATAATAATTTTGTAAGGAATGTGACCGCGTATTTTATGGGTAGGTAATAGTGAATTTAGATATAACGTCTCTCATACAAAGTACGGCTTGAGTAGCAGCATTGCAGCGACCCCTTTGGGCTGATGTAGCAAATGCTGAGGCCAAATCTTGTCTGACGACTCTTACCAAATACTTTTTACAAGTATTTTACCAAGAATTTTTGTATGTAGTCTTTGCTTCTCTATTTTTACTGATTAAGGTAGGTACCCTTCTCATCTTCATCGAACTTTAGTATGTTCTATTAGTATCCTAGGTACTAATAATCTTTACCTATACACTGAGAAACTCTTTACAATATTTCTTAAGAGTCCAAAGATATTCTGCGCTTGTGTGTTATTCGCACTTGCTATTGATTATGCGCATTTAAAACTTGAGACAATATTTTGAATAAATGTAATATATTTCATACGACGATGATGCCAAATATGCACAATAAACTCAGTACATAATCGACATTATTGAGGCCATTGTTTATATTCAACAACTGTTGAACTGCACTGCATAAGTGAACACTCCATAACGGAGCGACAATTGCTTTAACTGTTATCATAAATCACAGTTCACTATGACCGCAATGTCACAGTGTAGTATCAGTTTAGATATCGACAGTTGAAATATGTTACACAAAATTTTACCAGCAGCTCTTGTACTAAGTGAGGCGCCACAATAAACTGGAGGAGCGTCTCGCTTCCTCAATATAATAAGTACAGGTGATGAGAAAACTTTTTGGTCGGTAGAAAATTCTTTGCCGAAACTTATTGCCACCTGAGAGAACGTTGCGCTAAATTTCAACGCAATGCATCTACGTAAATTTGTGTTTACGTGTTAAAAGACAAAACATGTGACTTCTATATATTTTTTGGCAATCTCTGAAAAAAACATAAATGTTTGCTCATCCACTACATCTATTACCTTGAGTCATTCCCGGTTCCAATATATATTTGAAAAACGATCCGTTCTAATTACGGATTGTAATAAATTATACGACGCGTAAGCTATAATCGCCTGACGAACGACTGATGACAGCTGGTATGGAAAGTAAAATATGGAACGGTATTAACGACTCGCAGTCGGTTGGAGAAAAACGGATAGTCATTTTTTACACATTACGAATCGTTAAATAATAAATAAATGCGCCAGACAATCACACCAATCACCTGGTCTCAAACTAAGGTTTTCCCTTGTACTATGAGCACCAGACGACGGATACTAACTGGGGGCGTCATCCCAGCACACCCAGACCCAAGTCAATTTAGAAAAGTTCGTTTTTCCAAATTGACCCGACCGGGAATCGAACCCGGGACCTTTCGCGCTTTGGTCGCCTACCTTAGCCACTGCGCCACCGAGGTCGTCAAACTATAAAATATTGATACCGGGCATTATTCCATACATACATAGCAACAACTCTTATTTAAAGAGACGTATTTCTATACTGTGGCGCTTGCTGGGCAGATTAAGACCAATCAAGGATTGTTCCGAATAATACGCTCCAATATAGTAAGTAAGTACATGATGTGGTTGTTTGATGTGGCGCGCGATATGATGTCAATTTAACTCGTCGATGATGAGTGCATATACACATCGTACTAACCAAACTAATGTTGTCCAGAAAAGTTTCGACTTTATTTTTAGGACAATTAAAGTTATATTGACATATCAAAGCAGATTGACGTGCGAACGTATACATGTTAAATACAGATAAAAGAAACCTACGATCCATACTACAATATTATAAATGCGAAAGTAACTCTGCCTGTCTGTCTGTCCGGCTTTCACGCCTAAACCACTGAACCGATTTTGATGAAATTTGGTGTAGATATACAACGTTGAACTTCTAGAGTGAACATAGGCTACTTTTTGTTTTGAAAAAAAAAAAGTGTGTATAGGAAAATGTTTACTTTAGAGATAAGAAATTTGGCACAAATATAGCTCGAAACTTGGATTAAAATATGGACTACATTTTGTTTCAAATATAAGGGGACAAAGGGGTAATCAGTTTTACCCCTGAATGAAGTCTGTACTTGAAGTCGATGAAGTAGTTGCGAACGAAGTCGCGGGCACAGCTAGTAATTTCTTTAACGCGAAAGTTTGTGAGAATGTATGAATGCCTGGCTGTATCGATGCGTTTGGTTTTATTTCACGCATAAATATGTATCACATTGTTATATGTAACCTGTTTTGTAGTCCTTCAACGTAAAGTGTCTACCAGCATAAGCAACACGTAAAATTTATCGCATGAAACGACAAAAGTTTCGATACCTACTGTTGATTGGTTAATAGCACACCGCACTCGTATTTTCACCCAATCAGCAGCTGACGCACTGACTTCAATCGATATTGATGTTTATTAAAAGCGCGATAAAATTTAGGCGTGTGGCGCATGCTAGGCCTCCAGGTCTAGTAAATGTTATCGCGCTCAGAAATGTCAAAATCAATGCGTCAACTGCTGATTGGCTGAAAATACGAGTACGATGTATTATCACCCAATCAATGTTATATAAACTTTTGTCGTCTCATGCGAGAAATTTGACATATAGCACATGCTAGGCCTGTACGTGTTTTATACAATATCATTTGATATTCTTGCTAGCTACATATCAAAGAAATTAAGAATCTGCGAAAAAGGATACACAGACATGTGACGAAGGTAAGTCAGGCCAATGACAGCGAGCGCCTTTTCATAACGTCCCTTTTATAACCAAACAATTTCCTTATAGCTACCCTTATTTCACATGACTTTAAACACACATATATGGGCACACCTATTTTTACCACTTTGCTAATTAAATTCACTCATCTGTTACGACTCCGTATTTTGTGTTAGTCAAGTTTTTGGGTTAACACTAAACAACCTCATTTATAAATAGATTATTTATAGCTGAAAAGATTTTAAATTGTGTCAGTGTGAAAAAAAAATATTAACCCCTTTGATTGCGGTATTTTATGTTTCCTATTTATATAAGTAGTTTATTAAAATATAATGTGATTCAAGAGGAGGAGGTAATATAATTTAAAATATATACACATTTTAGTACAGAAAAGCTCAAACATAATTGAAGATTGAAGAAGCGGTTTATCGCTCGAACTGGAGTAGCCCGACTGGCGAAATACCTCCACCTTACAGAAGACCGCGGCCAAATAACAATCACTTTTGCGTTGTTGTGTTCCTGCGTGTGAGTAAGGTTTCCAGAGCTCCTGGGGGGTGCTACATTAGTAGCAGGAATCAAACCTTCAAGGTAAGGGTGACAAGTCCACTATTAACTTGATTGTGCTGTACTTGTTGCCCTTAAGCTAGGACCTCATTAACACTTAACATCAGGTGGGATGAGGTCAATCTTGAAGTGCAATATAAAAAAAAATAGTATTGAATTTTATTAGCTGTTTAGGATCTACACTCTTGGGAAGCTATATTATCACTGACTGATTTCTATATCTATCAGCTGCAGCGTGAGTATTATATTATATTAACCTAATAATGTGGCTTACATTGGGTTTAAGAAACAAAACCTGTGCAAAGTCGGGGTGGACCCAAAAGTTTATTATATAAGTTTGGATTTTGAATGATAAAGTTTGACGTTTTCTGACTTTTCGTGCTGACGCACGTTAGAATTTATATTTTGGACTTTTCTTTCATCCATAAGTCTTTGGAATAGGAACTAATATCGCACAGAAAATTGTGTTGTGTTAGTTGACCGTACTATATTATCTGCGCTGACGAGCTAACGTTTGTGTTTGCTCAGATAAAAGATAAGTGCAAGTGGATCGACAGCCGATCCCAATATTTACACGCAAAAATTTGACACAAATTTGTGAAATTTGGTGCGGCATTACAGCGCATCTTCTTTGCTACGCTTTCTACTGGTATACATACACCACGCTTGGAGTATCGCTTTTGTGTAACGTATGGAGACCAGTGTCCGTTAAGACTATGACCCTCTGATATAGTACTATATACCTATAGTAATCTCTCCAATGTAATAGCTAGACCCATAACATTAACGCTTATTTATTAACGATTACGAGACAGTAATCGTTAATAAATTGAAAAGTATATCGTCTTAACGAACCTTCGGAAACACGGAAGGTGTTTAAAGGCCCACATTGTTCTAAGCAATCAGGTAAAACCTCACATAGTAAAAAGTGTTCCCCCACAGGATTCAAACTCGTGGTTCTCAGGATTAAGAGCCCCAGGCTCTAACCTTTACACGACTAAGACAGTTGTTATGGCACTTTGATACCTACTTAGAGATTTTTCGTAGCTATTATAAGTACGAATGTACTCACGAGAAAATATGAAAATAATTATGGACAAACTATATTTCGCCTTTTTTAGAACACAAAACAGTTACTGTTGCTTATTTTGGGTTTAATTATAAATTATTGTCTTTTCATTTATGATGACTGATGTCCAAAAAGAACTGTAACATTGTAAAGCAAAGAAATCAAACAAACATTTCGTTTTGTTTCCGGCCAGTACTTAACATACAATAGATCGTTTGAAATATAAATAATGACGTCTGGGTGCGCGGGTGGCGTGATATGATCAAGTTAACAACAAGTATAAACGTAAACATGTATTCATCGGCTCAACAAAATGTTTTATGTTAATAAATTTAAAATTTAAAAAACCCCCGACACAAAAAAAGTGTGAAAAAAGCCATTTGAGTTGTGACAAAAATATGTAGAAAACTTCTAATCCTAATACCATAAACGCTGAAAAGAAGTCGCAGGCCACAGCCAAAGGCAAAGGCAACAAATTCAGCAACAGCTGTGCTTGTCGCCCTTAAACTAGGATCTCATTACCACTTAACACACGTGGCATGAGGTCCATCTTGAAGTGCAATATAATAAAACATAGTTTAAAAAACTAAAAAACACGCTTTAAGTCACGTTTTTTCGTATTCCAGACAGCAAACCCTTTCATTTGATACCCATATCATGGGAGTGGATTTCAAACAGCCTGTCCGCCATCTTGGGGAGGCCGCCATATTGGATTTGAAATGACGTTCCTTATCTAATCATGTATTGTCATCAGAACTCAGAGCGTGTGCAAAATTTCATCCTAATTGAAAACCGGTAAGTGGGTTAAATTAAGATTCCAAGATTTTCTTACAAAGTTACAAGTGAAGCTAATAAAAGCGTGTTATAAAAAACGATAAAAAATACTTTAGGAATATATATAAGAATTAGATCTAGTAACGTTGAAACAGATTCTAAAGCTCACAAAGTGGAAGTTCGCGGGTTTGCGGTCCAATTTTATCAAAAATGTAAATAACCATTCACTCGAAATAACTATGCAAAAAAATACTTTGTATCAAAGAACACAACCTTTTAATAATCGAGTAATAAAATATAATAAATAAAAACACTTGTATCAACAAGATAAAGGAAAAAACTACCACAAATTGGCTTTCAAATGACCTGAGATGGATGAATGAAATGAAAAACCGCCGACTACGATGCTACGGAAAGATACAAACACACAGACCGACAGACAGAAAGTCAGCATCGCCATTAAAGTTACAAAACTTTTTTTTTCTCTGGCTAAAATTATTTAAATGTATTTTTAAATCAGAGATCTATACATAGGTACAAGAATTTATATTCCCTAACCTTGTGACTCACAGCGCCCTAATTTAATAACTCATATATCTTTTATCGTAACTACTGAGCGTTTCATTGTAAGAATCATATGGCGTCTAATAATACAGTTGTTTACCAGCTTTCCGGGAAAACTGGCATCTGTGGAGTACGCTCTAAAACATTTTTTACGTTTGTTTGGATTTTGTACCGTATATGTCGCCGACATAAGAATTAAAATAGAACGGAAAGTGTTTACCTTAATTTGCTGTTTACCGTAATTTATGGTACAGACATAGCATGAAAATTTTACAAAAAATCCTAAACGACTTTTGTAAACATCTACGTCACAATTATCTGTTGTTGTTACCTAGGGTCGTACAAGAAAGTCACATCACCTCAGTTTGTAATTGTATAGTGTTGTACATTGTATTATAATGTAATTATACATTGTACAACAATTTTATTAGTTACTAGCGAACCCGACAGACTTCGTCCCGTCAAAGAGATTTGGAATGTGGCTTGACTCTAAATTTTAGAATTTTAGTTAAAAGAGGGCTATCTTTAAAGTTTTCCCGGCAATTATTCGAATTTTTCTCGCCGTAAAAACCATCCTTCGTCTTCAACGAACATTTCAAAAAAAGAATTGTCAAAATTGGTCCAAGCGTTGTTGAGTTATGCACTTACCAACACATTTTGCGATTCATTTTTATATAATAGATTCGAAAAATCCCAAACATAGTTACTTTGCTCGATCGGGTTATCGAATGCAGAGCTCCGAGACCATTATTACCTTTTAAGGGGGTTCAAAAGCCACTAAACCATCTAGAACTCTAGATTTTTACAATTTTTATAGTGCATTACGCCGAACTAATGAACTTCAAATATAAAAAACAGAAAAATGTCATCTCCCATTGCAGTGTGGGATTCCAACTCACTGCCTTCACATATCATGCGTACTGCTCTTCCAACTGAACTAGTTATTGGAGCCGACAATTTTTTCTGATATACCTAAATACCTCAAAACTGTAAAAGTTTGCTGTCATTTGGGATGTGTTGGGTTCTAAATTACTAGCTGACCCGGCGAACTTCGTACAGCCTTAGCAAATGAAAAACTATTCCGTGGCGAGTTATTTTCAAAAATTATAATTAGTGCGATTGAATCAATAAAGTAACCACGTTTCCGAACAAACGATGCTCTTTCAATATAGTCTATGGCTGTGAATGACGTTGACATTCGTTATGCGCGTTTTTTTATATATTTTTATATATGCAAAATTAAATGTTTATTTTTCAATCTTGCTGAGATTTTCTTAATATTTTTTTTTCCGTAAGAACATAGTACAGAGTATTAGAAAACTACAAAAAAACTTTTAGCCAAATCGGTCTAGCCGTTTTCATGTTATGGCGTGACAACAGGAAACGGGTTTCATTTTTATATATATAGATGCGGAATTAAATAAAAATTTACCTTTATTACAACCACTTCAGACGCAAACAAACATATATACTGACTAGCTGTGCCCGCGACTTCGTTCGCGTGGACTACATCCTTTTATGGTCGGTTTTACCCTTTTCTCCCCTAATATTCGAAACAAAAAGTAGTCTATATTTTAATCCAAGTTTCGAGCTATATTTGAGCCAAATTTCATATCTCTAACTTCAAAAATAAACATTTTTCCATAGAAACTTCCAAAGGTGGTATTACCCCCCTCCCCCCCTTATTTTCTAATAAAAAGTAGCCTATGTCCGTTCTTGAGATTTAACGTATACCTATACCAAATTTTATCAAAATCGGTTGAGAGGTTTAAGCAGGAAAGCGTAACAGACACACAGACAGACAGACAGAGTTACTTTCGCATTTATAATATTAGTAGGGATGAAGCCGTTCATAAACACAAACTCTCTTCTTGCCAATACTGCACTAGCTTTGCAATTTAAATTAGGAAATGTAGGGAATCTCATGCAGTCTAAATGTGGCGCCACTATGTGATATCGACCCGGGCTATTTTTAGACGCGTGCAACTATGAGCTGGCAACTCTGGAAAATGGCGCGTCAGGTGGATTTACTGCAAAATAGGAACTAAATGTATATTACTGTCGTTCAATCCAATTTTAGTACATGATATCAATGGCTACTATTATTGTTGGAACTAGTCTTTAATAACCATAACCCAATAGAGAAACCAGAACTACGCCATTATCTGACAATTGTTTACGAAATAAATAAATTGGCAATTTCCGTTTGTCAACCAACACTGTACCTACATTAAATTGAATTAGCAAATGTTTTAATATTAGAAACAGACAATTTTTATCTCCCCTTGCGGGGATTCCCGCACCACAAGGGGAGATAAAAATTTTCTGTTTCTAATATTTAAAGTTCGCTAGTACGGCGTATAGTACTATAAAAATAATAAAATCGAGTAGCAAAATTTTAATTTAATTCATTAATATGATAGAATTATAAAAATGTAAGAGAGAAATGTATACAGAGAAACAGTAAGGGGCCCATAGTATTACCTATTAATACGAGGTACCGTCAATGCAGTTCTTATGAAGAGCAAGCAAATAAGTAAAAATTTCACCCCTTTTTTACGTGTGATGGGTCGTTTTTTTTTTACAAGGGAAATATATTGATGTACAGTACCGTTACCTGTTGGGAGGTGACGGCGTGTGTGGGACTTCCCGCCCTGAGAAGGGCCGGACTACCCACTAAAACCCCATGATTGGATCTCATCGCCGTTAAGTTGATCCTATGAGAAACTTAGCTTAGCCATAACCACCACAGAACGTGTGATGGGCCTGGGTACGATACCGCACACGACGTATCATTTTATCCTACCATTTAACAATACTAGGTAGCGAAGGTTAGGGAGTACTATTATTGTAGCGGAAGCGGCTATCTCATACGTCATATCTATTTAGCTTTCATAGTTATATTTATATTATGTACAAAGTGTATTAGACCAGTGTGGAGGCCTTGCGTCCTTCCGCCCTATTGCCCAACCGTTAGTGAACATTTCGGACGCGGTTCACTTGGCAAACATGTAGCCCTTCCACGTAGGACGCAACCGACAGTAGTTTACAACGTAAACAATTTAAAGCATTATTAAGTTAGCCAATGTGTACATTTTGTACTTTAGTCCTAAAATAATTTACTTGTGTAATGTTTTATAATCATAATCAATTCATGTTGGTTAAAAGTAACACTTATGAACCATCAAAATGAATATAAACCAACATCTTCTCTTTTTATAATTCTATCATATTGCTGACCCATTTTGACCCATTAATTTTTTTAAAAATGTTTAAGACATAGACAAGACCAAGATTTTTCTGCAAGAGTGGATGAATAAGGCTAGATTTTTTATGGTTATATAAAAATAAACAAGCCCATAGAGTACGAGCGACTCTGTACACGTTGACTTAGTCTTTTCTAGCAATAAATATAGATGATCTGTTTTACCCCTATCTCCCTTTATATTCGAAACAAAAAGTAGTCCATATTTTAATCCACGTTAGTTTTAAGCTATATTTCCATTGTAACAGAAACTAACAAGTAAGTACAAAAGCGAATTAAGTAAAATTTTCCATGAAGTATAAATTCACTGACAGCTTACACGGCTTTTACAAATTACACGGCTCTAACTAACGGATGGTACGACAGTTGCCTATTGAATCTAGGTTTCCTAGATTGCTTGAAATTATAGGCCGCTGACAATGTAACTGTGAATTAACTACACTGTGTTATTATGTGGCGAAGTAATCACAAGTGTGGTTTTCAATAGTCAATTTAAATATAATAGAAAATGTTTTATCGTAAATACTTTTATTAAAGTTTCAATCGCTTGTTTATTGTTACGACCGAAACGCTGAACTAACGTTTAATTAAATATTGCGTATTTATTTTTCATGCAGAAACTATTACAAACGGTTGCACATCAAACCGCACAAATCTGTCTCTATAAAGTTTGATAGGTAAGTGAGTTTGACAGATTTAGGTAAGTAAAAAAAGTTTACCTTTCTATGTCACTAAAATTTGGCCGTTCTGAAATTCGCGCAAGTCATAATTAAAATAACTTTCTCGCTCTGATTTGATCTTCTGAAGTTTTGTTCAAAAATGGGATGAAAACAAAAACGAATTAAACAAAATGATACATGCTAGTATTGACAGTTTACATAATTGTAAACTTAATGATTTTTGGGGATTTGTACTTTTACTTACACACGAAAAACATACCTTAGAACACAAATAATAATTTAGTATTAACTGACATTCCTCCGCCTACTATGGGAATATATGTTCAGTTTTGTAAAATGTATCCTAAAATCTGAATCTTATCCTACTTTGTATCAGGTAATCGGATAAAAAAGATATCGCAAGAAAACGTACGGCAAAATAATTGATAGCAAACAATTATTACTTCTAATTCTAAAAAAATCTCTTTTTTATTTATCTTAAACTTACAAACGTAAATATCATCCTACGTCAGTATCAGTATCATCTATAAAGCTAGTACGTCGTTTATGAACAGTAGCAGTTTCCAGCTGATCGAGGTATGTTGCGGACACGTAATCTATTTCTGTCGGCTTCCCTACGTATGTAACAAGTAGGCTAGTTGACCACTACGTGTGTAATGAGCGGGTAGCGTTTGTGACGTGGAAAATAAGTGGTGATACTCCAATGCTGTCTGTCATAGAGTAATTAATGAAGTGCAATGGCACCTTAGATACGCCACGGTATTAAATTTTTTCGAGTTCTTTTCAAACATCATAATCGATAGAATTCAGTTTGTCCACTGCTGATTGGCTGAAATACGAGTGCAGTGTGCTATCTATCAGCTTATTATATAGTACTGAAACTATTTTGCGCATGCTAACCCTACATGACAGTGTAGTCTGTAACATTTTGAAACAGAAAAAAATTCATCACCTTCATTAACTTTTAGGGGTTTTAGTCGAGCCGACACACCACTGTTTCACATGGAAAGTGAGGGTGTGGTAGGCATTTCCCCTTCAAAAAAAATGTTGGGTACCCAAAGAGTAAAAACGTGACCCTATTCAGTAATAACCTCAGTCTCAGTACACTTCGCTGTTATATATCTACTAGCTGTGCCCGCGACTTCGTTAGCGTGGACTTCATCCTTTCATGGTCGGTTTTACCCCTATCTCCCCTAATATTCTAAACAAAAAGTAGTCTATATTTTAATAGAGCTATATTTGTGCCAACTTTCATATCTCTAACTTAAAAAATAAACATATTCCTTATAAACTTTCAACGGTGGCATTACCCCCCCCCCCTTACTTTCTAACAAAAAGTAGCCTATGTCCGTTCTTGAGGTTCATCGTATACCTATGCCAAATTTCATCAAAATCGGTTGAGAGGTTTAAGCGGGAAAGCGTAACAGACGGACAGACAGACAGACAGACAGACAGAGTTACTTTCGCATTTATAATATTAGTAGGGATTTTTCTATTGCCGCTATAACAACAACCGATGATAATAATAATAAATAAAAAAATAATAATAAATATTGGACAACATCACATACACTGCTTTGATTCTGTGGTAAGTAGCTTAAACACTTGTGTTACAGCAATCAGAAACAACGACGGTACCACAACACCTAGACCCGAGACAATATAGAAAAGTTCGTTTCCCATATTGACCCGACCGGGGATCGAAACCGGAACCTCAGAGATAGCGCGACGCCAAAGTCTGGCCCGCTCGCCTCTCGGCTATGATGGTCGTCAAAATGATGATGATGATGATGAAGTACCAATACGACTAGTGTCCAAATTAATGAAAATAGGATATACGTAGGTAAGTATACAGGAAAAATAAGGTTGTAAATAATTTGACAAAAAATACAGTAAGGTGGTATTACTGTACTTCACCATCAATACTAAAAACACAAAAATATTAAGGGTGGGGTCATTATTAAAAAATAAAAATGCGATTATTTGCATACCTATCTTAACTCGATATTTAAGTAAATGGTACGAAACACTTCGTGCGCGAGTCTGCCTCGCACTTGTATAATTGTATACTAAGCGACCTAGCCTACTATACGCAGAAAAATGATTATTTCTTAACCTCTAACCCGCTAGTACTAAAGTCTAGCCCTTACGCTCGGCCTAGATACGCGGCCCCGCCGTGTGGCTTCCCTGTCCGTGACAATGCAGACTCGACACGAATGCGCGTAAGCCCTTATCGGCGACAGTGACGCCCTATCGCTTCGGAACAATCTTGTACAACATTGTATGGCCTAACTATTCATCAAAGAAATCAATATTCTACAGATTCTCTATACGTTATCAAGCGCAGGCTCAATAAAAGTAGTCATTATTTTAAGTAAGTAATAAAATCTATATTGTCATAAATCACGCGCATAACTTCAGAAATACTGGACCAAATTAAATAATTACTTTTTGTTATGTTCGTAATTTCACAAGATTTGTAATAAAAAAATATCGTACGAGTGCGAAGCAGCGGCGATAGTATTTAACAAACTGCTATAAAATATTAATACAATAACAACATAATTTTTTTTATTATTATTTTATATTACCTACAAGATTGACCTCATCCCACCTGACGTTAAGTGGTAATGAGGTCCTAGGTTAAGTACTTAGCGACAAGTACAGCATAATAAATCTGTTACTAGACTTGTCGCCCTTACCTTGAAGATTTGACCCCTGCTACTAATGTAGGACCCCCCCAAGAGCTCTGGAAACTTTACTCACACGCAGGAACACAACAACACCGAAGTGATTGTTATTTGACTATGGTCTTCTGCAAGGTGGAGCTATTTCACCAGTCGGGTTACTCCAGTTCAATTGTATTGTAATTATATATTGTATGTACCATTACCCTGTTTAATTGGTACTGCAGCTGTTGTTGTGGCAGGACGGCCGGACAGACACGTGGATAGCGAAGGTTTAGTAATAGGGTCCCGTTTTTACCCATTTGGGTCACTGAACCCTAAAAACTTACTACATTGCAGCACGAAAAGATATATTCTACAGGTCGCAGCAGCCGTAGCATCTAATGCTAACTTAATATATGGACAACGGTGATGATGACACTTAATTGCAGGTCATGGTCTCTGATACTAAATTTAACCAGGTTTTATCGACATTTTCCTAGGCGTGATCTTTTCGTCAAGAGGAGACGGAAAATTGTGCTGTGTGCGCAATGTAGGGGCACAAAAAAGCACAGACATCAGCTGTATTTAATGAAAGTTGATTTATTTGGATTCACGTATAATCAGTAAAAATCAACATAAGTATAGCAACACTTAAAATAATTATCATCTTGTGAGATCAGATATCTGTTTCAATTTACCTAACTAGTAGGATTAATTGGACCACGCGATTAGAATTTGGACAAACAGAACACTCACCTTTAATGGGTACTACACTTCTAAGAAAAAAAACAACAAAAATATTTTATAAATCTAACTTTGTTTAAATGTCGCCGTTTGGTGCTGCCAATTGTAAAATCATTAAACTACTAAACCTTTTTGAAGGTGGTCCAATTTAACGAACGGTCCAATATACCAAACGTTCCCTCGCATAATGATACGTCAAAGGCTTATGCTAAAAGGGCTAGTAAAGAACCTAAACTCACCCTCAAATATGTTCTGTATGATCAGGTAGCTCTGTGTGACGACGATGAGCAGCGCCACGTGGGTCCAGGCGAACAGGCTGAACTGACGCATATAATATCGCTTCACCAGCGAGAGCACGAACCAGACGAAGCCCACGCAGTACAGGCTGAATGAGATGAAACGGTGGTACGTCACCAGGAACTTGAGGTAGTCCTGCCGACAAGAGAACAATATATGGATATAAACGGTTCTTACATTTTCTAGGGTCCATAGCTTAATGGAAAAATACTTATATTAGTCCCTCAGCTTTCGGTAAGTGCCTTCAGCTGATGATTTTGGAACTACATACCTACTTATAGGTGGAAGTGTTTATTTATATATTACCCTTCAAGATTGACCTCATCCTACCTGATGTTAAGTGGTAAATGCCTAGCTTAAGGGCGACAAGTGCAGAATAATAAATCTGTAACTGGACTTATCGCCCTGACCTTAACCCATTGACCGCCGGACTTCAAATAGAAAATATTGCTCCCGACGCCATGCGTATTATTAGCTAGAATTTTCGCCCAATACGATAGTGATGTGACATACTGCACTAAGCGATAAGAATAAACGTTTGTTTCGGAACCTTATTACCTATTACTAAGGGTAAAGAAATAAATTCTCATACATACTGAACGTAATAAGAAATAATAGATCAATAGTAATTTTATATGTCTTAGTAATCAGAAAATTATCACAAGATTTTTTAAAGTATGCAAGGAATTTTGACGCAACTAGTCGACGCCTTAAAGCGTCATCGGCGATCACAACTTAAATGTTTGACAAATTTTACCTACTCTTATAGTGTTGTTAAGGACTTTATCGATGTAATTGGAAAAAACGTTACTGTGTTGGTTAAAAACAAAATAATATTAATTAATGTCAGTGATGAAATTATAATAAGTACACCTTTTGAACTTATTATGATTTGTATTTTTTGTATAAGAAGAGCAACAAAATATTGTATATTTTTTTCTATAGACAGAAACCAAAATATGTTATACGAAGGGGCGTTTTACAAATTTACACCAAAATCATGTTTCCCGGTTTTTACGGTGCATATACACTTAACGATAAACATTCATATATTTTTTTTAATCAATCAACAAATCACGGTGCAGTGCTTCGTTGAAATGTCGTATGACGTCACACCTAGATACATTTTAAAACTAGCAGCGACATAGTAAACTTCGAATTTATATGAGCTTCATCATACATAGTTTTTTTCAGTTGATAGAGTAAACAATAAATATGGGTATTATAATCTTTATGGAATAACTCACGAAATAATTAGAATTTGTTGATCCGGTTGTCATGCTCATTAATTTAGTTTGATTCAAATAAATAAGTGCCAAGTGAAACACTTCTCCTACTTCACTATCAGGCGAAGATTTATTAAAAATATCATCATCATCAACTACTTCCAGAATATGTAAAAGTTCAACACAACCCATTATTGTTTAAACTATTTTCGTAAATAATGTATTTGTGGGTTTTTACTCAAAAAGTCTACGATATAGAAACACGGACAATAACTTCAGTAGCATTTAGCTTTTGTAGGGTAATTGAAAAAACTATATTGTATCTACCTTCAACTCCCAACACTATCAATAGCAGCATACGCGCTTATGACGTCACAAGCGGACGACTTAAAGCGTCGTTGGCGTTGGCAGTACATTAAAGTGAACACGACATAGTGCAGATAAGTGGGTAATTCGATAACATTAAATTTTATGAAAAAAAAATTAAGTTATATTTTAAGCAGATTAAATTCAATAATTAATAGTAAATACATTAGTCATGAAATTAATTTACAATGGCATGTCATCTGTTTATTATTACAAACTTTTTCTCAATTGACTGTGAACATTAATAATCAGGTAAAATATAAACAGACAAAAAGTTCGTTCGTTACGAGTGAGCATCATCAATCCATCTATCAAGTATGTGTATAGGCAGAGATAATGATAATAGTTATTTACTAATACACTTTTAATACACTAACAGTAGAACAATAAAAAAATAAACACATTTTATTGTTATTATCTGATACCTACATATTAAATAAAAATAAAAAAGGATTAAAAATGTTCACTTAGTCACATCACTACCTAACGCTTTAAGACGTCCACGGCGTCGTGCAAGTGTGATTTTACGTTAATAATTTTAGTTGTTGATTTTTATCATTTTTTAACTCAATTCTATGCAATAGGACGTTTTTAGTCATCAATAATAATAATCTATCGTATCCTGGTGCGCGGTGTGTATAAATATGTATACGAGATGGTGTTCATTACTTTTTATTTCAACGTCTAACATAAGGTAAATAATGACGCTTAAAGGCGTCGTCGGCGTCTGGATCAAAATTCTTGATGACGCTTTAAAGCGTCAATGGCGGTCAATGGGTTAAAGGCTTGACCCCAGCTAGTAATGTAGCACCCCCCAGGAGCTTTGTATCTTTAAAATAAATACATTAAAATATTTTTTCTTCTCTATCTTTAAAATCTTTAAAATGAGAGATAGATGTTTTTTACATTTTTAGCGTTCCGTATCTAAACGGCAAAAACCGGAACCTTTATGGATACGTCTGGTATGCCTTTGAGTCATAGTCACTTTTTTCCGAAACTATAATACTATACTGTTGAAACTCGGAAAATGGATGAATTCTGTGAACCGCGTAAATAATTTTATACAAAAAAAGTTTTTAGAGTTCCCCATGACTGAAACTCAAAATTTTTTTCATCAAACTCATATGTGTATAAGATATTTTTAGAGGTAATAATATCATTAATCTATGGATAGGCATTAAAAATTATATTGCGATTTTTAATATCATTGTTTTGCTATTTACCCTTAAAAATATAGCCTTTTAATTTCATTAATTCGGAACACCCAAGCTCGATGGCGAAAGGAAGTGATTCAAACCAAAAGTGAATTCTGATAATAAGGACTCCAAGAATTACTACCAAGAATATAGCAAGGAATCCGTACAATTTCCAATGCCTCAGTTTTCTTTGCAAATAGGGGGTAACTAGCAGCTTTATGTGAAATCCCTACTAATATTATAAATGCGAAAGTAACTCTGTCTGTCTGTCTGTCTGTCTGTTACGCTTTCCCGCTTAAACCTCTGAGCCGATTTTGATGAAATTTGGTATAGGTATACGTTGAACCTCAAGAACGGACATTGGCTACTTTTTGTTAGAAAGTAAGGGGGGGTAATGCCACCTTTGAAAGTTTATATGGGAAAATGTTTATTTTTTAAGTTAGAGATATGAAAGTTTGCACAAATATAGCTCTATTAAAACATAGACTACTTTTTGTTTCGAATATTAGGGGAGATAGGGGTAAAACCGACCATGAAAGGATATCCACGCGAACGAAGTCGCGGGCACAGCTAGTTCATTCATAAATTCATCAAGCCTGACTACTTTTTGATGCGCCTGCCATATCATGAACGTAGCGTATAAGATCTCTTGCTGAAGTTTGATTGATCGCCAATACGCATTAAAGTGCAATTAATGTGTCAGATATTATCGTGACGACTTTATTACGCTATACGATATCTGTATCGATATCGAGATCTGTAGACTGATTAACGCAATAATTGTTTATTAGTCTTGTACAAAGTGCCATTGAGCACTTAGTCTGTCATTTGTACTAATTAGACACAGAAAAAAGCACAAGCTTCAGCAATCTTTTATTGTAACGTTTTCAAATAATGACGTGAAATAATGAGGTGAGAAGCGAGTCACGGACTTGGGTGAAATAATTATGATATTTTTTTTAGAAAAATTGCATTTTCATTTATTTTTTATATATATGGCGTGGAACAAACCATGATATCAACAGAAACTCTTTTTATGGTAAAGATTGATACTCGTGAAACTTGTTTTGAAACTCGTAGGACATATTTACTCTTTTTTATTTTAGACTACCTGTCCCGGTAAAATTTTTAAACCTTCCATGGACCTCCACGACTATTTCAAAACCAACATTAGCCAAATCGGTCTAGCCGTTCTCGGGTTTTAGCGAGACTAATGAACAGAGATTTATTTTTATACTAGCTGTGCCCGCGACTTCGTTCGCGTGGACTGCATATTTTCAAAACTAAAAGTAGCTTATGTCCGTTCTAGAGGTTCAACGTATACCTTTACCAAATTTCATCAAAGTCGTATGTATCGTAATCGTAACAGACAGTTAGAGTTACTTTCGCATTAAAATATTAGTAGGATATAAGATTAATAAATCTCAGGCGAGTCCACAGTTAGAAGCTGTTGTATGTTTTCCGAACGCACACAGTCTATACTCGTACTGCAACGTGCATAAAACGCGATCCCTTTTAAAAGTCTACAAGGGTAGAGGCGCTACAACGTCCCTACAAGGGTAGAGAGATAGAAGAGAAGGTCTTTTCTCGCGCGTTCTTCCTCTCTCTCCTATTTCCTAGCCTTTCTTTCTCTCACACTTACTTTTCTATCCTCTCTTTCTCTCTCTTTATAAATTATTTTCGATACAAGACAGGATTCCTATTGACTAACAGATTCATAATTATACTTTAGCCTTGGCACTAAACAATCGCTGGACTATAAAACCACGTAAGTATGAAGTAAACCTATTGTTTTAACAAGATGACTAGTGAACCATTTATGACGGCCCGTTTAACTCACTGCCTACGACAGACGGTTAAGACTTTAACTGCACCACTATTAAAAAAATGTTTTAAGGTCTATTTCATAACCATAGTCAAATAACCTCAATGTAGACATACCCAAAATCGTCCATCCGAGTACAATGAAAGCTAGTTCATCTAGTTAAAAATATGTATATGATGCAGATACCTCTAGTACCTACATATTCATCATCAAATTCGTTGATATTTATTATCATCAACTTCAAATATATACAGTTATTAAAGTTATTATATTTATCTATTTACAAAATAATACAAAATCAAGTCTCAATCTGGGAGGTAAACTTTTAGATTGTAAAACAAGCCTAGTAATTGCATAACTGGACTTAGTATAATAACGTCATAAGAGAAGCCACAAGCATTGAGTTTCATATATCTACCTTATTTTCCATTTAATATTTCATAAATACATATATGTTCAAATTCTTAAGCTGAGCAGGTTGTACAAATATGTAGTATATTATCCTTAAGGTTCTCCCAACATTGAACAATAGATCCTACGAAACAATATCGCATAATTATTTCCCTGACCTGAGGTTTCCTTGCGACATAAAATTTTACGACCTGCAAACAAACTCCGGAATCCTTATCAGAAAGCAGTAAGAGTCAATATTCGTTGCCGGCTGATCTAACATTACCCAAATAGGATGATAATGAAGCATACAATTACGATAAGTGATTGTCATCGAGGTAAAATGCCTCGGGGGAAATTCATATTTTACCATAGCTAATATTACGATTTTGGTACCTATAACGCATAAAGTCTTTTCTGCATCTGGGCTCCGTAATATAACGTCACAGAGTAGGTCAATGAAATATGATGACAAAATAAAAACAAATGTGTGTTTATTTTTTGCAATATATCCGTAGAATGAAACATAAATGTTGAGTCATCTGCCCTATTAATGATCTATTATTATGTCCTAAAACCAAGGGGTAGCAAACCTGAATGTTCACTTTGATACCTCCAGGCTCTGTTGAGAAAATAGATTTTGCTGATTCGCAAATGAAACATTAAAAAGTGAAGAATCACTATTTGGAATACTGATACGAAATAAAGTTCGGTATAAAACAACTGAGATTCGGAACATCTAAACCTGTTATTTCGACGGTAACTTCCGAACTAAATTCTAGCTGTTTCTTCGCATCTTCGGCTCCTAGAACGAACTACCTGATATTTTCTAATTGACTTGACTTGACTATCGTTGATGGCTGCAAAGTCTTATCTTCACCGAACTTTCGGGGAGCGCAAAAGGCTCTCATCCATTAATTCAAGCAACAACCGGAGGGCGCCCTTTCGGGTTTCGAACCTCAGCTCGGACTGCTGCTGGGATTTGGTAACCTAACGTACGACCAACAGCACGTCAGACTATACACTATTACGTTGCAACGCCCTTATTCCGTGCGCATAAGAACTATTTTGAAACTGAAAGTGTTCACCTTCACGTGCTGTTGACAGTATTTACGTTTGGAGAAGTCCGGCACGGCAACGCTTAAAGGAGTCTCCATTACCTGAATCGGTCAATGGCATTTTGCGCGTAATTCACGTTATCATAAACACAACTAGACACAGTTTAACAGCTACTAATTACGTTACTTAAATAGGAACTAATTAGAGTGACCTCGATCGTCTAGACCCGGCATTAAATATGGAACAGGTTGAATTTATAAGCGAACTGGCGATAAGTGGGCTATAAATAATACATCTTCTAGGTCTGTTTGTCTACCGGTGATGTTGTGGTGGTTCTAAAAAATCCCACAGCATTACCATTAAGGCGATGAGGTTAGTGGGAAGGCCTGTTTTTTTTAGGGCAGCTGAGTCCCACACACGCCGTCACCTCCCTCAGGTGTCGGTACGGTGCGCCAAGCATTTCCCCCCGCCATAAAAAAAAACTTGTTTGTCTAAAAAAGTGTAGTCTCTGCTAATCAAACGTTTACTACTTTCAGATTACCTACGATAATATTCTCAAAGATTTTTAAAAATGCTAGCCCAGTGTGCGTTTCATCCCTCTAGAGTAGCGGTTCCTAACATATCTTGGGTCATAGATAACGTGACCATTTGTTCTTTGACTCAAAACGGGACATCGGTTTATTTAGGTCACATAATTGGCCAATGAAGAAAAAACTTTATTAAAATTAATTTCAAAGTTATTCATTCAGAATAATTTGGTTGGCTTAAAATTTATGAACCACAAAATTTAGTTACTCCAAATATTTAATTATCAGTGGAACAAATTTGTTTTAAAAAAGGTGGTGACGATTTTACTTGAGAATGAAACTCAAATCCCCGTCCGCTAATCAACTATTCGCTCGGTTTCTGAAAACGGGACAATATTGCGTCCCACTGTTTGTTTCGGGGACACCGGGACTCGTAATTGTAAAAAGGGACAGTCCCGTTCAAAACGGGACATCTGGTCACGTTACCACGATTTAAAACCGGGTCATGGATTCCAGACATGCATTTTCAGTAGCTCACTTATTTAAAACTAGCTAATGCCCGAGACTTCATCCGCGTTGTTTCAGGATGAAAAGTATCTCATATGTTAATTTAGTATATTCTTACCAAATTTCATGTAAATCCGCTCAGTATTTTTTTGCGTGAAAGAGTAATAAACATACCATATATCATGACGTCAGTACATTCTAACGTTCGCGTTAATCATGTTAGTAGGAGAAAGATGCATAAAATTTGAACCTTACTTTTCGATTTGTTCATAAATTTTATGGTTTTCGGAAAGATATATAATAAGATATTTTTTTTTATATTGCACTTCAAGATTGACCTCATCCCACCTGATGTTAAGTGGTAATGAGGTCCTAGCTTAAGGGTGACAAGTACAGTATAATAATAGCTGTTACTGGACTTGTCGCCCTTACCTTGAAGGCTTGACCCCTCCTACTAACTTAGCACCCTCCAGGAGCTCTGGAAACCTTACTCAGACGCAAGAACACAAAAACATAGAAGTGATTGTTATTTGACTGCGGTCTTCTGTAAGGTGGAGATATTTCACCAGTCGGGCTACTCCAGTTCGAGCGATAAATCGCTATACCCTACCTCTCTTAAATCAATTATTATTTAGGCTTTAGCCTCTACAAGGCTAAAGCAACAATTTTTCCACATTAGCCCTAGATTAAAACATTGGACCACGTTACTTAATTCGAAAAATTAGTATACTTACTTCAAAATATCATAAAAGGTGTACATTTTCGAAGAATTTCTAAATTTATTTTGTACCTAAAAACGTAAGGTAATTTTTTTAAGTACAGTCGCCGTCTGATATATTGGAGCAGACAAAGTGACCAATTACTTCTGAACAGTTAAAAATGTCAATAAGTTCCACACACTACAAGTTACCGTTAATGTCTGACATTCATTACTTCAGTAATATCTGAGCAGATGCTAGTCAATAATTTCTATACACACAACTAACCAATCTGAACACTCATAACGTCAATATGTGTCACGCACGTCATGTGTCTCATTTAGCTACCTGTGTATATGAGTGTTCAGATAATACATTTACCTGTTTCTATTTGAAAAGATAGGTAACATATCAAAATGTTGAAAGGTACCATAATCAAGGAAGTATTTAATTCGTACGTTCATTTGTTAAGAATTTTAACGAATTTTTCATATGTACTTTTGACTTACGATAGCTCTGATTTAATGCTTATCGCCACGTTTCATCGTACGATGTATGAATAATTTATTGTTTTACAGCTCAGCTGATAATAGAGAATTCTTCGACAAAACAATTTTTAAACTTTAAGACTTTCGCGTTCCATTTTAAACATTTAAAATAATTTTACGGGTCAAAACGCGACACCATTTTTATTTAGTAGTTAATACGAACTACTTACTCAGCTGAGTCAGCTCGTGAGCACGGTTGGTACAACCTAACCGAAACGTCGGGCAGTAAGTAGTTCGTATTAACTATGAAATAAATATGGTGTCGCGTTTTAACCCGTTAAATTATTTTAAATGTTTAAGACAATTTATATTCACTACTTCGATTATGAGACTTTATTAGCAATCAATTTAGACACCAAACTACAGATACCAATAAAACATCTAACTATGTTGAAAGATAAAAATAAAAACATTTGTATCCACCTAAAAGTGTATAGTGCGCTGTTTAAAATAAATGGATTGAGTTTGATATCTAGTGTATGTTCAGTTTTTGCCCCGTCTTGTAGAAAATAAAGACCCGGGAACCTGTATTATGCGATTTAAAAAAAGTGGCGTGACTAACAAAATATCAAATCATTCACAAATCGAAGGTATTTATTAATCAGCCGGCATTTTACAAATCGGCAATAACATTACGTACGCGATAAGATTAATGTCTTCATGATTAAATCTGAGGTGCACGAACTTTATCGGAGTCTAAAGTAGGTCTAAAATGACGGGAAATATACCTCACATTACTTCGACACGTCGCTGCAAACGTCTGTACAGTAGACAGCACGTCAAGGTAACTTGCTGCTCGATAATAGTTCTTATGACCACGACATAAGTAGACACAAAATTCAAAGTGTGTAGTCTGACTTTCTTTTGTCTGTACCTGCTTTTTCCTTGAACTTGACATGCCTTTTAGAATATGAGAAGGTACACAATTGACTGCATTATAGTGAATAGAGATAAGCCACATTTACGTATTCGATAAAAATCTATGACTTCGTTAGTTTCCTTTTAGAAACATAATCTGATTTACGTGATTACATTGTAATTCACAATATGCTTTCATGTTTCGTTACGAAAAGAGATGTGGAAAAATCTGGATAATTTGCTTATAATTCGGACCGTAAATACAGTCGAATTTATATGGGAAACTTTACTTTTATGTACATTCACGTAAGTATACGACCTCATTTTAAAATGAACCTTATGTGAACGTCAGCAAAGCTCAAGTGTTTACAATATATTGCTCGTGATTGTACATTGTGCAAAATAACACTTTCGTTTTCAATACAGGAAAATTAACCGGTCACTACAGTTAATCCCGCGCTAGTCTATCTACTTTAGACATACTTACATACGTTACGTCGTCGGCACAAGAACTAATATCGTATAGCAAGTGTCTATTTGATTTGCTTAAAAATTAAGAGGAAAAATAAATAAATAAATATCGGACAACATCGCACATATTGTTCTATGGTAGGTGGCTTAAGCACTTATGTTACAGGAATAACGAAGACCAGGGTTGCCAATCTGTGGGGAATTCCCCAAACTGCGGGGAATCTCAAGATGGTTGGGGATTGGTTGGGGATTGGCATTATGTGGGGAAAATGCGGGGATTTTGACATCATATTCTCATCGGAGAATATTTCGTCATTTATTATTTTATCAAAATCGCTGGAGAGGTTTAAGCGGGAAAGCGTAACAGACAGACAGACAGACAGAGTTACTTTCGCATTTAAAATATTAGTAGGGATAACAACATTTTTTTATCATTAAGTATGCTCAAGTACTTATGATATGACGGCACATCCCTTCCTTTTCTTCTTTATTAAATGTTTTGTTTTGTGACTAATAAATGAATGATTGAATATGTAATGCATGTGTCGCAGTCATCTGGTTTAATCAGCTATTTGATTGAATCACATGCGCGTTCATTGAATGACGACGTTTAATTGAATGACTCGTCAAATTGTTTAATATAACGTTCAACTTCTTGACTGAACGTCATTTAGCATAGTCGTTGAATGGGATATAGCTGACTTTGTAATGTTTGATTAGGGTGACCATAACTTCGCCACTTAAAAGATAACTAAATTTAGATAAAAAAATGAAGATATGACATAACACACCTTAATAAGATTTTTTAATATGTTTTAACAATTTAAGTCTTAAGACAATTAGGCTAAAAAAATATTTTTTTACGAATAAGTCACTTTATATCTCCATTTCACTCTAAACATTATCAACACAGTGCTATTCGATTATATCTGTACCAGCTGTTTGACGCCATCTTTGTTTTGATGAGCACTAACGCCGCAGTGGAAACAAAATGAACTAAATTACAATCACCTGACTGATTACGTCCGCTATGTTCAAAGGGCTATGTTACAATCGGCTAACTTGTTGGACGTTCAGTGAGTCTTATTCATTCAACGTTCGGCCTAGTCATTCAATTAAACGTCGTCATTTAATAAACACGCTAGTGATTCAATCAAATAGCTGTTTCAACCAGATGACTGCAACACATGCATTGGCTTCATTCGTTGTTGTTTGTAGTTAATTAGTAGATCCAAGTTTTAAAAAGTTGTGTTTGTTTCTGTCAAAGAAGCGATTTTACGAGCATTTTATAAAAAAAACTTTTGAGGGGAATTTGTGGGGAATCAGCAGATTTTTATCCCCAAATTTGGGGAATTCGATCAGGATTTTTGGGGATTTGAATGAATTGGCTTTGGCAACCCTGACGAAGACATCCATTCGTTTCCATATCGACCCGACTGGGATCAGACCCCGGAGATTCAGTTATAGCGCGACGTCTAAGTCCGTCCGCTCGCCTCTCGGCTACGGATGTCATCAAAAAGCCAACTATTACTATAACTCACCGTTCTATTAATAACGACGCCAAAGTAGTCAATCAAGTTCTCTCCATAGAAGAAGTAGTTGGACGTAAGAAGGAAGTACCAAGAGAGGGAGCGGAACCAGGGCAGGCCGTGGACCCTGTACACCGCGTAGCCGATGTTGATGATCTCCTCGAAACATTTCACTTGGACGCAGAGGACCTGGGAAGAACAAACAGCGTTAAGAGTGTTATGCAAACCTAGAGTTAGACTTGGGGCGGCAGGCGCGGTGGGGAAGCCTCACCTACAACTGGCAAATCTAACTCCCCACAACAGCCAGGCCTAACTCCCCCACAACTGCCAGGCCCATCTTCCCAACTGTGCATGTGCCAAGGGCCCACCCCCAAAAATTTCAGGTGCCTAGTCTCAACTCGATTCTAAAGTCTGTCATTTTTATTTGTAAATTTAAAATAAATAACGTAACGGATCTTTATGCTGCCTCTGATATCCGCGGATACCGATATTCGGCATATCAGTAGTTTAGTCGGAACCCGACATACTACTCTCTGCTTCTCGACAGAGATTGACAGTGCGGTAGGCGTTTCCCCTGCTAGAAAAAATAAAAAGGGGTGCCAGGTGCCACTGAACGTCAAATAAAAGTGTTTGTATTCAACTTTGTTCTGTTAGCCCAACATGTATTTTATGAAATAATTACAATAATTACCGTAATCATCAGAGCCAGTGGGCCGCCATAAATGAGCAGGCAGAAAGCACCAATCATCAACCAAGTAAATATTCCTCGGATCACCCAGTTCCGCCATCTGTAAATATTTTCTATTTAATACACTAAAATTTCGCAAACAAGTGCTAAGAGGACAACATATATTTTTTTAAACCCCCAATACCTATAAATTTGACCCCAAAATATCTACTTGTTTCATCCTACTAATATTATAAATGTGAAAGTAATATTATATTATACTAATGAGTATAATATTATAGTATGGATGTTTGTGTTTCACGCAATAACTACTGAACGGAAATTTGGTAGGAAGAGAGATGATATACTGGATTAACATATAGGATACTTTTTATCCCCAGTTAACGCGGGCGAAGTCGCCGGCAACAGCTAGTATGCTATAAAATATCATCATACCTACGTCAAAAGCGCTTTACATCATTTTTTAAAATCGAAAACTTTTACACAGCAGGACTAATAATAATTTAACATAAAATCCAATGCAGAGAAGGAAGGTTTTCAAATTAAAAAACCGCATCGAAATCTGTCCATTTATTTGAGAGCAACAATGCCATAGCCTTTTTAAAATAACAATGAGTTTTTTTTAATAAATCTTTATGTATGTATTAATTTTGTTTCAATTTTAAATTCACTTTAAGGGAATGTACCCAAACTATGTGACTTTCATGGAGGGGAACAGAGGACTCACTAAAAATTGTAAGAATTAATGTAAGTACATGTTTGTTTTTGAATGTGTCTGAGCAATAAACTGCTTATTATTATTATATTATGTACACTACATACTGTTGCTGTACTCCTATAAAAATCCTTAAAAATAGTTAGTAGAGAATTCTTTGAGTATTAAGACTGCTTTTTGTATTTTACTTCTGCAGAAGAATTTTAAATAAAAGTATAAAATTATTTTCTTCATAGCACTAACAAGCATTCATATTACAAGAAACATACAATTTAACAGTAAGTGTTTTGCTATGCACAGGTTTATGAATAAACTATCTGCCGGGAGAGTGTTACTACAACATACCCACCAAATTTACTATTCATTATGTAAATGAAGCTACTACCACCTTGAGGTGAAGAACTTGTTTAAAAGTTGCTCATTGAATAACCAAATGTATTGCGTGAATGCTAATGTTGTATTCAAATAATTCTAAATTCGAATTTTTAAATCTGGTTCTATGTTAAAATAAATTGCCTTTACAAAATCCAAGGTTCAATGTAAAATGCGCCATACATTGTTGTACATATGACATTGTTTGCAAATAGGTTCGAGGGAACTGATCAGTTTTATAATGAAGTTATTTGATTTGTGTAATTAAACTCTGCTCTCTTTGCCTGGTCTTTTAAAACTTTTGATATAAACAGTACTAAGATAAGTGTCTTGTTTGTCTATTAAATTTTTTAATCTTTAATGTGGGGCCCATGAAATGATTTGGACTTATGTGGTTTCTATAGTTTCAAAACCAGATTCTAATTTTGATAATTTTTACACATAAACTAACTAGGTGTGCAGACTGAAATGTATCACATATTTGTTTTGTTTAAATATTTAAGCAAAGAATAAAAATATCAACATAACAGTATCATTAAATAACTACCTACGAACTAATTTAATAATAACAACAAGATACTTTATTTAACAATCTATTACACAAAACTTCAGGAACACTAAATTGCTAAACTGTTAAATATATATGGAAAGATATTTCAACCTTATGCATTTGTCAAATACTGAAGGCAATCTTAAAAATTACTGCAGACAATCATAAAAGCGAGGATAATTTCATAGACTAGCCGGATTGTTTTTATATATTTAACAAGATTTCATAGATTTATTTCTTAATTCCAAATTTAGTTTAACCAATTCAATACATTTGACTCTTGATAAAAACACTTCCCAATTTAAATACTAAACGCAATTAAATTGGGGACGGAAGTTGGATCGCAAAAAACAATTGTTATTATTTACCTTGAGGAAAGACCTGATAGGGCCGAATCCAAAATTTCTGGAGTCTTGTCGGTTCCTTGAGGTAAAGACTTCGCCATTTCGTCCACATACTTCTCTTCTAAGACCTTTTCTTCCTCCGAGTCGACCTAACAAACATACATCAGTTATCACAATACAAAAATGCTATATCAAACGGGTTTTGTCTGAACAATCATAAAAATTTAACTAACATGATCGGATTCTCCAGCGGTTTCCACTTTATCGTTGCCGTCTCCGTCTCCCCGACGTTGCCTTAATTCACTCATTTTTTACAAATCAATAAACGACCACTGCAATAAATGGTTAACTGCACAAGACGAATAATTTAATCCATTGGCTTTAAAAAAATACGAGACAAATAGTCGATGTTTTCCTACAACACTCCGACAATTTCAACTTGTCAAACGAAAAATCAATAACTATATTTTTTTAAGAAATGTTGCCAGTACAATTAGGTGTAAAGTAAAATATGCTGTCTTGTTTAAAACAAAATTAATAATGAGTAAATTATGTTTATAAATATGCAATGCGTTTACTTAAATTACATTACATTTGCCCTTAAAATTATCTATAAAAAAAGAATAAGGTTATTGCTCCGAGTTTAGAACCAGTTTTATTTGTTATAAATATTTATTTTATGAGCACATAATGACTTGTAGCCTACAAGTTATTATGTATTTACTATAATTTTCATAAGTAATGTCATACAATCAGCATACTATACACAACTGGAGTACAGCCTTTATCCCATAAATGTAAAAAGGTTCATTATAGATTAAAATAGGGAATGGTATATAGGAAAAAAAAATAGTACTTACCTACATCCCTACTAATATTATAAATGCGAAAGTAACTCTGTCTGTCTGTCTGTGTGTCTGTTACGCTTTCCTGCTTAAACAGCTCAACCGATTTTGATGAAATTTGTAGTAGGTATACGTTTAATCTCAAGAACGGGCATAGGCTACTTTTTATTAGAAAATAAGGGGGGAAGGGGGGGTAATACCACCTTTGGAAGTTTATATGGAAAAATGTTTATTTTTGAAGTAAGAGGTATGAAATTTGGCACAAATATAGCTCGAAACTTGCATTAAAATATAGACTACTTTTTGTTTCGAATATTAGGGGAGAAAGGGGTAAAACCGACCATAAAAGGATGTAGTCCACGCGAACGAAGTCGCGGGCACAGCTAGTATAATATAATAATATTATTAAATGCATGTTATATTGTCATGACGCATGTGAGTCATACAGTTAATTTAATTTACAAATACCTTTGCTTTATTATTATTATTATAATTTTTTTTTTAATAATTGATGTAAAATTTTTATTTTACAATTGACAAACTAACTGTGTGTCTTAGTGCAAAATTAGTAATAAGTGTAGCTTTCATTTGTAAAAAAACTACTGAGTTTCTTGCCGGTATCTTCTCTTTAGTTATAGGTTCCGAACCGGAGGTAGCTTCATTTGCTTTAAGAGACTATTCATAAGTATTACTAATGTAATCTATGTGAATAAAAAAATATTGACTTTGACTTTGACTTTGACTTGACTTTGACATGATATTCTGGGACTTTTAAAATATTACTTTAGCTATTTCTAAATATTGTGAAACGCTTAATTTAATTTATTTAGATTTCATTTTATTGCTTATGTCTTGCATTTTACCAAAATTTTGAAAATGTTTTTTACAACTTTTGGAAAATCTAAATTTGAGAAAATAATAGTAGTACCGTCCCAAATGATTTTAACTATGGCGGTCGGCCCTCCACAGTAGTGGTACAACACTAACAGTCCTAGTCTAGATCCGAGCCCTACTATGGGGCGCTCTCTGGCAGTTGTTTAAAATTTTAGGGGAATGGGCCCTCCACTCCACTGTGAATTCGGTGAAGATGACAAGGTAACTGTAACCATCATCGATTACGAAAAATTCAACCATTATAATAAATTATTATTGTTCATCTTTATTACCAGCGTTTCATTAGAAGACCCGAAAACTATGAACATGAGATTGTTTGCGCCTATTAAAAATTGCAGTACTTAATAGACAATGTTAGTAAAGAGGTTTCTTATTTTTCGCTTTTGTAATTAATGTAACTAATAAAAAAATAAATGTTGGATAGCATCACATACATTGATCTGATTCTGTGGCAAGTAGCTTAAGAACCTGTGGTACAGAAATTAGAAACAACGGCGGTACCACTACACCCAGACCCGAGACATTATAGAAAAGTTCATTTCCCTTATTGACGCGACCAGGGATCGAACCCGGGACCTCAGAGATAGCGCGTCGCCAAAGTCCAGCCCGCTCACCTCTTGGCTACGGAGCAAGTAAAGTTGTGACACATGTTACTTGTTCTAATTTTTCTTTGACAGCGGCATTGCTCCACCATTATGGTAGAAACATTTGGTAGCATTTATTTTCATAGTTAGCAACTGGAGATGTGTATCTGTCAAAAAACGTAAACATGGCGAGTGAGTTAGATGATTTTGACCAAAATATCGAAAATGTAAGAGTTTTTCAATGAAAAGTAAGTACTAATTAGTATTTAACCTATAACTAATGTATTTTTCTGACCTTACAGCTCAAAGCAACCGTAAGACAGTCATTTGCTCGTGTCTACGCCAGTCTTAAGGCAAGGGAATTAAAAACTTTGAGACAGCTGGAAGCTTTGCGTAAACAATGCCAAGACGACAAAGACTTAAAAAGGAATTGTGTTCAGAACATACAAATTTGTTACAAAAACGAGCACACACTATTAGATAACGTAAGTAACTACGGCGTAATCGATTTGGAGAAACTGAATTTTGATAGTAGCACTTTTATATTAGAAGATTACGTGAGCCCTAACGATGATCACATGTACTCGTACAAGACTATAGAGGAGCTAACAAAAGACGACGACAACAAGGAGCTGGAAGCTATCGAAGAGGCTGCTTTAAAAGAAGTAACTAAAACTGATGACTGTGTTTGTTTTGTAAATATTAAGAGTGAAGATATCTCAAAGCAGTTTAGAGATATAGATATCATTGCAACTCCAATAAAAACTTGTGATGTTAGCTTAAATTCCTCTGAGAGCAATGACGCAGATTGCCCGGAGTTAGACGAGAAAAGTGAAAGTTCTGACAGTGATCAGAAGAAAATTAATCCTACAGACGACTGGTTAAATTCTATAAAGAACCAGACGGAAACCGAGCCAGCCTTAGCGGATGCTATGGAGCACAGTACTATAACCTGTTCTTAGCAGCTACTACTAGTAATCATGATAATAGGTAGGCTTTATTAAAATTTTGTTACTTAATTAGGTTTAATAAAGTTTTATATTTTACATAATATTTGGTATTTAACTTAATAATTACTCAACAATGGTGCTGTTGTAATTTACTACCTCAAGATCTGTTGCATTTGCTTGGTTTATAGATTTCTTTAAGTTCCTTGAATTTCAAACTTTGCTTGTAAAATATATATGAATAATAATGAGAAAACGATAGTAAATATAAATATGCTATTTATCAGGCTTTTAATATCTGGTATGTGTTTAAGTGTATTTAGGTATTTATATGTAAAATCAATACTATATTAAATTTAAAGTAAAATTTTTCTCCCCTTTGAATTTTTTAACTGTAAAATGTTTATATTTTTAATCTTAACTTATTAAGTGATAGATAATTTTAAAAACGCAATTAGCATGGCTTTCAATTGGTAATGGAATTTTGTGGTTTCTTTGTTATAATTATTATTATTTGTAATTTATGTACACTAAATTGCAGTCAAGATGCAGTTGTTTTATTTTATTGTGTTTTTTAACCACACAAACATCACTTGAGTTGAATTTTAATGCAAACATGTACAGGAACAATTATACAACAGGTGTACTTAATGCTAGCATTTTCTACCAGTCAATCCTTGAGTCTTTCAGCCAGATTGTTTATTAACTATTGACAGTTCTTGTTTATAATGTTTGATTGGTTAGAAATTTATTTGACTAGATTTGACATTATCTCATATCTCTGTATGATAAGTATGTTGATTGTATAAAATTGGTAGTGGTTTTTCATTAATTTAATTTGCATATATTTATATATTTTTAAATAGCAGACTTCTAAGTAGATAGTGTATGTGTTTTTGATTTGTGCTCTCATAATTGTTTGTTAGTATATGAAACAAATTGTGGCGGCTTTCAGTAATACATCCACTCACTGCGTCTCTATATGGTAGTTATTTTTCTCAAAATATTTTTTATTATATTTAATTCATCATTTTTTAAAGAAAACCAATCTTATTAATTGATTACAATGTATGACAATCAAATAAAGTCTCTTAATATTTATATAAAATAAAGTTGCTTTGGACAAAAATAATTTCATAGAAAACAACATTTGAAAGAGGATAATCCAATTATTAAAAAGATTTGGAATAATAAAATGATGATAGAATTTGATTTATCGACAACCCGCGCCCAAGACCATGTATTTATAGTCTACCTAATGCTTTATACTTTTCAGCCATAATGTAGGTATTTTAGGAGGCAAACATTTGATGACCTCGGTGGCGCAGTGGCTACGGTAGGCGGCCAAAGCGCGATAGGTTCCGGGTTCGATTCCTGGTCGGGTCAATTTGGAAAACAAACTTTTCTAAATTGACTTGGGGCTGGGTGTGCTGGGTTGACGCCCCCGATTAGTATCCGTAGTCTGGTACTCATAGTACAAGGGAAAACCTTAGTTTGAGACCAGGTGTTGGTGTGATTGTCTGGCGCATTTATTTATTTTATCATTTATAATCACTCTTTGAGGGATAAATAAAACAACAATTAAAGCATCAACTTATATTGTTAATACATTTTTACATAAATGGCGTTACTAAACCCTTACACTAGTATGCATTGATGACTTCCGATTACATTCCCTAATGAATAAATATTACCCTTTCTGTATTTGAATACAGGACACTAACGGATACCAATTTTCCAATACCAATTCCAATAGCCAGGGGGATATTCCAATACACAAGACGATAAATCCAGTTAGTAACAGTTAGTGCTTTAAGCTGAAATCATAAGATTCGTAATTGTTTAATTTTATGTGATAGACTGCTAGATATTTAATCTGTATGAATGGTTCTATCGTGTTCCAATAGATTGACCTATTGGATAGGTACTCGGATAAAAGTATTTAAATTTTATCATGTAGGTACTAGCGGCCCGTTGCAGCTTCGCACGTGTACTGTCCCCGTTCTTTCTAGCGATTATTAGTTTCTATCTGTCGCAGCTAGATGTTTTCCTAAACCTTCCTCATTAAATGGACTATCTAAGACGAAAACTTTCTTTTAATTCGTACCAGTTGCGCGTCAAACAACATCTTCAATTTGTAATATTAGTATGTAAAGATCCTGAAATATCTTTTTTTCGCCCCGAAGAAGCTAAATATACTTCGCTCGATATCGGAAACACATATAATTATTTTTCTTTATCTATAGTTCAATTTAGTATCACTACTTACTATTTTTCTCACAATTAAATGTGTTAACGTCATCTCAACTTTGGATTTGACCTTTAACACATTTTTTTCAATAGTTTATTTACCGGTTTAACATATTTGAACTAGGTATCCTCCTTTGGAGACACTTGTGACTCGAGTCATATTGGTTCCTGGAATATTCCCCTGGATCGACCACATCAAGCGTAATACTATGGTTTTATTTATGGCACTTAAACATGACATACATTTTACAAAGACATTCCTATAAATTCCCATTTTTGGATGGAATCTGTTTTGTATGGAGTTAGGTATTCTAGTTTGTACTCAACTTTTTTCACTGGAAATATGATGGCACGAGAAGGAGTGCTGATGAGTGTAAAACGTTTTAATTAACTACAATAATAAAGGGGTGTGATAATATCTAAAGGCTAGTGAAATGGAAGATTACAGGTATGACTACAAAATTGGAAAAAATATCTTATTACAATCGAATTAGGCACTAAATTTCCATGTAGTTTTTAACATTTTTAGGCCACTTGTTCACAGGTGGTACGAACCTTATTGTCGTTACATTCAAAGTGATGTACAAACTAAGAATTCATTACACGATTATCATTAATTCGTATACGATTATGTACTGTTAAACAATTTCTACATTATATTTTTGATGTTAAGTTAGTAAAGACAAACAAAATGTAATTAGAAGGATAAAATGGTATTAAGAGATAATTCAATAAATTGGGAGTACAAAATCTTAAACGAGTACAAGGTTTGAACTAAATACGTTTGTATCTAAAGGTTGTTAAACACGAATAGTAGTTACGAATAAGTTATACAACTATCTTAAATTGTACATGTTAATACTACTATTGTACATTTAAACAAAAACATAAATTTAAGTACTATACAAGGCCGAAGTCCGTGCAGACGGCGGCGACATCGCGGTTGTTCTGTTTCTCCGAGTTGGCGGCCATGTTCAGCTCAACCAGAGTGTCTACACTATTTATACTGACCCCTTTCAATATCTTCTGGGCTGCTAAACTAGTGAAATTAAAGCTCAAATCGCTTAAGCTCGGAAAATTGTAAAAATCCTGATTCTCCTTTTTACTGTCCTGACTGAGGCTGTACCTCTTCTGTTTATTCTCCAAACAGTTCAACTTCTCAACCGACGTGTTTATGTCTTTTATCGGTTCCTGATTCTTCAGTGCCAAGTTCGGTTCTGATCCCAATACCACTGGTTTTTGGTCGATCGCCTTGGTCAACAAGTTCGCTATGGAGTCGGAACTCATTCGGTTATTTACATTTGGAAGCCCGTTCAACATTTGAAGTGCTGCCGCCTTCTTCAACAAGTCTACGCTCTTCAGTTCGCTGTTAGAATTGATGTTTGGTTGCATGCCGCTGTTCGCTGACGAGAAAGAATTCTTCTGGTACCTCAGACTACCTAAAGAACCGATGACATTGTCGTAACTCTTAGTAGGCGTCGATGGGTTGCTATTTGTAGTTGTCTCCATATTGTGAATATTGTTATGTATGGCAGGCGAGGCGGGGTTCGAAGCAACTTCGTTAGTATTGTTCAGTTGGTTCTTGTAAATGAAGCTGTTGTTATTTGTAGCCCCACCTATTTGTAGAGAAAGTTTTCGATTATTATTCATACCCGTATCGTTAATCGAGTTCTTGTTGAACTTATTCTCTTGTACTTTGATTGGCTCCGGCTCCTGGTACACCTGTTTATTTTTTTCGACGCAAACATCAAAAGATGTTTCGGTCGGGTTTTTTGTCGTTGGATTGGAAACGCCGTTTTGGGATACCGACACAACTTGTCTGTCGTCGTTAATTATGTAAATGTTGCTTCCGTTGCTCGTCTCCGTGACTTTGCCGTTCTCGAAAGTAATAACAGATCTTACGGGCGAATTTTGTACATAAACTTTGGTGTTTGTGCCACCACCATTTTGGGTTATCGTGTTCGTGGTAACTTTAAGCGTGATTGAGTTGTTAGAGTTTGAACTGGCCAGCATTGTAGTCGATGGGTTTTCCACTTTTGATCCTAACGTTTTGTGAAGCGGGGTTGCGGTTTTTTTTGGGGTATTTGGACAGTTTTTTGGCGAACTTCTAGGCGATGTTTTACCGTTTTTTACCGTTTCGCCGCCGACAATAGGCGGTTTGGTGCGATATTTGTGAAGGCTTTTGGGAGAGCTTTGTAAGCTTTGAACTTTTACCAACGACTGCGCTCGGCTTAAACCTGGCGCGCTGTGCGAAATAGTGTGACTAGGCGAAGGTTTTAGTGTGCGATCTGATATGTGGGATTCTAAACTGGAGTGGCCGCTGCTGCCGCTTGTATAACCTCTTTTTATAGACGAATTCGGATCCGAATGTCCATTTTTGAGGTCTTTCCTCGGCGTTCGGTGCGTGCTTGTACTTTCTAGACTGGACGGACCGCTGGTAGACATGATGTGATCTGAATTCGAGCAGTCGACTCTTCTCAGGCTGTCACTGGGACTGTCTCTAAGCTTGGGGTCACTGCTTCGTTGCGGCGAACCGAAATGATCCAGGATAGTCTTGTTGGTAGAGCTTCTGCTGAGTGAGGACCTCGGCAAGCTGCCAGAGCTGGGGCTGGAGTGCCTGACTGGGGAGTGGTCGTAGTGGACGGATCCCGCTAGGCCGGATTCCGTTGACAAGTGCCTCTTGTGCCTTCGTGGCAGCGTCGACGACCGATTACTGATCTCTGATCCGTCATAGTATGATGAAACGAAAGATGTTTGACTCTGCAATGATTCCTGAAACAAATAAAATACATTATTTAGTTAAGTAGTTTACTATTTGCACGTAATCGATTTGGACATTGGTATTTTACTTTCATGAAACCTTTTTATGCTACTTGAATTTCTGAACTAAATATGTTCCATTAATCTATTTTTGCGTAGTTGGGAAGTTGGGTTGACATCTTTTTGTCGTTGTGTATGGTATAAATAAAATAAAATTATGACGATTAAAAAATATTCGTTTGCAGTTCCAAATCTTTTTATCATCACTGTAGGTACGTGATGCCATGTAGGTGTCGAAGATGTCAATGGGTGACATCGATCATTTATGGCATTGTCTGCTCGCTGCCCTCCTGATTCTACCAAGACGACTGAAATACCTTTGAGTTTGTCTGCGTAGCGACGCAATGCAAGTGCACCGCCTTCGAGTTGAACCACTCTGTGGGCGGGAACTGCGCAGAGAAGGTGCTCATTGCGCGCGTCTGCTTGCTGCGGCCGCTTCGTCTGAATAAGCGGGACAGCAGGGACACTTTCTCTGGAATCAGGAAATAGTAATTTTATTATCCAAGGTCTCTCTCTCTATTAATGAATGCGTGCTGTGAAGGCGTTAAAGATTTTCATTTTTGGAAGGTCCACAACATTCTGCTAAAACACATTAACTATTTCCAAAAAAGTGTATGTTGTGAAGAAAAATACTATCTATTCATATTTTATGAATATTCAAGGGACATTGAAATAAGCGTGATAAAAGCCCAGCATTACCTATGGACTCAGAGTTTTACAAATTTAATGTAGATCATAAAATAACCTAAAACGAAACGAATAAACGAAATATTTCGTTATTGAAGAATAGTCTAATGAAAAAATGAGAATGTGAAAGTTAAAACGTGAAATTTGTTTGGCATAAATAATATTTTGTTTTGTAAATACGCTTTAATAGCATTCGAAGTTATTGACTTAAATATTGCTATCCGTCACTGGATCCGACATAGTTACTTCGTATTTGGTAACGTGTAAAGAAAAAAAAAACTTTAATAATTGATTACGATGACAAATTACTTCTGGGTAAAAGATTACTAAATGGGCTACATGATTTCATTACTATAAAATGAAGCAGTGATACCTCTTCATAGTAAACGAAAACTTCAAGAGTGAAAACATCCCAGGCGAATCCAACACATCAATTCCAACCTACTTAGCAAAAGTCAAGTGTCGGGCGATTTGCTACTTGTGATATTGACGGAGAAATCGAAATTGTGTCGAGATCATTAGAAGATGGGGTTTCTCCATTTTACTACGGCTTGTGTTTTGTCGCTGAATACCTATATTCTGGCGAAGATCAACAAAAAGCCTTGAGGAAGTCGAATATTGCAACACACTTAGGTGCCTCACCTACTTATTTTATAGTGAAGATTCGTAGCACGTTCACGATCTTTAATATTGAGAATAATCGGTGCGGGCTAAAGGGCAACCTAATATAATTTAACGACCCGAAGCATTTAAGTTAAGTGCATTTGTTTGTTAACTACCCCCTATAATATTTAAGAATTGTCTTTAAATTAGACTATTACGAGTAGGTAAACATCGAATTTGGACTCCATTTTCAGATGCAACTTGTGATATTTAAATATCGATTTAAACGTTCCTTTCGAGGTTTTCGTAATTGCTCTAACAATTATGGGAACTAAGAAAAGGACTGTTTGTTATTGACATAGATACGCTCTTTGAACATTCTGCTTGTCAAGGTATGGATGCAAACTGAAAGCATAGTCGCTCTCTGTTGTTAAACAAAGAAAAGAGATACAATCGATATAATATCTAGGTAAAACAAAAATTCTAGACTAGAATAGATTAGTTAGATTTTCAAAATAATGAAATAATAATGAACACTTATTTTTTGTTTCAACAAATAAATAAAAATTGACGACGATACAGCGCGTAAAATTTGAATGGTAGTGGAGGGGTAGGTATGTTTACGTCACTAATTCGTAAAAAATTAAACGTAGGTAATGTATTTACGTAATAATTGTTAATAAATATGTCTCATATTTTTTGCTCATCTAACTGTTGGGTTCAGCAGATTTTTTTATATTGCACTTCAAGATTGACCTCGTGGCACCTGATGTTAAGGAGTAATGAAGTCTTTAACTTAAGGGCTACAAGTACCGCATAATAAAGCGGTTATTGGACTTGTCGCCCTTACCTTGAAGGCTTGACCCTTGCTACTAATATGGCACCCCCCTAGCAGCTCTGGAAACCTTATTCACATGTAGGAACGCAGCAACACCGAAGTGATAGTTATTTGGCTTTCTTCTGTAAGGTGTAGGTTTTTCACCAGCCTGGCTGCTCTAGTTGGGGTGATAAATCGCTATGCCCTGCCTCTGTTATTTAATTTTAGTCATCTAGGTAATCTGGATTTATAGAAATCAAATAACGACACTCACTCGGTGATGCGGATTCAACGCTCGGTGGGTAATCAGTCGAGGAACTGCTGTCGGTCGTGTTGGCGTTCTTGTGGTGGAGACTCCTGGTGGACGCGCACCGCTGCAGGTACTTGCTTGAGGAGCCGAAGATCCTCAGGGAGTGGCGGCGGTCCAGTGAGCGGGGCGCTGGGAACGATGCGCTGCGCCTCTTGTTTGGTCGGCCGTACAGGATCTTATCGTTGGGATTGCCTGGAAGAAAAATAAGGTGCATTTGTAGTTACACAACGCATTGAGGATGAATGAGTAACGTATGGATGTTTCGATATATTATGTTAATTGCTCTATCACGCAATAACTACACAGCGGACTTGAACGATAATTAGTAGGAATAGAGATGACATACCAGATTAACATAGGTAGGTAGGTATATGATACTTTTATTCCGATATAACTAGTTCTAAATGAACCAACAGCTTATTTGACAACATCACATAAGTAGGTACATAAATCTTATACTGTGGTAAGTATCTTAAAACATGTATTACAGAATACAGTAACAACAACGGTACCACAACACCCAGACCCGAGACGACATAGAACAGTTCGTTTACCACATTGACCTGACCGGGAACCAGAACCCGAAACCCCTGTGGCGCGACGCCAAATTCAGGACCGATTGCCTCGCCTAAGTAGGTCGACTAGGATTTTGTCACCTAGATGTTCTATTCACCCGGTTCCCAATTCCAAATAACGAATTTCCCGTTGAAATAACAGCTCTAAATGTAGTCGATGTTTTTGTGAAGAAAATATCGAGAAGGAACATTTTTAATTTAGTGGTCATTGGACATTTATCATTAGGTACGAGTATATTCTGTTTTATGGTAAATAAGAGATCCCTGGCCTTTCCAGAATGTGTCTTATGTAGTATGCACTAAAAATACTCTATAATGAGTAAGGCATGTGTTCAAGATACTCGTAAATTATGAATGAACGCACAATCTGAGTAGCTGGCTGATTTAAACTGAGATATAAATCTTATCTGTTTATTATGTTCCAAAACTGTGTTCTGCATAGCCACACCTGCTTTCATTCATTAAGTTATCCACAATACGACTGCCTGCGATTTCTGATTCACTTTTCGCCCATTAACATTACGATTTAATGTGCAACCAGCTGCTGCAAACATGTTCGCTCTCAGACATTTGCAAGCCAATAATTCGCGGTTCTTAACCAGGAGTAACATTGATCTTGGGGATGAAGAGCTCCGTTGCCAATTCAGATCGCATTTTATGGCCTGATGAAGCTATTAAGATAAAGTGCTGTTATGTTTATTACAAAGAGAACTTTGTCTAACATAATAATATTAGAAGAGATGCCAATGTCTCTGACCTTAAATCGTCGTGGCATCTCAGCGTAATCTATTGCAATTAGTCAATACTTCGTGACCTAGTATCTTTATTTCATTGTTATTGGAATAGTGTTCAATTGAAGAGCCCAAAATACAAAGTCTAATGGAAATATGAAATCGGTAGATTATGTCCGATGCAATTAGGTAGGTATAAAAATAAGAAGGAAAAAACCAGATACCAGAACCAGGTGACAAATTCCGTATAAGCAGTAACAGGAAGTGCGTCGTCTTGGCGTCCTTTGGCAAAAATCTTGTAAACAACTTGAAAAACTTTAATCGTGTCTCAGTCCGGAATGGCACGACAGACCCGTGATGGGCCGTCTCCATAATTCATTGGACCACGTGCGCATACGCATGTGACGCACAAAGAAGATAGCGTGCAGTTGCTCGCGTAAATCAGCTGTGAACTTGACAGCTAGCGTTCTCCTTTTGTAAACACGAGAGCGCCGTTATTGGACGGCAGAAATTGAGTGAGTGGCAGACTTAATATAGCGTGTGAGTTAATTAGTTCATTAACGCATCTATAATTGGCAGAAGTCTATATAGAACGATGTGGTGGTTTGCTTGCGTACTTTGTGATTAGGTATAGAATCTTGAAAGCATTTTTTATCAGGCATTACTTAATTTCGAAAATGTTGATTTACTACATCAAACTTGATTTAATCATTTATTGAATAATTTTGGCATTAATTACGACTTTGTTTTGTTAAAGAATTCTGATTACCCTGCAACTAAGTTATGGTAAAATAGCATCAGTTAATCAACTTAAAATGTAGTTATCTCCCGAAGAACCGCTAGGAATACCAAGAACAGGTGAATAAGGAAGCGTAAAGCGCTGTAGATCACTTCAACTTTGTTTACGTGTGAGATTGCAAAACCGCGCATATTCTCGCATCTTACTTAGTAGACACCTACCCAACAGTTCAGGCGCTAGGTACAGTCAGCTTCATAAAGATCTAAGTGTCCAGAGTCGTCAAAATTATCTGAGGGACAGAAGTTCATTTTTATGTACGTGGTCAGGTCGTCATATTGTTGTAAGCGTACAGAGTGATCAATATTATCTAAACTACACGATTCCATAAATATGTTATGTGTTAAGATGAGCAATAATATATTCGCGTTCTAAGTGTTCATTGGTATCTAAGCATTCAAAGTGATCATAAATATGTTGGTAGTAAAGAAAAGTAAACTTTAATGTTTACAAGATACGATTGATTTCATTGTTATTATTGACAGTGACGTTCTAAGACACATGGATAAACGAAAACTAGGATGTCCAATTGCGTCACAGCCTACAAATATATGGATATGCCATAAAAGTACGTGCATGCAAGTGAAAGTTTGTAAAGATAGGAAACTGAATTTAAAGTTTTTGTAAATTCACCCGGGAATTGAACCGACTACAATCTATACTCGATTGCGATCTGTTAAGTTAAGTCGATTATAAGAATTAATTCTCGGTACTAAACTTGATAAATTAAATGAAAATGATAAAAAAAATGCTTAAACTTTACTATTTCTTATTTAAAAGGTTAAAAATTAAAATATGGTTTTAAATTTGCATTTATAATATTTGTTTTTTTGAAGACGCATAATTCGCATTCGAAAAGAATTGGGTACAATTATGAGAATTATAAACTGCTATTAGCATTCGGATCCGACCTATAAATTAAGTTTTTGGGAGCTGGCCTCCAGATTTTTTGACTATGTGGTATTAAATCTAGGAATCTAATCACTTCAATGTGTAGTTAAAACCATAGTCAACTATGCCAATGTATATGCCAAAGTCTTAAGTATTCTTATTGGAAATTATTGCGGCTAACGATTTATGACATACCTATTAAAAAAACCGGCTAAAAGCGTGTCGGGCCACGCTCAGTGTAGGGTTCCGTAGTTTTCAGTGCATCACAATACTTAAGTATCCCCACTTAAAGTTACAAAAATGGGCTATCTGTGTGTAACATTGACTTGACATAGGTAGGTATACACTAAAAAAAATATTTTTTCAAAAATTTCAAAAACGATTAAACCCATCAGGTTCAGAATAATTTTCCTAGAAAGCCTTGATGCAGTTCTATATCCTAGATTTTTTCATACTTTTTGAACTTATGGTTCAAAAGTTAGAGGGGGGGGGGACACAATTTTATTTTCTTTTGGAGCTAATATTTCCCAAAATATTAAAATTATCAAAAAATAATCTTAGTAAACCCCTGTTAATTTTTAAATACCTATTCAACGATATATCACATGCAAATTATTCAATTTAGAAAAAATGAAAAAAAAAAATTAGGTATGGGGCGCCCCTGAAAAGTATTGTTTTTTTTCTATTTTTGTGAAAAACGTTAATACGGTTCACAGAATACATCCACATACCAAGTTTTAATAGTATAGGTTTTATAGTTTCTGAAAAAAGTGGCTGCAACATACGGATGGATAGATAGACATGACGAATCCATAACGGATACGTTTTTTGCCATTTGGCTACGAAACCTTAATAATCTTAGATGTTTTTTAATAAATTAAGATAAGTTAATTTAGTAGGTATTAGTAACCTACTTAGTTATGTCATAGTAGCCATAGTAGGCAAAAAGTTGATTTTTTTTTATACTGCACTTCAAGATTGACCTCATCCCACCCGATGTTAAGTGGTAATGAGGTCCTAGCATAAAGGCGACAAGTACAGCATAATAAATCTGTTACTGGACTTGTCCCCCTTACCTTGAAGGCTTGACCCCTGCTACTAATGTAGCACCCCCCAGGAGCTCTGCAAACCTTACTCACACGCAGGAACACAACAACACCGAATTGATTGTTATTTGGCTGCGGTCTTCTGTAAGGTGGAGGTATTTCACCAGCCGCGCTGCTCCAGTTCGAGCTATAAATCGCTATGCCCTACCTCTCTTATTGAATTTTTACATAATGCGTAATAACACATTATGTAAAAATTCAACTATTTGACCGAAAACTGATCAAAAGTTATGGCCATGGGATTAATTAAAACACTCCCGTTAGGAGTTCCTGGATTAAAACTCTGATAAGTCGTAGCCTCGTTTATAGGTAAGTTAGATCTGCAAAAGTAAATCTTGGAAAACTACATTAAATTTGGTGCAGTTGTTCTTGCGTGATGTCGTCACAAACACACAGACAGACAAAAAATCTTAAAACTCAAAAAAAAGTTTTGGCCTCAATTGCTTACGGACCTGTTACACTTTTATAATAGGAATAGAAAATATCAATTGAGATTATATCAGAAAAATATTTATTGGTAGGTGAAAATATTTTATAAACAAGCTTTTATTATGAACATACAAAGCAAACAAAAACCAAGATATACATAAAACTCATTGTTTTTTAAACCTTACGAAGGTGTACCAATGTTCAATTCAATAGGTCCGCACGAACAGGTGTTCCTATGCGTATCTTCTAACTCCATTATCTGACCAGCTCCATGTTACCATGTTAATGTATTGTTATCGCAGTTACCTAAGTATACCAAATTTCAGCTCAGTTGGTCAACCTGAACTGAGTCAATTCTTCATTTTAAAAATTGTAAACATACATACCTATAATGTAGTACATACAAAATTGAAGTTAATATAAACGTTTACAAAGAGATGTCTAAGTTGCGGGCACAGCAAACGAAGAAAACAAAATTGGTGAAACAATTGTGGAACACCGACACTTTACGCACTCGAAATTTAAAAATCTGCCAAATGTGTAGATATTTATGATCACTCTGACCGCTTAGATACCAATGAACAGTTTGGATGCGTACATATTAATGATGATTGTAATCGTGTACATGTTATTGGAGACTTATGATGAGAAGATATTTATGACTTGTCGGATGTGTACAAGATTTAGGTGACTTTGAATGATCATATATTATTGCACCTTTGTTCCTCATATATTTTTGACTACTTTCACACCTCATATCTTTATGAACGTGACTGTACTAATTCTTAAGCGATTTCAGAGCATCTAGCATTTTATAGACTTAGGCGTAATAGTTAAGCGATTGTTTGATTGTTACCTACATCACTGAAAACTGGTCAGGAGTAGTTGGATAGTAAGTAGGTAGTTAGGGCGATTTAGATTACTTAGATACCTCTTTTTGTGTGAAATTTCATCTTTATTGGGATTAGCACGAAAAAATGCAAGTGAAGGCCACCGATTGGTACTCGTAGGATTTCAATTGCAAACAATAGACGCTCTTTTCTTCCCAGAACGTGATACCCACGTTCTAAGTATCTGTAGCTCTTGATCTATTCGTACTCCACCGAGGCTTAGCTGTCATAACGGACAAATTCATTGCTTGCACTAGGAAGAGCTTGAACGTTGTCTAAATATTCAACCATCCTCGAACACGAGTGGAATCCCTCGCTATTAAGATGCCTACGGGCGGCACGCTTTAGGGTTTACAGATCTTAAAGCAAGTACTTATTGGATAAGAATTGCTATCGGGTGTATGGGTGAATATTTCTTTCAAGATGTTAGAAAAAGACATTGGAATTTGGACCATAAAAGCGCCCCAAGGACGGACTTTTTTGCAAATTAGAGGTGAGTATTTTTTTAATTATATTTGGATAATCAAGAATTAATCAATTGGAGAATCTAAAGACTTATGCAATGACTGCTTGGTTCGTTAATAAAGGGGTTAAATTAATATGAGGCGGTAGGAATACCTAAATATTCAGGTAGAACCTTGTCAATCCTAATAAAGTATTTGATGCTTCTTCAAACGAGAAGCCAAGTTTAAAAAATTTAAAGCAATTTGTAAGTTTAGAACCTATCTTAAAGATAGGTTCATAATACTTTGTTTCTGCTGCTGTACCTATTTATTTAAATTTGATTGCACATACCTACTTAAAAGTTATCAGGTAATATTTCGGCGACATCCTATTCCAGTTTAAAAACATAATGGTGATGCATGAAATTTATAATATATGTAGGTAAAATTATATCGTAAGAATTTGTCTTAATAACAAAGAACATATTTACGTTAAATATTAGCACACAGATTTGTCATTCATCTGACGTAAATCTACACATTATATTTCTCCAATTAAAATACCACCTGTCCCATCCAACTTAGCACCAATATAATTGGTAGCCCTACTACGCATGTCCTGCGAGCCGTTACTCCACATGACAGAAATAACCAGGAATGTCACGCGCATAATTTTAGCGCACCTTTACGCAGACTGCATTTCTCGGTATCGAAAATCATAAACAGATGAGTGCCGGCGGCTTTGCGGGCCGTAAACCGAACCACTCAGTGTTCTCAGTTAACAGGCCGTTCAGTTTTTACGAGACCCCCTTTTGCGCTAAACTGTTTGCCGCACAGAACGATTGCGAACGGCGGTATTCATTTTGTTGCGAGTGCATTTGCAGTAAACGAGTAAACGCTCGCGGTCTCTATAAGTACGAGGAATGCCAAGTTGACGTGCGGACAATAGCACATCGAGGTACCTACTTTCAGTTCGATTTTAGACTTCATGCTCTTCATAGAATATTGTTTATTTGCAAAGTGTTTAATTTTTTGCAATCGCTGAAGTTTGAGTTTGTCGTACATTTCGTGAATATGTACATATTCTGAAGTGGTTGTTATATTTCTTTTCTGTCATGGGTAGTACACGATATTTTTATAAAAATGTCTATCTCAAATAAGCAAATTTGGCTGTTAAATTTTATTTCATCTTTTTTAACATATAATCATTACTACTGATTAATGCTAGCAACATTTACTAAGCGGACTCGATAATAATAAAAGCTATGAGAATTGCGTTTAATCCGAATAGGTAATAGGTACAGATGCATTGAACATAATAAGGCCTTTGCCAAAATGCCTTTCAAAACAACGTACTTATTTACTTTCATATCGTTTCCTCGATGGGTACCACGTGCAGATTAATAAATATACCTACTGTTAATACGAGCATTTTTATAATCCTGACAACTTGGCATGCCATTACTTAGGCATTACACGATCAAGAAAACATTACTTGTAAGCCAACCGCCATTCGCCCACGCATTACACCTTGTTTTAGACTTTTTGCATCCCATCCCGATGTACCACAGGCATCTAACATGCATCTGCTAAGTGCATCGCCTATCTCGATTAAAATGCCGAGACTTGCCGAAGAAAGCGAGTCGCGATAGCCGCTTAATTCAAGAATGCAGCTGCATTTGCATGCGAACATATCTTCTGGATTTAACCTCAGTTATTGCACTTACCGAAATCAATTAGTAGTCGAGTTTAATTCTTAAGGTGTTCGTTTTAGGGCTTGATTTGCATTTGTTGGAGGATCTTGTGATTGTACGATCGGCCGTTCAGATGAGTGTGATAGCATGATGAGGGAGTTGTACGGGTCAAATTCTTGGTCTTGTTTCGTTATGATTATTCTATCTTCATTGCTATTTACGACTAGCACTTCTGCTGAGTTAACTTGATAGCAAAGGCAAGGGCTTATTTCTATAAATACCTACCAGTCGACGGCTTGATTGTGTGTGGTGTATCTAGATTTTACATATTTTATGTGTTAGCTTTTTATTATCGTTGCTTCTTCTTTTTCCCCTACAAGTAAGAATAATATTTTGAATTGCATGCAATAAATGGTGTAAACGCAGCAATTATTTCCTTGGGATTTATTATTTACCTAATCCTCATCACACAAAGTAGGTAATAAGGTGAATAGCTAAGAACACTCCTATTCACATTTTGAACATCAACAAAATCATAATCGGGTCATCCGTTTAGGTACTACGATGTACACATAGACAGACCGAAAGACATCTCAAAATTATAATACCCCGTCATTTTTGTCTCGGGGTCAGTTAATAATAAAAAGAAAACATAAATTTCCTCGTAGTAAAAAATATAAAGAGTACTTGGCGCTGATAACATTGATAACACGAGGAAAGTTGCCCATCCAGTTTTCCATAGATAACGAAACAAGAAATCAGAAACGTTTAGATTCGACGGCCAACTTTTTTAATGATTGATGAACGGCTAGTTCAGCATAATCTCTTCAATCTGCAGTTCCATAAAAAGCAGACTCTGCCGATCCGGGTGCATGCATATATCAGTTTCCGGCACAAAAACAAGCCGAGACAGGCCGTTTCATAGGCATAGCAAGCTTGAATGAGAGAAGAAACTGCGCAAATTAGCTCAAAGTTACGGCTGCGAAGACAGCGGGGAGTATAGCTAACTTTTGAATATCTTTGAATAAGTGTTGATCATTGACAAATGTTGATTGAAAAAAAGCAGCAGTGCATTTATTTAACGCATTCAAAGTGACGATGACACGTCTGGCACTTATTGGAAAACCTATGGCTGATACCAATTGATGGGTGTGAGTATCTAGCGTATTTATTTTGTATTATTTACATATATATACTAATATTATAAATGCGAAAGTAATTCTGTCTGTCTGTGTGCCTGTTACGCTTTCCTGCTTAAACCTCTCAACCGATTTTGATGAAATTTGATATAGGTATACGTTGAATCTCAAGAACGGACATAGGCTACTTTTTATTAGAAAATAAGGGGGGGGGGAGGGGGGTAATACCACCTTTGGAAGTTTATATGGAAAAATGTTTATTTTTGAAGTTAGAGATATGAAATTTGGCACAAATATAGCTCGAAACTTGGATTAAAATATAGACTACTTTTTGTTTCGAATATTAGGGGAGAAAGGGGTAAAACTGACCATGAAAGGATGTAGTCCACGCGAACGAAGTCGCGGGCACAGCTAGTTTACATATATATTAATAAAAGAAAATAAACGCAACTATAATTATGTAAGTACCTACATGAAAAAAATCTTAAATTGATACTTCTGATTGAACTAAATTTTAATTGCCCGTCAAACTTTTGAACTTATCTACATGTCAAACGTGAAAAAATGAAGGGGAATTACAAATAACGGTTGATGATGAATCAGTTAGTAGCAAGCAGTTCATTTACCCTCAAATGACTCCACAATCAAATATTAATAACAAATCCTGCCTCGCTAGATGTAAGGCCGCGTCCTGTAAAAGTGGAATCGCATGGTACATGCGCTATCATTACCTACTAATGACATTATTAATCCTATTACCTACTAGAAATGCAGCCAGTAACATCATTAGTGATCCATTTCATACCTTGGTTGGGAACAACGTTTTGGTATTTTAACGCCATAAAATAAGGTACCTTATTTTATGGCGCTTAAATACCACCACCTTACTTGGAATCAATTATAAAGTACCAACCGTAATGTTTCGCCTTTAATTGGTAATTTTGTTCATTTCGTTAATAAATAATTTTGGTTAAAGTCATAGTATTCCAATTAAAGTTTTCCAAAAAATGTTTACATCTCTGCAGTAGTAAAACTGGCTACTTCTCTGTAAAATGGAAGTAGATGAAACTATACTAAGAACTACTATTTAATAAAGGGGGCCCCGATTTTATTTTATCGTCCGCATTTACTATTTCGTCACAGTTGGTGAGAACTGAAGATATTCAAAAGATTTGAAACCGAAACTTTTATATCCCTTTATATATGTGGAGCATTTTTGCATCGAATTATCATGTGAATTGATCCTTGGCTTAATAAATAAAACAGGTCCTGCAGAGTGCTGTAGTCAAAGGTACTTAAAGCATTTTTTATTAATATAGATTACATCAGTAACATATATAATTAGCCTCTCTATAAATCAAATAATGCTGCCTCCAGTTCAAAACCTATATACCTTGACTTGGTGTTTGCCTTAACAGAATTTACCTACATCTAACATTATTAGTGTCGAAGAGACCGAGAGTGTCCCAACTCTTGTTCAGTAAGACCGAGTTCTCGCTCATCTTTTTACATTTAAATGTCAAACATTCCCTTTGCCTTTAAAGCGTGCTGAATGAAGCCGGCACCAGATCCGTATTAGCTGTACAAATTGTTACGAGCGGGGAACGGAACCAGGGCAAGTGGCTTACCAGGCACGAGGTTAGGAAACCTCGTACAGAGATGACCATTCTGTTTTTTTTAATCCGGTGCTTAAGGAGTTGAAGCGTTTTGAGGAATCATTAGCATAACGATTAGATACGTGAACAGGAATCCTTATTAGTGGTACCAAGTTAATTTATGATGTCTATTAGTTTGATTCCTAGACATATTATATTAAGTCCATGTTCCTAGATGACTTTGTTCCATTTATATTTCGAACAATGCTGTTGAACAATTGCCGAGTCGTTAATTTAAAAGTATGATCCACAAAGACTGTAAATAATTCATATATCTATAAAATAACGATTAAATATCTACATATAAAATAATACTTTAATCTATAATTGATTTAGTGTCTCGCTCGATCCCCGGTCGGGTCAATACGGGAAACGAACTTTTGTATATTTTGTCGGATCTGGTTCCATCGTTTGTTTCTGATTTCTGTAACTCAAGTGCGAGCTATGTTCAATATTTTATTTATAGTGAGATTAAAAATCTGATCGATAATATTCTCAAAACGCACCAAGACGAACACGAAACAAAATAGGTCCCACTTCTGATTCAAGAACCGCAATTTTCTAAGTAGTTCTATTAAGATTTCGTAACCAAAGCTATTAGGCTCTTACAAACGGCCATAATTAATGCATCTCCAAACGAAATGCTATTTTAATGAATCGGATGCGACTGAAGATGCAAGTAGGTCAACCTCTGGAATGCAACTGCACTCAAATGCACGCCTTCTATTTATGCCTGAGGTGTTATTAATCATGAACGAATGCACTTAGATCTGTTTACGCCGGTCACTTGCTGCCCACACTTTGACTGGATATGTTATGATTTAGTGCATTTTGTTAAAAGTTGCATTCCAATCAGTTCAGTGTCCGGAACAGTTGTGTTCTATCTCTACACCACATTTCTATATGAATTATAACTGTAAGGATCTTTTAGTTATCCATTGATTCATCTGGTCAATCCCTTGTGGAAAAGTGTAGTGTACATGAGCGTCGTACTAAACCTAACGGGATCAAGTGCGTTAACATGGCGACTAAATGTTAAAGTTTCTGATTCTTTTTCGTTCTTAATTATTTAGTTAGATATGAAAAATACGGTCATCTGCTAGCTCGTTTTAAAGATTGACAAGTGCAATACTAGATTCATTAGAATAGAATAGAAAATGTCTTTATTCATGTAAACTTTTACAAAAGCATTTATGAATCGTCAAACATTAATTTTGTTTAGGAACATTAACTTTAATTTGGAAACGGATCGTTAATCATATAAAACGAAATATTGAGTCTATTGGATTAAATTTTACATTTGAAGACCTCTAAATTAGGATATGTAAATTAATGGCAAATGCAAAGTTTGTCTTCGATGGCATTTTTCATCTTGCAAATTGATTAGCGGTTACTGCCCAAAATGGATTTAAGAGAGGTAGGGCATAGCGATTTATCGCTCGAACTGGAGCAGCCCAACTGGTGAAATACCTCCACCTTACAGAAGACCGAAGCCAAATAACAATCACTTCTGTGTTGTTGTGTTTCTGCGTGTGAGTAAGGTTTCCAGAGCTCCTGGGGGGTGCTACATTAGTAGCAGGGGTCAAGCCTTCAAGGTAAGGGCGACAAGTCCAGTAATATATTTATTATGCTGTACTTGTCACCCTTAAGCTCATTACCACCTAACATCAGGTGGGATGAGGTCAATCTTGAAGTGCAATATAAAAATAAAAAAATACTTTATTGTATTGTAGGTCTTGACGAACGTAAAGACTAGACTTGCTTCCATAAAAAGTGTTTTATCGTCATTACCAATATTGCTTCTAAATCAATTAATTTAATAGATTAATTTGTGGGCAAAATCAATTTCCTTTTATGGAAAATCATTTCAAAAGTACCTATCTACTGTTCTCATTAAGTCTTTCAACCGGCGTTATTGTATAACATATTTAAATCGAGCAGATAACTAACTGTTACCTAAGAACAAAGGAATCTATCCCTATTTACATATTCATTTAGCAAAATTCCTAGGCTTCGTTAAGAGTCTACCATTAGCCATTGGTCACGGGTTTAGCATAGAAACTGGATTATGTTAATTACTATCAGATTTGTACCTGTGAATTTACCGCCTATTACTTATCTAGCGGATAACGAGTGTGTAGCACGAAGGATGGAATTAGACTTTATAATAACCCAAAGTCGTTTTAGTCTTGGCATATTGAAAATTAAGGATCTAGATTTCGGTCCATTGAATAACACCTGATTTTTGGATCAATGATTGTCAGCCACATCACTGGCATAGGTTGGTAAATATTTTGTGCTCGTGCTGAAAATTAAATGATACACGGTAGAACGTGATGTCATATAACCTAAAACCTTCCTCAATAAATATCTATCCGACACAAATTAGTTAAATTTTTCAACTACTGTGTTCTGAGATTTGCGTCTTTAAATGCTCAAACCAGTTCTTCAGATATATAATTTTGGTTTAGATTTTTTTTATAGTTTCGCAGTATATTTGCTCCTCCCAGCCTGATGGTAAGTAAGAGAGGAACCCACATCGCGGTGACAACTGATTTGATACCGAAATATTCTATCCGTTAGCATCGCCATACTTCTTGTGAGGATCAAGTTTTTTAAAATCCTAAATCCACCACTGTCCAGTTTTATATAAGAGAAGAATAGGCTTAGGCCCAGCATAATTGTCATTACATGAAAAATGTTGCTCTTACATTTCCAAGTAGGTATATGACATGCTTAAAAAAATTTCACTTATTGGAAAACCTATGGCTGATACCAATTGATGGGTGTGAGTATCTAGCGTATTTATTTTGTATTATTTACATATATATACTAATATTATAAATGCGAAAGTAATTCTGTCTGTCTGTGTGCCTGTTACGCTTTCCTGCTTAAACCTCTCAACCGATTTTGATGAAATTTGATATAGGTATACGTTGAATCTCAAGAACGGACATAGGCTACTTTTTATTAGAAAATAAGGGGGGGGGGAGGGGGGTAATACCACCTTTGGAAGTTTATATGGAAAAATGTTTATTTTTGAAGTTAGAGATATGAAATTTGGCACAAATATAGCTCGAAACTTGGATTAAAATATAGACTACTTTTTGTTTCGAATATTAGGGGAGAAAGGGGTAAAACTGACCATGAAAGGATGTAGTCCACGCGAACGAAGTCGCGGGCACAGCTAGTTTACATATATATTAATAAAAGAAAATAAACGCAACTATAATTATGTAAGTACCTACATGAAAAAAATCTTAAATTGATACTTCTGATTGAACTAAATTTTAATTGCCCGTCAAACTTTTGAACTTATCTACATGTCAAACGTGAAAAAATGAAGGGGAATTACAAATAACGGTTGATGATGAATCAGTTAGTAGCAAGCAGTTCATTTACCCTCAAATGACTCCACAATCAAATATTAATAACAAATCCTGCCTCGCTAGATGTAAGGCCGCGTCCTGTAAAAGTGGAATCGCATGGTACATGCGCTATCATTACCTACTAATGACATTATTAATCCTATTACCTACTAGAAATGCAGCCAGTAACATCATTAGTGATCCATTTCATACCTTGGTTGGGAACAACGTTTTGGTATTTTAACGCCATAAAATAAGGTACCTTATTTTATGGCGCTTAAATACCACCACCTTACTTGGAATCAATTATAAAGTACCAACCGTAATGTTTCGCCTTTAATTGGTAATTTTGTTCATTTCGTTAATAAATAATTTTGGTTAAAGTCATAGTATTCCAATTAAAGTTTTCCAAAAAATGTTTACATCTCTGCAGTAGTAAAACTGGCTACTTCTCTGTAAAATGGAAGTAGATGAAACTATACTAAGAACTACTATTTAATAAAGGGGGCCCCGATTTTATTTTATCGTCCGCATTTACTATTTCGTCACAGTTGGTGAGAACTGAAGATATTCAAAAGATTTGAAACCGAAACTTTTATATCCCTTTATATATGTGGAGCATTTTTGCATCGAATTATCATGTGAATTGATCCTTGGCTTAATAAATAAAACAGGTCCTGCAGAGTGCTGTAGTCAAAGGTACTTAAAGCATTTTTTATTAATATAGATTACATCAGTAACATATATAATTAGCCTCTCTATAAATCAAATAATGCTGCCTCCAGTTCAAAACCTATATACCTTGACTTGGTGTTTGCCTTAACAGAATTTACCTACATCTAACATTATTAGTGTCGAAGAGACCGAGAGTGTCCCAACTCTTGTTCAGTAAGACCGAGTTCTCGCTCATCTTTTTACATTTAAATGTCAAACATTCCCTTTGCCTTTAAAGCGTGCTGAATGAAGCCGGCACCAGATCCGTATTAGCTGTACAAATTGTTACGAGCGGGGAACGGAACCAGGGCAAGTGGCTTACCAGGCACGAGGTTAGGAAACCTCGTACAGAGATGACCATTCTGTTTTTTTTAATCCGGTGCTTAAGGAGTTGAAGCGTTTTGAGGAATCATTAGCATAACGATTAGATACGTGAACAGGAATCCTTATTAGTGGTACCAAGTTAATTTATGATGTCTATTAGTTTGATTCCTAGACATATTATATTAAGTCCATGTTCCTAGATGACTTTGTTCCATTTATATTTCGAACAATGCTGTTGAACAATTGCCGAGTCGTTAATTTAAAAGTATGATCCACAAAGACTGTAAATAATTCATATATCTATAAAATAACGATTAAATATCTACATATAAAATAATACTTTAATCTATAATTGATTTAGTGTCTCGCTCGATCCCCGGTCGGGTCAATACGGGAAACGAACTTTTGTATATTTTGTCGGATCTGGTTCCATCGTTTGTTTCTGATTTCTGTAACTCAAGTGCGAGCTATGTTCAATATTTTATTTATAGTGAGATTAAAAATCTGATCGATAATATTCTCAAAACGCACCAAGACGAACACGAAACAAAATAGGTCCCACTTCTGATTCAAGAACCGCAATTTTCTAAGTAGTTCTATTAAGATTTCGTAACCAAAGCTATTAGGCTCTTACAAACGGCCATAATTAATGCATCTCCAAACGAAATGCTATTTTAATGAATCGGATGCGACTGAAGATGCAAGTAGGTCAACCTCTGGAATGCAACTGCACTCAAATGCACGCCTTCTATTTATGCCTGAGGTGTTATTAATCATGAACGAATGCACTTAGATCTGTTTACGCCGGTCACTTGCTGCCCACACTTTGACTGGATATGTTATGATTTAGTGCATTTTGTTAAAAGTTGCATTCCAATCAGTTCAGTGTCCGGAACAGTTGTGTTCTATCTCTACACCACATTTCTATATGAATTATAACTGTAAGGATCTTTTAGTTATCCATTGATTCATCTGGTCAATCCCTTGTGGAAAAGTGTAGTGTACATGAGCGTCGTACTAAACCTAACGGGATCAAGTGCGTTAACATGGCGACTAAATGTTAAAGTTTCTGATTCTTTTTCGTTCTTAATTATTTAGTTAGATATGAAAAATACGGTCATCTGCTAGCTCGTTTTAAAGATTGACAAGTGCAATACTAGATTCATTAGAATAGAATAGAAAATGTCTTTATTCATGTAAACTTTTACAAAAGCATTTATGAATCGTCAAACATTAATTTTGTTTAGGAACATTAACTTTAATTTGGAAACGGATCGTTAATCATATAAAACGAAATATTGAGTCTATTGGATTAAATTTTACATTTGAAGACCTCTAAATTAGGATATGTAAATTAATGGCAAATGCAAAGTTTGTCTTCGATGGCATTTTTCATCTTGCAAATTGATTAGCGGTTACTGCCCAAAATGGATTTAAGAGAGGTAGGGCATAGCGATTTATCGCTCGAACTGGAGCAGCCCAACTGGTGAAATACCTCCACCTTACAGAAGACCGAAGCCAAATAACAATCACTTCTGTGTTGTTGTGTTTCTGCGTGTGAGTAAGGTTTCCAGAGCTCCTGGGGGGTGCTACATTAGTAGCAGGGGTCAAGCCTTCAAGGTAAGGGCGACAAGTCCAGTAATATATTTATTATGCTGTACTTGTCACCCTTAAGCTCATTACCACCTAACATCAGGTGGGATGAGGTCAATCTTGAAGTGCAATATAAAAATAAAAAAATACTTTATTGTATTGTAGGTCTTGACGAACGTAAAGACTAGACTTGCTTCCATAAAAAGTGTTTTATCGTCATTACCAATATTGCTTCTAAATCAATTAATTTAATAGATTAATTTGTGGGCAAAATCAATTTCCTTTTATGGAAAATCATTTCAAAAGTACCTATCTACTGTTCTCATTAAGTCTTTCAACCGGCGTTATTGTATAACATATTTAAATCGAGCAGATAACTAACTGTTACCTAAGAACAAAGGAATCTATCCCTATTTACATATTCATTTAGCAAAATTCCTAGGCTTCGTTAAGAGTCTACCATTAGCCATTGGTCACGGGTTTAGCATAGAAACTGGATTATGTTAATTACTATCAGATTTGTACCTGTGAATTTACCGCCTATTACTTATCTAGCGGATAACGAGTGTGTAGCACGAAGGATGGAATTAGACTTTATAATAACCCAAAGTCGTTTTAGTCTTGGCATATTGAAAATTAAGGATCTAGATTTCGGTCCATTGAATAACACCTGATTTTTGGATCAATGATTGTCAGCCACATCACTGGCATAGGTTGGTAAATATTTTGTGCTCGTGCTGAAAATTAAATGATACACGGTAGAACGTGATGTCATATAACCTAAAACCTTCCTCAATAAATATCTATCCGACACAAATTAGTTAAATTTTTCAACTACTGTGTTCTGAGATTTGCGTCTTTAAATGCTCAAACCAGTTCTTCAGATATATAATTTTGGTTTAGATTTTTTTTATAGTTTCGCAGTATATTTGCTCCTCCCAGCCTGATGGTAAGTAAGAGAGGAACCCACATCGCGGTGACAACTGATTTGATACCGAAATATTCTATCCGTTAGCATCGCCATACTTCTTGTGAGGATCAAGTTTTTTAAAATCCTAAATCCACCACTGTCCAGTTTTATATAAGAGAAGAATAGGCTTAGGCCCAGCATAATTGTCATTACATGAAAAATGTTGCTCTTACATTTCCAAGTAGGTATATGACATGCTTAAAAAAATTTCACTCATACATTTTCAGGTATGTTTTAGAGTGGCTGATCTATCAAAACAAGTTCAACGTTCAAACCCTGGGAAAATGTATAGGGACCGAAATATCAGGATGACTCATCGCGTTGCAATCCACGGTTCATCGTCCTTCGCAGCAAGTTCGGCGACTGTGTAAAAACGCAGCGAAATTCTCGCCTAGGGTTACCACAGTTATTTCAATACATAAAATATAAAGTCAAACATAGTATGAATAAAAAATTAATAAATAAAAATAAATATTGGTAATAGCTAAAGCACTTGTGTTACAGAAATTAGAAACAACGACGGTACCACAGCACCCAGACCATGAATAATTATTAGCAATTGTGGCAGAAGGCTGGTCACATATGTTACAGAACTGATAACCGCATGGTTAACGTGTTTTGAAGGGACCACGCTTTGGCGACTGTAGAGCGCCTTTCAGATGTTTTTTTTATATTAGCGCAGTATCTTGGCTCCTCCCAGCCTGATGGTAAGCAAGAGAGGAACCCACATCGATCGAGTGACGATATACGCAAAGTGACTGGCAATGGGCAGAAATGAAGAGCTAAAGATAGGGCTCAGTAGTATCCTATTGAAGAGATATGTTTTTTTTACTGCAGAATGGATTTTCATAAATTTCAGTATTAGTTATAAATCTATTACGCACACAAGAGCGACATCTTCAATGTACCTAAGTAGTTGTTTTCAACAGACATGTTTTGTATGCTGGGGCTACCTTCACTATTGTGTTTGCGTTCTTTTAAAAAAAAAACTTTATTGCACAAAAAAAGTACAAAAGGTGGACTTAATGCTAGGAGCATTCTCTACCAGTCAACCGTGGGGTCATGCAGATAGTACGTTTATGGGTGCGGTAACAGTAAAAATGTGAGTATGGATAACAACAAAATTAATAATCATAAATAGCAGAAAATTACACACGAGAATAGAATATTCATACATAGGTTCATTCTTTCCGACTGTCAATCCATTGTCTTTCTCAGATATTGATTTTAACTTCGATTATTGTTTTTTTTGGAAAGTTTGCACAAGCAGTGTTTGATTTTTGTTATTGCAAGCGCAGTTGAGAACGTTTAGTATACTTTTTATAATGCCATCGAGTTATATTAGAACGAATGAATGGGGATTTATTTGTCTCTATCAATCGCTGATTCTTGCTACTTAAGTAGTTGTAAAGCGTTAAAACGTATTAATTATTAGAATATGTGTTTTTAGTGTCAACCCTGAGTCAGGCGGGTTGCGCCGCACGCAAAGGACGAAGCGGTGAAATGTTGCATTTATAATGCAGCTATAAATAAAGTAGATACTTTCAAGTTGTTAATTCAATGACCTTATTCGCGCAGGTCTTTAATAGAGTATAACCTACCATTTTCAGCCAGATTACATTTTTAGTAGGGTCTCTCTTTCGCTGTAAATGTTTTTATTCCAGCAGTCACTTAAGCATTATCGCAGTACACTACAGCAATGAAAACACAATAGTTATTAGTATTTAAAACGAAATATTGGGAAACGAATCCACAATTTATTTTTATTTCCACGTACAGGTATAGATATATATTATATCTTTTAAAGTTCGTTTGGATATAAATATAGCTCTACCTTGTCCAGCGTCTTTCAATGCCATTCGGTGAGGTAATGCATCCACCATCTTTGTTTATTTAAAATATTTATTTTTTATTCATTTTAGTTTGAATATTTTGTAAGTTAGTTATAGTTTACTTTATGTTATCTTAAGTTTATTTATTTCGTTTAATAAATCTATTCCAATAATATAGCTCTATACACAAATAAAATATAAGCGTAATCTTGGGAGCGAATTTTAAATATTTAAATCGCACTTCGTAGAAACTGATTATACGGAGTGGTATTTTAATATGTAAAATTTACAAAAATTCGTGGTAAAGCGATATCACGAATCAGAAGTTCAGGCATACAGACACATGTTACAATACGTCACTGTAGCCATAACGTTCCCGAACGATGTTCATGAGATTGGTATAATGCAACAAAAACTTGAAAAAGAACGTCGGATATTATTGTCGGAACAAAAAAAAATATGGTATGTGAATAAAAGTCCCCGCAGGCGCACACGCTTGCAAATAAGCATAAAGTATTATATTTATGTTCAAGACCGTTGCATATAAAACAAGAAATATCATATTTGTTCAATACACCTTATCTCGGCAAAGATTGCTCCGAATTCCAGATTTAGGAAAACTTTACTGTCGCCTACTTATCAAAAGAGGCATTGATTTATTTGAAGCATTAAAACGAATGGGCGGAAGATGTATTTTTAAAACAATAAATCCATATCAATTAGTGTCAACGTTAAAGAACTGACTAGGCAACTTTAAACCAAATTGATCTTAAAAACAATGGTCCATAGGGATCAAAAAGGAAATTCTCTCGTAGAACATCGTGTATATTTTTAATATCTAATATAAAAACGAAACAGAAAGCTAAGTATGTTGCGTGATTTGGCTTCTATTTATTTGCTTTCATATAAGAAATAAATGAGAATATTGTTTATATGAATGAAAACATTGAGTATTGAAAAATGTGTAAACGGTTAAATTTTGCTGTAAAATGACTTAACTTTTATTTTGAAATTAAAGAGTGAATCTTTCGTTTTATTTCCTGTGCTTGTATACCCTAGAAAATGCATGTTTGGTAGAAACAGTTAGCCATTTCAGTAAAAAAATTATTCCTTTATTATCTTAGTCATTAAAACGTTTGTTTTGGTACTTAAAATGTATGATACACAACCTTATGAATAAGCCAAACAGTGGTTTCATTAAATTCATATGGCATGCAAAGTATCATAAGAAAACTACCACCTAACACAAAATAAAGCAAAACAAATTCCTTAAGAACGCATTTTTACAAATACTAGATAACCTCAATAAAAAAAGCTTACACAAAACTTCGATAATTTTTGTTGAGTATTTTTGCTATAATGTTTAATGACTTACTACAACTGTTTTGTTTTTGCATAACATTTCTGTGTGACAGTGTTAAACTACTGCATACAGAATTTTGTACTGTGAAATAGATGTTAGATGCAGGAAATTGAATGGAGACTTCCTTTTCTTTGATCCCGCCACACAGAGGCCTCATCGGACTTTACCAAAATAATATCAAGCTTCAATATAAAAGTATAAAAGCTAAAAATACATCGGCCAATGGAGATCGTGCTTGTGTTTAACAGCGAGCAGCAAACAAGTGCTTTTTTCTCATTTTGATTGTTGAGAAATTAGTACAAGCCTCGTATTGCAACATAAAATTAATTTAATAAAAGTAATATAAAACGGATTGACTAAAAGTGTAAATGTAAACTAATATTATGAAGCTGAAGAGTTTGTTGGTTTGAACACGCTAATTTCAGGGACTACTGCTTCGATTCGATTTTTTTGTATTGAATAGTATATTTATTGCGAAAGGCTTTGAGCTATAACGGTGCAACAATGGGAGTGACGAACCGGTGGAAAATGTCGATAAAACGGGGATAGTTGTAACAAAAGTATTATGGTCGAAGAAATTAACACCAATCAAATGTTCTCATACTAAGGTTTCTATTGCATTATAGGTATATACTCAACGAAGAGTTGCAAGGGGCGTCATTTAAGCACACCCATGCCCCAGCTAATTCAGAAAAGCCTGATGCCTAAGCTATCGTCACATTTCGATGTAAGCATTAGATAAATATCCATACAAGACGTAGCACTCATAAAAACAAATCTTAGCCCTCAAACACATCAATACAGTCCCGTGAACTTATATTTGTACAGCCTTATTCTAAAGGCAACCTTATGACAACGTCTTAACGCTCATTACATCTCGTGCTCATGCCTGAACATATGCCAATCATCAAAGTACACAAGTTGACATTGATTGGCATGTACCACATTGACCTCCAGAGTAAGCCATCTATGAAAATGACTGTCGGTTTTAAGCAACCTTCAAACATTTTCCTGGGTAGCCACACTTTGCGGTTTTCAAAAAAACATCATCACAATCTAATGGCGGAACTCGACACCGGATTTCAGATGCCTAATGAAGTTATTACGGTTAGAACAATGGAAAACTTTGTCGCGAACGCTAGCGACGTCATATTGTTTCCTGAGTCATTAGAGTGTTAATTTTTGGATGGTTACGACAGTGAAGATATCAGTACCAACCCTAGAAGTAGAGTCTTGAGCAATAAAATAAATAAACATGGGCCTTAACGACCATAACATAGGGTTCACTTACTCATTATTTTGTATTCATATAAGGGCAGATGATTAGTCATCTGCCCTTATATTAAAACTTAGGTCTTCCGAAGATTCAAACAATGAAATTTGAAGGAAATGCAACGTTATTGTGTGTTACACTTTAGTGTGTAAAAGTGCTAGATCCAAAATGGATCCTAGAATGAAAAAATCCTAGAAGGTTCAAAATGGCTCAGACCATTCGGCTTAAAGTTATAAATATGTTTTACATGAAATGAATTAAAAATGTGTATAATTCATTAAAAACTTATATTCACATAGGGCCTTCTTGTTGCCGCATTTGTGTATCAAGATGGGTAATCACTCATTTAAATTTCTGGTGATAAAATCCAGGTACGTAACAACAAAAACTTACCAAAATAATCACAATCAATAATTGCCCATTTTGGTAACAAGTAACACATAGGTAAGTATCGTCAAAATAAATACAATCCAAAATGAAGCTACCAACGGTTCGAAACTTAAAAAAAAAAGAAAATACATGCCATTCCCACCCATAAACATTGCATTTAACCAACAAGCGTCAAAAACTCCGAGTCATTCACGATTCCCACAAAAACATCGGTCATCTTGAAAAAAAAAAATAACGTGTACTATTGTTTCAATCGCAATGCCGACAATTTCATAACGAATTACACTCAAGGACGGTAGTCTAATTTCACAGCCGACCGAACTACTAATCCGAGGGAAATACGCTATGTACAGTCGCCGACAGCACGCGTTTATCACACTTTGGTCTTTTCTGTTAAGTTGTCTAGCAAAGTCCATTTCTGCCAACCTCGGGATTTTTTTAATTGTACGATGCATTCCGTGGAAGTTATACATCCAATGTAAAAAAAAACTTTATGAGGAAACGCCGATGCTCTAAAGCTTTTTAAAGATTCCGTGGGAGTTATACATCCTTGTGTAAATATTCGGTGCAAAGTATTTGGTCTAAAGTAAGTTTTTCATGTGACAAATCACTGGACATTCAATGCAGTCCACTTTAAAGATTCCACTACTAATCACTGCAGCTTCATAGGGTATAACGGTGACATTATAATATACTTAGATCAACTACAGGTGAAACATTCTAACAAAACAAAGTAATTTTGAGGTGATTTTCCGATTTATTTTACAATTATACTATTATTCTAAATTAAGGAGATGATTTTGTACCTGATTATGAGTATGACGTCTGTCTAGGATAGATATAATGTTGACAGAAACTAATTACCAACTATCTGATACTGTCCTGCGCCTGTTATTCGAGATAACAGTTAGTAGAACTCATTAATTAATAAAGTGGCCAGTAATATTTTTACTTCGCCAACCCTAATTCTTATTTTCGTCAAGTTAGAAAATCTCTCTAATTTAATTATGTTCAATGTAAACACTTTGCAATAACCAACGTGTCAAAATTCAGAATCAGTTATCAGTTTGTAGAAATCTTTCAATATGCTTCGAGGGATCTACTCACGATTTTTTATTTCTTGCGGACGAAATCTATTCTGCAATTCGTATATTTTCTGACGGCAACCGTACACTATGATTGCCCACTTTTTACTGCTTTTTTTGTACAAAATTAAATGTTGATTGATGAACTTGTCCGCTTATCAGGGATGATTCGTGATCAGAGTATGATCTTGCAACGTGTTTTGGCTTCTAATTTGGTGTTGACACAAAGGTTGTGTCAGACACCAGAATTTACCGTGCAAACTAATTTGATGGCATTCAATGTGTGAGCACAAAAAGGTTGATTGGTTTTTTTAGGTTCACCATAACAATAATAACGAAATAGGTTTAAAAATTGCCTGACCTGGTGGAAATTTCAAATGGTTAGCACGAAATTAATTTGCCGAAGTGTCGGAAAAAATCTTAATCTAAAATTAATTGTGGAATGCATCTAGATTTTTATGACAACATGACACGCGTCTTCAAAATGTACCGACTTGTTCGGTCTTAAATTTAATTTATTAACTGTAGTGTAGGTATATTACGGACTCCTTTAATGAATACTTTTCTAGATTTTTATAATTATTGTTCTTACTTGTGTCTTCCTTTCGTTCTACACGATCGCCTCGATCTAGTCTAGGCCTAGTTGTTAAAATACCTAAGTACGTACCAATACCTATGGTTATATGATCACAGGGTCAATATGTTTGATTACGCGGTCAAATAAAGTATATTTTTGATTTTACAAACATATGTAGTTCGGGATAGTGATAACAAACATGCATTCGGCTAGCGTGGTAATTATGTAAGTACCCGTTATTGTACCTTGATTTTAATGATGACCTGATTTTAGTAATAGAGACATTAGCTTTGCATTAAACAGGCTGATATTTATCTTATGGTTCAACGTTCAAATGAATTGTTATCAAAAGAATCGTACTTCTAACCAAAATAAACCCGCACGAAGTCACGAGTATCAATGTTTATGCTACTAAATAGTAATGAGTGGCGAAACCGAAATAAGTTGTTGTCCGAAATAACCGAAATAACCGTAATAAATAAATAAATAAATAAAACACGTAGGTACAGGCGAGCACACTAGTCACTGATTAACTAAAAGCTTGACTGTAGAACCATATACATAGCACATACTGAGGGAAAGAGGATTCCGCCATACATGCTACGGCAGCTCATAATGTTTATATTAAATTCCTATTGACGTTTATCCATTTGGATTTGGGTTCAATTTGAATTGTTATGTATCTGGTATGCGAATTACACAAAAAACTATGTACCTACCGACAAAACAGTCATCAAATAATTTCTATTCACAGACTGATCAAAAACTAAAACAAAGGTGCTAATAGTTAGCTTTTGATTAAGGTGCACAAGCAAGGTTACATTTCTTAACATAATGCTAGTTAATTGAAATAAACTGTGCTTGAATAAAAGATTTCGAATTAGTGTTATGTTGTTCGTTTCATAAAAGGTGTGTCCATATAATAATAGTTCATTAGGTTTCTTATCTAACAAATAACCCCTACTAAAATATCTGTAAATAAAATGGTCCAAGGATATTTTGTTAAGAGACTTTAATGTGTAACTTAGTTCTTTATGCCAACGACATAATGAAGGTGCCGCTAGCAGAAGAATAATGTAACAGAGAATTAGCTTGCCTCGTTGATCAGAGGCTTCCAGCGACTGGAACCACAATGAGAGGAATCTATGGGTTTGCCACATTAAGATCGCATGACTTTACTAAATGAAATGTCATTCCCATTCAGCTTAAACGTGTCGAAAAGATATCAAAGTTCGCCAAATGCCAATTAGCTAGGACTTACCTATTGAAAAACAGGGTTTGGTTATAAGGCTTGTCTATTGGAAACCAAACCCTGCCTTTTTAGATTTTATAATTACCATACCGCAAAAGAGAGAAAGAGGTAGGGCTTAGCGATTTACCAGTTGAGCTGTAGCAGCCCGACTGGTGAAATACCTCCCTTATAGAAGACCGCAGTCAAATAACTTCGGTGTTGTTGTGTTCCTGCGTGTGAGTAAGGTTTCCAGAGCTCCAGGGAGGGGGGTGATACATAGTAGCAGGGGTCAAGCCTTTAGATAAGGACAGCAAGCCCAGTAACAGCTTTATTATGCTATACTTATCGTACAAAATAAAAAACATTGTATGTGATGCTTGTAACGAAAGTAAGAGTAGTGACGTACATACATGCATGTCTTAACAGAGGTACTATTTTACCACCAAATGCGTTAACTACTGCCAATTTCCTTTGAACAGTTTCCATATAAGTAAATTGCAATGTTTCAATCGAACGTTAAGTAACGAAAGAAGGAAGCTTCGAGGTAACGTAGTTGAGACTAATAAACCATAGTTGTGAGTAAACGATGCCATAAAAATAACAGTCTAGTAGAGAGGAAACGCGCGATCACGCGAGTTGTTACGTAAGGTTATGCCAAAACTCGGTTTACCCTAGTTCTGCCGGTCAATAATGCTGAACCTAACGACCTAGTAATAGTGATGCTAATCTTAGCTGCTATCGGTAGGCTGCTATCGGTACGATAAAAGCTAAGGATAAGAAATCCAAAGGATCGGCACAAAGGACCAATATCGGAGAGCAAATATTTCTACAATCGTGAGCTTTAATGATACAATAATCATTGCATGTCATTGAAGAGTGACCTATCCGACAAGGTACGTTTTTCCATGTTCGATATACTGTCGTATATTTTGCAACATATTGCATATATGACGGTATTAAAAACTATTGAAAAAGTAAAGAATTAATTCTTATAATACAACTACATAAACCACTGCTTAACTTTTACTTGTAGAAAAGAGGTCATTAAAACAATGTTCAAACATGAACACTTTATACTTACTTTAATATTTACGGTCAAAACGAAATCACGTTTATGCCGACTAGATAAGCGCTGATATTGGCATGGTTCGAAGTCGAAATTTAAACCACAGCTTTACTATAAAAAATATGTAAATGGAAGCTCAATATTAGTAAGTAGTAAAAGTTATCTTTATCAATCATAGTTTTATTTGCAATTACAGAAGTAATATCAATTCCATCGACATGAAACTATCGATAAAATCGCACCACGGCATACTAAGCTCCGATTTTGACAAGGAATTTTCTGAGTTCGCTTGTCCCTTGATTGGCGATCGTGCGATAAAATTGAATAACGGCTTTAAATTAACTATGAATAGATTCGATAATGGAACGTAATAATTTCCGATGTAAGTTGAAATTGATATCTGTAATCCTTATAGGGTCGACACAGAAAATTAGCGGACGTTAAAACCGTGTAGTGCAGACACGTTGACTAAAATTGGAATGGTCTTATTTTCTCGTGTAAGTTTAAGGGAAAGTGTTAGGCATTTAGTAGATATTTATTAATTTAAGGTCTACTTTCATAACCAATTACAGTGCTTATATAACATTACGCACTGGGAGCGATAGATATTTGTACTTCTTATAGATATGATCGATGAGTAAGAGGTAATAAGTAAAAAAACGATTCGTGGGTTCAAATTCTTCAAAGCGGAGTGCAGTTAAAAAGTATTCTGATCTTTTATAGTTTTAATTTATTTATTAACTACTACACTTAGTGGTTTTAAAGTGCAACTAGTTGCTAGTTGCATTATTTGGAGTTCATACTGGAAACCAAAGTTACCTATTGATGATCGTCATTGTAAACTTCTCGCTTCGAAATAATAAAGCGAACACAAGTTGTCTTATTTATTTTAAGGGGATTTTGACTGTACCTCTGCCTAGGTATGATAATGGCGTGGTATTCCTTTGCTATATCTGAGACTACCTTCCCGATAAGACTTTCCGAATCGCTATCGCCTAAATGGAAGTGCCATGGGGGTACAGCTAAACAATAACAATTACGGCAAATTTCACCCTTAACTCGGAAGATCAGAATACGAAAACAATTAGCCAACAATCGTTTCAATCTAATCGAACCCGGCAACGATGGCGTGTAATCGATTTACCAGTACCTTTGTACCGCGAGCGGTTATGCGATACGCCGCACCATAAACGCTAGTCGCGGTGTACCACAGATCTTTTCCTGATCTGAACACATTGTATCGGTTTACATACTACTTCCTAACTGCGGGAAAACATTTCTATTTGCCATTTAAATGAGATGGTGCGACGTTGTGACGTCATTTGTTGGTTTTATCGGGATATCTTAATTGCTGGGTCGTTGAAGAAGAATTATCTCTTTCCGTTACCTACTTAGTCAAGCTACGTCTACGTAATAAGCTTACTTGTGTGTGTGTGTGCTTATTGCAATTGTTTTTAACAGACTTCAAAAAAAAGGGGAGGTTCTCAATTAGACTGTATATATTTTTTTTCATGTAAGAATGGAAGAATTATTAAACTCAAGAGAATTCCTAAATTGACATAAAAATAAATAGGAGGATTTGGTTGTGTTGAGCAGCATTTGGGAAATCGAGTTTTCACTTCATCGATCCCGCAGTGTCTAAACACAAAAGTTTTCAATCAGTGCATCCTGCCCGTCATGGCATATCGTCGGAGCCGAAACGTGGACAATAAGAGAGGTAGGGTATAGCGATTTATCGCTCGAACTGGAGCAGCCCGACTGGTGAAATACCTACCTCCACCTTACAGAAGACCGCAGCCAAATAACAATCACTTCTGTGTTGTTGTGTTCCTGCGTGTGAGTGAGATTTCCAGAGCTCCTGGGGGGTGCTACGTTAGTAGTAGGGTTCAAGCCTTCAAGGTAAGGGCGAGAAATCCAGTAACAGATTTATTATGCTGTACTTGTCGCCTTTAAGTTAGGACCTCATTACCACTTAACATCAGGTGGGATGAGGTTAATCTTGAAGCGCAATTTAAAAAAAAATCTACAGTACGGCTGATCCACAAGTTCCAGGTAGATCATGGAAAGAACATTATGTACCAAATGTAAAGATATTACCTCTTAAACTAGTTATTTTATGTAACTGCGTGCGTGTGTGTTTAAAAAATAAAATATAATCGTATGCCTACAAGCGCGACTTGAACAAGAATACCACTTATTAAATGTTCAATAGCGTTCATAGATTAATAGAATCGCGATCTTTTAAAGTATGACTTATAACTGCCAATCTCGTCTAATTTAGTATGCAAACTCTCACGGATCAATTCGCGTAATTATGACGCGGAATCACTGCTTGCGCCCGCGCAGGGGCGGGAAACATACTTTTAATAGGCACAGGTACACTCGTGCTCTTCTAACTTTTGCACTGAGTTATAACTAGTGGTTACCCGTGACTTTGTTGGAGTTTATTTGAGATAAAAAATATCCTTTTAGCTATAAGAGTCAAAATTTCATCCACTTCAAATACATTTATTTGCTTTTTGGGTGAAAACGTTACAAACATTTTTAGAGCCAAATTTCGCATTTTTAATAGTAATAGGATTGAATATATGTACTATGTATGTACGTTTTAGTAATTTGTAAGGGTTTTTTTGTATTTCTGCCTTAAAACGACTTTAATTAGTGCTTTTCTGACAATTTCTCTTTACGTTTAAATCTTAATTAGTGATATTACTTTAAGTGTGCGACTAATAGAAAACTTTACTATTAGAAATACTATTAGAAAGAAAAGAAAAGAAGAAAAAACATTTATTGGCACACATAGACACACAACTTTTGTACATATAGTAAGTACTTATATAAGGTACATTTATGTGCCAAAAGGTCCCAGCCTCAGCATGAGCAGCTGCAGCGCAATGCTGCATCAGCGCTGGTTTTCAGGTGAGATCTTTTGGTGAGTGGCGCAATATAAAAGTAACAAGAAAAGTTTATTTGAAAACAGAACAAAGAACAATAACAAAAATTTGCAACATCTTTGTTCATATATTTATAGAAATAGCGCCGCTAATCACTTCAATTTTCACAAATGTAAATTGGGCAAGGCATCTTTAAATGTCAAGATATACTTTTCAAAGTTATTTTATTGACGCTTTACAAGTAAATATTTACGATTTGCGCTTATAAGCCACAGAAAATTTTAGCATAAAACTTGTGTAAATGAGCCTTAACGCTCTACTCAAACTTAAAAGATAAACACAGATTTGCATCTCTGTAAATGAATACCTACAATTCTATTACATTGCAAACTTTTTACTATTACGTGTCACTCAAAATTTTTATAGCCGTGAGAGGAAGAAGGTAAAATGAAGTTTTCCCTTTTATTAAGACGTTGAAAGATGTGAATACATTGTTTAGATTAAATTAGATACTCGTATCTACTATTTAGCACGTGAGAAACTTGTTTGATTTGCATATTTTAATTGTGTTGAGCTTTTGTGTCTTTAATCTTTTTAACCATAAGTATTGTTTTATTACGAAAAAAATTAGGTCAGTAATTTATCATTGTCTTGTTTTCATGATGATAGTAAGTACTTTTATATTTAACAAGATACGAGTATCTTAAAATAGTTAAGGATCGGGAAACATCGCTTATTTTACTCATGTAGCTTGCAAGTAACTCTTACGCATTGCCAACATGATAAAAACCGAATGAATCCAGCACGAAACAATTTCAGATATTTAGTCCCAGAATCTATGCCAGCATAAGCTTCGGACGCCAAATTAAAAAGGGGCCAAAATAGTGATTCGACAGACGAATCTCAAGTCAACACATATACGACTAGGTATAGTCAGCATTTTTAGCTACTGATCAACTCAGTACCATGTCTCATTAAGCTAACTGTCTATTTGACTTACTGAGACACGCGGACGTTTAATGTGACAAGGTATTGAGGTGTATACGAACGAATAATGTTGACTGTATTGTGATCTTTGTCATGAATACTGCTAGCCAGGAACGTTGTAGAGTAGCTCGTCCAGTGATTTATTATCCCCCTGAACTTAAGGAGCTGCAAATAGCAGCACTAGACCGTTTGTGGTTAATTAATGTTGGTTTGAGGCTAATAGTCGTTTAAACTCAAAAAAATATTAATGGACCTACTTTACCATATAATGTAGACGGCGTCACCTAAATATGGGTGCCGGGGAATGTGTTACTTGCACACCTTATGATGGTTCCTTTGAGGATTAAAATGTTGATGATGAAAAATTTTAAAATGAAGTAAGTCAAAGTCAAAGTCAATCCTTTTTAAAGTCAATCTTTTTTATTCACATAGATTACATTAGTAATACTTATGAATAGTCTCTATATAAAGCAAATGAAGCTACCTCCGGTTTGGAACCTATAACTAAAGAGAAGATACCGGCAAGAAACTCAGTAGATATGCATTGTATCTTCAGTTTTTGCCGCGATGATGATACGTGTAGGTTTAAAATTTGTTAGTAAATAATGATCGTATATGCCTATTCTCACAACAAAACAGTTCTTTAAAGAGAAAATACCCTACTTAGTGTCGCTTCTTCTACAGCACTCAGATGCTCTTGACATTCCAAGCTATGCTTTCCAAGGTCCATGACCAACATTGAAACATCAGCCCGATGACAAACGACTATCGGAACAAGTCGACAAGAAAGCGACAAAACAAGATCCAGTTATTACAAGATTGTTGCGACAACTAGCATTTACTAATAATCGTAGAAAAAAGTATGGCGTATCATTCATTTTCCACTGCGCAAAAACTGATTCCGCATGGCTATCTCAAGTGTTTTCTATGCTAATATTCTTTGAACGCACTAATCTCAGAAACGACTGGTTCGAATTGAAAAATTGTTTTTGTGTTGGATAGCCTATTTAACGAGGAAGGCTTTAGGTTATTTAATATCACTTTGAGACCAAGAGGACCGAGGAATCAGTGAAGCTGCAGCGGGCTGCTAGATATAACATATCCAGCTCAATATCTTTTTCTTCGGGTCCAGTGTTAATAAGGATTTCCTAAGGCAATATAAACAAAGAGCATGAAGATTTAGAGCGATTGTCAAATTAAACTGTCACTTAGAATCACTGCGCAATTTCGATTTTAACCTTTAATCGTCCCAGTGACATTTTTCCCGTTTTTAGGCGAGATGTTTATTGCAGATTGTAGATTTTATTTAATCCTTATCCGTCCCATTGACACACATTTGAGAGAGCGTTTCTACGTGAGATGTTCATTACAAATTCTCGGTGCAAATTAGAAATGTGTTCATTGAGATATCAATCAAGCTTCAAGTGGCCACTTATTCAAACAAGCGACTTGTCTATGTAAATTTACGCGCAAATCAAAAGTGAATGACTAAAGGATCGGGGTCACGCGTGCCGTCCATATTCAGTATTCTGCAGGATGTATAAGTTGTTGAAAGTGTTTTCGGAAGGAAATTAATCGCAAATGAAAAAATGAGAGAGTAAATATATTAACGTATAGTCAAAAGCATGTCAGAAAAAAATTAAATCAAATTGCAGTGTAGTACTTGGTTCCCCCATACATTTTGTACTTATATTAACTGTAGACAGAAAATGTATAGGGAAAATGTGCCATAGGAATGTAGTACCGTATCGAAGGCTTGCAAAATTTGGAACTGGTTCTTTAGGCTACATTTGATGAACTCTAGCGCCCTACAGAAATAAAAGCAGGCCTCTATTGCGGATGATCAAACACCCAAAGTCTGACATGCTTTTGATAGATCATCAAATATATTGTAACTAAATCAAAGGTACAAGTCATATAAGATTGGAAAACAAAGGGGTACCTATATTTGAAAATAGTATGAAAATTTATACCCACATCTACACTTCAAAGAACCAAATGCAAGTTGTCTAACGGAGAGAATACTAACTATGTCTATTTGCAAAACATTCACGCACATATTTAACATAGAGAGCTTAAGAGCTTTGCCTTAATCCGAAAGTGCCTGTGTGAATTTGTAATCAAATGATAAATGCTGATGAAAACCTTTATATTATGTTTATATATCTCAAAGTGTCAATTTAACGTAAAATCTCTTATCTTGGGAATAATAAGTAATACTGTTGATTTGATCGTAATATCTAAGAAGAAACAAAAAATGTATACCTAACTTTTGCGAACATACAACAAACTTAAAATTATAATGATGATTATGAATTAAAATACTTAGCTGGTAACTAATAATCTGTCTAGGAAATTGTGTAACACGTCAATTATGTATATGGGTAACTTTAAGTGACTTAACTTAAAAGAAGATAACGTAAATTGATCGATAACTCGTTCAAAGAATATTGCGATATTTCAATGCGCCTTTTGCATTTACGCGGTATGAGCATACTGCTCTTTCGCGGTTTTGCACGCGCGTCGACGTATTGTCAATTGTTTGAGAGCAAACATTGCGACTTCTGCAGCCAATCCAGCATCGAAGCTCACAAAGACTGCGACTAATCGCTCTGTCGCACCGGTGATCTGTTTACCGGTTTTCTCGCGTGGAAAGTGCTGGAGCCTCCGATGGCACTTTCCTCGCTTCGTCACCTGCAATCCGCTGGTAATGACCGGCATTAGTGACAGTTTCTATGGGAGATCGATTGTTTAATTTGTTCAATGGGTGTTTTTTGGTTGATTATCTCTGTGCACCGAACGGCAATCTGATCAGCAAGAGGAATGGCAGTATGATCGATTAAGAGTCATATAAAATAAACTATCAGCCTGCGACTTCACATGCGTACTACTTTCGTTTCCGAATTTTTTACCGATTCTTCGCTCCTCCTCTTGATGTTATTTAACCTAAAGCTATCCTCGATATCAATTCGAGCCATTAGTTCTTGAGATTAGCGCGATTTATCAAACAAACCAACTTTATACCTTTGGTAAAGATTTTGTGAGTAAAAATGACCCACGTCTCCTTAATATGCATAGTAAAGATGCTTGCTTGTCCATACAAGCAGAGCTAAAATTTAATTCAAGGCACGGAGTTTGATCAAATGTCTTTAAAACACATTTGGTATACAATAAAAGCTCTTTATTCGCGGGGGTTACGTTCCACAAATATGCCGCGAGTATGGAAAACGTGAATATAGAATGGCTATTTGTATGGCATTGTAGGAGATATGTTCCAAGGTTCCGTTTTTAACACGCTTTTATTAACTCGGGATATATAGATAGTCAGTATGCCGCAGTAAAATAAGATTAAAAAGACAAAATGACTCAATTTGCACAAAACAATGTACTGCGCATCCATTTTCCAAGATAAATGCTACGAGAAAACCGTAAACTTGGCTAAGGTTGTCTAAGATAAGTTTTTCAGTGCATAAAGAACTTTGAGATTAGCTCATTTATTTTACTCAAAGCCTACAAGGTCCGCGAATATGAAATGTTTTGAATAATGAAAACGCGAATACAGGAACCGTGAATATGGAGATTTTACTGTAATACCGTGTAGCCTTTTAATTATTAATTCATGATTCTTTCCTCCTTCCCCGGCTTCGCACGTGTGCAATATTTATAAGAATTATTTTTTTTTGTGCTCCATATTTTAAATATATGTATTGCACATGAAACTTTCCTCTTGTATTACTCTACATTTCCTTAAAACACCGCATAAAACTTCCTTGCTTAGTTTTAAAGATTTAAGCACATCTACATAGGAACAGAGAGGGAACGAACTTTATTTGTATACAAAATAACAATCAAAGTAAAATAACATTTTGCTTTACATAAATATAGTTATGCTTAATTTGGTGAAAAACTAATTATGTGTACCACCACATTGCCTTTCATTGTCAAAACTTTATTTGAAATCATAATTTCTGTAACGCCTTTGCTTGCACCCGCACAACCTAAAATGTAAGTCATACATTTTTAATTAAAAGTTTTAAGGCACCACCGATTCACATTGACCAAAGTCTATTGACATATGGGGATCTATTTGTCAGGAACGTAGTTCATTCTAGGCATGCACACAGTACCGTAAACAAGTTAATTAAACCAAAGCACACACATGCCTCATAAAATACTGGATCGACTTACCCTTATAAAGATTTCTAGAGTCAATATCATACTTTTTGTACCTATCACCATTCAAGCAACATCTGATACCTAAGCCACCAATTATCCAGCGCATCCGTAAACCACCTTGCTGCTCCATAATAAAGTTCAAACTCGATCTACTAGACTCATATGAGTGAACACTAAGATTGATCGAGCCAGTTTCCTGTGCCCATACGGACTTTCCACTGTTCTCTTTACTTACATACAAGTTTTATTTCCAACGTTAATTTTGCTCTTCCTTTGGACTGTAACCGTTTGAATTAGAGCTCATTTTTAGGTAAGGAGACGTTGGGAACCTTGGCAAAAACTCATGTAGCCTTCAGCGGTCTGATTGAAGGGCAAATAAATTTATTATAGTTCGATATAGATCTTGGCTTATGTGTCAAGTGGATCGAACTGACATTAGCCTACTTCAACGTAATAAATTGAGAAGGCCACGGATAGCTGTGATAATTTTCTGATAATGTTCAAGTATTTTATGTTATTGCCCTATAAATTTTATTTAACTTATGAATTTTACAGGAGTCATACGAGAAAAATGGCTATCTGGTCACAGTAACTTATACTTAAACTAATATTGCAAACAAAGTTTGTCGGCAATTTGTTTGATTTTTAATTGATTGATATTTGACTGTGTTGAAGCTACATATTGAAAAATTAGATATCCTTTCCGAATCCCAAATCCATTCAGTGTTAAATACTACAAAACACCATCCAAAAAATGTTCACGTTTTTAATACCAATTAATAGAATCGGAACAAAAATGACAGGAACCACAAGATAATTAATGAACCTTACAGGTGCATATGACGTTAGTAAACAATAATCTCTGGACTTTTGGAGTACCTATACAAATAGAGTATCATTTAGCGACCATTGGTTATTTCCGTTCGAACCATCTTCAGCCAAAGTGACATTGGCCGGTTTCGGTAGCAACCAAAAGCAGAAAGGTCGCGACGTTCGCACGAAAGTTCGTGACTCCGCCAATTTGTTTTAGGAAACAGTACAACAACGGTACCGGGGAATTGTGAAATATGAACACGTCCGTACCGCTTGACCACCGCTCCAAATTTTATTACAATACGAGACCATCAATTGTCTGATTCTCAAGAGACAGGTACGTACAAAGCTGACCGATTTGTTACGACCACTCGGCCCGTGAAACATTACCGATAAAAAATCATATCTGCGAATCTGATGAGTATTCTCTAAGCTCAGAAAACAAAACACAATCATGCGTTCCAAATTCATTTTATGTATTAACGTGATTGATTGGATACTCAACCAATTTTTACGATCCTTTTCACGCTCGAAAGTCTACATACAATGCTCAAAGCGTCTTTAGTGGCGTTTAAACCTATTACCACGGTACACATAGGAAGGTAACACGGATATAAAATCATTAAGATGTGGATGGTCAATAAACAGGTCGTTTACGACTGAGTGAATAGGCCTTTTCTGGCCAAGCGTTCTACTTTAGACCACCCCGTCGTCTCGCGAATATGCGAAACTGATGTGGAATTTCAGCAATAAGCAGTTAAATCTGTTTACGCATCAGACGGTGTAGGTACGGTCGGCAGCACATCAAGTTTAATACCTGCAGTTCGATATTCGTTCTTATGCGCACGATATAATAGCCGTATAAAGTACCTACCTACAAAGTGTGAAGTCAGGGAACTTTATCACATTCATCTTTACATTTGGCTTGAATTTTGTTTACTGCTTTTTATACTTAAATATAATTCTGAAATGTACGAAATGACATAGCCATTTTATAGGCACTTTATTTCAAAATATAAAACCATTGTACGCGGATTATTTTACTAATAAATATGTTGATAAACACTAGTTGAAAGTCATTCAATAAAATAGTAATTTAAACATACATAAGCAAGTAGGTTCTTCTCAGTTTGGTTAAATTATACGTAATTTCATAACCATTAATATTTTTTACTGATTATAATCACTTAATCACTCGAGTGATACCTAATTTGGGAGCATTACTTGTTCCGTGCTTCATACGTGTTCAAGATAAACGTAATTTAAGTAATAACAATAACCCACATTCAGTCGTGGGCTAAAAAGGGCCATTATTCTACTTTTTTGCATACTCAAAGACCGGCATACTAAAAATTCTATAACGGAACACCGAAGTCGGTTTCCGTTATTGATATTACGATTCAGAAATGAAATAATTGTGCCTCTCGCAAAAAATTCAAGTTCATGGACATTTAGCCAAGAATAAAGGACGACCCAGTTCGTTGTAACACAAAAAGGTTAAGTGTGAGCCCGAATTGCGCACCAAGGGTTCTGTAACATACAGCCTTCTTCTTTCTTTTTTTAATTATGTACACATTCAGCACCAGTAAGTTACTGAATGTGTAGGTTACCGATTATCCTTGTATGTATACTACTTACTTGTAATATTATAAGTGCTACATTTTGTATGAATGGATGGATCTCTGAATGTATGTTTGTCACTCTTTCACGCAAAATCTACTGTATGGATTTAAATTAAATCATGTATGATAAGAGTTAATATACTAAATTTATATTTAGAACACATTATTCCGGAATATGAGCGTGATGTCGCAAGCAAAAACTAGTAAATAATAAGTGATTTTCTGAATCAAACACTAACACAATCAGTTTTAATTAGGTTGACGTAGAATCTTATCTAACAGTGGTACATAGGACATGATAAATTATAGTTGTAGATTTATAAACTTGATTTCTTTACAGTTTTAGGAAACCGTAAAGTTAAAGTAGATACATTTTAACATAAAATCTATTTCTCTCAACACTTGAATTATTTCAATTGCTTAAGAAAATTGTTAATTACTCTTTTATCTCAACACTGTTTATTTACCTAAATAAATAAAAAAAAATCTCTAGGCGTTTGTGGGTATATTTTTTTATGGATAGGGTAACGTTTTTTCTTTCGAGTAAGAGAACTCCAAAAATGTATACATCGTGACGAGACTAGCATTTATTTGGTTTCAAATTATTGGGATGTCACGGTAAACTATTGTGCCGATGCGTTTTTTGTTTGATTTGTGATCATTTTATTCGGCTGTTAGGGAATTGACAGATCTTTATATTGTTGACATCGTTAAACAGTTATTGGTTGTTGAACTTTGGACCAATTGAAATGTTTTATAGCTGTAGACAGATCTATAATATTTAACTTTTTTAAGAGCTCGGCAAGTTGTGAATGAACAGTAAACAGCTTCTATTTAACTTAGAAGAACATTTGGCGCCTGCCGCCAGTTTGTTTACATTCCACTCAGATTTTTCCCTCTTATTGGTTCCAGCGTGATGTTATGTAGCCTAAAACCTTCCTCGATAAAGTATCCAACATAAAAATATTGTTTACTTTCTGAGACCAGCGAGTTCAAGCACACTCTTCAGCTTAATTATATTAGTACATATGAAAGAGCATATTAAATAACTAGCTGACCCGGCAAACGTTGTTTTGCCATATAAGTAATTTTTAAGTAAGAAAAATGTCAAGGGTGGACAACCTTTATCACTCAGGGGTATGAAAAATAGATGTTGGCCTATTCTCAGACCTACTCAATATGCTCATAAAATTTCATAAGAATCGGTCAAGCCGTTTCGGAGGAGTACGGGAACAAACATTGTGACATGAGAATTTTATCTATAAGATAATAAAACACGTAGAAATTATAATGGAAGACCAATAGAAGACAAATAAATTTTCGAATCCAATGCATTAAGAAGACATCACTTCCTGCCACACCCAAGTAGTATCTAGCTATATGACGGCAATATTGCAAAAACGGTTAACCCAATGCAAATATTTGGAGCAAATACAAACAGCCAATTCCCCGCCCACGTCATGGCCTAATTGCATAACTGCACGGTTCCCGACGAAAATTCGAATGCATTCTAACGAATTCATCGATGGCACGCAACTATTCCGAATGTAGGTAATATGTTCAGACCTGGTTTCAGTAGAAACAAGCTAGGCTGGCTATTCAAAGGGAAGCCATCACAAGCGGCCGTATTCATAGTGAGGTAATGCTGAAATTCCGGTGGTGGGGGGTGCTAAAAAACAAAGAGGGGAGAAATGTGGGCCAGGCCTGCAGTGGCCTGGTTAAGCGCCGCATCGCTAAAATAGAGCTACAGAATTTTGTGAACTATTGAGTTGGATATCTGTTAAAATAATTCTGAAAAAGAAAAGGGAATGCAACATTAAAATTTGCATGTCGTTTACCACATTAGATGCAGGCAAACAAATATTTAGTAAAGGTAAACCCAAAAGAGCTAAGTTTAGTGTTTACAGTGTTCATTATTTCTTGAATAACCAAGTTGAATAATATGAAAAACTGCATACAATATTTTTTCGAAAATAATTGTCTCCATGTAAGGCTATTGGGCTCATGACAAAATGTGGAGATCGTGGTTCTTAATAGAACATAGTTCCGTTGGATAGGGGATTGCTGCCTTGAATCATCTGATTGAACAAGAAGAATGCGGCTTTCGTGCTTAGGAGGACAGGAGTATAGCAAATGACTGTGATCCAAAAGGTCTTATTTCCCTTTTATACATTCCGAAGTTTAAACGGCAAGCCCGGATTTTGTAATGATTGCAACCGGAATGTAAAATTGGAATAAGAAGATCATTTACCGTCGTAAACAGATGCAATAATCAAGGATTCCTTAAAATTAAGTGCTTGGAGTGTATAACAGTAAGAGTTTCTTTTTTTATGAATGATGAATGGCGAAGAAATGGATCACGAGTGAGACTGCGCAACCAAGTTTATGCTTATACAAATAAGTCAACATGACAACTAGACTTTTATGACCTAAAATTCCACAAGAATATCACAGGCGAGTCAGGCACTCCTGTTCCCAGCTGTAAATTAATCGTAACATTTAGCATCAAGGTGCGTCCAGTTTATCCTGTCCCATTCGAATTTTAATGATGTAATAGTTCTAAAATGCAGTTGTAAATACCACAGATGACATCACCTGCGTCTGCGCGTGCGTCACTCCTTGGAACCTTACCCTGTCATTAAATATATTGCGATCGGGTATTAAACTGTAAACATGATTCGAGTTGACATGAGCGTTTTGCTTCATGCTGCAACATGTCACTTTAATCTAAACGTCTTGTTTCATTATTATTTATGTTTACTGGTATTTTCATGGCATTAAAATTAATTTAGCAATAAATGCCATTTTGCCGGGCGGAGGCGTTATTTCAGGGTGATGGGCGTAAATGCTAACCAGCATCAAGAAATTACTCAGGACCACAGAGATGTTTCTACAATTTACAATAAAACACAAACTTATTATAAAAAGTATATCTTAACAATTCCTGATCGTTTATTCTTAACGATAAAATCTAACAATGTTTTTGCTGAGACACTTTTACCATATTTAACTATAACTGACTATTCCGTGAAAATTTGCGAAGTGAAACGAGTGATTTTGCTTTGGCCAAGTTGTCAGCAATCGATGCCATGCTATATAAAAATACCTATCTCAGTTAAGAAGTCTGTCATTGCACTTTATACTGTTTAGACGTTTCTTGAGCCTACTTCATAGTAATCTGACTGATCAAACTATACCTTGATACTGGCTTTATTTGTTGTTTGAACTAATTACCTAATTTGTTTTTTAAAGCGTCGCCGCAAGTAACTGCCGTCGGCGGCTCTTTATAAACGTATTAAAGTAATACTATGGTTATTTTTAACTATATATAATTTCATGCAAATGTGGAACAGTTCACTTTGGACTAAAAACACCTCTAACAGCTTCTACGTAACTTGTGGCGTCATCAAAATATTATACTTACCGCCACAGATGACGTCAGCCAGGTTGGTCTGCACGCACTGATGCGTCACGGCTCCGTCTCGGACAGTCGTGATTTCTCCGTACAGCTGATGCAGAGCTTCCTGGTCGGACATCAGTATGGTTCTGGAGGATGGGCAGTCCTCGTCTATCCCGTTTGGGTGCCGCGAGGAAGACCGTGACCTGGAGCGACGGCGCCTGGAATACAAAGCGCTTTGAGTACGAAGATTTCTTTTGTAGTTGGAACTTGTTACATTATTAGTAACTTCACACCTCAGTACAAAATATCTGCGTTGCTAAGACAGTCAGGCACATGACGGAATATGACAAGGTTGTTAGGATCAAACAACGAATGATGCAAACTTTACATAGATCTTGGAAATAGTTTAATGAGTCGTGTATTATTGCCATTGTCGCAGAGAAGAATGTTTTGTACTTACCTAACAGAGGAGTGTGGATATTGCTAATATATATTGCAAAAAACGGGTGGATGTAAATGATATGGTATCGCCAAATTTCGTATGTTCTTGAAGAAATATGAATTAGTGACTATTGGTTGAAAATATAATCATAGTCATTCAAAGGATTATTTACTCTTTTCGTAGAAAACAGTGAGAACTCATATACTTTTATATAGAATCCATATATTTTCTGTTTTTCTGTCAACCGCTTCAGGTTTCCTGAGTGGTCCAGAGTTTTGTTTCAGAATTTTGCGCATGGATTATCTAGATCATTCTCGCTTAACTGTATGTAGCTTAGAGGTTGAATTAATGATTTAGAGTCCTATTACAAACCCAATCCTAATTGGCATGGTTTCTAAGCTTGAGCCTCTAAGCTGTTTCTAAGTTCTGGTATCAGCAACGATAAAACCCAACTCTCAGAATTTAGGTATTATAAATAGTTTTATCATAGTAGAACCTGGATTTTATGATCTTACTAGATGATGGTTACACTCATAAAATATTTAAAAAGTCTAGTTAAACGACTATTAAACGACTTCTGAAAGTTTAAGCCATAAAAACTTTTATAACCCGTTTTCTTTTTGCAATCATGTTTTTCGCCTTACTTCCTACAAAATAGTGAGCGGTAAGTTGTCTGTTACTATAATCTAGCAGAAATATAACAGATAGTAAATAAGTACAATAAAATCAATAGCATTGTTTTGTAGTTGCGTTCCAATTTATTTTGATGACTCTTCAAAATGTCTTGGTCAACTTGCACATTCTTTCTACCGGAGTAGTGTTGTAAACTAGCGTTTTGAAAGAAGATGGAAGTACATTTGAAATTGATTGATATTTCTATCAAAATGTTTATATTATGATATTATCATAATTGACGAACTTATTATCAGCCTATCTTTTAATAGCATTTGGTTTTAACCCTCAACGTAAAAGCGACGTGGTGTTGTAAGTTGGATGTGTCTGTATCTGTGTGTATGTGTGTATCTTAGCTACCGAACAGATTATTTTTTTGTTTGAAAAACGAATTAATCAGGATTGTTCTTAGCTGTGTTTAATAGATATCGGTCTAAAATAGATGCAGCCACAATGTTGGATTGCATATTTTGACAAAACATACATTTGGATACATACATTATGATAAATCCGAAATCCAAGATGCGCCTATATCAAGTTTCAGGGCTTAATTTATTTTATTACACTAAACACAGCAAAAGTTGCGGATGATAAACACTTGCAGATCGAAATATTTTTTTATGTCAACGAGATAAAGCACTATAAAAAGTTCAAAGTTTATAGAATGTGCTTTTTCGTGGTTTTAACCGGCGGTTTAATTGACCGGTATTAACAAGAATTTTGTCACAACACTAAAGAAGTTATTTGCTCCGATTAGATTTAAACTCATTACGTCATTTCAAATAGCATATGCCACAACGGTGAAGTCAAATTAGACGCAAAACTTTATGAAGCGGATCCTATGGTTTTTTGATCATTATCATCATTATAATCAATTAGTACCACCTATGATTATTCATACAAGCCACAAATAAGACGCTACAATCTTTCGGATCTTCTAAATTTAATTCTATTGAAGCATACTTAAATCATTTAAGATTCAACCTTGAATCCATATCAAAGCTTAGACGTTTGATCGATGACAGTAAGCGTCATACAATTTACGCACTTACTTAATCTTCCATTACCAATTTGTGCAAATAATGAATGAATTGCAGCATTAAAGACAACGTGAGGTAATTATGAATTGATATGACCTCACACTTTAAAATGCGCCCACGAATTCGACTTGAGTGAATGGAAGAAAAATTGCTTTTTGAGATCGAGGAAGGACAGAAGTAATGATGTCAGGTTAGTACATACCAAATTTCACGCCTACAGAAGGCAATTTAAACAGCCTTATCCAATAAGTAAATTGTTGGTACAGTAGTGTAAACAATGAAAGGTCAACAGTGTTGGACGGTCAGAAGACCACCACGATATTAGGTCTTATGCTTACGATATAAGTGTTGTACAAAGTCAAAAATATACCTACTGTGTGCTTGCTTGTGCTTTTACGTCTTTACGTAAATGTAAACTTTTATTAACCACATATTGCGTATAGATGTGCTTTTTCCATACTCGAGACTTATTAAATAAATAACAGCACACTAAGCTTAACTTACATCTTGGATTATGCTACAATACTTTTTTATGCTAAAATGCTAAAATACTTTGCTTCTAGAAATATTGTTTATAATGTTAAAAAAAAGTGTCTTTATAATATTTATATTGTTGTGAGTTCATGACTATATAAACAAACATATCACGCACTGAAAGATTTGTATATAGCGAGGATTTAACCCGCAATCACTGCCTCTTATAGTAAAAAACTAAGCTTTCTACCGTAGAGCTAAACTTGTCGATAGCTACAATTGAAATCGCTCTCTCCTGAAATTTGTAAATTATTTAGAATCCGAGAACTCTAATGTAATGTACTAAAAAGTAGGAACAAGACCTGGGAAAAAAGCTACCCCTCACAGACTCCACAGGAAAGAGAGAAATAAAAACAGGAAGATTAGACCGTCTAGTGCAATGTGAATGCACAAAACCGCACGCAAACTTTGTTACATCCCGAACTAATGGAGCACTAAAGCCCGACTGCAGTACTTTAGCTATTGCTACCATTATAGATATGTCCTGTATAAGAACTTTTGGAGCAATTTTGAAACTAAGTGGGCATAAAACTCATTGCAAAATGAAAACACGCATTGAAACAGTAAACTGCAATGGGAAAGGTTTACCTGTACCACTGTACCTAACTTATTCTACCAAAAAATATGTCCAAATTAATAAGTTGGCCAGATATTAGTAGACTATAAAAAAAATATGTAACGGCAAAAATTTGAGTACAAATAAAAAACAATTTAATGGTAGCATTGAGACTGGCACAATGAGCAAAAAAAATTTCACAACTTTTCACACATCTCTAATTCTCTAATATCAAATGAAGCACTTGTGTTACAGAAATCAGAAACAATTACGATACTACAACACCAGACTCAAGACAATAAAAAGTTCGTTTTCCCTACTGCCCTGATCCGAAAACCAACCCGGGGCCTTAAGGATGGCGCGACTTCAAAGTCCGGTCTGCTCGTCTTTCGGTTATGTTGGACGCACAGAACATTAAACATTTTTTTCTATGATCTGAGGTTGGACGACAGCAGTGGTAGCCCCAAAACTGTTTGGTACCTACGGAACAAAATATTCTACCTACATTGTGAAATGATGGCATCACAAGCTGGCAGATAAAATGTCATGATTTGAAGTAAGAAGAAGTAAGGCTAGAGGTTTTCAGAGCACCCATCCTGTTAAAGTAAAAATAATCAGCCAAAAAGGGAAATCGCTACGTAGTCACACGTAATTGGTCCATTGTATTCTAAAAATATGTAATAGGTACACAAACGTAAGTGTTACTGGCATCAAGTCTAAAAAAGTCGACCCGCCATTTTGGATAAACGCCGCAATGTCAAGTTTGGCGCCAAAATTGGAAGGTTTACTCATCAAAACGCGCCGGCCGAGTCGGGACAAGTCCATATGTGAATGTGAATCATCGAATGCACATTAATAAACATGGAATGGTTAAAGTGTGAACTGAGTTACTCAAGCAACGAGAGTAGGTTTAATTATTGCGATGGACAATGAAAAGTCCGCATTTTCAAGTTAAACTTATCCAAATCAGTTGGTTTTCAAACCTTACTATTTCATAAACTTATCTATCATAGCTCCTCCTTCAGTGAATCAAAGCTACTAGAAGTTTAAGCTAAAGTTTAAGATACTTTAAAGTACTGAGTCCATAATGGGATAAATTTGGTTATTGATGTTATGCAATTCACGTCCAACTATTCTCATTAGTTTAAATGATTTGTGAGTCTCATTTTCATATACATAATTTTACTCCGTTTCAAAACTAAAAGTGCATTTATAATATACTCGTACAAACGGCCGCCGCGACATTGATCTTATGAAAACTAACAATCCCAGTTTTTATTTCTTAAATTGAATGTTTTCTAACAATACATAATTGGTACACCTTCACACCATCAATAGGGCATACATTTTAAACTTCAAGTTTTTTTACTTAAAAAATATTTGAAATCTCTTACAACAAACTATCAGCCCTCCTTTTACTTTTATAGGGTTGAAATTTCATAAAATCAGTCTGCGCGAATGTTTAGATCCTATTACGCATTTATCAGGTAGGGTACCAGCCAAATTTTAAGTTAGTGGTGGGTGTTTGAGTGAGATTTCGTGAAAAATTGGTCAGACAGTCAGTCAGGTAGTCAGTGGTATTTCACTTTTATATAAATAGATAACCTCTAGCTATGCCCTGGAAAATTTAGATTTTAAATCTGAAAGTAAATAATTCATTTTGATACTTATATTTAGTTACGAGTATTGTTTGCTGTTGTTGCATTTTATTGACAAAATACTTCCGGTAATTTTGCTTTGTACGAGTTTAAATCAAACTATTGATCTACTTATAATCGACACTAATTTATAACTGTCATTTATATTATTTGGGCGGCAATAAATACTCGGTGACAGCGCAATTAACAATCCTGATTATTTAAGTGCAAAATAACATAAAGGTTAATTAGGTTTTAAGCACACTTATAAAGGTGATTTAATTAATGTGCAAATTCAACGATCGGATATAAAGATAAGTATGGATATCGACAAAAATAAAGCTAATTTCTTCTGGATTTATATCACAATTGAGCGTGATTTAAAATTTGAAATCGTAATTTGTGAGACTCTGCCTTTTTTTAATCTTACTTGCGTGGCTAAACGATATTATTACATTTTTACCTTTAGTGTACTAAACTTATAACTAGAGTTTAAGGTACCCGGCCAGCCTAGGACTACCGTTGACCGAACCGAGATTCCATCAACGGTAGCCTAGGCAACACTTACTCAGGAGTGACTATGAAGAAGCCCCGCGAGGTCTGATATATCTTCCTCTCCTGCATCAGCTGGGCCAGCGTGTCGTACACCATCTCTTGCGACGGGGTCTGCATTGAAGGGAACTTCGAAGAAAGTGACGTTCGTATGCTCTCCAGAGTTGCTGCTTGCCCCTGGAAAGATAATCAATGGTAAGACTAGTAAAAGGAAACGTAGGGTGAGTATGTGTAATGTCGCAAGCTCATGAATACACCGTAAATTTTTTTTTAAGCAGTAGTACAGCTGGGAGGATCGCTCTTCATAATCTTCCATTTATGAAGAGTAACAACTGTATATCAATGAAGTCAGCAAAGAATAAATATTCTGTGTATTCCAATGAAGACAAAATAATAATAATATTTATAAATTCGTTAGACAATCACGCTGATCAACTAATCTCAAACTAAGGTTCTCCATTAGCACTTGTACAAAATCATAATAATATTACACAACAGATAATAACTGTGGACTACCTTATGACAACTTACTACAAATAGACCTATGTATTTGAGAAAGCTAAGTTGAATATTCGATTCAATTTGAAAGAGTTTTCATTATTAAATTATCAAGGAAACGCAGTCATTTCGGCAAGTAGAAATTTGAATAAGTCTTACACGGTAGTACTAGATAATAAATTATATTGAAAATTAAATAGTTACTAAGCTCTAAGGTCAATCAGTTAAACAATTGTTTAATGGTTCAATAAATTATGCTCAGTGTGTTTTGATTTATCTTAATAACGATATTTTATCGATGTTATTTATTATGTATTCCGGGCAAACATTAGTCAATAAGAAGCAAGGTGCAGCTTTGGTCAAAGACAAATCTATTGTTGATGTGATTCTTATCGCGAAATACAATCATTCATGTTGAATGCTAAATGTCACTGCAAGCCTCCGAAACCGAAGGTCAGTGAATTATTCGCGGATGAAGATATCCTGTTTAACTGATCCATATTGATTGATTTTATCTGCCACTATTAAGTAAGGCAAGTACCCATTGTGTGGTTTGGCAATATATTATTGCGATTCTAAATATTGAAGCTGGACTCTCAAATCGTGACTGTCGAAATTTTGTTTACGTCTTTTGAGCTTGGGATATGTCTATAAACTTTAAGTTTATCACCTGATCTCTGTGTTTGGCACTGTGTACTACAGGTCGTCTTTTAATGGAGGTTGTTAAAACCTACACAGGATTACCATTTATCTTTAAAGAGTTTAATCTATCTTATTTTTTTGGGGAAAAACATTGATACATTACCGTCACCCGAGAGAGGTGACGGCGTGTGTGGGACTCCCAATCCTGTAGCAATCCGACAAGCGTGTAGGTACAATCCGAATTAATAAACCATTTAATAGCTAAACGAAAGAGAGTACGCAAAAGCATGCTTAAACAATATGCTTTTCAAAGCGCCGGAAATATTAAATCTTCTAAATGCCCAATTTGTCACTAAAATTAGAAAATTGTTATTGATCGAACTAGTCTTATCTCCGGCCACTTTAAATGAACATCCCATCGACCTTCAGCTTACAGATTCTGGTGGGTAATTTGGGTAAATTGTGAAACCTAGCTCGATTAATGCGTGAGATCGCAGTATCTTGTAGGTATTAGTTGTGCGTTTATTGCTACTGGTTTCTTCCAATCGTTTTGCATGCAATGTGGATATAAAAGCTATTAACGTAATAAATGGCTAAACGCACTTAATTTTCGAACTGGTTCAAATTTAACTTTGTGGATAGAAAGTCTGTATCCTGCATTAGATGAAAACAATACGATGTGCAGATTTTGCTAATTTCTTTGTAATGGACCAGCACTCGGCATTGTGATTGGCAAATTGTATTAAAATTATTAATAAAATTTTTATGAAATATAATTACAGTTACATTTTAAGTACCGATAGACACTACTGTTCTTAAAAGCAGTTGTATGAGGCTTTGCCTATTTTTATACACTATTTTGAATTGTTTAATAAATTAATAATAATTCATAAAAAAAGACAACGACTGGTAGTTCATATCGAGTTAAATTACAAATCCTGTGACCTATTTAATAAACGTGAGAAATACCATTCAAATTGGTCCTGCCGCATAGGTTAAATGAAACACACATACAAGAATATTTTATTAAGATTTGCAGTTTCTCGTCTGCAATACCTTTAGTTAAATTGCAGCGAGTTTTCAAAGGTTATTTTTCAAACAATATATTTTATGACGTAACGAAGATTCTTTAAATGTTCCAATTTTTAGAGCAAAAAGTCACTACAATGATACCGGTCAATCCTCTTCAAAGTAAATGATTACCTATGACTTGATTGTGAGTTATTCTAATCCATTATTAAATAGGCTTCAATTGAATGAACAAATCAATGCCCATTTAATTATAATGTACCAGCTAATCTCAGTCAACATCAGGTGTGCTGGTCGCGTTGTAAACAGTTCAAATTCAGTATTGGTGCAATGTTTCTCACGAAAATCGTTTTGAAATCGATACTGCGGTAAATTTAATCAATTTAATTAGCATAGTAACACTAACAGCAGAAAGGGGGAATTATTTAAAGGCGCTTACTACAGTCATCTAGCCCTTAAAACTAAATTTTGCGAACTACATTGCTCATGAAGTTTTTTCATGCAACAATATTTGACAAGAGTTTTAAGAGGTAAATCAACTTTAAAAATTACCGACTTAAGAATTTTTGTCACCATCTTAGTTTTATACCTACAAATAAAAATATTCCACAAATTCCTTAAATTCAATATAAGGTAAGGTAAGTATTTGATAAAATATTTGAGTAACTGGATTTCAGCACTTTTAACATTTTAAATTAAAGTACCGGTTAATAATTATCGTAAAAGCCTTATTCGGTCGCAGTTAGTAAAATATAATCTTAAAGCCTTTTATGGTTTATGTTCATTAAACAAAAAACGCTACATAGATAAGAAGTCATATTGAGTTTTGAACATATGAACTTATTACAGATAGCTATAGTCAAGAAATACGGATATGTATAGTTAAATTTACCCCTATGAGTAAAATATTCTTAGTCAATGATTAACTTAATTCCAAAGCTTAGGAAGTCAAATCTAGATAGATCGGCGTTGTTGTGTTCCTGCATGTTAGTAAGGTTTCCAGAGTTCTTGGTGGATGCTACATTAGTAGTAGGGGTTCAGCCTTCAAGGTAAGGGCGACAAGTCTAGTAACAGTTTTACTATGCTATACTTTTCGCCCTTAAGCTAGGAACTCATTACCACTTAACATGAGGTGGGATGAGGTCAATTTTGAAGAGCGGTATAAAAAAATATATATATTGTATTACATACTAGCAGCTTCACACGCTTATACCCGAATTTTTCACGTCTTCGCAAAGTGATTTTATTTGCCTAAAACCTTTACCGATAAATTGACTATCCAACACCAAAAAAAAATGTTCAATTTGAATCAGTAGTTTGAAATAAGCACGTTCAAACAAACAAAGTCTTCAGCTTTATAATATTAGTATGAATATTAGTTAATCGTCAATTATAAATATTAAATAAATAAATAATTGTTGCACATAGCTTTAATTTTAGTTGCATTTAATGTTGTACTAGTAATAGTGTAAACAAATGTTGGTGAATAAATAAATAAATTATAAATTGGCGCTAGTATATAGTATTAAAAGACTAGTGATTTCAAATAGTCTCAAGTCGTCGATAATTCTGCCCACCTGGACGGGTCCGAGTTCTAGTTTACCTAGTTTTAATTTATTTCAACTATGAAGCCACGGCGACCAAGATAAATTAAAACAAGTGTTTACGATGTCTAATGGACTATCGAACGATTTGAAATTCTAGGTTCTGGGTTAATTTGTATCGATGACATCGATGTAGAATATTTGTAGAATTACGATAACTTATCCTTACTTTAATATTTACTCGAATGATCTTTAGTCCATTTAAAATACCAACATTAAAAAAAACTTAACAGCATTTTATTTCACACTTGATTAAAACTTAAAAATGTCTTGAAACTCTGGAAATTAACTCAACCCCATTAGTTAACGTTGAATCTGATGATTTTAACTGATTTCTTTACGTCTATTTAGATTTATTTATTTATGCACGTATGTGCAAAAGCTATATTTTTTATTAGATTCTTTGCCAAATTAAATTGCAGTAAATGAATGAACTGTAAAATACAAATAATATTAGATATTTATCTTCAGATTCACTCTTTTTTTCTTTATATACCTACAGTAAAAAGAAAGAGAGGATGCATAGAATTCGTTATTGAATGACAATTATATCATTGTAAATTACTTCTTTATCCGACCACTCAAAAAACTTCACGAATCAAATATGACGCCATGCCAGGACAATAGAACAACCTGCAGGTAAATTTGCATTCATTAAATATAGTGCCCCAATTCTGTCATTTCTTGACAATTATGCACGCGCTATGCAAATTTCTTTTGTCACATTCCTGCCCACATTAGGTATTTAGGCAGACCTGTCTGTGAATTCCATGTTAAGATTGCGCAAACAGGGCAACGTTGCCTTATAATATTAGTTTCTTAAAAATAACATTAGCTAAATTAAGTAAATTTAATGACATGATGAATATGAATGTAATTGAATGGGAAATGAAAGAAGCAAATTAGGTATAATCCAAATATATTAGCCAAATAAAATTAATTTATCACACACACGTCTTGCACATCGTCGTTCGTCGTTCAAATCTAACTCTAACATTCTCACCATTCGGATATTCAAACGTACATGCATCCCACATGAATATACTTTTTTATACAAGTATGCTAGAAGCATATTTTATCGAAATTGAACTTTATCCCGAAATAGAATAACTCAGTTTCTTGCCGCGATTATCTTGGTAGTTATAGGTTCCTAAACGTTTATAGAGTCACTTTTTATTCGTATCAACGACTAGCAGTTTCCCGCCCGCTTTAATTTGGGATAAAAAATATCCTATTAGTTAACGTAGTATGTCCTTTCTCTCCCTACTCAATTTTCAGTTGAAATACGTTCAGTGGTTTTTGCTTGAAAGAGTAATAAAAAAAACACAAATTCTTACAAAGTTTATAACATTAGCAGGATTCAAACGTTTTACTGATATAATCCACATTGGTACGTCAATCTTACATTGACTTGACACCATCTTCACTTATACTTATGTTTATGACTGACGACCAGTTTCTTGTTATAAGTTGTCCAGTAGTTGAGGATTCATTATAATTATTTCAGCCAAAAGATTTCCACTACGTTTTAGTTTAATTAAAAGTGTTTTAGCTTAAGCTTAAACCTTGTTTCTTATCTTTTCTTTCTTTTACTACTGAATCTATTATTTCCAAATCTTTCATGTCCCCTGTCACTGTGACAAGAGCATCTGATTCTATCCATCCTGTGGGAAGCCGTCTTGTCCTGCAGTACGTAGCCACTATTATACGAATCGACCTGGTTAGAATATTTTTTTTTTTCAAAATTTAGATTCGTGAAAACCAAGCCACATTTATAGACACACATTCTTATTATTATAGCAGCCATAAACTAAATATCTGTATAACTCAAGGGTTGTCTGTAGATAATGCTCCGAGCGTACTCCTTTTGTACTTTTTTTTGTGCAATGAAGTCTATAAATAAATAAAATTTGGTGACTTGTACAACAGGCTCTACATCGTACCTCAGACAGTCTCTTATAATCTTACGGTAGGACCAATGAAACTTTATTTTAATACTTATAATGTAACATAGGTACAGTCAGCATCATTAGTTTGTATACACCTCAATACCTTGTCACATTAAAGCTCGTAAGCAAATAGTACGTCATCGCGTCAGTTAACGTAATGTGACAAGGTACTGAGTTGTATACGAACTAATGACGCTGACTGTACCTATGTATATTGTTAGAGAGTAATAAATTGTTAAATGAAATAAATTTGGCAAGCGTAGTGATTAAGCCAGTATCCATTGTGGTAATGATGACAAATCATAGATGATATAACTCTGTCGCGGGACATATTTATGGCTGATCTTTACTTTTGTACTTAACAATCAACAAACAATCGAAATTAATTTAAAGATCTGTCTTCTGATTTACGCTAAAATACAAAACACAGTTACAACGGTAAAATATCTCAGTTGGCAATACCGAATCAAGGCTTGCTCAATACCAGTTTGACATATCGATCCTACGCATACTCGATTGTTTTTACCGATTACAAATATTCGTGGCATTGATTTGTGATTGTCTCATTGAAGATTAGTTGATCTGTAAGCCTACTGATCCAGTTTTCTGTTTCGTGTTACAATAGTGACAGGTGTGATTGATTAATTTAAAGTATCTTCAACAAGCGTGCTAAATTTCATTGGCCTCTTAATTAGAGAGCAAATAAAAATAAGACCAGATCAGATTTCAAGTAAGATTTGAAATCTAAGCTTGATCACAATAATGAAGGTTGTGATGATGAAATTGGTTGATGATGCAGTTAGTTATAGTTTTGTATTTTTTAGTGATGTAGGCTGAAAATACAGGATTAAATGTAACCTTTTGTGTCCAAACCTCATTTTCGAGTTTTATGTTACATGTGGTATTCATATGGAAAATAGAAAATGAAGAAAGAAAATACATTTATGGAAAACGAACTTGCTTATATTATAGCCTTGGGTCTGGGTGTTGTGGCTTCTTGTTTCTGATTTCTGTAACACAAGTGTTTTAGCTTCTTATAGAATAGAATTTGAGAAATGTATGTTGTCCAATATGTATTCATTTATTTCCAACCAACCAAGTCCTTTTAAGGTAATTGGATGATCTCAACAAGATTGGCCATCTAAATAGGTCAGTGACGACATTATATTAGTGCCACTCCTTAATTGTAATCTAGATTAATGCAAAGTGAATCATAATTGAGATTAATGACATTAAATAAGTACTGTCTTCTAGCGACAGGTCTATCAATCCAGTTGCTAGGGTTTTGTCTTTTCTTTTTTATTTATTTCTGATAGCATCGTAGTTCGACCAGGATTTTTCAACCTTTGTTTCTAATCTCATGTTGAACATAACCATCAAATCAACATTGTTCAATTTCTGGTTTTACCATCTTAACAAATATTTTTATTTAAATACTTACCAAACTTCTAATTATTTCATTGAATATTTCACCAAACCGTGAAGTGCTTCAAAATGAATATCAAAGCAAAGTTTCTTCAAGAACGTAACCTACTCGTTTGTAGAAAGAAAACGTAAGGAGGAAACCACCATAGTTATTAGTTGACACGCGTGTGAAATAGAAAAGGCAACGGGAAATCACTCTATTACGAGTCGCTAAGAGAGCTGTGTCTTCATTTCACATAATTATAACCCTTAGCATTAAGACATTGCTAAAGTAAAAGGCAATGCCACGGTGAAGAGTGAATGTTAAAATAATACATGGTAATGCTTCCAGATAGGAAAAAAGAACCTATTTATTTATTACTCGAGACAAGTATTTTTCAATTGTTAGGTTAGAAATACCAGTCAAATAAGTACTCGTATAAACGAGTAATTTTAATGTTTTAATCATAATAATATTTAATGCTGTTCTTTATTCTCATAATTTTATGTTCTTGTTAAATTTTATCTCACCATTGAAAAATAGTTCCTACTTACTAAAGTATTTAATGTGACAAGCTACATAAGTAGCTTATTTTGATAGAACAATTGAAACTGATGGTAACAAAAAATAAAAATCTAGTGATTAGGGGCTTAAGGTTCATTGTAATCAACACTTATTTTTATTTTATTTTATTTATTAGGATATCCAACAGCAATACCATGAATTTACATAAAAAACCAAACATGATACATAAATCTAAGCCAATAACAGGATACCACAACATGGCTTACGTAAATTAGAAATTTTGTTAATCGAGAGGTATAATGTAGGTAAGAAGTAAAAAAAAGTAAAAAGTGTGTTCGTGCCAGTCACGCTTATTTTAAGTAACTAATTTTAACTAATCAGATACATGCATACTTTGAAGCCTCTATCGAATCCGATATTTTGCTATTGCGCATGAAAACGACTGCTTAATTGACAAACTATTGACAGATATATTAAAAATCGCAAGTTACGTAATATTTGTTTGGTCCAACTAAATTTTTAATCGAAACCTGAATTTAAATAATTAAATACTTAACATTATGAATCACGTTCCTTGTTCTAATTGTTAGTTAGTTCTAAATGGTAAGTAGCTTAATAACTTGTGTTACAGAAATTAGAAAAAGCAAACTAGAGGACATCTTTGATGAAACAACAATGAACATTACTCGGATATCTACTGAGACAGGTCGAACATTGCGATAAGTGTATTCTTGATTACTTTATATTGATTAATTTGTCTTCATCATTACTAGAAAGTAATCTAATAAGTGTATTTAGGTGTACCCCGTTCCACTTAACACACAAAAAATGTGCAAGTTTTTATTCCACGCAAAAATGTCAATGCCACCTTTTGTGCCTTGCATAACAGTTACAAGCCGTTGATAAATAAACTTGTAATTTGCTCTAACTAATGCAGACGTTGATGGATACAGCTGCTGTGATTTATCGCGTCTTGAGCCGATGTGGCGAAATTAATTAAGCTACCATTGCGCCGGTCATTAAGGCTGATCTCATGCTGCAAACATTCGGGGATATGCAAAGCGAAAAAGGAAGAAGGAATTTTGAAACGTTGGACGTGAGTTGGGAGCGAGAGCGATTTACTGCATTAAAGTTAATTAACAAACCGATAAAACATAATTTTTTCCAGGGCTTTCCGCTACTGACTTTGGGATCAGGTCTATGTATTCGTCTATCTGATCATATTTATAAGGCGAGTGGACGAGGATTCGCAAAGAAATGTACTTTCGGGTTATGAGACGCCTGTATCCAGGATGGAGTTGATACGGAGTCGTGAGAAATGTATTTTGTAGCTCGTCTCCTCTCCGCTCCAGAACTTAACTACAAATCATCGTCCTTTCTATATAGTTACGACGACATGTAAACAGCATATTAGAGGTTAAGAGAGTATTTGTTGTCTTGTTTGATATCACATTTCTCTTAAAAGGTCATTTTGAGCTTAAATTATGTACATCATTTTGTCTTTGTGAAAAAATTAGAGAAATCAGATTTAAAAAGGGTTTGTTTTTGTTATGTAGTTAGTTAGTTATCTACATAACACTATGTATCTTAAACATTTTTCAAAATGAAATAAAATTACTGTTTCGATTCTTTTAAAATGTACGGGATTGACTTATCACTTAGTGTAGTGATAAAATCTTGATATAGACATCCATAAATTTCAAACATGTTGAAACGATATACAAATTAGTATACTGCTACTTGTCTAAAGTCTTCTGAAAAGATCATAACACTGAAAAAATCTACCTCATTAAAGACACTTTAGTCACTATAATCAATCGAAAGTAGTTCGACACAAACAGTTACGCATCAGCTATTCAGGGCAAATAATAAAGTCATTTGGACCACATCACAGACGTCCGCGAAACAGGTTCGCACATCGTCTTTTTATTTTTCCACATTTCATGGCCAATACCCATCATTCCGGCACAGAGGTGGACTATATCGACCGTATCGACTCTTAACGATCACCTTTCGTAACAGTTCAGGTAATGAATGCTTTTAATTTTTGCCAAAGCTTTTATGCAGGTAGGTCAGGCCAAAAATTAGGACTTATATATTAAAGACACGGTCATTTTACATTCTAAATATTGTTATTATAGCCAGATAAGTGATCTAAAAATGGTTTTCATTTGCATATCTCTTCAAATAGCTAAAAGTAATCCAAGTTACTTTGGTAAGAAATTATTATTTGAACAAAGAAGTTCTAATTGTAAGGTATCAAGGCATCAATATTGGACAACTTAGAGCACTTTGGGCATCACATAGATTGCTTAGATTCTATGGTAAAGTTATTTAGAAACCGAAAAACAGTTATAAATAAATAAATATTGGACAACATCACATACATTGCTCTGATTCAATGGTAAGTAGCTAAAGCACTTGTGTTACAGAAATCAGAAACAACGACGATACCACAACACCCAGACCCGAGACCATACAGAAAAGTTCGTTTCCCATATTGACCCGACCGGGAATCGAACCCGGAACCTCTGAGATGGCGCGACGCCAAAGTCCGGCACGCTCGCCTCTCGGCCACGGAGGTCGTCATGTTGCAATATAAGAAGAACTGTTACTTTTTGCCATAATGAGCATAATTAAAAAAAATGTGACTTCTTAGCCATAATATCGATAGAAGACGCCGCCGTATTTAATGTATGGTTACGTCACATAGACGATAAGGCGCTTCCAGCTATACCTCATTTATTAAAACAAATCATGTAATAAAGTAGGTAATTATGAAGGAACAGATGAAATACAGACATGTTGGTAAACACACATAAAAGCAGCATAGGTACTGGTCAAAATTATAAGTCCTTCATTTACATCACTGTTTCCGTAATAGGATGAGACTGGGTAAAAAACAATGATTTTATTTAAAGTTGTCTGTAAATTATATATATTTTTAATACAATTAAAACGTATTTTTTTGCGTCAGCCAATAAATAAAAATGTATGCACCCTTCCACTGAATCTAATTTTTATGATCTCCGAAGCCTAGTGGCGAGCTGGCCGAACTTTGGCGTCGCGCCATCTCTGAGGTTCCGACTTCGATCCCCGGTCGGATCAATATGGGAAACGAACTTTTCTGTATTGTCTCGGGTCTGGGTGTTGTGGTACCGTCGTTGCTTCTGATTTCTGTTATACAAGTCCTTTAGCTACATACCACAGAATCAGAGCAATGTATGTGAGGTTGTCCAATATTTATTTTTTTATTTATAAGTACCTCGGCATCCTAACTTAGACTCCCAGTACTCAAAACAAACAAATTGAAAGGCCAGGTCAATATGGGAAATAATATGACGTGTCTATTTGCTTTTGGTAATCTAACTGTTACACCAAACCGAGCTTTTTAGTCATCTATAGGCTATTAGGCAGTCTCAGCACTTTTTTTTTGTCCATATCATTCATCACAATCCCCAAAACCAGCAAATACCAAACCAAAGTTCTCTAATAAAGACAGTTATGTATTTGAAGTATTTTCTGAATTGGGTGAAAGCAATCCGCGTACATCTGAGAGATCGGATCGGAATCAATTGTGTTCCGACCCCGTTCACAGGCGTATTGTCTTTCTTTACGTCTCTAGATTGTTTGATAACATTTTTCGGTAATTAGGCTAATGACGCTGGAGTTGTTTTTAGCTTTAATTCTGTTGATTTTGCCCTTTCTTTATTAAATCGGAAACATATCTGTGGTTTTCGTTTCGTAATCATTTACTCAATTTTGGTGTTCACCAAACAGTAAGTAATCGACCCCTTTACTCACAAATATCGGGTCACGATTCCAATACAATTTTTTTTTATTTTTATTTCGTCCAATCGTTTATAAATAAATAAATATTGAATAAGATTACATACAATGAACTGATTCTATGGTAAGTAGCTAAAGCACTTGTGATACAAATCAGAAACAATAAAACATCACAAAACGCTGACCAATATAGAAAAGTTCGTTTTCCATATTCACCTGACTGGGAATTGAACCCGGCACCTCAGAAATCGAAATCTAGCCCGCTCCCTTCACGGCTACTGTGGTTGTTTGCATAAAAAGAAACAGACAAAACATAGTTCCCCATTGGAATTCGAATATTAGGGTAGGACTACAATATTGACTTCTTATCGTATAAATACTTTTTTAAATTTTGACTACATCCATCAAATATTTACGACAACCCTTGCAATTGATATGTTGTAAAACGTGAGTATAGTTACAATTTCACATTTTGTTGGCTTTAAACCGATTTGGTTCGATGAGTTTCTTTTGAAATTTAAGACGCAGTGGTGAAATTTATTCGTCAAATTTCTCTTTAATTTACTTACCTGTGACGTAAGGTCCATAATGCAGTCACATAGCGCCTCTGGGAGCGGAGTGAACTGGCCTTGGTAGGCGGGCGTCACTATGCAGTCTTCAATATCACCTGAAACAAACAAACAACTCTTTAGAATATATTATTTCAGGCCAGATATAAACATGAACTTTTTTTTTTTTATATTGCACTTCAAGATTGACCTCATCCCACCTGGTGTTAAGTGGTAATGAGGTCCTAGCTTAAGGGTGAGAAGTACAGAATAATACAGCTGTTACTGGACTTGTCGCCCTTACCTTGAAGGCTTGACCCCTGCTGCTAACGTAGCACCCTCCAGGAGCTCTGGAAACCCTACTCACACGCGGGAACATAACAACACATAAGTGATTGTTATTTGGCTGCGGTCTTCTGTAAGGTGGAGGTATTTTACCAGTCGGGCTGCTCCAGTTCGAACGATAAATCGCTATGCCCTACCTCTCTTAAACGTGATAATATCATTAATACTTCTGCATTCTTTTTGTTCTGTGATAAAAACGCAAATAAAACAAAACACATACGTCTGTCTTTTTTTCTAATCACTCAATGTTTCTAAATTTAAACAGTTGTCATCTTTTATTTCGATACTCTTTTGTTTTTGCATTTAATATATCACCTTAAAATGTAGGCAGGTACATAAACATTAAAATTTCTCGTATTTCATTTTCCTTAATTTTAGAGTTAACAGGATTTATGTATTTTGTAAGTTCATTACACGCGCTGTTATTGAATATTCGGAAGTTTTAATACTTAAAACAGCAAATTTTTTTTACTAATCTAATTGATTTTTTAATCTAATTTCAGATACAATTACAATGATTTTCAAAAGAATCAATTTCGATTTGTGTTTTTCAGTCTGTATCACAATAAAGTAGGTTTGTGAAGTTATAAAGCTTGTCTGCTAAATAACAAAGTTCCGATACCCTACGATAATTACCTTCAGCACGCTCAGCATAAATTAAAGAAGGTAAACGTCAAGTTTTACGTGGTACGCTAATATAACTTTCAAACTATCTTACACTGTTCTATTATCGTTTTAGTTCGTGCTATGGATACAGACTAAATACTACGGCTGACTATCACTGCCATGAAACGTCACATCATTGTAACGGAAGTTCCAAAACAAGTGCGTATTTAAAATTTCAGTCCATAGGTGTTCGGAAAGGTATGTAGACTGAACGGGAGTCGCGCCCAGGGAGCTAGCGGCGCGCAACCATAAATTGTTTCATAATGCAGTCGCGCGGGTCCCGAGGGAGAGTTGGACGGCATCCAACACTACTGCTGGTCTAAGTCAGGAGCGACGGGAATTGGTAAATTTGGTAACCGTTGGTTCTGTTTTTATTTATTTTATTTACAAATTGCTCTCTAACATAAAACAAACTTTTAGTTTTTAAGAAACTACATGTAACATCATTACTTACTTATGGAGTGCAATAAATAATATTAATATGAATATAAAATGCTACGGTGGTAGACAAGCGTTTAGTATTATGTGGACAAAAAACTGTAGATAGATAGATATACTTTATTGCACAAAATTTTTACAGAAATAGGTTTTACAGAAAAATTATAGTACAATTTAGGCGGTCTTATCGCTAGAAAGCGATCTCTTCCAGACAACCTTAAGGTAGAGGAAATAGTAGATGGCGAGAAATGGGTACGTATGTACTGTAGTACTTTTTAAGTAGCTTAAAGTATGGTTTATATATTAATTTTGACGATGTATATGTGTTATCTATAACTTAAATGAATATGGACACCATTTATGGCTAGAAAGTGTAACTTTCAGCCGAGGTCACTTTTCCAAGAAGGTTTTAATCTGGATACCTTTAAGACCCAAGGTAAACAGACACCTTCTAGGCGTGTATCCATCTACGCCTTTCATGAAGCTTGTTTTCGGTTAAATATGAGATCCAAAACCAGTAATTAAAGGCATTGGACTTGGGTCCTAGATTATATTTGGTGAGCAAAGTATGTCTCCAATCTTGAAATACACATAGGTAGCTCGGGATTATGACAGTAAGCATTTCGTCGCTGCGCATGCAAAACCGCGTAAGGAGAGTTCGTAAATACCGCGTATAGGCTTTTGTACTATTTCGTTTAGGAAGTGAAAAAAACTGGATATATTAATTAGTTTACTATATCACATAAGCCGAATTATGTGGTAACTTTAAGGTGAATTGCTTTATTCGAATATAATGTAAATTGATCCATAAGTCGTTTACAAGGCGCGATATTTCAATGCCGCGCCTTTTGCAGTTACCTACGCGATTTTGCACGCGCGTCGACAATTTGACAAACGCTGTGATTGATAATACCCGTTATAAGGTATAATGATGACTTTATTACAACGTTGAAAGCCATTGTTCTGCAATAGGACATTAGTAGACTGACTTTGTATTTATTTGTGGTGTTAAGTACAGAATAAAGTTAAGTGTTCATTGGTTAAGTTTGTGAACATTGGAAATGGAGCAATTAAGAGAAGTCAACCGCTTCAGTTCCTATCTTACGCCAGGAATGGGGATGAATGTGGGCAGTTTGGTGCATTCCCACTGTCGCCATAATGCTGCTATGATTCCGTGCCTGATCCGAGGCAACTTATGATCTGACGTCAGCCATTTTGAGCCGGAATTAGTAAACAACAGTAAACAAAGCGGACACTTCCGTAACTGTCGTGAGTTTGTTGAAACGAGAACTTGGCTCTGGTAGTGTATCGCATAAAAATACAACCATTAAAGCAATGACCAGTAATAATAATGAATAGTTCTCTTCGATCGCTAATACATAAGTCATAGTCATGAATTAGTCAAATGCTGAATGCATTTACTTTATTTATCTAATTGGTTTGTTAATATAAATATAAATACATAAATAAAAATATACGTTATCTTTTTATTTATGTATTTATCTTTAATATGAAAACATATTGCTGAATGTATTGCTAAGCGCAAATCTCGAGAAGGGCTGAACTGATTTCGCTATTTATTTTTTAGAACATTTCTTGAAGTTTGAAGGGCCTCTAGCATATATAATAATACTATTGCCCATGAACCAAGGGTGGACTGGTAGAGAATGCTTCTAGAATTAAATCAACCCGACGGATTTTTTTGAGTAAAATAACAAACCACTGTTTTACCTTCAACTATTATGCTACCTACAAGATGTTCATGTCACGATAGCAACCACTGTTTAGAACTAGGCCGAAGAAAAGCTAGACACGCCTAAGTCCAGTATTGGATGGGTGACCATTCCAAATGCTTAGTCTTAGTTCTATTTATCGCGCGCATATTCGTGCTTTGGAATGCACCTACTAAATTTCCAGGTGGCACGGGAAAAGTAATGAATTATGTGGTAGTATCTAATAGGTACCTATCCAAGATTTTGGTAGACTAAATAGTGTAGTCGTATACTAAATCGTTAACAATGCCGTTCGTTTGAGCTTTTATCCAAGCTCTGACATTATTGGCCAATGTTCATAAAACTAGCGCTGCTGAATATTATATTCATCGTCAACTTTTACGCCGGTCATACAAATTACATAATGTAAAAATGGCTCCGCGCCAATTTTCCCGCAAATTTTCGCACTAATGAAAACGTGTTAAAACGAGAATTTCCCTGTCGCCCAGTTATGAAGCTAAATTAAAATTATCTAGGGCATAGCGGCTCATTCAGCCTGACTCCATTGTGTGTGAAAGCCGGCACAGAACCGTCTGTTCGCTATGATAAGCCCAACCAACTCTATTTGACAATTAAAGTTTGTTCAAACCGGACGTTTGAAATTTGGGCCATTGCTTTTAAAATATGAACGGTCAAAAGCACATCACGATATATCCTCAGTTTGACATTAGTAGGTACTTCGGCTCACGACATGAGAATGGTACGAAGTACTATCTTACTTTACTCTCATAATTATGGGACTGCATATAGACACGACCCAAATGTGATCGGGTGCTCGGGAATATTTACACAGCATGGAACATTTTTAATTATCAGACATTTCAGGTGAGCACCCAAAGTCACAGATGCTGCTTCCGCGGGAATCAAACCCACGATCTCTAGATTACGACCTTAAAGTCGTTATCACTAGACTACAGAGCTAGTCATAAACAAAACGGGAAAAATTTAAGTTGAAAACTATTCAAAGGATCAAGTTTTCCACATATTCATAAGCTTGAAATAACAATAACCGTTACTAAATCCTAAGCAAGGAGTCATTCATTATCTAAAAGTATTATGAAAACAAACTTCAACAATGCAATTATCGTTTAAAATATATGACATCTATGACTGTAAACCATGATTAATATTCCACTTTATACAAGATAGAGATGAAAATGTTCGAGTACGTATCGATAAACAATCGATATCAGGTATTAGAGCTTTGGTTTCTCATTCGTAATATATAAATTTGTACAGCGAAAACCCTAATGATATTAACATCCAAAAACTGATTTAAAATATATTAATATTGAAATAAAAATGAAGTAAATATGAAAGGTAGGTATATAACATATTTTAACAGGTTATTGCGATACTTACTACCTATAAATTATAAATATCGATTAAAACACATTTATGTTCTGAAACTACTGATGAGATTATTCGGTACCCGTACTTGCTTAACAATTAATATAATACATACAAATTTGAGTTGCACTGGTAAATGGCAATGATTATATTCTAACAATTACTACTACGAGTATATTTTTTATATTACGCACATTTTTTCGATATCGACAAAATATTATAGTACGGTTATCGATGGTACTTCGACATCGGCATGATTCCCAGCCTACTCTTAGCCTATACAACAAAGCTAATGGGTCCTATAACGATATCACTTGAGAGTACACCAGGAAGCTCACGTAGGCTACTAATGGTTGAAGCGGGCCGATGTTGAGTTACCGAATGCCTAGTGTCGCCTCCACAAAAATCTATCGATATTTTATCGACATAATCGAGATATATTGATTGTCGTCTATTTCTTGTGGTGGCCGTCTTTTTGAGAGAATTGGGCGTAGTTGAGGCGCTGTCATGTTTTGACGCAAAATACAGCTGCCTAACTAAGTAAACACATTTAAATACATACATTTGCTTAAACAACCATATAGCGACGTAGGTTTTAATTAAACGAACAGTTTTTGTTAGAACCGTACAACAAACGTAAAACGGACTTTTGATATTACGAACGTTATTGAACTATTCGTTCAAGCATCGACTGCTGAGCGATCGGTTTGTGCGGGCACCCTATTCCCAATAGACGTTTACTAACAGACAATGGTAGTAAATTAACCTAACTGTCATCGGTTTATGTGCTAATTAGGTTCTGTTTATTTAATGCAGTGTAAAACGCTGCTATTAGCTTTAAAACCAATAAATTGTTTAAGAAAATACTTAATTACGGAACTGTAGGACACTGTTTCTTTATGTTTGAGCTTAATAGAGTATTGAAATTATTTAAAGGTATAATAAGACTACCTACTTAGAAAATAATGTACTCGTAAATAAGAAAAGTCACGTGATCTTGAAACGTCAAACCCATAGATTGCAACAGATTTGTCATCACTATCGAATTCTTAATATTCCAAAGAAAAAAAAAGCTTTCATTTGCCTTTGAGGTGTGGGACTCAAACCCACGTCCTTCATCATCGCGCGAGATGCTCTTCCAACAAAATAACCACGCAAGTTATCGTGACTGTTAATTTTTCCGTTATAACTACCTCTTAGCCTTCGGTAAGTGCCCTCTACCGTGTGAGTACTCTTGGAAGAGCAGTACTCGCGATACGTGAAGGTCGTAGGTTCGAGCGCCACGATTGTTTTGTTTTTAAAGTTTTTGATTTATTTATATAACACTTCAAGATTGACCTCATCCCACCTGATGTTAAGTGGAAATGAGGTCCTAGCTTAAGAGCGACAAGTAGAGCATAATAAACCTGTTACTGGACTTGTTGCCCTTACCTTGAAGGCTTGACCCCTGCTACTAATGTAGCACCCCCCAGGAGCTCTGTAAACCTTACTCACATTCATGCACACAACAATACTGAAGTGATTGTTATTTGGCTGCGGTCTTCTGTGAGGTGGAGGTATTTCACCTGTCGGGCTGCTCCAGTTTGAGCGATAAATCGCTATGCTCTACCTCTCTTAGTAGCCATAGGTTACAAACTCGTCGAAACGATAATCGAAGATCGCCAACTGCTACTTAGCTATATAAGTCTTAAAATACCAAAGCTTCCTTGTTTTCCTATTTTGTAAACATTATGACATGGTATTTGTTCTAATTCTCTAGAGAACAGCATATTTTAGTATGACATACTTACAACCCAGTTTTCAGAATCCCATAAATTATGTTAAATACGCGAGCTAAAGACAAAATGACTTCCTACGACGTAACAAATTTTATGTTAAGGCAAATTGGATGGGAGATATTTATTATTCCCCTTTAGGCTTATTGACAAGCTTGGAAGAATGAGTTAAGATTTTATTCATTTGTTTATGTCCAACGTGGTTAGTCTTCGCCTACAGGAAATGTAATTTTATTACCCTGTAATGTCGCTATTATGTTTTAAACTAGCCTATTAGAGCATACGTACTAAAGCTATGTAAGCGCATGGCAAAATCTAATTTTATGTTTCCTTATTATGGTATGTAACTAACTGTCGCTTTATTTCAGTAGTAATGAGTTTAGACCTGCGTAATTCATAAGTACTGATTTGTGTTTATTTTGTGTTACACAACTTAAAAGTTTCACTGCAGTATGTTACAAGATTTATTAAACAAAACAAGTTAGGGTTTAAAAACAGGCAGAGCCCTTCAAATCTGCTACACAGTTTGTCTACGGGATCATGGTCTAAAAGCAGGCTGGTGATTAAAATTCGGCCTGATTTAAAAATCTTGACGTATTTTGTTTGAACTGGGAAGCGACCACAGTACCTCGAGATCATTTATCACTAAACCATGGGGGGAGGCCGTAAAGAGCAATTTACGTTACACTCTTATAAAGTAAAAGTGTTTAAATAAAGCTAAGCATTTGTTGGTATTTAATTTGATTTCGAATATTTATTTTATATGTCTGTTTAAACCGTAAATACTTTATGGAAATTTATATATTTATTTATTATGTATGTATTTATTTATTTCCTATATTAGTAATGGTATTTATGTTTTCTGTTAGTAATTACTCAAGAAACATTTTGCACAACCGTACCCGTTTCTCGATATCCTCTACCTAAAGGTTGTCTGAAAAAGATTGCCCTCTAGCAATAAGACCGCTTAAATTGTACTTTGATATGTCTGTAAAACCAATTTATGTAAATTTTCTGTGCAATAAAGTGTATCTACCTATCTATCTATCACATAAAAGCTACTACGTAATTCGGCCCGTATAATATAATCAAATGAGTAAGATATCTGTATTTTTTAACCTGTAAAACAATACAAAGGCCTATACACGGTGTTACTGTAATATCGAAATTTCGGAGTGTTTATTATGTTTCAGTAGCTAGATCTAAAACAATAGCTCCTCAAGGCGCTCTCAGGCCTAGTAACCGCAATTGGGTCGCGCCACTAGGCTGCAACGTGGGTCAACAAATGCCCACAGGCTATCGGCTTTGTTCACTCTTGTAACAGAGACTAGTTCCATTTACTCGTGATTTCTTCTAAGGGGTGAGAGCCATCTGCAAAGGGGTGAGAGCCATCTGCAAAGGGGTGAGAGCCATCTGCGCTCCCACGATAGCTCGGTGAAGATGATAAGGCTTCGCAGCCATCATCGATTGTCAGGTAGGAAAAAAAATCGCGATTTCTTCTAATTACTGTTTGATTGATAGAGGATACAGTACAATGGGATAAGAATTAATGAAAGAGTTTTGAGGCGCTTTGGAAGTTAAATGTTAAGTTAATTAGGTTTCAAAATATAGTATAATCGGTATGTATTATAGAAACGAAAAATAAACTATACACCCAGACCAATCTTAATGCAAAGACAAAACAAAAACGTACAAAAAGACCAATAATTTTAAAATACCATTGTTTTCACATTGACTGTATGTATAGTTAAAAGACATTGCTTGAAAACAGTTTATCAAATGTTAATAGTGCCATAGAGTTCCATGTTTGTGATATTATCTAAACTTAGTTAAAAGATCGCAAGACCGTGGACTTAGCCAAATTAATAGTCATACATAAAAATTTAGTACCTTCAAAAATACAAATAACAAATTTTAGTTCAGCTACACAATTTTCCTAACACCAAACTACTGAGTTCGCTTTTCGTCACAGAAGCTTTCGAAATAAAGACAAAGGAATTACAGTTTTACCAATGCGTGGCCTGAATACGTCCGCTGGCACGCATGAAAACAGCGATTGTAATGGAAATGCCAAGGGCAAACCCACGACACTGTAATATACCTACCGCAAAACGCATGTCCCCATATTATTGGTTAACAAAAGTCAATTTTATTCTTTTCATTGGCGAACTACATTTGAGATGTCCATGTTAGGCTTCAAAGTGTTTAAGATTATTTCCAACTTGTTTTCCAACTTGACTGGAATATAATCTTTAAGTGGGCGCCCTATTCTACCTGAAACATTATATCTTGGGACTAACTAGACCAGAAGTAAAATATTAAAATACTTATTTTGGTGAATTAAAGCACAATGTCACATTAAACATACGCAGGAAGTCAAATAGAGAATACCGGAATAACATTTATTTTTATGAAAGATGTTTCACGGTGATATCTTGAATTGTATTTGACCTGCAAGCAGAGACGAATATAATAATCAGAACGACTGTACCAAGCCTTTTGATTCTCCTAGATGAACAGATAAAATTGTATGTTACTTTATTTTTTATATATGATAAAAACCTTGATGAGAGTAGTAGCAACTTAATTCAAACTGGCACACACTTTCTCAAATTTTCATATGTCGAATAACTTAATTTTTTTTAGAAATCTGGTTCTCGAAAATTAAACCGTCAAATTTGAGTTGATGCATTTGTCGCTTAGCTTAAATTACGAGAAATTTATCAAAACTAAGAACAACAAATTTCCTGGCACTGATGTGTTTCGCAGGAAACGTCCGCTGACTCTTTGCATCCACTCGCCGAAATAGGATAAAATACACTTGCGGCCAACGAAAAAGTTTCCAATTCAATCCGTAACTTAGCCAGAAGGTAGGTGTGGGATGCCATTGATGTGATGTACGTGGTACACCGTGTGTGGGACTGGACAAGGTTGCATTACGCGGGATATTCTGCATTCTGACGGAATGTGTTGCGGGCCTGTTTATAATGGAGATTTTTTTTATGTATTTAAAAGTCAAATAAAATTGGAAGCTTGTACCTGTACTGTATTTGTACATAATTCAATATTGACAAATGTCATGAATTCCAGTTTAAAAAATATTTGGTATTGCCGGAAGGTGTTGGAAATCATCGTTTGCCAAACTCAGAACTGCTTAAATAAATAATGATACTAACGTTTTTTAAACTGGAAAGTTTACTCTTTCAAAATAAAAATTGGTTCAACCGATCTAATGACATATATAGAGCAACCCACAGATGAACAGATACATCAACTTATAACCCCTATTCGTTTGTTCATCATTAAAAATAAAGTAACCTTTCAAGTTCATATAATTGGTGGGTATTCATGTCCAAAAGAACTGCGCGAACTGGCATACGGCAGCAAAAGCTGCGGTATGCCAGTTCGAGTTTTGTGTGAACAAAGCTTTAGACCACTGATAGAGCCGGCTGGTAATGTCATGTCATTGTCTCTTCAATTTAATGACGGCCCACGTGGGAAGAGTTCGAGCCTCGTAAACATTGCGCTTTACAGCCAAACGCGAAAAAAGCAATCCTGTGTCCAATTGCATTTATCTCTGTACATTTTTTGAACCAAACTTTTAAGCGCTGTAATTTTGTAAAATATATCAAGCAAGCGCCACCGACCAGCTATTTTGTTTACAAACATGCTTTTGGGATAATATCGTCATGGATCTAAATTGTTGTTCTTTGAATCAGTTGGTGAAATAACGGCGTAGAAAATAAATAAATAAAATATATATAAGACATTTTGATAAGCTATGTTGCTAAGGAAATTTGTTATCGTTATGACATACGTATTTTTGATTATTGTTCTTAAATATATAAAATGCCTAATTATACTACTAGAACGATATTCATAGTATGTACCGTAGGTTGAAAACATTGTTTAAAATAAAGATAAAATAAAAACAATTCTCAGCTAAGCGAAAGATCTTTATATGAGTAAGTAAGTATTCAATGGAGTACTGAGACCCCAGCCCGCAACTAGGCATCGTTTTATCAATTTTTAATAATTAAGCAAATGGAGAAATACGTGTCTTATATTTATATAAATGTTCCTATTAGTTACCATTAAAATCTAGCCTTTTTTTAAATAAAACCGCAATAAGGGTCGTTTGAAAGTTAAAACAAATATACTGCTATACCGGTTTCAAAATTGTCCGCGAAGATTCCTTTAATCCTTGCTAAAGCACCGACGTAACAATTTTATTATGACTTTTCATTTCATGGCAATTACTTGCCGCAAAAACATCCGATAACTATATTAAAAACAAAATAATACCAAAGTAAAAAAAAAGATCAGTGTGACTAATGCACTTAAGTTTATGAGTTTTCTTTTACGATACCGCAAATAAGCTTTTGAGATGGGAAACCAATTTTTGTATATTGTCTCGGGTCTGGGTGTTGTGGTACCGTCGTTGATTTTGATTTTTGTAACACAAGTTCTTAAGCTACTTACCACAGAATCAAAGCAATGTACGTTATGTCCAATATTTATTTATTGTACAAAATATTTAACGGAATTAACACAAACGATAGTGCAATTTAGGTTGTCTTATCGCTAGAAAGCGATCTCTTCCAGCCAACGTTCAGGTAGATGAAATAGTAGATGCCAAGAAATGGGTGCGACGATCATTTCATTGGCGTACCTAATGTCACGCGTTATTAATATTTTATTTTAATTAACCCTGAAATCACAACACTGATATTAGGTAACATTTACTCAGGCCAATGTGCCAAGGTCCACAAGCCGAATTAACGATATGCCGATATTAATGATGCCGGATGAATTATCGTGATTAATAATGCAATAATTGCATTAACAAATAAGCAAATAATGTGCAATTTGTACGTCGTCGTAATGGAATTTACATTAAGCTCCGTCTAATGATTTCATATTCTTTATAACATTTATCATCGTAATGGTATCAATTGAAAAATTGTCTTTTCATTAGCCTTGCATTTACTTGATAACCGGTCCTTAGCAATATTTATTGGTAACTGAATCGATATAATGGTACAATCGAGAGCATAATATAATACATTATTATTTCTCATTTAAATTATCGAAAAAAAAGTTTACAGGCTTTTTTTTATTAATTTGGGCGACTGAAATACTGATTGAGCCGCCCAAGTCGCCCAAGGTCCAAGTGGCTCACTTATTAAATTTGTAGCCAACCTCTTACTTAGGTTAGATAAGTATATTTTTGATGATCTATTTTATTTAAAACCGATATTAAATTTACCTTTTTTACTATTATACATATGAATGTATGTTTACAGGGTATATACGCTGTAAACATACATTCATATGTATATTCATATGTATATTTTGTTGTTCTGTCTATTCGTTCCAGATAGTCTCTGAAAAATGCAGAACCGATTTTGACGGGATCACTTATTAAATAGGGAGTGGCTCTAAGGATTTATTTTATTTTCGATATTTTTATATACTATTCACTAAAAAGTAACTATTCTGCGTGGACAGACTCGCGGGCGCAGCTAGTTTTAAATTTAAGTTACAACGCCCTCTAAAACGAATGTAGTTGAAATTTTAATCGATATGATTGGATTTAAAGATTACAAATCAATCAAAATCTCTCTTCGATCATTAAAATTGCTTAAGTCCCATTTCAATTGAATCTCATAGATTAATGTTTGAAGTAAGTACTTATAAAGTATCGGTTGGTAATATTTATTATTTCCTTCGACGAAGAAATGTAGGTCCAAGGTTACTGGAAACGATAGAACAAGTTGCGATTAAGTGAATAGTAAATGCAATTTTTAAGAGGTCATTTATTTTGTTCATATTACTGTATGTGTATATTATAATACTTTACAATTTAGGTGTGCCATGTTTAATTTTTAGATACTATAAAAATAATTGTTTTGTGTTTATATGTTTTATAATTAGTCTGCCTCATATGACAATTACCACAGGCCACAATGAGATGAAATGGATTTATTGTTTACCTAGCGCTGAAGGCGAAAGAAGGCTGAATCTTAAATCGAGTTAATCGAGAAACGAAATATTATAAATGTCATTGAATTCAGTCGGAGTGTTCAGCCATCCAACATTGGACCATGGTTTGAAATCTTAATTTTAAATATTGTTTCTAAACCGTTAAAGCTATCGCTCCACAAGCTATCCACTGGAATCCGATAATAATATTATATTTACCAAGTTTTCATTCTTAATTTTTAACTACAATTTGGTAAAATGAGAAGGATGACAAACGAAGAGTTTATCTTTAATTAAAGGTTGTCAGAAAAATATCGCTTACTAGCTATAAGACCGCCTAAATTGTACCTATAATTTGTCCCTAAAACCAATATTTGCAATATTTTGTGCAATAAATCCATCTATGATAGATAGATAGAGATTCTCTGTATTAAGTATGTTTCAGTGAAGGATGATCTGTTGATATCAACAAAAGGTGGCGATATATTATCAGCAGTATAAGAAAATCCGCAACCTGTCTGTGATAAACATTTCACAGAAGATTCACTCATAAATTAATCATAACCGATGCGATACCCAGCATTTGCACAGACGACTTGTTTGGCGGTAATGGCGTGTCATTGCCGACTCCGTACTCGAAATTAGTGTTGTGGAATTATCGATATTGACTATCGATTCTTAATCTAAAGCTATGCAGAAGATCGCACTATTGAAAGTACTCAGTACTTTTATTTTTAATCTAAATATAAGTTATGAATACTATGAAATGTGTCAATATTCAATCTAATATAATAATATGGAAAACAAATAAGTTATTGAAACCCATTTCCCAATTTGTGTAGTTTGGAAAATTTCATGTAGCATCTAGAGTGTCAACTGGAGCTACGTTATCAAAAATAAAGACCATAACCAGTAAAACACAGACGATAGAATTAACACAAAAGTCGGTACCTACCGAATATGGTTCAAAGCACGTCAAGTTTTGAGAGAGGTAGGGCATCGCGATTTATCGCTCGAACTGGAGCAGCCCGACTGGTGAAATACCTCCACCTTACAGAAGACCGCAGCCAAATAACAATCACTTCTGTGTTGTTGTGTTCCTGTGTGTGAGAACGGTTTCCAGAGCTCCTGGGGGGTGCTACATTAGTAGCAGGGGTCAAGCCTTCAAGGGTGACAAGTTCAGTAACAGATTCATTATGCTGTACTTAATAAGTACCTTCATTTGCCGTAATGTTCCATATATCGTTTTTGATAAACTGCCTTAACTATGAATTTTGGCTCAACTATCGATAAGCAACCTGCTCGTAACTATTTCAAAAGTGTAGGATTGCCACCAGTAGGCAGCCTGATTTATGTGAGAACAACGGTGTTTGTGTTGTAACAAGATTATTGTTTTGCTTGTTTTGGAAATTTGTTACTTGTTAAATTATGAAAATTTGTGGTGGTAGCGCTTATGACATCAGATCGTGCAACAGTGGCAATATATAATTTGACGACCTTTGTAGCCGTGAGATCTTTAATATCGCGCTATCTCTGAGGTCCCGAATTTGGTTCCCAGCTGTATCGGTCGGGTCGGAAAACGAACTTTTCAATATTGGTGCTGGTACCGTCACCGTTGTTTCTCATATCTGTAACTCAGATGATTCAGCTTAGCAATACATTGTTTTGTTTCTGTGATAAGTTACTAAGCTAAATCATCTGAGTTACATATATCGATTATTATTATCATTATAAGTAGTATTGTGGCGACCTCCGGCTCGGAACCTATAATTTACAAAAAAAATCCATATGTAGATGTTCCAGATAAAGATACAATATGTATAGTTTATTAAGGTCACTATTTTAAAGGTGTTATCATTTGGTCTCCCTTATAAAGTACGTAATTCATTTCAAATATTCATAGTTTAAACTCTAATATAATCTAACTTTCGTAAACTGAAACTCAATACAATAAAATCATTTTAAAATATTTGTTCAAACATGAATCACAATTTTCTATATTATGCGACACAAGAGGTAATTGAATTTATGATTTTATTTCTTTGAAGGCTAGTGCTTTTAGTAACTGTAATCGTGGTTTCAATCGTGAACACTTAATTTAGCTCTAAACTTCTGAAGTATTGAATGAGGCAAGGATTTATTACATAAATGCATAATTTGCTTCAGCAAGTGCCGCCTTTGTACTAATCACTAGGGATGTTTGTGTTAAGGCACATCCGAACTATCGAATATCGAGAAACAACCACCAGTATTTATTTACATACAAGAAAAAAAAATATTTCAATACAGAATCTAATATCCATTACATTGGTACCACAGTGATGATAAATAAATATTTTTAGATTAACGATAAAATTTAATTATTTTAGATAAATATTTTTATGTTTATTACATTTTATTTGGTATTTATATTTTGTTTCTCTATTATATTTGGGCAAGTCTCTATTTTACAACATTTTAATAACTAATAAACAACTGAATTACAGAAACTTGAAAAACTAAAAATTTTTACCTAACCTGTGAGTTAAAGCTTGCGTCATTCAAAAACGATTCCATTCCGAAGACAATGTTTTGTCATTTCAATATCTTTTTCAATAGTTTATATTAAAAATAGTCAAAACGTAGTTTAGGTTGGAATCTGCTTCCTATGTTTTTTAATGTAGGGGCTTGAAGCTCATTTATACTCTTTGGTTATTTATTTCTTATTAACTACTAGCTGTGCCCGCGACTTCGTTCGCGTGGACTACATCCTTTTATGGTCGCTTTTACCCCTTTCTCCCCTAATATTCGAAACAAAAAGTAGTCTATATTTTAATCCAACTTTCGAGCTAAATTTTTGCCAAATTTCATATCTCTAATTTCAAAAATAAACATTTTTCCATATAAACTTCCAAAGGTGGTATTACCCCCTCCCCCCCCCCCTTTTTTTTCTAATAAAAAGTAGCCTATGTCCGTTCTTGAGATTTAACGTATACCTATACCAAATTTCATCAAAATCGGTTGAGAGGTTTAAGCAGGAAAGCGTAACAGACACACAGACAGACAGACAGAGTTACTTACGCATTTATAATATTAGTAGGGATTTAAGGTTTATTGCTAATCGACGTGTAATTCGCGCATCCCTAATCGACCCCAACCGCTATAAATTTCTGTCAGTCTTCATTGTGCAGCGCGCATGCAAACCCGTAAACTGGCAACTTAAAACTATTAATTTTACAGCACAAGGCACCAACTACACCGACTGAAGAAATTACTGAGGACTCCGACTAACTAGGCACGTCGGAAATGCATTCGTTAGTTGCGAACGCGATTAAACTTTATTGCAGGAAAAATTAAAGTTCTCACATTCTCACAGGTTACTGCATTTTATCGTGCCTGTAATAAATTGTCTGACATTTTACTTTTTGAATTCCTTTTGGGTTACAGGTTTCGATTATTTATTTCGTACATTTACAGTTCCATGCAAAATTTAAACAAATTATTGCCCCCGTATTATTACATACATTCATACATCTTGCAATAAAAACCTAAAATGGCCTTAAGTTCATATCAATCAATAGGTATTTTCTGACAAGCATCCGATTCATCTCTCTGTGGTCTTAAATTAAGAAGCTCATAATAATGGCTTAATTTAAATAATAAAGAAATATGTAAATATTGGAAATATATAAACATATTGCTCTAATTCTGTGCTAAGTAGCTTGTGTTACCGAAATAAGAAATAACGACGGCACCACAACACCCAGACCCGAGACACTAAATAAAAGTTTGTTTCCCATATTGTCCAAGTTTAACGTGAGTGGCAGTTATACGTTGGTTTTTTACTCACAGTTTTAGCTAATTTATCCAGTACATTTGTACTTTAGAAATACATTTGTAACTTACAGATCGCGATAACAGTCCATGACGGGAAAAGTGGGAATACCTAATTGCTAGACGAATTTGTAGCATTGTAATAACTATTTTTTGCTATTCCGTTTCTGTGTATTGCGAACAACCCCAGGAAATTACTGGAATTTGCATATTTTGTTCTGTCACTATCAACCGTTCATCAAACAAATATCGTAGAACTAAAAACTGCAAACGTTTGAAGGAAATTTACGAATAAAATCGTGGAAATTTGTAATATGTAGCCAATGGTTGATATCCTGTGACTAATATTTTTAACTTAAGTTGCGTTTTTATTTGGTTTTTTGTTCTGTAAACATCCAAATTTCAATAGTATGCTTAGCTAAACTTAGCTGTAACTTAATATAAAAAGCATGCTACTTCAGTATTTTAAAAGTAAAGGTAAGTATTATTACAATTCGTTTCTGTTGAAAGACAGAACTAAATAAGCTATTACAATTTTTGAAATACCTATATGCCCGCTCCACACTACTCGCGAAGTTACTCGGCGAAGTTCGCCCGAGGCAAGGGAAAATTTGACGCGGCGAGCACGAGTCGAGCCGAAGTGCCTCTCCACTATCGTATTCGTCTAACTTCCTTCAACTTCGCGAGTAGTATGGAGGAGGCATTAGATTTTAATATTCTCACGTCTGTTTGTATAGTCTCTATAATATATTTTATAAGGCCCGATTTTATTGTCGGGTATGAAAAACTGTGGTTGATTAACCATACCATAAAGATGAAACAGAAATAGGTCATGGTATCTAATTGACGGACGGAACATCCGATGATTTTTTCCGCCATTGAACTATTCCATTATTGAATCATACACAATTTCCACCGCTAAGAAAAAACCACAGAGCTGTCTTTATATTTAAACCTAATCGGGTTAGATATAAGGTTCAAATTCGGTTATCGGTTCTGCCCAGCTGGGGGTCTTAGAGGATTGAATTGGTTGGACTATCCGACTTTGTAGTCACGTAAAGCTTTCATCATTTAAACAATTTCGTTCAACCGAAGGCATGGATAATACAGAAAGTAAAAGATTTGCTCCTATTTAATGAGAAAACGTTTATGTTACAGTTACATTTTTCCTGCTTTCTTGTGGGTACTTTGAAATTTGTTTTAGGGATCGTTATAAACAGTCATGTAGAATAATACGACATGCATGAATTGGACCAAAACAATTTAAGCATAACAGTCAATTATATAGTTAGGTACATACTGCTATTAAAAATATCTACTGAGTTCCTTGCCGGTTTTTTAAAAGAACCAATAGTAGAGTCACTTGACATTGTGTTTATTAAGATTCTGAACTTTTGCAGCCTACCTGAATAAAGTTGTATTTTTATCATGTAACTGCTCAGAATTAATGTGAGACAGACCTGTTAAAACAATATAAATCGACAAAATCCTGTTTCTCAACTCCCGGTCTCGATTGGCTAATGTTTTCTCATATCATGCCTCAGCCAATCAGTAATTTATAATTATGTTTTAGTCAATTGACATTTGACGTTCGTTCACGGATTTAAGTTGTTCGATGGCTGACACATACCGTATACAATAAATTGAGGTACGAATGAAAAACAAACGGAATATTAAGGAATTCAAGATATAAATAGGTATAACAAAGTTCCATCTGGATTTTAACAATTATGAATATTACTTTATGCTCATTTATTTGACAAGGCCACAAGTTTATTACGACGGCTCATAATCTCGCCGTTTACAACTCAGTTATACAAATAACTACTTCCTAAGCACTTTAATATAAAGAAGCC